>LR990081.1:4313832-4965916 GCA_905147235.1 Erynnis tages
TTGACACTGGCACTTGCCAAGTACTTTCCCGTGCAGTTCGGCGCGCCGGCCATCCGGCACTTTTATTTACTTCCATGATTAGCATACTTGAAATCATTCACTTGTTTACTACAAAGACTATACAACCTACGCGTTGGCGTCTTTGTGAATCTCCCCTAATAGAATATACAATATTCTACTAAGTACGCCCAGCTCAATAGTAAGTACACAATTTGTAAATTTTTAATAAGTTACTGGCAAAATATATTTATTAGGTATTCTTTTTATTAAATACGTATCATCAATCTCATATCACATTATTGAGAATGAGACAAGGTATTCAGAAGAATATCATAATACTCTCTTTATTAAATTTTATATTTTTATTTCATTTCATAATATTTTTATGTCATTGAATTTATTTAGTTTACAACGCTGCTTATTCCTGCTATTTTTTTTAATAAATAAAGGTGATTTCAGATGACGCTATACTATTGCGCTATAAAGTATAGCAGAGAAGGACCTTATGATATACTTTATAGCATGACGTTCACATACGCGATATTATCGCAAGCGTTTATAGTATACTAGCTGACCCCGTAAACGTTGTTTTGCGATATAAGTTATCGAGCGTTAAAAATCGAAAAAAAGGGGTTGGTGATAGAAGGGTGAAAATTTAGGGTTGTATGTATTTTTTGATGCCACATTATTGAAAAATAAAAATAAAAAAATTGTCCAAAAAATAAAATAAAAATGTTAGGTGTGGACAACCCTTATCACTTAAGGGTATGAAAAATAAAACCTACTGAATATGCATATAAAATTTTATAAAAATCGGTCAAGTCGTTTCAGAGGAGTATGGTAACTAAAACTGTGAGAATTTTATATAAGATTATATCAAGCTCAGTCGACCGCGATCTTTGTTGCCTGAGTTTGCCGGAAGGCAAGGGGTGAGGGAGGAGGAAGAGGGCGGCGTGCGATATAGCGTAGCATGAACTTTGCGCTTCGCACCAATTTGTAGCGTATAATAAGCCAATAATAAGTATATAGTACAGTACAATGTGAACGTGTTCATAACAATGTATGGAGCGCGATATTGTTGTGCTATGAGCTATGTACTATATGCTATTATATTATAGCGTCGTCTGAAACCTACTTAACATGAGATAAAAGTCGATTTAAAATGTAACCGGACCTCGATAATCTCAAACGTAGAACCCGAGAGAAACCAGTGCACGCCTACAATATATATGTATATAATTAAGCGAACTATTCGCATGTCCTATTTCGTTATATTATATTTGCAAACATATCAATGCTGACCTCGTGTGAACAGTTATTGTTCATCGATTTAGATTCCATTCGTGACTCTTACACGCGTAGGTAACTTTGCACTCTGCTGAATACTAAATGCTAATCTGAGTGCCGCGTGACTAACCCACCTGCAGGAATTACCACCGATTGTATGCAAAGAAGCCGAACCAGCCGAACCTACCTACGCATACTGTTCGATCATTGATTTGAGATCGAGTGGAAATTAAATGAAATAAATTGTACAGTCCATAATTATTGTGATCGTGTTACATGGTGTAGGTATCTACTTATATTTTTTTAGATTATTATGTCGTAGTTTTTGTTTCTATTCTTATTATTTGAACTCAACTAAAAAACAACACGTTGTGTTTTACAGAATACATATTTCTGTTAGATATAGACTTGATCCCAATATTAAATTTAAACATGTTAATAATGTTTAAATCTTTTTATAATGAAACGATATGACGAAAAAATTTAACAGTAACATAGTTGGTAACAAACGATACAGTCTGTTTATAAAAAGAGAGAATTCAAAGTTCAAATTGGACTACAAGTTTGAGTAATAAAGTAATTATACAAAACAAAGATAGCGTTAATGATATAACGAGTCCGTTGGTGTTTCCACAATAACTCAATTGCGTAGGGTTGTCAAAACATTCTTGATAATACTAAAGTCTAATTTTTAACTTTTTGTACAGCATAGTTCCCATCATAAACAAATATGAAAATAGGAGCCAAGATAAATATTAGGAATTTGTCGACTTCGCCGACATTAAATCTAAATGGGTGACAAATTATATAAAAATCCATTAGTATGAATATGTGATGCACAATAATAAATTACTATATCAATTTATTTATTCCTGTGTTGGGAGAGGAAAATAATGATGAGTTATTTATGTTTAGAAGTTAAAATACTTAATGTTTGTATTCATATATCTGAGGAAAAATTTTAGCTCAATATGAAAACAAATACTGTTATCAGCGTCCACCGTTAAATTAATAAAGATTGCTTTTTTCATATGACACGTGTATAAATGTCAACTCGATAACGTTTGAGTTTAAGTAAATATTATAAATTTACATAAATCTATATTAATCCAATATAAGTAAATTAAAACTTTCCCTAATAAAGAAACAGTGGGGCAAAATTTAAAAATATATAGGTAGGTAATAACAACAAAAACAACGGGT
Source organism: Erynnis tages (assembly GCA_905147235.1). Classification (NCBI taxonomy): domain Eukaryota; kingdom Metazoa; phylum Arthropoda; class Insecta; order Lepidoptera; family Hesperiidae; genus Erynnis; species Erynnis tages. The sequence goes on from LR990081.1 coordinate 4,316,323, forward strand.
AAAATGACTGAAATACTCGTACGTAGTATTTTTTTATTAATTTCATCTCTACTATATGATAAACTTGTTATTTAGTATTACATTTATCTTACACGTGTCGACATATCATCTGAATTGCCTAATTATCTAGTGCAGTGCCTCCCGGATAACACCAAAAGTATTTGGGTTATATTATTACAGTGATTATTTTGGTTACTATATTAAATTAGCGTTAAGATAAATCAATTCTTAGTAAACAAATTTTGTCACTACGTGGCCTCGTCTGGTCCTCGGAAAGTAACTAAAATAAATAAATTTGAATATTGTTATATTGATAATACATACATAAAATAAATAAAAAGCTTATGATGATAATGCTCTATTGTAGTTTATCACCAAAATTATTGAAAAGGCTTTTTAAATCTACGTTTTGTAAGTTTATTAAGTTATGTTTTAAATAATAATAAGAAGATACATTATTTTATATCTCAATTCAATCTTATATGTACCGATTGGGTAGATAAACATTATTTATTGTAGTCGCCATGTTTAAGTCTTATCAAAACCCTGAAGATAAGCTAGGTGAACTTTCTCAAGGTCTCTACGTTTTATTGGGTCTATACTTTCTACTATTCTATTTATTCCAACAATCGAATTCTAAGCATATAAAGATAATGTTTGGTTTGTTATCTATGTATTTATATGTATACTCTGAACTTTGAATTGTATATATTGATGCCATCAAAAACATAACTTGTAAAAAACCCAAGTCTCGCAACACAGTCCGTAAAAAGTTGTGAGATCCATGTATGTATCCATAGATTGACTTGACCATCGCATGAAAGCACAATGTAGGTTGTACGTATCTCACACGTCATACATATTTATATTAAATGTATATAATTTAATTTATCTTCAAATTTTTACTAAGTACTTGTTTTGAGTAAACGGCCAATGGAATATCACTTATTATATTAAATTAGATTGTTTACTGTATGGGTTTACAAAGTTATTTATGCAGTTGGTGTATCTAGAAAACTGGACCGAAATTCCAATTTTTTTTTAAAAACACTAATTGTATTCTAAATTTGAAGCGTCTATGTTTGCTAGAAGTGCCTTAGAATTTTGATGATCGGTGAGTGAGTGAGTGAGTGACAAAATTAAGGAACTTTGACTGGTTATAATTCTTAAACTACAAGCTCAAATTGAATGAAATTTGAAATATACCACGTTTATACAATACTTACCTGGCTTCTAAAAATTCAGGCTCCTGGTTTTATCCATAATAGAGTTATAGGGGGTTGCAAATGGCCTGAATTGCTTCGTGAAAAGGATGATACGGCCGTGCCGCTTTTTTGCTCGACTTGGCGGGGGCACTGCCGTGCCCCCAGATTTAAAGGAATATGGTTAAACTTTATTTTATTGTAGGTCTTAATGAAGTCCACGTCATCTTCTTCAAGTCATTTTGTATTAATTATCTCAATTACAGGATGTTTGCGATTGTTGACATACGCGCACGCGCACTTCAAGGAAATCTCATTCAACGAACGCTCAAGGAAGACGCGCGGTCTTGTTTTCAAAATCTTTCATAGAACAACGCCTGAACAACTGTTACAGATGGTTTAGTAAAAATATTTTCTTACGCAATTTGTATTTTTCCCTGGAAGTATTGAACAGTTGCTTAATACACAAAAACCAGTAGATGGTACCATTCAAACGAATCATTTAATTGTTCATATAACAGTTTGAAGCACAATGGTGGGAAATTGGAAATGCCGTGCCATTAATCTTCTATTATAGTTAACAACGACGGTTACTGGTACTAAAGTTCTGAATTGATAAATATATTGCTATTGTTTCCTATGGTTTTGTGCAAGTTCTGAAGGCTATACTTATGACCTATTATGTATCAATGATTTAGGTGCCTTTCTTTACGTATACTTATGAGCATTAATATAATGTAGCTTCTTTGCAGGTAGCTATTACTTCTAATAATGATATAACAATAATATCTTACGTAAGAAATATTTACAAAAAGTGAAATGATGTTGCCTAATAATAATCTTGTGTGTATATTTTATCACTTTAATTATAAGTATGTACTTAATTTAATTGTTAAATTATACATTCTTTTTCGTTCTGACCTAACAAGACCTGATAGGACTTAGCATATCACAGTATTCACAGTTGTTCTACAAGTGTCTATAAATATTGAATTTGCGTGGCATATTAAGGCTTATTGGTAGGTTTTATACAACAATGTAGGCATTGCGGGCAACCCAAGGTCTGCCTTTTGACATGAAATATCTGACCTTGAATTAACGAAGGCTCAACTTTATGGGCTTTGTGGTAACTATTTTCGGTTCAGGGTCTTTGTAGTTTAAACGAAGCCAAAACTCTTGAGCGTGATAAATTGTGTTTTATCTCGCACGATACTACGATAAAATATCACATGTTTCATCATAATCATCATATCTGCATTGTTAGGGTATTTATCCACAGAAGGCCTATTTCTTTATCTTCTACGTAAAACGTATAAGATACCTAAGTAAGATCTTCGACGTAAGTAATGAAGTCTGGTTTGCCTTCTAACCATAAAATCTAAAAGGCAGCGGGATACGCATTTTCACACAAAATTGTTTCTATTTCTGAATTTAGCTTATAAATCTTATATAATTATTTATTATATCCTAGTTTCGATAATAACGTAAACGTGACTCATGAGTGGGATTCTAAAACGATAGGTGACGAACTGCACTAAAAATATTAGTTGCGTAGTTGATGGTAAAGTACCTAATGAAATGTTCGACATTGAACTTTCCTCAAAATGTTGAAGATGGAGAGACGAAATGTTCAGCATTGAACTTGAACGGACGCGGTGATCGGAAAAACGGCTGGTTCTCATGTATGTAGGTATGTTAGACTAGGTATCATGTATGCGATAGAATTTCCCCAATTGAGCTCAAATGTCTATAACAAACATTCATCCTTGCAAACCTTTGCATAATACAAATCTAAAACGATTACATACAGCACTAAAAGTACCTAATTTTGAGGTGAGGTTATACGTTCAGCATTGAACTTCAATTCAAATAGCACATTCATCCTCACATATTGAACGCCTTAACGCGAAGCTCAACATGACAAAACTTTGGAAATATGTCTATAGCCCATTAGTACTGCAGGGTTGGTCTCCTCTTACAATGAGAAGGGTCTACACCACAATGGAGTACTGAGCGTTCGTGGATTCACAATTCACATGCCGTGGCATTAGGGAGAATTCTTAGACATGCAGGTTTACCAAAATCATTGGTGCCACTGGGATTCCAACCTCCAGGCTATCACCTCTTTGTAAATTTATACTATAGGTACTAGCCGTGCCCACGACTTCTTCCGCGTAGAATTTTACTACATATCTAACTATAATATATAATATAATTCTAAATAAAAGTAGTCTAAGTTACCTACCTCTTATTTCATCAGCTATCTGCCTGTAAAATCCCGTCAAGGTCGGTCCAGCCGGAACAGACAGACAGGCTGACAGAGAAAAATTGTAAAACATGTTTATTTGTATAATTATGTACTGTATACGTATACATTCAGTAAAATGCGGTTATTTTTATATTTCAAACAGACACTCCAATATTATTTATTTGTATCTATAGACTACTTGTAACTAAAACGATTTAGTATTATGCAGTTGCTAAGCTGATGGCGAGGTGCGGTGAAATGTACAGCATTGAACTTGAACGATCGCGGTGCGTGAGTGACGTCGGTCGGTACTCGTACACGTGCGGGGGGAGAGGCAAGGCCGCCGCCCGCCGCCTATCGCCGCAACGCGAGCACACCGTGGACGATACGACCGATACTGAGCCCAGTCTACCGACACTTTTGGCTTTTTGGGGTCCCTAAATCCACAATTCCGCACCCGTGTGCTAAGTGCTAGTGGCTGAGTTTCATTAGCGATGGTGACCAGAAAAAATTGTTGAGATGACAAAACACCTCGCAATAAGAACCTTATGATTTCTATAAGATCCTTATGAGCTCTATTACTACCTCAGGGAATTTTTAGGATAAAATTATTTAGGATAAAATGCTTTAACTCTACTGCCCAACATACAATATCTGTAGACGTTTCAGACATTATCTGTAATCTATATTAAAAACATATTCTAATTAAGTACTCGACTTAAAATTTATAGATTCACTCAAAAGCACTTTGAAAACACCATAGTTATAACTTATAAGAGTTGAAATTTCTGTAAATGTCTAACGCCTCTACAACTTTCAGTATTACCTAAACCAGACTCTATAAACACCGTGTAACTCTACTTGTTTCTTGCAATCTCTATATCCGTTAACGGTACAAGGTACAACCCAGCTTATCGTAGATTTGAATTTGTAAGAGCGGACAACCACTATAAATGTAACCGGGTTTTTTAAATATTACGTTATAAAATTCAAATTCATTGTACAAATTTAATGAACTATGCTTGTGAAATTGACTTGTTTTTGATGGAGATGTCAATGTAAGAAAAATATTTAAGTAGGTAATGTAAGAAAAAAGTTTTCTGTAGCCGGGATCTATAGAAAAAATGGTACGTCTAATTTTGTTCAAGTCTTCAATTTCTTCAAAGTCCAAGTTTTAAATTATATTGATGACGGTTATCATATTTTAGAAACATTAGAAATCATTGGATGTAAAGTGGTTAATGCAGCCCCCTAATGCATGGGCTTGCTTGTCTCATATTGTCCATACAAGGTCATACGACCTCCAACCCAAACACAATATAACTACATAGATAAAACTTCTTTCGTTACATGTAAATCTTTTACTAATGCATTGTATTGTATAACAAATTAACAACACGTTCAAGTTTATTCCGCGGGAGGGCACTAGTAAATTTATTATATTTTTATATTTATTTAACCTAACTCAAGCACCGGGTTCTCACACGGGCCCTGGGATATAATAATATACTCGTATTTTATTTATATTTATTTATGTAAAATGTTTAAGTTTAAAATTATACATGCCTGTGATGAGAACAAAAAATGTCTTTTTTATTTATTTATTTTATAAAATGCTGCTTCACGACGGGCTATGAAGCCGGCGGTACATAGTTTTTCGGCTTTTTGGGAACACTTAAATGGTTGTACCTCATATAAAACTGGTGAAATTAAAAAATACCTGCTGGAGATAATAGACACCACTTAAACAAATTTTACAAGGAAAGGAAAGAAATTTTAACAGTAGGCTTACTTGGGCTACAGAGAACGATTAGCCAGACTAAGTAGGTATCAATTCATTTACTTAATTACTTTTATTCTAACACTTACATTATCAAAGGGAACTATTGCACCCCTACATAGCTAAGGGAGATATCTGAACGATTGTTACATGTACATTCTTGCTTAGACATAGGTAAGTAAGTATATAATATTTGTAAGAAATGAAGGCTAAGTTAAAATTAATAAACATAAGGTATATTATGTTAAAGTATTTGGATAGGTAGGTATAAACATTTAAAATAACATACTATAACCTAATTGGCGTGTTAAAAACGTGAACGATAACCTTCGGTCTCATTACCTGGATCACGTGCTTCAGGCGATAACTAATAAATATTTGCAAAAATGTAAACAGTTTTATTTTCGTTTATTACCTATTTTATTTCTTCGAAATGTCAAAAATATGAGGAGCGAAAACAAGTCTGCTTGATGAACTTGAGAACGAAACGGAATTTAAGTAATTTCGAAGAATACAAGAATTAAAAACGTATCTGATGAAAGCTCTTCGTGAAATTAAATACAGCTCTGGCAGATAATAGGTATCATATTCTTAAATATTATTAAATATAATCTTTCAATTAAAATTAATAAGCCGAAAATCACACATAAAATGTGATGAAAAATTTGGATGAAAAGATAACAGTTAAAGATAAAATCAACAAGTTTTTGCACAAAATTAGACTTAATAATAATGTACCTTTTATATAATATTTATCACCAGGCATTTAGTAAACAAGTTTAATTGCAACTTTTTTGACAAATGTTTGCCAATTCTGCCCAGTACCAGAACTTTTCAAAATAAAGTAAGAAGCAAGAAAGCAAGAACTCAACCAGTGACGGATAACTCGGATAAGCCTTCACAAAGATTAAACGACTAACAATAACTTAGGTTATGTAACCGCGTACGAAATTTTCTGCTGTCTTCAATAGTTAGGTACTTGAATAGAAATGATCGCGCCCGGCCGGAGTCCGGAAGGCTCGTAATTTACACTAACCATTGGACTACCTTTATATATAGCCATCTTAAAAACCGAGTGAATGACTCACTTTCGCTTCGACAATAAGCAAGAAAAGTATTCGGTGGCCTGTAAATTTGCGTATCGCATTCTCGTTGCATAAGACGTGTATTTCGCAAAACTACAGTCAGTGTAGCAGCCGCGAAAGCTGTGACGTAACGAGCGCGAGCGCAGCCCATTGATTAGACCGTGCTGTGAATGTAACCGGTTACTTAATCCTAGCAATTCCTATTCTTAATTCACAACAAATATTTCTAAGTGTTTAAAAGTAGAATGGCCGCAAACTCGGTCATAGAAAAAGCCTTGTGTATGTGAGCGGGTATTTTGCGTCGGTATTTCTTATGACTGGAAATCTATTTTTAGGGCTGATATTCGGTTGGTTTACACTGGCTTGTTCTAGCGATTGGCATTTTATTTAAATAATGCAATACATTACTTGATGTACAATGTCAGATCATCTCCAGTTATAAAGCGACATATTTACTCGTATATCGGCTGTTGTATTTGCCACGTAGAAATACCTATCGCTTTTCGCTATAGGCTGTATTTTAAACAGTTTAGACACTGGCGACTCCAATAAGTGCATCTGTATGTTTGTTTGTTGTAAACTACAGGCGAGGCAACAGAACAAACTGTGAAAGGGCCAAATTTATAAACATAGCACCCTTGCTAATATTCATTGTGTACCGACAACAATGTGTTTGTAGTGAATATTATTTATATGCAAATTAGTTAGCGACTGACTATTGTTGTGTTCAGAGTAGGTACTTCCCAGTAACAACTGATATGGTGGTATTTAATTGTTGAGGAATTTCATACGAGGTAAATGATCACAATAGTGAACAGGTAGGTGTATGTATTCACAGTTGTTTTGATATTTTATGAAGCGGTAAAAATAAAAACATTTACCCGTGTATATTTCACAATTATTATTTCTGTTTCAAACACTGTTTGAACAATGGCGGTGGAGAAGAAGGAGATTTACATTTCCGATTGCTATTAAGGCAATGTATAGATTTCCTAGTAAAAGTGTCCAATATGATTTATTTAACACATTTCCGTGCGATTTCAGGAATAACAACATACATTTCCTAGGAATTGTATGACGGATAATAATATAATAATGACGGATTTTGAATAAGTATGTTTTTAATTTAACAATTCGTATATTCTATGATGAATTCTAACAACAAGTTAAAAACCTGTCAAACTAATAAAATAAATTAAAACTATGACAAATGAAACACATCGCTGCGATGCGGAAGAGTGCCCAAGATAATGGCTGCATAGCCTCTCTGGACAGCTATGCTAATGCGCTGTCCAAAGTAGGCTCCTGCCTTCGGGTCACCCAACGCTACGACCAGACGCGAAGACAAATCTTTAAAGAAATGTCTTGCTTCTGGTCCCCACGGTCCTAAGGTTTCCACTGCGAATAGCATGAAGGTATATCCTTCTGCCAAACGAGCGTATTTCCATCGTTTCAATGCCTCCGCAGATTCAGCCGCCACACCTACGCGCATCGAGTGCGCCTGAACATGGGACGGTGCCAAGGTATCCACGCAAGTACCATCCCATACTAAAGACCTCCCCTGCTTCCAGGGAACAAGAGTCAAACCGTCAGGTCGCTTACCATCGTCTTACCATTATGTTTTTTGATTAAAATAAGGTTTAGTCGATGAATTCAGAAAAGGTTTTACATAAGTAAGGTCGTTACGTAATTGAAGAAATTTCCGTACAATGTAAGTGCATATCAGTCAATTTATGTAGCTATGTGTACATGCATATTAATGTTTAGTATCGGCAGTGGTATCGGTGTGAGGTCGCGTGCAAACGATAACACACTGCAAAATATGCTGTAACTTGAAACACGGCCACCACACTGCCAGAGAGCCGAGCGACTTTCAATGTTGACATATCGCAACGAGATCCCGTTCTACCCGTGAGAATATTATTCGTTTGTTTCGTATAACGAGCCTCCCAACGTAACGCATTTCTTTATTTTCATGTTACGCGAACTCTACCTACCGTTACGTACACGTTAACACGAGACGCGAACGTATCTATACAAATCATGTTGACTGTGTATTATTGGCACAATTTACCAACACTTTTACGGCACATTTGCGGTCGACAAACGCAATTCATTGACGCACACTCGTTTATTTGCCTGTGCGAACGTCTCACGAAGTGTTTTCATAATTTTAAACAATAGGTGAAATGCGAGGGTCGCGTTCATTCATGTATGTAAGTTATACGTGCGTTAAGGTACAGGTACGTGAATATTATCGGGGCTAATACGGTTGATAAGGCTAGATATCACGTCGTAGGCGGTAGCCGGTGATAACGCGAGCCGCGCCACCTACTACTCGTATGTGGCCTATGTGTGCGACGCGCTCTACACTCCTTACACTCCGACACTGCTATCACCACAGGCACTGATGTATTTGTTTTCTTTGGAACTGCCGCTCGTTATCTGACAACTGCTTGTTTATTTAATTGAGTTCCATATATCCTATGGACTCGAATGACACCGGTCAATTGGCTTACAGACCCCGATAATCTCTTAATATAAAATTCTCATGTCACAGTTTTAGTTACAATACACCTCCAAAACGGCTTGACCGATTTTTATGAAGTTTTATATGCATATTCAGTAGGGCTGAGAATCGGCTACTGTCTATTTTTCATCCCCCTAAGTGATAAGGGTTGTCCACACCTAACATTTTTATTTTATTTTTTGGACTATTTTTTTATTTTTTTTTCAATAATTTGGCAACAAAAAATACACACATCCCTAAATTTTCACCCTTCTATCACCAACCCCTATTTTTTAATAGTCGATTTTAATGCTCGATAACTTATATGGCAAAACAACGTTTGCGGGGTCAGCTAGTTATTTATAGAATGTTGGTAATCAGTCACAATAGAATGTGAGCGAGAAATACATAATTAGGAATTATCTGCGTTACACTCAATTAAAGCAATTACAAGATATGCGTTAATTCCACACTTTGTTAATTATTAAAATCAAGTAAACAAATTAAAACTATCAAAATTTTCCAATTTTCTGTTAAAAATACGTTCTTCAATTTTATCAATTATGTTTCAGTTTCAGCATATTGAGGCATAAACTTGATAAATTACAAAATATTGTAATTGTTGTACCCATAAACTGTCCAATTTATTTTTAGTCCATAATTACTATTATTAGGTATTATTACTTTATTATCATAATTAATTTCGTAATTGAATTTCAATAATCATGCTTAAAAACAATAGACAAAAATAAATGCGTATAATTAAGATGTGTGTTACATGAAATGATTGATTTAATTAGTATCGACATGCAATAATAATAATGTAAGTTCTAATAGTTCACACACCAGATAATAAACATCCTGTTATCAGTGATTTATGACTATTATACCTACTTATTTTCTTAGTATGAATACGAAAGATTCATACAAGTACGATAGTAGGTACGCGTCTATTGTGGGTCTTTAAACAAAATTTTAAAATCTGTACGTGGTTTGTGGGTATATTTATGTAGGTATATAATCCAAAAAGACAAAATTTCAGTTTGCATAGTTATAGCATATCAGTTATAAACGTGATACGCAAATTAAGAAACAAAACATTAAGATTTAATTTGAAACTGATTTTAAAAAGTTATAAGTTACAAACTTTTTCGAGTTAATCTTAATAAACCCTTTCATTTAATACCCATATTGTAGAAAGGCATAAAAAATAACTATTCGGTCATCTTGGATAGTCCGCCATATTGGATTTAGAATGACGTCACAAACCATATCGTGCATTGTCATCCAAACTAAACGTGTATACAAAATTTCAGCTCAATCGGTTGAAGATATCTACTTCAAAATGGAGTTCAAAGAACATACATTGCAAGTAAAATAAAAGCTTTTAATAAGTCCAAACCTGACCATAAACAGTGTTCAATAATAAAATTGTAATAGGTACCCGCTGTAATGGCTGGAGGATGTGTAAGCAAGAGACTGTTGTACGCACAGTAAACAAGTAAGCTGTAGAGTACGAACTTCGTATACGTATCCGTATTCGTACATACCTGCTTTCTCGCACTAAGTATAGTTTGTATGTTCTAAGGTTGTTCAATGTTCATATTATGTTCGGGTCGAAGTTTATCTTCGTCAGCTAAGCGTACTCCACCGGGCAACGTACATGCATACTATACAAATACATAGTACATTCCTTCTACATACTGCAAACAAGTAGTAGACACTACGTCTTAGGTAGGTTATAATTTAACGGAAAACTTAATTAATGTATTGTTAATTCGGGAGTAAACTCTATTTATTAAGTGATTTATGGAGTTATTGAAGTGAAAACATCTTATGGGAGGGTAAAGCCGGCTTTTGACAATGGGATGTTATATAAATTACATCTTGAGGCATATATTACATCCCGCGATTGCTGTTCACATTGTCAAATATATATTTTGGAACAGTTTAGCTTCGGCCACTGTTAATTACTTTTAATACGTTTAATATTTATGAATGGTGTTTGCTGCATGCCGCGGCACCTGTTATACATTGTTTACGTCCAAAGAAGGTCAGGAATTCAGGATCAAACGCATGGAAAAGTTTCCTCAATTGATAACTTAGAGGACAATCTGAAGGTTATGTCAACAAATTGGGTATGTTTTAAATTTATCCTTTTTTTCGAAGGCTAGTAGCAGCAAGTCGCACAAAAATAACATAATTCATGGTAATAACGTTGTACTCAATATTTACAAAATATAGAAGCACCTTCAGGATTCATGTAGAATGGCAGGAACAATGTGACATCAATCCGAGAAGATAGAGTCGACGTGTGACAAGTGTGTGAGCGGCGAACGGACGGGGTAGGCCGCTGAAGCTGACTAGTGGCAAGTGGGCACCGGGCGGCGCAAACAGGTAGCGGACACGGAATATAGAGCAGCGGCGACGGCGGCGGCGGGCGGCGCACGCCGGGCAGAGCGGTACCGACACGCTCAGAAACAACCTAAATAAAGCAGGCCAGCAGGGAGTAGCCGTCTCGGCGGAGTCGGCGGACGCAGCGCACACACGCAGCTCGCCACCGCACGCCCGCGCCGCCGCCGCCGCCCCGCTCTGCCCGCTCACACACTCCACGCACGCACACACCTCTAACCAGACGAAAATAAAATCCACGCGACGACGTATGCACCGTGCGAATAGGAAGACGGCCAGGCATATTAATGCCGCCCGCTCGAATGAACGAGGAGATCCTTACGTTTTGTGGCACTGTCGCGAGACGGTCACGGGCGCAGCATCTCAGGCCGCGGGTCGGCGTCTCGCGCTCGGAGATATCATCCGAAGGCACCGTCCGCCACTCCGAACTGGTTTCGTGGGCGCGCTCGGATTCCGGTGGAAAAGTACACGACCGTGACGTCCACGAACATTCGGCACTCGCGATATTGCGCGCCTGCCGCTGCGGTCACTCGGCAGGAAAATCAACGGGCGGAGATTAGCATGAATGATATCATAGGTCGATGCACGATCAGTACGACGCGAACGAGGTGCGACATCGGCGCGGGTCGCGGCGCGACTGACGGCGGCAGTCGGCACTACGCGGAGCTCCGTGCGTAGTGAGACTAGTGAGTGGCCGTGAGGCGCGGGGACGAGGAAACCCGGCGCGAGTACGGCGCGCCCGGCCGCGGCCCACGCAAGAGACGGGGGCGGGGGACGCGGATTAATCACGTAGTAAGTATGCCCCCCGGGGCCACGCCGCCTCACCGCCTCTCGCCCGGCTCCGCACATAGAACCTGCGCCCAGCCGATACGTGAATAAATACCAAATGCAATACGAAAGATCGTCGTGCTAGACTGTAACCACTGTAACCGGACACCTCTCGAACTTAAATGAATTCCTACGTGAACGTTGCCACCGAATCTTGCCCCCGTATGTCGAGTGGCCGTCGGCTATCCGGCGGCGAGGCGCCACATTTCTCTTCACAACATAAATTTGTGATGCAACTCTTTAAATGCATAAGAAAGTTATCAATCGGCTCAAAATAATTTACTTTGTCACGTGTCTACCTACGATCAGACACGAGTCTCATACATGAAGGGTTCCTAGTCCTACTTGTACTATTATTTGTATTCTGTGGTCCTACCTAGGACTCGACATTTAGTGGCAATATTTAGGTAGCTTTACGGTTACACGATTCTCATTCTCTACATTTACTATGTTTCTTTACTACGAGGTTCTTGTCAGTAGCGTTTTAGGAAAAAACCTTTAGTATTTTAATATGGAGTAAGTACCTTATTTCGCTAGTGAAAAGTGTTACAGGATGTTAGTGAGAACGATAGGTTGTAAAAAATAGCCAGTGTCTTAGGTAGCCGGTAGGCACACGTAATCCTCATCCTACCATTGTTCGGAGAGCGGTTCCTAAGATAAACCTTAAAAAGAAATGGGACGGTCCTTGAAGACAAATGGCGAGGCTATTACGAGTACATGCTCTTTTGTTAGAGAAATAAGTTTCGCTTATCTTGATCAATGTACGGTCTACTAAAATTCGTTGTAACTCTCCAAAATCTATATTGTAGAGTTCGTTTGGTAATTCAAGTACCTACCTACTACTTACATCTACAATATTCTTTTTCAACTTATTACGTTTTATTTGTTGGAAGAACATTCAGGCTCAACATTATATAAGAAAAACGAAAAGGATTTTATAGATTCATTAAGTCGAAATAATAATTTCAAACCAGGTTGTATATCTTCAATCATTTTGAATTAAGTAGCGCCTAAATTATTCCTACAAAAAAGTAATAGATCATTTGAAAAGTAGAGTCTCCAACGCGTTGAACTCTTTGGTAAGGGTCGTCGATCGATTGGTTACGCTTAAGCGCAAGAACAGATTCGTTTTTTACTTTATTCACGATCGCTGCTCTCTTTTAAGACCATTTAAATAAACCAGTGAATATTCTGAATTGGTGTAGTGGTCTATCTGCAATTGAATTATGACCCATTGCAGGGTAGGATTTCTAGATCCTTTAAACTTTAAGTGATTTTTAGACTGCTATCGCCTATTGGGGGTTGGTAGACTTCACATGCCTTTGAAAATATTATGGAGGCAGGCCAGTTCCCTCACGAAGTTGATCTTGTGTTAACAGCAGGTGACATTTACCGAAGTCTTAATGATGAAAAACACATATAAATTAGAAAAGTCATTGGTGGATGTCGATGGGTTGCGGCCAGGACCCTCTCATTAAGTGGCCGATTTCTTAGCTACCTACTGAGCTATCACCGCTTGTTAAGTTTTAGCTTCTATGGCTCTATCAAGTCTTTAGCTGATAGAGCCATTAAAGGTACTACCTCCACCGTCAGCGTTATGTAGCAGCATGTTCTTCATGTACTTTTTTGGTAACTCAAAAAAGTCAAAGTCCTTCTGTGCAAGTAACACTTTTTGAGCAACACGTAAGGCCTCAGACAGGACCTCTACCCTATTTCGATAAGGACATGGATTTGTTTGCGTTTTAATAACCTCTTAATCAAGCAGGCTTAACATCAGCAGTCAGGCCACTGACTGCTCGTTTGGCCCCAACGCGAGAAACTCTGTTCGTAATGATAACTCGAAAACAATTTTAAAATGTCTAACTTTGAACTTCTATGATCTGTTCTAAGCGCTTCGACAAAGGAAAATATCATTTCTTTTTGTTGTATTGCTAACACTCGTCAATGACCAAACGATCTCAGTGGGATAACATTGCGTCGTTCGCATCCATTGATCCGGAATCGCCGAAGAAGGGATAACGGTTCATTAACAACATTGTCCATTTACGCATCATTACGTGGCCTAATATAAGTGAATGGGGCTAAATATGGTAGGAAGGACTGTTAGTTTATAGATACTTATCTGCATTTAAAGCCTCTTTACTTATCGACGATTATTCCTTTATCAGTTATATTATCATTATTCCTTTTGTTAAGAGTTTTCGATAAAAGACAATCTAAATAAATCTCGAAAACTACTTGACCTATGAAAAACACTAATATAGATAGATAAATAGTACCATGCATTATTCTAGAAAATTCTTCCAAATAAGAGGCGGAGGAACTGAGGTTTAAAAGAATTTTGAAACCCTGAATATTTAGTTTTCAAAGACAGATAGAAACAAAGCTAATACACATAGCTATACTAATCCATCAACAGTATTCGTATTGAGTAATTTTTATTCTTATTTAAAAACTCTTGAAACATGTTTTCTGTTTGATTTGATGGTCGCCGTGCCGTGGGATGGGCGTTCGAGTTACGCGTGGGTAGTCCAACGCCACCATACATCTGTGTAAAACGAGACTTTCCCAATCTAGAGCCCGATCCAGCCATTTTGTTTAACATCAATATTTACTACCATTGATAGGCGTGGGTGTTATAAGTGATGACCTTATTGACGTGGATTTTCCCACTTTCTCTCCCTTCAGTGCTGTAAAAGTACGTTGCTTACCGCCTTTGCTGTCGCCCCTTTTTTCCCGCAGTTTGATCCGAAGTTTCTTCTGAAAAGGTTGAACCGTCCTAAAGCTAAGTAAATTGCCAACGTACCAAAGTAATTGAGGGTGTACGAATCGTAGAGACAGGTGGACGTTCAAGCTGAATTAGGATCAATGGCGTAACTAAACCATCCGAGGCCCGTGGCTAATTCATTGGAAGGGCCCCAGTACTTTCTTAATTTCTTTTAGTTTTATCTTTTAGGGCTACTTCTGGACCCGCTGCTTCTCAGTCCGAGGCCCCTTCAGCCCCGGGCCCCGTGGCATTTTGTCAGCCCTGCCACCCTATAGTGACGCCAGTCGAATCGTATCTACTACCCGAGGGAAAAGTTTGACATAAGGAAATATCCCACGGATTGATTAAAAGTGGTCATATTGGGGCAGTCCTCAAAGCTCGGCGGAGCATGGCCGACAGGTGCGCCCGCGCCTCGTTCATGTGATCTACCCTGTCACTGCTTCTCACCGTTCAGACTCAGTCGTTCACACTAAAATTATGAACGGCCGAAAAAATGAATGAACACATTAGTGCATCATTAAACACAATGCTCATGTCACTTTAAACGTGTAAAAAAATTATAAAAAAGATGCAGCCTTTATAAAACAGCGACAACGTTCTCAGACAGTTGACGATTCGACCAGAGAACTTGAAATTTAAATATGTTTTACAGCTACCTTTAGAATTATATGATTGATTTAGATAATTTAGAATTATTGAATTACTATATCTCCAAAAGACTCATTTAAAAGCTTCAATACATAGCCATGGATGTTACTTGACGTCATTACCTCCAATAGGGTTTCTACCCTGTTAATCCTATCGTGTCCTCCAAGGATTACAGAGACTACTTAACATTAGTGGCCCCCAGTGAACACAGAATATTATACCTGTGCTGCTGTTCTATGTTCTTTTTTCTTTAAAAACTGTTAAAAACGATGGCAAAATGTAATTGATCGAAGATTACTCTCATACGATCAACGCATTCCGACGGCTAATGCAAATGAAAGAAAAGGTGTTTAGTGGAACGAGTTAGATCGGCATTATGTAAAGTGGTTAGTGAACTGCAAGCGATTGCAGTTTGTTGACATGGAGCATGCCTCAGATGTGGATATCACGTTGCTTTTTGCATTTCTAATCATGAATAACACTTGCATACTTAAAAGCTCATAATCAAAGTAAAGCTCACATTAAAGAGAGTAATTCAGGAAGGGATTTATCAATTCACTAAAGAACAAATATATAGATTATACTCAAAAAATGTTTTTGATATTTATTTATACTTGATCGCACATGAGTAGAAAGCGGGCTAGCAATTTTTAAATGGTCACTGCAGCCCATGTTTAAATCCATCCTAATAGAGAAGACTCTTACCTATCTGAGGTGATGGGTGCTACTCATGAGGACTATGAGTTGTAATATGTTGGCCTCAAATAAACTATCTAAGGCATACAGGCTTTCCAGGTGAAACACAAGACATGAAGAACATGGTGCTTAACGACAGGTTAAGGTAGAAGATAATTACGAGAATCGAGATTATGAGTAGGTTGATTACGAGTATGTATCCAATCATTGTGTACTATTTAAATGACTTAATACCGTAGTAGGTAACCAATTAATGACCCACTGCGGGGTCGAGTTCTCTCACAATGAGAAGGACGTAGGCCCAGTAAAATATCGTAGAAATCATGTAAATTACAAGAACAATAAAGTGCGCAGGATAATAAGAAGACGCATAAGTAGGATTTTACATAATAATAACTTTACAATAACTACCATCACGTTAGTCGCCAGGAAGAAGTAAATATCACGCGGCTTCCTTATTGTGCTTCTCCTGCAACATAAATCCCCGTTTTAATCATCGCATCCATAAATTACCTAGTCCTATTTCAACTCATCATATTAGAGACCGCGCGGCAATAATAAAAACGTTTACGAGAGCAACATCGTAAGCAAAAGTTACACGTTATTTAAATAACCAGTTTTGAAGTTTTACGTTTGCATTTAAAGAAGAAACTTTAAAACGTTACCGTACACCAGTCGAATTAGATCAAAACCGGGGTTGACTTAAAAAAATATAAGTAGCAATTTTGAAATTTAGTAGCTATAACGGATTCAGTGGACTTCTGATTGAATTAATGATGCATAATTTATTTCAAATTGGTAATTTATACGCAATTGCCGCATCTTACAATTTATTATGAATGATGCACCGTTATAATTTTATCAGTCATTGTAACGCATCGAGGACGATCTCCTCGATGCGTTACAATGACTGAATTATTATAAAGAATAACAGCGCTGCGTTGTAACAGAGTTGAGTTATAATATGCAAGTTTTCCAATACTTTTTTAGTTGTTTCACTTGTTTTTCAATATAAAGTTTCACACAAACATTATGATCCTACTGCAAACTTCCATTTAAATTAAGGATCCAATTACTTCACCCCCATTTTGATTTTATCTCGGCAGTAGGTACCTATGCGTACAAAATAATTTACTAGTATACACATAGGAATTGTTTGTGATAACAATTTGCTCATACTAGCAACGACTCATGAGAACAACTAGCAACACGTTTCTTCAGAATGTCTTTAATTAATCTATCAGTATATAACTTACTATTATCGTCGCCAACGTAGCTGCTGGGCAACGCTCATTAATAACCCTTTCAGGCCACATAGCAGACGCAGCGCCAGTCGTATGCAATCGAGTGTTACGTCTGGCAACGGCAGGAATAGACCAAATGTCAGACTAGAATAGCTCGCGTAGATACCTAATGCATTTGATGCAGTCCAATCGTACTTAGTCTTAACGTGATACACCCAGGAAAGTAGACCTTACAGATGATTCTTTCATGCAGGCGCTTGATTGAGTAAGAGTCCTTCAGAGACTATTAGTAGTAACGCGCGAAAATTTACCTACATTCCTTAAACCCCGATTGAAGTTCCATGCGACGAACGAAGAAGAAATTTAAAGCTTTAACGACTTGTGATGGTGAAAATGTAGGAAACAACTCTTTAGGGACAAATGTTTTAGAACTTGATTCGACATTTTCCCCCTGTACGCAATCAGCGCAATCATTCATTCAAATACTCAAAACGGTATCTTTGAATAAAGAGAAACATTCAAAACGGTATCTTTGAATGAAGATTCGTATGCGATTCGGATGAAAGGATATTATTTAAAAAAGGAAGCCTCCTTTCATATGGTAAAATTATGTTGAATCGAGCTCTTCTGATGTAATTTCTTCACGCTACGAACGCTCCCGAGCAAAGCATGCAAGAGAGCGTAGCACGTCGTTCAATGCATAGGTGTCGTCTAACTAACGTTAGAGATTGGCAATGTGATAGATATATACGAGTCCTGCTCGTAACACGATATCGCCCTTTAAACGATTGTCAGTTTCATTGCAGTAACAAATCTTGCCGTTTTTACAATAATCGCAATGGAATCGCAATCGAATCCAAAATCCGTTTTTTTCTATAACAAAATACACTTATTATTTATGAATGTTTCCTTTTGTCAGTGTCCATAGCTCCATCTAAGACGCACTTTATTTATGAATATTTCCTTTTGACAGTTTCCATAGTTACCAGACAGAGTGGCGCTAAAACACTAACGCGTTACGTTACAAAGCGGTTTACCCTCCCATAAGAAGTTTTCACTTCAAAAAGTATAGGCAACATATTTTACATAAGTGATCAGTAGTGCAGATATGTAATTTTTATACCGTCTGCAATGCCTATAAATTACCTGTCTACCTGTGAACTGTGGTAA
The DNA here is from genome assembly GCA_905147235.1 of Erynnis tages. Taxonomy (NCBI): domain Eukaryota; kingdom Metazoa; phylum Arthropoda; class Insecta; order Lepidoptera; family Hesperiidae; genus Erynnis; species Erynnis tages. Next base: position 4,334,912 of record LR990081.1, read on the forward strand.
TTTGCAAATGTACCCAAATGTCTTAGTGGTAGATGAAATTGTTGCATTATGTTGCACCATGTGTGACGTACTTGTTGGAAGTAGGAAGTTGACTAGTGCTCATTGGAAGACTAACGAACTTTGCCAGCCAACTGTAGCATTCAAAACGATGGGAATGATGTGCGGAATGCGTGCAGACGATAATATTAAAGGAAACCAGTGCTTGAACGTAGGTTTCAGTGAATCTTGTTATGGTAAGGGCGAAGGAAAGGACCAGACCACTTGATGATAAATAGTATACAACCCATTCTTTATAACCTGACTCAGAAGAGTTCTATAAATTTAATGCTGTACGTTACGTAGCTATATGAAACTAACATGGGGTTGCAAGATAAAGCACAAGATACTTAGGTATGTATGCCAGTTGATTTAGTCACCATTTTAAAAGATACTTAATTAACTTTTCATTTAAGTTCTTCCATCTGCAAAAAATATGAACATGTACTTTCATATTTTTTATCATTAGAATGATAATTCTGTCGACAATAGTAAAATAAATGTTGTTAAGATGATTTGTTTTAATTATTACACCTTGCTTGTTTTACTCATTTTATTTATCTTTATTTTTTCGACCTTATTACGTTAATGTTAATTATTAGACATATACCGTTACTGCTTTTGTATTTAACAAATGGTTTGAAATAAATGACATTATATACGGTAGCAAGAAAATTCGTTTATTACAAATCCGACATCATTATTATCTCCTTTAACAGAACCTAATCGTGTCTAATGAACGTACAATCGACAATATTATATTAAAATACCAAACACGAGAATGAAAGGCACGTTATTTAAAGTGTAATTTATGGTAATTTCAATAAGGTTATAATATAAAGGTTATCTGAAGGTATGCTGTTTCGCAATGTTATCAGTTTTCTATAAGTACAGAAATTTAGAAAGTAGTGTATAATATCTTATAAGATTTATTCTTGGTGAAAGGTAAGAAAAATCCAATACAGACATAATTATTAAGTACAATGAACTAAAATGAAAATTAAACAATAGTACTGCAAGTATAATATACTTACCTCATTTTTAACATCTATGAAAACCTCTACAAGCCATTACACCAGACTGTACACTGTACAGACTGTACTGTACTTTACTGTACAGAACGAAAGGGAGAGTTTTGCCGTCATATTTTTTTCAGGTGAAATAAACCTTTTTTTCTGAATCAAACAATCTGCATTTTCAGAGGTGTGTATCCAAATATGAAAATTACATTTAGAAAAATGGTGCCAACATTTGTATTCCCCTTCTGGTTGAAAAGGGTTTTAGTGTATTCCCACAGGCAAAATTCCATTCACGCAGGCCGTGAAAAATAATGGCGTACACATAGCAATAAAATGCCGTAATCGAGCAGATCGGACTCGCAACAAGTCTGGGCGGCTGCTAATCTATTTTAGACGAAACCTACGCATTGCCGTCTAGTTTCTGTTTATATCTCACATATTTATATGTAATCATGGCCGTTTGTACAACTTGTTTCAACATAAATAACTATGTTAGGCTACTCATGACAAGAATAATAGATAGGTACATACTTGTATTTATAGCAACTGATTCATAACGTAGATTTTAAAAAATATAGGTACTCTACGTCCTTAGGATTGATTTGATAAAGATAGAATCTTGTAAATTATTACACAAAATATAGATACCTTAATAGAAATGTCCGTTTTAGCTAATACTTAGTTTTATTTTATTCTATCATTTTAATTTGATAGGTATTCATTTTAATTGTACTATAATAAATAACTAAACAACATTCCCAGTTACTCACAGTTAATCCTACGACTTATGTGATTAAATAAAGATATAACGAACAGTAGATTCTCATGGTAATAAGCTTACTCCCTGGTCCCCACACTAGGACACCCTGTGTCGTGGGTTACCAGTCTCTTCCATTTGTTTATTATATGTGTGTGTATGTGTGAGCTTTCATAGCTTATTAGGATGGTGTTGCGTTGACACCTACATACATAGAATACAGTCAGTAATTCTACGACTATAGATACCTGCTAAATCAGTTTTTAAATAGGTATCTGCTATAACTGGTATTGCAAGAACTAGCTCATATAAATAGAATATCACAAAAGTGAAGTGCCCACGCGAATAGTAGCGAAAGAAACACGAACCAATGGTTTCGTAGTAAACAATCGGACGCGCTGGCGTGTGAAGATTTGTTTTTCTCAGAACGACAAAGCAACATTGTTTCCCGACTGAAATAAGTTTTGAGTTCAAAGCGTCGCGAGTAGGGTTACCACAATGATACGCTCCCAGAATCCGAAATTTAAATGAAAAAATGTTTTGTATTGAGGGTTCTCACAGTTTACATTACCTATATTAATGTCATTAATTCGTCAATCTTTTAGCTTATTGAAATTTATTGATAGACAAGCTTGCTATAGTCGACACTCAAACCAGTCCCCATTACCTGAAATTATTTGAACCTTTCGTGCCTATAGTAGCTGACTACATTCGTTGCGTCAAATGTTGCGTTAATTTACGAATCTAAACATTACCTACCTATTTAACACATCGACAGTTAATCGGCGCATTTAAAATGTGAAGAATGTCTGTCATATGGTGATATGGTGATCCTAGTCGCGAGCTCATTAGGAACAAGCTTGCGTAGTATCTGTGCGCATTACGACGACGGCTGTCGCCTTCCTCTTTGATATTGGCAGAGCTCTAAGGATTATTATTATAGATCCTATATTATGTTACACTATCACATTTATTAATGATACAATTGCTCTTTCGCGTTAAATAGTTACTCGTCTGGGTGGGTAAATTCCAAATATTAATGATTACTTTATTTCGATTGCAAGCTTCACGAACACGAAATAATTAATTCCGTACATGATCTTCAAATAATATTTTCACATAAAATAGAGAATTAGAGAGTTTTTAATTTTAAATATAGCCTTTAGAGTAGAGACACCAAAGTCCAGCAGTGCCTTTAATTTATTTTAATTGTTTCTATAAGTATTAATATCTATGTAATGTTAGCACGTAGAATTTATTTCCTTAACGTTACGCCTGATAGGCTAAAGGAAGTAAAAACAAATTCTAATTGAAACATCAAAGCTCTACGTCTTGCTTTGTTAGCTTTGTTTAAAAGCATCAATAGGTGTCTACTAACAAACTGTTTTACGTGGGCGTATTTACGTAGTTAGCTTAAAATAGAAGTAAGTATGGGCTTATTGTATCAGCCGTCATGGCCGATGAGTTACCTAGCCATATGGAAGTTAACCCTCTCTCGTTGGTAATAAATAGATTTCTTTATGTCTTATAGAATGTGTGTAATAATAGGTACTTACGAAAGTAACGAATAATGTACATGGCTGTTGTTTGTTATTGCCGTTGAAGCATATGGAGGATTTTACGGCAGGTAATATTTTTCAAGTATGATCAGTATGATCAGCCGTGAACGATAATAAATGCATAGGTCCAATTTTCAAAGATTTTTAATTATATCGTAATAGTAGAACTAGGTTCTTGATGGGCCGTCTACTTTTTGTCTGCTTTTTTATTTAAAGAGATCCAGATAGCATGAAGTTCAGGACACTGATTTAATTTATAACTATTCATTATACCTGCTTCAAATTGTAACTGTTGAAGAAATGTTATACTTTTTTTAGTGAAAATAAGTCCAATTCCTACTGAGCTACCAAGAATGTGGCATCATTACAGGTTTATTTTTACTACATCAAGGAACTGGCAGCTTTGAATGCACTACGACGAATAAAAGCTATTAATCTTTGCAGTAAAACCAAAACAGTAGTATTAGTGGTTGGTTTCACACGAGTTAAAAAGAAATAGATTCTTTAGGGACTAACTAAATTTAACGGTTACTTCAGTATTTTGCTATATTTTGCCTTTTAACCGCTAAAGATGAATAAACACGCTCAATATACTTATCGCAGTTGTGTACGAAATTATGTCTTTGAAAAACGTAAAATCGAGATGAGTACGATATGTGTGGTCTCTTGGTTACTAAATTTTTTACAAAACCTTCTTCTACCACTAATTTCTGTAGAAGATTTGAATGTTTCTTAGTATATAGGTACATACATAAAAAGTTTTAGTATTCGTGCAATACAAAAGCACATTCCTACCAGCAGCAGCGTGGAGCGGCATGACTGTTCAGCCTGATTCGGTAGTCGGAGAAGTTTGAGGTGACCAATTCAGTCCTCGTGAGTTGCAAAGCACGCACGAACGATTTCTGTTATGCGTGCCCGTAGCTATAAAAATGCAGTTAACTGAATACTATAAAGTTATTGATCTTAACAACGAGAATTCATTACGTTATAAATAAAACAGAATATATGGGTCCGTTATGATTGCAATCATTTAGCTTACTTTTTAATGAAATTGTAAATTTCATGTTTACGATCGAGACGAGACCCTAACGTTTCCAGGTAAATAACCCGCGGAACGTTCTTCTTGGAACAATATCTGCGGTTTTATTTTAATTAAGTAGCGGCCGCGTAAACTTGCCGACTAACCCGATAATCCCGTCGTTACGCGTGTAAGTATATCTGAGTAAATGTCGCATGAATACAATGTACAGGATTGGCGTTTGTCGTACAGAAGAAATATTTATTTTACTTTATAATGAAATTTAATGCTTAAACCGTGATCATAGGGTTTAATATTTAATGATAAACAGAAGTAAATAGAACCTTATGGTATGTGAAAGGTAGATAAGATGCGCGTTCTCCTCGTGAATAAGCTGCGAATGCAATTAATTGTGCTATTGTTGTGCCATATAACTGGACCGGTAAATATATTGGCTCAGTTCATGGCTGTTCTATATTAATACACGTATTTGCACATGATGACGGCTAATGAAGACAAATTAATTTGTTGTCGGGTTGGGATGGGTTGTGAGTGGAGAGTAACTGTGACTGGAAAATATTTGCATTAAAACGGCTTAAATACCTGCACAATATTTTTGAAAATGACTTTAAATAAAAGTTATCTTCAAATACCAATACTCAACTTATGCATTAATGTTAATCCTAATTCAGTTGTAATGACAACGGTTCGTTTTCTATTCATTTACCTACTGTTAAAAACGCACAATTTGTGGTCACGATTTATTAAATAAGATTTTCTTTTGATTACTCAATTATCATTGACCATTCAATAATTGTAGGAATAATTTGAATCTAATGGAAATCATCACGAATATCAGGATCGCGAAAACAATTAACTGATTTTCATTGACTTTAAACGTGATCTGTCAGAGAATCTGGGTCTTCTCAAGGTGAAAATTAAGTAGTCCCACTAACTGAAGCATTAAATATAGCTGAGGGTAGAATTAAGACATCATTACTCGATTGTCGTACCTTTTAAGATTTACATAATAACGCTTAATAAGCTTTAATTTAGAGTTGTAGAGCAAATATCCAACTTTGTATTTAATTTAGGTCTTAAACATTTATTTTCATTAAAACCTAAATCGTTTATTTTTTATTCATTGCCTAGCATTTTAACTAACGTACGAAAAGCTTTAATGCCCTATGCTTATTGTATCACTTTAGGTTATCTAAACGTCATGATTTATGACATGCTTTACCACGCATATTCAAATTCAAAAACACACTGGTCGTAGAAAAAAAAGCAAATATCTAAGGCAGGCAGGAAAAAATCAGGAAAAAAATGGCCTCAGGTTGCGAAAGAATGCCCGCGAATGCAAAACGTGTCATATCCACCCGTGAAACTATTGTGGACATAGGTAGGTACATGAGTTTTCTTCTGTCCGGTATTTTCCTACCTCGGTGCCAAGAAGATATTTTGTTATTGCAAAAGCTCTCCTTTTTACTAATTATTTTATTTTTACTTAAAATTATGTTTTTCGGTTTATAATAATACTACGCCTGCTGCTTTGTTTATTTAAATGGGAAAATTAATGACCATTACCTAAACTGGTTCGTACGATTTAGCGTAACCTTAAACATTTAAGAGTACATTGTCATATATCCTTATACATACTTATTTTTTTAAACGATCTGTTTACCATATGTATAATATACATGTTAATGAACAGTGAAGCCCAAGAAGCACCTAAACTCCAGTCCTAAGATATCTACCTACTACTTACATAAACTTAAATTGCGTGTGAAATCGAAATTAATGGCATAAACAAGGCTGTATTTACATCTCGGAAATAGGTCAGGCCGCAGCATCTAGCGGGATGGCTGCAAGGCCCAGTGACCCAAATGCAAGACAAGGGCAACCCCCTCGCAAGATAACGACAGAAGACGCGTTTTCTCCATATAATCTCAGAGTTTCAAAGTCGCTACACTCTTGGCAGAGTGATCGTGGTCGTCAGCTGAGGATTGGTAATTTGGTATTTGACCTGGTATACAAAATGTAATCTACGAGTTTCCCTGCAGAAAATTAGTCTGAATGCCGTAGCAATAATATTAAGCTGTTTAAAACATTACAGGTAGGTACGAGTATTTAGGTCACTTTTAATTAATTAGGTATCGTGTCGTATGTTATTTTGTTATCGATGGAGTAATTAATTACATTAAATTGTTCGTAGCTAATTAACACCTTAATAGGCACTTAAATATGATATACACAAATTACATAATCCTACTTGTTTAATTGTGCTGCCTTAAAAAGGCACCCACAATATCACAACTCAGCAACGCGAAGCAAACATTAAGTTCCTATATCTAGCTGTATCATCATGTGATATTATTCGTAATATGAAAAAAGTTTTGAATGGAAACAAAGCAGTTAAGCAGTGTTGGCTCCATAAACAACCCTTCTCCGTTGGAATCTACAAAATAGGTCAGGTCGTGTATCCAGGCGGCTGGTTGCATCGACGTCTACTGACCCAGATGCAAGTTCGCACACTTACACATCAGTTATGACCACGAGAAAAGGCCTTATGAATGAAAGAGAATATTGAAGTATGATAAAGCTCCGTAAAATTCCCAAAATTTCTAATTCTTGACAAGTTCTTCTATATTTCCTACACTAACGTGAGGATTTCATAGGACCTCGGTATTCTTTTTTTAATAATATACATATTTTAGTTATAATTTATATACTCTATAGGCCTTCCCTAATCTATCAGAGTATTTTCGATTCTTGGTGGATCGACGTCGAAACTCGAAAGTAGTCTAGGCACTGGGATCTTGACAAAATTAAAGGATGGATGGATATTTTCATCAAAAAGCACGCCAGGCAGTCTTCGATTCAATTTTTAAAAATCGTTCTAAATCTGAAGACTCAAAATGTAACAGACGCAAATATTTTATAAAAAATTGCCGTCAAAGGAGTTATCTATGCTGAATTTTAATGGCGATGTCCCAAAAAATCCAAATAAAAAAAATACATGATGGATCATTTGGCACTTTTTACCCGACTGAGACAGAAGGAGGGTTATGTTTTTTCGAGTGTATGTATGTTTGTATAACTATTTGTGGGTATGTTTCTTTGGCGCGCTCTGCAGCCTAAACGGCTTGATGGATTTTAGCTTAAGAGGTGTCGTCGCGTTGGATTCGTCTCGATCGAGTAACACTGGTTACATAAAAATCCCAAAAAACAAAATGACTGATTTTTATAGCCAAATTAAACGACTAAAGAAAATAAACCTCAAACCGTATCGAGTGGGGTATCAAAATGAAGGGTTTAATAAGGACATTACAAGCATGTAAAGTTAAAGAATGAAAACGAAATAAAAAATGCTAAAAAAGAAATATTTAATACCACGTCGACCAAAAATTATATTACAAATTTCAAATACTTAATATGTATTTACATTTGTATGATATACTTATGTATATATTTACATTTGTACATACATTTATCATTCAATATCATACAATATGTATTTACATTTGTATGATTTGTATGATACACTCTGTCCCATCTGTTGCAATGGGGTAAAAACAATCTTGCGTAACGTTAAATAAGATTAAATCAGGTTGAATCATAATGCAAACAATTATAGATATTTCTCTTAATGGTGCGCAATACAAAGAATTTATGTATATTGGACTACACTTTTCCCGCGGCTTCGACTGCTTGGATTTTAGAACTTGGTCCAGAGAGAAATAAAATGAATATGTATGTAGTAATCTAGTTTTCTAAACTACGTGCGACACGTGCTTGCCTAATTTCATCCCAATCTGTTCAGCAGTGAAAGAGTAACCAAGAGAGTGAAAGAGATCCATCCATCTATCCATCCTTCCTATCTATCCTCACAAACCAGATTTATATACTGGTAGTAGGATAACTAGAAACTTCGTTTGAAAGGTTTGATTTTCATCAAACATTTCCTTACGAACAGGTGATCGTATTAAAAGAACCAATCAAAGAAATGCTTCATATCCAGATCATCATTAAAGGTGTCATGCCAGAAGGTCATTAAAGGTGTAGTGACATTGGCGTGATTCTTGGAATTTGTTAACCAAACAAGTTATGTATCTTGAGACGCACACATGCACGTTTGACAGCCAGAGTGTACACTGTGTACTAGGATGTGAGCACACACACATCGACGATGTTACACGATACAGCAGCGACATGCAGCGAGTAGGGACGCGATGACTAACTTTGAAGTTGAAGCTTAGTAACGGGCCCGGTTTTGTTCTGTTAAGGAAATATAGTTTTCACTATAGTAGAAATAAAGTCTGTTTGGAGTTTAGTAGCATCAAGCATAATCTAAGGTGAGGTTCTTCCGCACTCACAAATTTCACGTTTTTCTGTCCATCTTCCAATACCTAACTCAATTTTTGGATAGTATGTAGGTAAGTAAACAAAAATACTGAGATTATGTTGAATTATTTAACGAAAATCTTATTTCCTACCGCTGAGCACAGGTCTCTTCCTAAAACGAGAGGAGGTTTAAGGCATACATATGGAGTAAGTACCTATGTACGCCGCTTTAATACGGAGTGATTGAACCAATGCCGATCCGTGGTTTTTCTATGCTCCTGCTGATCTAAAAATCGTTATCATACTAATTAATACTAAATCCCAACTCAAAGTAAAGCTCCTGACAAAGTGAATCTAAGCCAGGCACACAGAGTGACGCAGCAGTGTGCGTAGAGCTTTCTCGCCGCAGCGCGCAGCCTTGGCCGAGACACGTGCGACGATAGACCCGCGCCGCCGCCTTAGACGAGCCCACGAATGCTCACGATAGATTCCACCAATGTAACTATGAAAAGTTTTACGTAGGTCTTCTACCGCTGAGCGCGGGCAGCACGGGTCTCTTCCTAAAACGGGAGGAGATCTAGCTCTAGCACATCTCCACCACGCTGCACCAATACGGAGAGATTTTTCTCTTTCTTCTGCAGATCCAAAAATCGTTAGCTTACTAATACCAAATATGTATTTTATCTAATTTATTGTATCAGGCTTTGCTATGCGGAAATCCATTGTTATTTAAGTTGTAAGTTCTCAACAACCAACCATTGTAGAGTCCACATCACCTGATGATGCTCTATTTTGGGGCGAAACACGTGTCGTGTACTATTGGAATAAGTTGTGATGGTATATATACCTACCTGGAGATAAGGCAGGGTGGCAGGTAGGTCCAAACCAAAACAAGTTCCACGTGTGCGGATTGTTGCAAATAAATATAAATATTACTTAAATATAATATATTTTATCATTATAGTATCGTTGCCAGAGATTTAAGACGAACATCTCATCTTAAGAGTACGAGTAACTCATTTATTAATACGCTTCGCACTCATGGCCCCAGACTAGAATTTCCTGTATCATGGGTGCCATGGACACACGCAGGACAAAAACATACGCACCCAGACCAGAAACAGAAATTTAACATCATCATTCAAATGTTTGCACTGCTGGAAATCTACCTCAGGACCCTTCGCCGAATTCACCAACTTATCCTTTGCTCCACTCAGGTGTCCTATAAAAATTGTCGTCAGGTCGGGTACTATAAAAAAAGAAAACAATGCTATCGATGCAATCGACAGACATCAGGCCATCACTAGGGCGGAGGAGGGTGACCCCACCTCGCCTCCACTCTGTCAGCTGAGCGACACGTGCGTACACCCACCGTCTATCTAGAGAGTATGTATAGTCTACACCAGGATTTCTCAATCTTTTCCTTCCACGTACTTTACAAAGCACAGTCTATGTTTATTTATTTATATGTTATGCTACACAGCAACTTTATAAAAAATACAAAAGAGTTAGATCATATTTTTATGTTTTAAATTAAAGCAAATAAAAAGGTATAGCTGTTAATATTCTAAAATTATTAGAAGTAGATTACATGTCCCATAAATTGAATGACATTTTTTTTCGTTAAAAGAGTCAACTTTACTCAATTTCAATTTTAATTTATATTCAGCTTATTGCACGAAAGGGTCAACTAAACCCGTTCCCCCTACGACGCAATGTCTTACCGCCGTCGCGCCGCCGCCATTGTTCCTCACTTTGAGAAACCCCATATCACACACTATTACACGTAATTGTTATCCTGTAGAAAACAAGTAGAAAATATAGTATAAGCTTGAAGTAAATATAGTATAAGCTTCAAGTTAATCAATTTGAGTTGGTTCCATTTATAGTCCAACAATTGCTTGCTTACAAGCGGAATCCCATAATGGCACGCACTTTTTAAACATTATGTGCGCTTTATATAATATTAAATATCACCTGCTGTAATGACTTCTCCGTAATGTATTTAAAGGCATGTGAAACCAACCAACGCGCACTAGGCCACCGTGGTGGGCTAAGGCCTACACCTCTTTATTGAGACGAAATAGAAAGTTCGCAATATATAATAATATCATGTTTATAAACAGCTTTAAAAAGAAATGTAGTGACGCGCGCAAAAATAAATAAACTAATAAATTAAAACTGTGTCGAGAGTTTTTTCCTCTCTTTACCCAGAATGGGTGGCACATTGCATAGCCGATGAGTTCGATTAGGAAAAATATTAAAATAAATAAATAATTGGACTCCTATGATCGTTTAGCAGTCCAATAATAATTGGACTCCTATGATCGTTTAGCAGTCCAATTATTTATTACTTATTTTAACCTAGTTATAATATAAAATTAAGTATTAGTTATTTAAGATATAATTATTGTATGCCCGCATAGGGTAGACTGTCCTTAACTTATTGTAATTTTTGTAACATCTTCCTCGTGTAACAGTCAACAATAAACGCATTCTTTTCTTTTCTTTTCTTTTCTTGTGGGCGGAGACACGACCCTACAGTAGGTCGGAGTATAAGTTAAACACAATAGTATAATGATGAGTCTAGCTGTAGTGTAGGTATCTTAACATTTAATTATCACTAAAAACTGTAACAGAACTGAGATTTGTAATCGCGAAAATCTGATAAAACACAAGCCGATATTAGTTTGATAAGTAGTGGGAGTTGTTTACAAACATTTCAATAAACCTGTCAATATTGGCTTTTAGGTAGGATAGGTACTCCAAAGGTTGAGATAACAAACTGTAGGATGAGATTTGATAATATTACTAATTAGGTACTTGTATTATTTGTTATTTAGTACTATGCTTAGACACGTTATCTTTACAGTATAAAACAATTTTTATATTTTGTAACTTTATCTATACCTTTTTCTGTACCTTTCTTAATCTAAATATCTATACCTTTTTTAAAATAAAATGCATTCATTCCTTTCCTTATACACACTGCAATATTTATTTACTTATGCCAATACAACCAACTAATAATGTTGGTTCGTAAATTGAGATTCGGCCCTCACTTTGTTTTGTAACCCATCGATCTGATATGCGCGCGCGCATGAATGCATTCGCGGTGTGACGGCTTCCCCATATGGCCAAGGCTAGGCCTTTTATGGCTCACATAAGTGGCCACTCACCCACCCGCTGAACGAGCCAGCAATATCAATGAACCGGCCATCAATAAAACATGTGGCACTAAGCCAGGAAAGGAAACGGCGAAATGAGAAAAAGAAATATTTCAAAAAGGTATGCGATGCGTACACTCGATTGTTTGTGCTATTGGAAAGCATTCAATGTAAACCACGTACACTGTATGAATTATTCGCCACCGGTATTTTTTGCGTCTCGCGCTTACTATCTTCCATATCGGTCGTGATTGATTCCATGTCGTTACATAACTGGTATCGTTGTGTGGCCTGACATTCTAATGGAGAAAACATAAAAAGCCACTCTTCGTAGAGCTCTAATGTACAATTAGGTTCCTGACACATTTAACCTCTGAACCCGGTTACGACGCGAGATGTTATTTCGATAGTAGGTAAGTGAAGGTGGAATAAAAATAATAAGTATGAGGAGGGATCTCATGGGAAGCGCAACTTACTGACCGGTCACGAAACGCATTCCTTTGCTTCGTGGTACGTACATAATGAGACGTTTTACGTGTTACAAGTTACAAGACATAACTTTGCATATTTTAAACGATTACCATGTTATCGTAATGTTACAAGAGTCAAGCTTTTATTGAACAGAGTAAAGGAGTAGATAAAATACACATGAATAGTGTAAAATGTCCATAATGTTCCATACTCTAGCAAACGTTGTAAGTAGATTCGTTAAAATTTTATTTTTCTCCTTTGTATAAGGCTGTTATCGTATTGGTTTCGAAAAGGTGCCTGCGGGACCCTAATAAGCGGTTTGCGCAGCTGCATTCCGACCGGGCATTTTCTGGGAACACAATTTTTTAACGCTGTGATGGAATGTCAGTTTTTAGAGCCGGTGCGTATGATTTTTCATTGAAATTAAAAAGAAAACGCTCATTGCGCTCGTGGAGATGCAATAAAAGCAACACTCGGCATACCATCATTGCTGGGTTGTTCTTATTGTCGTCTGCAATCCTCAGCTTATTTTATTATGTGCTGATGAAAGTAAGTTTATACACCTAAAGTTAGAATTACGATTAGTTTAGTTTGCCACGGTCGGGATAATTAGATAGGTTAAGTAATTATATTTAATTTAATTCGGCAGTGTTCGATTACACTGAATTCCCACCATGAATACATACGAGTATATCATGTGGAACACCCCCATTTAGGTAAGTATAAATATTCAGCTTATAAGATATTATGTTTCACGCACGTAGGCTGGTGCATATATGATTGTATGATTGTACCTACTACCTACTTACTTGCCGATAAAGTAATTATTAATGGAAACTGCAATACTAGCACAGCAGTCCTATTCTGAGTTTATTATTTATAGGTTTTCAGGTCGTCGTCCATCTTGTTGTACACAAATGGAATACCACTGTAATATAATATTTCTGACGTAAAGCTTTAGTACGTCACAAGCTCTCTACTACTCTCTAGTCACCTTTCAGATATACCTACGCATTGATATTTTTTTTCGTACAGGGACGTATCGCATCACTAAGTCTTGCTTGCTAGCCCAATCGATATGTCCATGAACACAGAAACCTTTATTTTTTTGTTAGGCATGATTTTTTTGCCTTCATAATAATTTTTAAGCCTTTATTGTTTATTGCCTGCTGTAATTTAAGTAAACTTAAACAAAGAATTAACTTAAATTAACAAAAATTTAACTGCTTCCGAATTTGTGACACAAAATAATATATTGCCAACCAAAGTAAGCGTACGTACGGGTTACAGAAACTTCGTACAGTTATCGTAAATCTTTCCATAGACCCAAGTTTGTGAATACTGTACGATCCAGCAATGTTACACATACATGTCGGATTGATGACCTCTTTTTTTAAGCCGGTTAAAAATGTACGTTTACAGTTTCCCATGGGATGCATCGGCTGGAAGCCACATTGAAGGCAATCACGCGATCTCGTTCAGTGCACGATCCGCGTGTGAATTTTAAAGCACGGCAAAATTTTATTCTAGGTAGGTTTTTGGGCAGTTCGAAAAATCCGATGAAATTGTGTAAGTAGGTAAATTTTGACTGTTACGTAGGTATATATTTCTTTGCAATGGTTTAATAGCGTTTAAAAGTCTACCTTTAGCGATTAGCGATTAGAAATTAATAGGTAGTACCTACTTACCTACTATCTGTAGAGAATGTAGTGACGACGATGCGAACATCTATATATTTCAGGAAAGCTATTTTAAATAAAGTTGCGTAAAAACTCTCCTATTGATATACAATCGTGTCAGAAATGTATAATGTAAAAGATTCAAGAAGGTAGGAAGGGAGGATCTTTTATTCATTAATTTCACCGTCGTTGTACCTACTGGGTTTTAACTGACGACTAATCGAATACATTTGCTAGCTTAATGTTCTGTGCCAGTCCGTTCGCATGACTAAGATTGTCGTTTAATTTGATTATCTACTTTTACATAAGATGTTCCTGGATTCTGTTGCCAATTTCTACGATAGTAGAAAAGATCTTTCCAAATACTTTTTTTAAATTGCAACTTCAGAACCCTGTGCTGTCCGACAAACATGCCAGTAACCCATTAATGACCCACTACAGGGTCGGGTCTCCTTCTCGTAATGAGAGGGATGTAGGCCTTAGTCCACCACGCTGGCCTACTGCGGGTTGGTGGACTTCACATACCTTTGAGAACATTTTTTTTTGTTAACTCTCAGTCATGCAGGTTTCCTCACGATGTTTTCCTTCACCGTAACGGCAAGTGATATTTAATTTTATAAAGCGCACATAACTTTTTTACAAAGTCATTGGTGCGTGCCACTGGGATTCGAACCCGGACCCCTCGATTCGAGATCGAATTCTAAGCCACTGGGCTATCACCGCTAGCATCTAGTCCGACAAACATATTATGGTAAAAAAGGTTAATGTTCTCATATAAAATAATATTAACTTACATACAACGATATAGTAAATTGAGATAGACAAAGACACATGCCCGCGCCGTCGGCGTCGCGACTATTTTCTTGTAATAATGTATTTTGAGTCATAATAAGAAGTATTAAGAAGTGTCATGATAATCATTCGAGCCGAGGCCTGAAGAACATCATCTTAAATATAAAATTCTCGTATTATTATATTATTCTATTAAGAGAAGCTCAAGATTAGTTATACATTTACATTTTTTTCTTTCTTAGATAATATTATGTGCTCTGTTAGATAATACGTATACATGCGCATCGGAAGGTCACTCTCACACACACACACACACACACACGCATAATTAATTATACGACTATGTATGAAAATTAACTATTACGAAAAAATGCCAATAAAGAAGGATTATGCCTGTTGCTGTTTCATTTAACGCCTATATCACCGGCGTGGTAATTGCGGTTATTATTCCAATTACCCCGCAGTGCACGAAAATAACCGATAAAGCAGCTAGCCGCTTCGCTTTTTATCGTGTTTGCCTAATTAACAGCAAATTTGGAGTTCCACTTTTCTTCGTTACAAGTTCAGATCCCGCGTACGTACAGTCCCTTACTAAAAGAACATAAACACAAGTATAAGAATAGAAATATTTTTTCAGTTAGGTACATTTTATCTTTTGAATTCAGGCTATTAAGGGTTGAATGATTTACTCGTACTTGCTACGTACTCTTATATTACCTTTTTCCTCATTAGCGGCGGCAGTGACATAAAAAGATAGCAAAATGTATTCATTTTTCCTTATCACCACAGTAAGTGCACATTAAGACAAATGCAACCCCATACATGGTAAAGTTTCGTTGATCAGTTTTACTCATTTATTTATCTTCCATCTTATCTCCAACCTCTTAAATAGCTTATTAAATAGTAGGTAAAACTAATAAAAGCATATTAAAACAAAACCGTCTTCGGAACGGGATACGGAACCATTCAGACTGAATTATCCGATTCTTTTATCGACATCCTTAATAACTGAGTCGTAAGTCCGTCGAGTCTATGCCATAATAATAGTACTGCACCGTCAAAGTAGGGCAAGTCATCTTAAAATAGCGAGGTTAAAGATTGTTGCGCGAAACGCTGATGCTTATTAAAAGCGCCGCTAAATAAATGATTGCAGACAATTAGTCAATTATCGCCTGACGGTAGTGTGGAGGCAAGCGAGCGTCCTAATGTACGAGCACCTTGTTCGTTTTAGATGCAGAGATGATTAGTGACCCACTGCACAATGAAAAAGATATTAAAAGCCCTAGTTCATCACGTTGGTCTTTGCAGGTTTGTGGACTCCAGTCTCCATAAGCTATAAAAAATGTTTAGCAGGTTTTCTGGTAATGCTTTCCTGCACTGTTACAGCCGATGACATTTTTTTATGTAAAACGCACGCAAATTACATGTCGTCAGTGCGTGATACTGCATCGGATTCAAATTGGTTTTATAGATCCATTTACAATATGTTTAGCATAGGTAGTAGGTACATTATATACGTCGCTTTTCTCTCTGCCTTAGTAACTGACTACCGGTAGCGATCAGGTAGAGTCGCTTTACTTCTTTATTTAACTCGTTTTAAAGTATTGCAATTTAAATATTTTTTGTTTTAGGTAAGTAGCGTAACGTGCAATAAAAAAAATTTTTTTTTCGTTCATTGAGATGATTGGCGTATACACGGACGAAATTTATTTACATTCAAAGGCTTTTTATCATTGCTACCCATTGGTTAAAAAGCGAAAACCGAAACGTAAGAATATACTGAAGACCAGCTTACCCGGCAGGCTAAGTTCTGCCAAAAAATTTTTACTATCCGCCTTTATTTACTTAAAATTATTGTTATTATTATTTTGTCAGAAATTTTAACCACCAATTCTGTTCACCTCCCTATTAATGCGGAAAAATCGAACAACTCGTTAACTATGATTGAGAAGCCCTAACAATTAAAAAACAGCACTCCAATATAAAGTGAGAACTTAGTGACTCTTCCCCTTCCCACCCTCTGCCACAATATTGTTTTTCAAAAGTCGTATCTTAGCAGACATTAAGGTTATAAAATAAACCTTTGTTATGTTTATGTTATACTCATCATTTAGACCATTGCGAACATTCTAGATATTATCTGTTCCATCAATAGTTAAAAAATTGAAAGAAATTTAATTAGCTGTTCTCTAGATCTGTCCTGGATACTTAGTAAATGAACTATTTACACAAATTCATGTATTATAAAAAACCTACATCGATTTTATCAAGGTATTAAAAAAATCACAGACATTTCAACAAATGACGTTGAAACATCATAACATTTTAAATATTTACTGCAATATTTCCCACCCCTTTTTAACCGAGTCAGCGATGAGTTCAATAAAGTACAAAACACGTGTTCCATCAACTCACGTCGTCGCATACCAAACTTTACCCCGTTTTTCACCACCGTAGGGGAAGAATTTCAAAAAATCCTTCCTTATCGGATGTCTACGCATACAAAGAACACACCCTCCAAGTTTCAGATCTCTACGATCAGCGGTTTAGGCTGTACGTTGATCCCTCAGTCATTTAGGACAAAGGATTTTATATTATAATGATATGATATGATGATAAGGATGATACATAATGTAATGATGATATTATTATGATAACAAAAGTAGTAGTCAAGTACCTATATTGAGTAGATGTAGATTGACCATACAGTGAAACTCCGGGTCGAAGTCTTTTAACTAGATACCAGCTAGCCTATATATCTTAGCCAGCACTCCAACAAAGGAATACAATTATTCACGATTTGAGTTTAAGTTATATTGATGGTGGACGGACCCCGCAATCCACCAATAGATAAGCGATCACTGCGGCAGGTCGACGCGACACTGCGATTTGAATTACCTACATCAATTATGTAAAAATGTAAGTTTATTATTATTACCTTCATGCATGCATGGCGTTATTATAGCAACACCAGTTCATACAGGTTTTGTCCCATAGCCCTGGAATTTCTCCATCCCGTACTCTATGCAGGGTAGGACGCTCGGGAAACACGCCTTTCTTATAGGGGCGCATTTCAGTATAAGATTTAGCATAACTTGTAATTACACTTTAGTAATTGCAAAAATATTTTTGGGGAGAACAGACGAGACGTTTGACAGGTACTCGTAATATACTTTGACTTCAGCTTTGTACCTAGGTCCTACGGTGTAAAAATAACATTGAATTCAATCAAATGGTGAAGGCATATCACGGTTAAGAGCTGTTAACACAGGTTAGGTTAGGCGCTACTGGTGTGTGACTGCACTCACAACGTCACAAGGCCGTCGACCCCGCAGCCTTGGGCCCACAATTAATTTCAATCAATGTTTTTCTCCGACTTGCTATGATACAAAGTTGTTGATGTATCAGATCTATATCTACGGATCAATACTTTTATTTAAATTAAATATAAATGACATTCTTTGACCGAGGTTTTTTAGGTAGATATTGTAACTATATAATCGCAAACTTTACCTTACCTAGGTAGAGTATGAATAAAGTTCCATTGGAAATTGAGAGATAATAAAAGGTAAGTAGGTAGTGCCGTTCGTATTTTATAAGTAATTTATTAGCAATTGTTTATTGAAGCGAATAGAATACTTGTAACGACGTAACAATATCAGAATTTAAAGTACTTTTATCACAAAATAACTAATTGCCTATAAGTAAACCTTTTTTAAAACTTTTTCTTAAACCTTTTTCTTAACCTTTTTATAAACCTTTTTCTTTCTTAATTTTATAGGTAATATTGGGTACAAGATTGATAATACGAACATAAGTAGGTACATTATTATTTTTAAGCATCTTCGTAGCACATTTTAAGGACGTTGACCTCCACAACCTTGAGATACCAACAAGCCATTTTAATGATGTTTTCATTCGATATGCTCTAAGAGTGCGTTATACCTACATACACCTACCTAGTATAAAATAAATAAAGTACATAATTGAATTTTTGTAGATAGGTACTGTATTGCCGGGTTTGATATCAGACCTTTTTATTAAGGTTATTCTACTATTTATAACTTAGGTACTCAATTATCTGCTTCCATTGACAACTAGGTTTAGCCATGAACAGAAACACGCATATTGTCTCATTAACTCCAATTACGTGCAATAAATATGATCATTTTATTATCAATAATTTAAAACCGATTTCAATACAATATTGGTAATACTATATTTTTAAATTTTTTAATAATGGTTAAGGAATTTGAAAGGTTTCGTTTCGATTATGATGGGCATGGTGGTGGTTGTTGAGATTTATCTAACTATCACACATTTATTGTATGACACAAGCCAAACAATACAGTAAGTAGGTACTAACTACATAAATTCGTTATAATCTAACTTACAAATCAAAATCAATTAAATCAACAAAAGCATTGAGAGTGGTGCCAGTGATACCAGGCGTGCAGAGCACACAAAGAGCTCAAAACGCGACCATCGGAGCTGAACGCGCCCACGGCGGGTCGGGCCGCGGCCGCAGTCGGCTTACTACAATTTTACTATACCTACCGGCCGAGACTCAGGATAATGACCCGTGAGTCCGTGCGCCCACGCCTGTGCTCTCTACCACCATAAGGCCCTTCTCATACGATTAATTGCATACCAAATCCTATTTCATTAATGGTATAAACGCCAAGTTTGCAAGGCTAGATGAATAGATGTCTGTTACTCTTTCATGCAACAACACGTGTACGGATTTGGATAAAATTGTCTTAACAGATACTTTATAACCTAGATTAACTGGACTCTAGATAAAACTTTAAAAACGGCGAACGAAGCCGTCGACCAACGAGGAGGCTGGTATACCTACCTGGTAAAGTCGTGGTGGATGACATGGTGGATCAGAAGAGTCATCTTCCTCGGAGGACGAAGTGGGCTTATGCAGCCCCACCCAATAATCGTAAGTATAGTCATAACTTTCAAAGCGAGTGTAACTTGAATAATTGAGGTAATTTGTCAAGTAAAACCTTAAAGTAAAACAAATGATTGAAGTATAAAAAATTTACACTGCATAAGGCCTAAGCAATGCGTACTACGAACCAGCTACAACGTAGATAATATAATGCGCCGTCTGCACTCACCCACTATATTTACATGTAGACTACATGCCGCAGGAATCGTGACCGCCTTTTGTTTTGCGTCACTTTTGTAGGTTACAACCACCAATAGTTAAGTTTACGCTCGGTAAGCTCCTACCAAAAATATCTTAATCTTTTGTCCCGGTGAGGGGGCAAATACGACCCGTGAACTCGTGAGGGTGAATACGATAGCTGATATTTGCCACTCATGGCTGCTGATAGATTTGATAATGTCGCGTCGTTTTTCAGGTCGCATAATGGCTCCTCTGTCGCGTTGTACCTTAGGTTAAATGACATAAATGTAAGGGAGTTTTTCTCCTCATGCCTTGTCCTTAGTGGCTGTCATACCGGCCGACCAACCAACTCGGCAAAATTAAGATAAGACAATACAGTATGGAGTTGTCCTTAATGAAATACGCGCTGATAAGCGACGAAATGTGTCCAATGACATTGTCGTACGAGCAACTTTTGTGTGCGACACGGGGTCATTCCCATATTCTCTTAGGTTATTTATGTAAATCCATCTTTGTTAGGATAATAAATACAATAAAATAACATTTAAAAATGTTATTAAAACAATCCTGCGTGCCCATTAGTGATGCGCAATCTGATCCGTGCGGATCGTTGTCTTTCTTTATCTGACTGTTTCTGAGAAGAACGCTTATATGGAAAATAATTACTATACAACGACCCAAGTTTTGTATACATTACACGTTGACGCTTACAATACTTCTCGTAAGCTTTGAGTGTGTGTGCCTAAGCGTAATGGAGTGAACACACTGTCTTCCTAATAACATTTTTTTATAAATTTTTATATAACTTAACGTTTAGCAATAGCAATTAGCAAGTGGTAATTGCAGAACATGGTTATTTAATAACGATATCAAAAATTTTACATGGATATGCTGCTACTTTGGGCAGAGGTTGTGTTTCAGATAGATACCACACTTCACAACTAATGAACGTTCGCTAGCATTCATTTAATGTTTTAATGAAGGCGTATTACGTAGGTACTAGTGTTACACATTATTATGTAGACGACATAAGGAACAAGGATAAATTACTTTTTAGACCTTAGTAGGTAAGTATCTAGTGGTAGCAGTAGTAGGTACCTACACTTATCATTCCAAAATTAGTAAATATTAAGGTATTATAGTTCTTCGTATATCTGTAATGACCTTACCTTTAAGATACTTAATGTTTGTTAATGTATATTAAACTATTTATTTACATATCGTTTGACTCTCAGATGTCTTTTGATATAATCGTCTTTTCTAGTTTCATTCGAGTATGTAGAGTATTGTAGAGACTCTTTTAAATAAATACAACATAATAACAATAATACGCACAGCACAGTAGCCCCATTTAGTACAATAATACTTATTACATTACGCGGCCACGTCAGTGTTATAAATATCGTTAAGTTGTTTGTATATCGCCTTAATTCTTCATGTGTTTGCCTTGAGTTGAGCACACAAGAGTACCGTTGTCGATTTTTGTTTTATTCTCAGGGTTGCATGCGCACATGTTGCTTTTGAAAGGGAACTCATATTTATAGTCTATATAAGAATTGTATCAATCAGCATCAAAGTATCGCTTTATATTTTAAAGTGCCTATGTACTCATTTCACGAGTGTTTTCCGGATAATCATAATATAATGTATATCCTATATTGTATCAGGCGTTACTTTGCGGAAATCCATTGTTATTTAAGTTGTATTTATATTTCTTTGCAACTATCCGCACACGTAGAACTTACCATACCAAAAGAAGTTCCACGTGTGCGGATTGTTGCAAAGAAATATAAATACAACTTAAATAATGTATATCCATCAATAACTCGTATCCAGTCGGAGGGTATCGTTAGCTTTCTCCCACTACATATTTAATCGACGGCAGATTAACTGGATTGTATATACTCTGTCTCTCTTGAACCCTCTTGAATGATGCAATAAATTACATTTTTACAATAAAGATAGGTAATGGTAATGTATATGGGTTGGTGAATGATCTGAATGAAAATTTAATCCACGAAATACATTTTTATGGATAAAAATACCTACCTATTAATACATATTTAAAATCTAAAAGAATAACAATTAGGAAAGCCTAACACGAACATTGTTTCTATGTCATAAGTTTTCCTTATTTAAAGTTAAAAACCCCATCAGTATAAAATTACATTATTTCTTTTAATGATGAAATAAACCGTCCATAACCGTGTGTACGTTCACTTATGTATCTATATTGGTATTTACGTGAATGAGGAAAATTTTGTTTGTTTCAGAGTATTATACCTACAAATCTGACGTTCGCAGAGTAATGCAAAAGGAAATTATTTTGCTAAATACATACATCATTAGGTATCTTACATACACTTGTAAAATGGCATGTTATTGTGTACACATTATAGTAAAAAATGACAATTTGTCAAAATAATAAGTCGTAATTAAATAACAGTAATGTTAAATATTATAACTACTTCCAATGGTTATAATTTTTTTCTTGGGGCTTGGGGGATTGAATAAAATAATGATTGCTGAAAGCGCCGCCTTCCTTAATCCCAAGTTGTTGTTCAGACAGCATCGGCGATATGAATGGCAAATTCCTCTGCCCACTTACCGGGCTGAATGGTTTCAACATTCTTGGCGGAGTTCCGATTATCCGAGAAAAAATAAACGAGCTGCAACGTAAATAAGCACACTCCGAGTTTGAAAGTGCGCACGGTGGCACGAAAAATAAATCACGACGATATGGTACGCTCGCTATAACGTATTTTTACGCAACGCGGGCTCCTTGTTTATATATAGTTAGTAATGTCGGCACAGACGGCTGGTTATTCAACCGGGCGCATTCCGCGACGGCTCCACTTTTTGCTCTCCCTCGACCGCCGTCCGTCCTCCTGGCCGAAGAAAAACGACCAATTAGAGCTTTTAGGGCAGGAATTAACGTCGCGCATTGTGCGCTCGTCCGCAGCGCCTCCGCTTCGGAGATCCACAGATTTCTTCTTTTTACGACTTTTTAATACGCTATCATTGTATGGAACATAATAATATTTAGGGCCCTTAGTCTGAGTTTGGAGTGTTTAACAATGGAAATGAAATGAAACCATACTTCTCTGCCTTAACTTGTCATATTGCGTACTTACGTAAAGGTACCTAAATAAACGATATTCAAATAATTAAGAATTAAACAATATGAGCTCCCGATGCTTCCACTTAATGTATTGAAAAATTCGTTTTGAAAAACAGTATTCGGTATCACTACTGTGCTTACAAAGGCATAAGTTTTCTTTATAACCATTCAACAAAACCTTCAAGGAAGCACAACAATTTACGGACTTATACGAACAAAAGCTTCTTGAACGACTGCTCAATTTTTCCTGAATGTAATCGAAAATGTGGATACTATGAGACTTCTAGAATAGTTAAGTTTTACAAAAGATAAAGTACTTAATGTTATCTCTTTCGATAGATAGCTACTAAGTATAAGTGGCGCCACACGGACGATATCTATAGTTATTGTTTTTTACCTGGACGACGACGCCGTAACCGGCCATTGAAGTGGGCGAGACTTGACGAGAATTGACGTGCTAGGGGAATTAAAAAAAAACTGCAATGTGTCTTTAAGGTAAGCCAAAAAACAAAAAAAATTATGTGAGTCAAAATATAAATGAGCCCCTACTCGATGTGGTTATAGATTTGTTCAACTTATCTCTTTCACTTACCTAGTACAGTAATTGATATTGTAAATTATTGTAGTATCAAATTAAATACGTAAGTAAGTCAGTAAGTAATTATGGTTAGGCGACATATAATAGATATCCATAGCCCGGGCACACGGTTACAACCGATCAACACGAAACGACCGAAAACAAAAAACAACTCCTGGAACAAACATTATTCAGATTTTTTCCATTCTACGGCAAAGAGGTGTCGAATTACTATTGTAGCTTGGAATTTTAGGCAACTTAAGCGTACGGAAGGAAAACTGATATCTTACTTAGGTAGTTAAATAAAATAAAAATCGTGTATTATTATAACAGTAACGTAACCTACTCGAAAGCACAAAATATTTTTTCTGTTTTTGATAGTAAACAGCTAATATTTCAGAAAGATTATCATCATCGTCATTTAGAGAGATTAAATGCTTTACATTAAGAAAACACATTACGACGACTACGAATAATAAGGTAATGAAAGTTAAAAAAAATTAAATCACATTTCGTAATGTTTTTCTGTATTTTGACATTCTTGTCTCTTGTGATTATTTTGCAAATTTATTTGGCCCAAGGCTTACACTGTCAATTTACGAGATTCTCTCGAGGATCTTTTTCGGGAAAGACCTTTTGAGGACATCTTAAAATATACCTGTGACGCCAACATAACTCGGACCTGTTTAAGCAAACCATACTACAATATTACGTTTTTAGTAAAAAAATGTGAATTGTATGGTAAGGTGGCGCTTAGATTTCAAAAGGCGAGACTTTACATGAAATGAGTCGCCTATTGAGCATCTGGAAATAAATAGGTCTGAATAGAATTTCGAGTGGGTCCTATTATGTTATAGAGTACGCACCTACCTGCTGCTTTCCTGGTACTGGGCAATCCGTTAAATTTATTGTCGCCGACGATCCCGGCTACTCAGTGGGTGTGCCTGCGTCTACACAATGGCACGGTATTTAAATAATTAGTTGTGTGGATTTGAATCACAAAAAATCTATTTTTTATTACCAGTAGTTTTGATCCCTGTTCACAAATTCATATCGTTAATTATGAGCTATACGGTGTAGATAACCTTAGCTAAGAGGAAGATAGGTAGGTAACCTAATAAATAAGCGTCTATTAAAATATATATAATGGTAGTGCCATTGTAGCTCATCCAGGGGTTTATCTTACCGACCGTTACCCTCAAAGTAGCATGCTAGGAGGGTATGGTTGCTGTAGATACTTTATTTGAGGCGATCATTCTTGTCCTCACGAGTTAACCTAGTGACTTGGTGTCCTCGTAAGACGTAGACGATTATTTAGAGGATTGATGTGGTTGTCGCTGTCCATAGGCTGCAGTGGCCACTTAGCTCATTGAGTGTAACAAAAATATATTTATGTATATCTAATTAAAGAAATTATACCTATCATATCACAATATTGTAGGTATAGATATTCTTGATAGTTGAATTAAACTGACGTACCTCAGCCTCACTAAGCTTAAAACTTTATTTAAATCACTGTCGCAGGTATTTTGATATCGGGCGGCGTGAGAAATCTTTTGAAAAAATGTTGTTTATAATGAAATGGAACACTATAAGGAGTATTCTCACACCAACATTCATTAGGATCAGTTCACAAAGCACAAAGGACATGTTGGGCCCATGTGTGCCAAACGGTCCATGGACCGTATTCACATAATTGACAAAGGGCCAAAAAAATCTCTAAATGTGTCAAAGACTGACTCCGACTTTTGCACTTCATCAAAAATAAATTTACTTCGGAATAAAAAAACCCCAAACCTGTTGGATCCCTTTGTTATCTGCGTACAAACGCAACAAAAGGAACAAAACTTTTTCTTATCTATTGTCAATTCAAATATAGGTCTAAATTATTGTTTTTAAATGTTTTTTTTCTATTACGGTTTCAAGTGGTTTACAAATGCTTTGTATTGTTCAAATGAGTCAAAATCTATGCCATTTTTTCGCAGTCCTACACTACGAAAATATTGGTTCAAATATTTATAAAGTTAGATTTAATTTTATATCTTTCATATCCTTGATTTGCTATGTTTATTTCTTTAATTATTATTGCTGACAATGCAAGAACACACAAAGATTATTTATCATAATTGTATAGACGCATATTTTAAATACGTAGGTACTATCGACAAAATGATACCTTGTCTATCAATTCCTTTTGTTCTCAAGCATGCATGACTGTTGCGCTTAGGACGTTTTTGATATTAAAATTGTTTTTATGTCAAAGAGTCAGATTTTGTCAGCCAATCAGATATTGTCAAATATGTATCAAGGAGTTAATTATAGTTATTATACTCGTAAGTATTGCCCCTAGGATAAAATATTTAAAACATTAATTAATCTGTATTATTATAATATTTGGTTATAAAAAAACAATACTTTAATTTGCCTGTTATGCCTTGAGACCATAGAAAAAACAATGAAGTAGAAAGGCAATAAGAACATTGGTTCAGTGGCGTTTACGCTTCAAACTCATTCTATCACTCTCACTCACAGTAGCGATGAGAGTAATAGAATTACGCTCAGTTGAACTTTAAATACTATAGCCGTTCTACTATTTCATATTTCAATGCTAATGTCAAATTGTCAACTGTCAAGATTATAAAACAATAACAAGATTGTTTCCAAGGGAACGAATATTTACGCGAATTTCGACATACTGATTTTGAATGATTGTAGCACAATAAGTTTACGGTGGGTCAAGGTATCATTTTGTGGATTGTACTTACAAAATAATCACATTTTTTAACACAACTTTATAGTCTTTTACTTACTTACATTTTTAAACACTTTCAAAATCTTTATTAAAAATTTAAAGTAGCCCTTAAACCAAAAGATTCTTTCTACCTTTTGGTTAATTAGGATACGGAGTGGTACTATAAAAGTTTCAACACTAAACTTATACATAGGTCAAGTGCCGCCCTCTACAAGTTCCATAGATAATCACTACAGCAAGCAGCGACTTCTGTCACTTCTGTATAAAGCTTACTACACATGCTGTACATTTCGTAAAAGTTCAAACTATTCACAATAGATGGCGCCATTCTGACAAACATTAAGATTGTAATATCTTAGAGAAATTATAAAACTTTGATTTCATACATCCCTGGGTTTATATGAGAAACGGCGTGGCCACTTTATTGTTATGGCAGTCAATTTGGCCGCCATCTGAACTTTCATATTTAACATGTAAATTCATTCTTTTTTTGGCTACCGAAACTAAAATTACTTTATTAGTGTTTATCACTACATGTAGTATAAAACAAAGTCGCTTTCTCTTTCCCTATATCCCTATGTATGCTTAAATATTAAAACCACGCAACGGATTTTGATGCGGTTTTTTTTAATAGATAGAGTGATTGAAGAGGAAGGTTTATATGTATAATAACATTCATTTAATAGTGGAGAAATGCTGTTATTTTTGAGGTTTCTAATGTGATGTCGTAAATAATTATATTTTTTCCGCTTACATTGCAAACGCAGGCTGAACCCTACGAGATTTATCAAATAATGTACCTACTAAGTATTGTACACATTGAAAAGGTCTATAGAAAACTCCGCGATGGTATATGTCTATCTCTTATGGATATCCAAAAATAACATTTTTTTGTCATTTACTTTTTAAGAAAAATAATGGTTAATTTTCGAAGCGATTTTAACCAATACAGCATTAATCCTTATCCAATTGAATACCTTAAATACATTGTTGATTTAATATAGATCTATATGGCCCTTTACAGCATATGATTTAAATGAATATTTTCGAAGATATTACAGATTTAAAAATTGCGGGACGTAGCGTTTGCGGCGGTACCGGCCGGGGAATTGGTGGTAAAAGTTTGTGACTCAAAAAAACTTTGGATATTAGTCATCTTAATTGAGAGAGCAAATCCTGCCGGGTCAGCTAGTTTATAATATTTGGGAGATTCATAT
The DNA here is from genome assembly GCA_905147235.1 of Erynnis tages. Taxonomy (NCBI): domain Eukaryota; kingdom Metazoa; phylum Arthropoda; class Insecta; order Lepidoptera; family Hesperiidae; genus Erynnis; species Erynnis tages. The sequence continues at coordinate 4,362,561 of LR990081.1, forward strand.
TTTATGGTTTAATTTTTAGCTAAAACCTGTTAAACTAAAAAGAAAAAAACTAAAACAATGACAAATGAAACACGGGCTTCTCTGAACAGTTATACTAAAATTAATTTTAATTCATTCTTGACTTTTCTAAAAAAGATTTTATAGTTAAGTAATTTTTATTGAAGAAGTAATTTTATGTGCTGCTTACGGCTGTAAAAGCAGATAAATAAGGAAACATGAAGAAAAGCAAAAGTTTTCTTTTCATAGGTTCATCTGAAAACTGGCACGCTTCACATGATTTGAAGTATGCGCTCTCCAGTCAATCAATCCTCCTCGGTAAACTAATTTACCTATTCAGCAAAAAGTTAAAACTTCAAAACCTTTTGTGCATAATCTACATCGAACGATAGTAAGTATGAATACAGGTAATCTATACAGAGACAGAGGATCTAAGTTATTTCATGGTTATTTCAATTTTATAGTTAAATCATAAACAATATAATACCTTTGTCCTAAAATAAAAAATATTTTTGGTCGTATTGAGAATCGTCATGTCAATGAAAACATTGCCATTTGACATCATGTAGATAGGAACATTAAGTGGTTGAATAATACATTATAAAAACATTTCTTAATCAAACGGAAGATACAATAGAAATAGACCGAACTAGAACCACTTACAATTATCATCAACATTTAAGCAGTTTAAGGATATGTCGGAAAACTTTAACAAAAATTGCTACACATCTAGGAGCTCCGGATATAAGTACAGAACATTATCCACCAACACAGGCGAAAGGAAACGACGTGATAGCAGAGAAGATAGTGCGTTTGATAAAAATTTTAAAAAACTAAAACATGAAATCTCTTCGCGAATACTTAGCCAAGTGGAGGAGACGCAACGGGCGCGTGAATCGATACAAGAGAAGTTTGAAAAAATCAGCTCAAAGATTGATTCAATTCTAGAACTGCAAAATACTGTATTTGCATTGAGAAAAGATTTAAATGACGCCGAAAGTACTCTAGCAGGCGTACAGGAGAAAATTGAAAAATTAGAAGCTTTGAATGCTGCCAGCGCCTACAGCCTTCGGTCCCACAAGAGATCGTGCCGTTCTGCTCGGCCTATTGAGGAGAAATATTATGTTTCTTAAATAAAGCAATCTGTTGAAAACTAAATTGTAAAGTACGGAATAAGTGCGATTTTTGAAAACCGGATACCTCACTACATGTATGTTTGCAAATTACTGCAAATTATATAATGAGGCATTCAATAACTGAAAATACTTATTATAAATTTTTTTAAGAAAAGCGTAACCTTTTATTGAAATGTCTTCAAACTGCCGTCTGTCGTCTGCCTGCAACCCATTAGTGACCTCCGTATGGTGGGGTTTTGACGCATTGAAAGGATGTAGGGCTTAGTTCACCATGTTGTTCTAATATGGGTTAGAGGCCTTCATTATGCCTTTGAGAATATTATGAAAAACTGTCAGGCATGTAATTCACGATGTTTTCTTCACCGCTACATCACAAGTGACATTTAATTTTTTTTCTTTACTTCTTATTCCAATTTTCATTCCTCCATCAACTCATTGTTTAACTGATTAGTAATTTTATTAACTGTAACTATAAGAAAATGAATAACACAATTTCTAACATCATAATATTTATTTGATTCCAGAATCGGATAGTTACATAAATGCAGCTCTGAGCCGAACATCAATAAACATATTTTATTACATTAAATGCAAATGATTTTTTTTCTATTTAAGTACTCGTTCTGAACGCTACACAAAGTACACTAAAAACAAATATAGACAGATAAAACATTGAATACAATTTACTAGATTTTGTAGAGATCTTCGATCACAAGCGTATTTTCTACTTCAATAATAATTGAAATAACAGTATGGGAAAAGCTTGTTCGTTTCATCAATTACAGTATTCAATACGACGAGTATGATGTAATAGAAATTAAGAAATGAAGCGTGTTCACGTTTCTATACATACATATTGTAAAAACATCGATTCACATTATTTTATAAATTTTCTAAGCCAATATAAATTTTAAAGTTGAGTTCAGAAATCTTTAAAAGGATATTTTAAGAAAATAGAAAGTCTCATTTTATTAACATTTAGATTATCGTGTAAAGACGTCATAATTACAAGAAGTCTAGTCCTTAGGTATACAAAAGTGAAGGTATATTATTCTAAACATCGTCTGTAATAAAACGACGTTATAAATGATTGTATGGCACAGTCCATAAATTAAAGTATATATCAAAGCACAGAGAAAATTGAACACATAGATGGGAACTAATGAAAATAGTGCATCACATAAAAGAAATGTAGTATTTAAAATTATCCTATTTTTATTAATCGCTACTTAATTCATACTAAGCCTGTACTTAAAATACGACTAGTAATTTGATAAATTTAATTAAATTAGTGTGGAAGAATTCTTCTAAATAATATTCCTCTATTGGGATTTTTGCCCTAACGAGGTAATTTATAACATACCTACAAACATAAACTTAATAAATGCAACATATACTAAAATACAACAATGAAATAAATGCCTATATATTACAGTACTTTACAATTTAATCGTTTGTGCATCAATAACTAGACATTGGACTCGAAACCAAAAGAAAAATTGTTACACAATTAGATATCTCATAGCAAGAGTAGTTTTATATCAAAAATTACTGAATAATAGCCTGATAGGTACACATACGAAGAAGACGTACATCACAATAATTGAGAATAACTTTATTATACTGGCTACAAGAGATACAATACCCAGGAGCACAAAATCTAACATGAACTAAGCTACGACACTGAAACAGTAAATTTTCTACTTTGCACAACATAGAGTAATTAACATCACATCAAAAACGACTTGAAATCCTGGACAAAACATTGATTAAACTGTCTTAAAATCGGCATGGGCCTTGTTACTCTTGATAAAGTTATTCTTTTGTAGTTTGGGGTCGACGATATATAACATACCTATGTCGACGATGATAGACGGGCGCAAGAGCAATAGATGTCTTTTGGGACGCTCTACATAAATCGTTTGAGAGTTTTTTGAACTAGTATTATCCGCCCCAATAAATTTCAGTGTATGAGTAAGCAAAACGACTAAGTACATCTCCATTCGCAACTGCTCAAAACCGATGTCCTTCATTATATCCGCATGTCCCACAGTCCCACATAAATATAATTAGGCTTTTTCCATGTTTTTACCAGTAAAAATTATTCCTATAAATTCATATCTTTTCTTGATTTTCAAATAAGTAAAAACCGAAAACAAAACGAATCCACTTAAACCCCCCAACAAAGGAAACAAAAAATATCGTATGAATTAATCTTTGCAATTTTTTAACTTTCTTACGACATTCACTATCTATCTTTTTGGCTCTTAAGCAAATAACAGTCCCCATTCTCATTAACCAACCTTGTTGTACTTCGTTTTGCTTAGTCAAACAAACAAATGAGTGCTCGCAACAATCCTTCGCCAAAACAGGCGCAACATCCTTTCTTTTTGTTTTTGTCATCTGGTTCGAAGCAAGGCTGTTTAGGGCGTCTTCGTTTACGGCCACATAGCTTAGTGGGCTCAGGCTCTTCGACTGGCGGCAATGACCGCGGACTAAGATGCACCGGAAGCGCAGCTGGATTTGTTGGACGCGGACGTCCCCAGTGTCGCAACAGAGCCTCCTGATCAGCACCAACGGGAATTGGTGCAGACAGTTTGCGTGCTCGCGCCAACACCAAAGCGCGCTCCATCGGTTCTAATAGCTCCATAGACAAAGCCCGATCTAAATCTTCACCCTGCAGTAATAAATACCGAGGACAGTATGACAAACCCCCGAGTGCAGCACGCTTGTTAGTCGGAGTTAATTCTCGCTTTGAACGTTTACACACCGAAGTACTCCATCGGAATAAAGCCTCACATATTACTAGCTCACTCGAGACTCGCAGCGTATCACGCCTCACAATAAGGGCTAGATCTTCGTAGGAAAGTTCCTCGAGTCGTTCATCCGTGAGTGCCTCATCGGCATATTCGTCGAGGACCAATAACGCATTGTGAGCGAGAGAATCACACCAACGCGAGCACTGAGCCAGAGCGCGAGCTGCATTATCGTTTGTGAGAGCTGGAAGCGGAGGAGCCGATGCAGCGCCGGGTAACCTTGCACAGAGATAGCGCAAATCACGGAGTATTTCGAGTGCTACTCCTGCGTCCAACAACTGATCAAGTCGACGAGCACACCGCTCTGCTAAAGGAGGGCAGAGGAATTTGTAGGCAGCATCGAGTGCGCATCGAGCCGTCGCGACGGAATTGAGCTGCGTTGGTTCGCAGTAGTGGTATCTTAACAGTTGCTCAAACCCCCTGCGATCTACATAATCGACAATGATCACATCGCTTTTGGTTGCAAGTAAAGATGCAAAAACGGGGCTAGTGGCTGCGAGGACACGGCGATGTCCAGGATAGCGCCAAGTATCGCCATTTATTCCAGCGACGAATGTTATATCACTTTCACTTTCATCGTCGTACAGACGCATATGGTCCTGAACAATATTCGGTTCTTGTTGTTGTTGTTCTTCGACAGGAGTTGGTGCTTCCGTTTCTGTTTCATCGTCTCTTAAATCCTCATCTAGTACTGAGCATGAAATTACTGGATCGTTTGTTTCGCTTCGCGCTGGATTAGTGACTACCGTCATGACTATAACTTCTTTGCTCGACCTGAAAGATGAAAGCATGTAATATTAGGTACACTTCTATTTTAGGGAAAATGTCGAATATCCATGATGAATTTTGTTTATTTTGAGTTGTCCACAAATGGATTTAACTACGAGTATGTGTGCATATGTGTGCGATGTGATGGTTACAATCACGGAGAGTTTTAACCTTGTCACCTCAGAAAGAGAGAAACACTGCTGATGTATGTAGCTACGTGCGGTACAACAAAAGGGTAGGGTAGTACAAGAAGGTAGAGAGCAATTAAAACCATAGTTATAAGTCTCCTTTCAGTTTTTATCAGCCACTCTATAAAAAATCGCGACTATTTTCATTGGAATACTTGTAGTCTGCATGTTTATAATGCAAGTAGTAGGTACATATTCGTTCTCAGTCGCTAACAAGGTCTATTAACGCCCTTATTATATTATGTGTGTGAGGATATCAGTGCCATATAAAGAATCATTATTACCTTAGTTTGTATTACGAATGGTTATAGGTGTTAAACAGATGACCAAGGCAATTGGCGTTTATGCGTAATTTTGCGTTTTACTCCATGTTTTATGCCGAAGTTAGTCTTGTGCCGAAAGTAGAATCTTTACTAAGGTCTACGTCTTTCTCTCACAATGAGAAAATGAAGACCGTAGTCTCACCACGCGGGCCTATTGCAGGTTGATGGTCTTTACATGTCTTTGAGAACATAGTAGTAGAGCTATAGAGCTCTCAGTTATTCAGGTTTCCTTTTTCACAATGTGTAAGTAGATATTAAAACCTTACTATCATACTATTGAAATGGACAAATTTACTTAGGTATAATTACTATTAACAAGCATTCTTCCGCAGACAGAACCGTCTGCGGCATGTCGCAATCAAATCGTTTCAACAGATTCCAGTATATTTATATCTGATTCCAGAAATGCATTATGTCGTTTCGAAACTGCAGGGACATTTACGATTGTGCTATTTTGATGATCCACGGTGACCCACAAACATTCGCATAGCATTATGAACGTTGGGCTAAAATGGCCTATATTTAGCTGCCAAACGCAATGTTTCGAACGCATAACTCCACAACCCAATATACAATTAATTTCGACACGAAACACTTTCAGTGATAAGACTATTTTTTTGTATATTATTATTAAACAGCTTTAAGCTTTAATGTGAAAACAGTAGGTACAGCACGTATCTGTGACTGTCACTCCCGACAACAAGAGCTTGCAGCATACCTTCCTTAAGACTGTGGATTAAATTATACAATTTCATACTATATACAATTTTTTTAACACTAGGTATGGGTGGGTGGCATTGTCGACTATTGATTTCGAAGTAATGAAAAAAAGACTTGATATAAAATCTTGTAAAATAGCTTGTAAATAACTAAAACCAAAAGCGACGCACAGGCAGTCTGTAAGGCCGGTGCTCAAGCGTATATCCCACTTGCGTAATGTAGGTTTAAGAATATACCTTTCAGTCAACAACCTTGTTCACAGCAAACTAACTAATTAGATCATATCGGGAACTGGCTGCTATCTTCACTTGTTTCAATAAAATTAACAAGCCTCGGTATCCATGAATTAGTTGCATATGACTGAAAATGAATGGAAGAGTAACTTTTGAAAATGTTTAATTTTTTAAAAATGATTTTAAAACGAAAGATAATATTTTATTGGACACACTACAGAAAAGCAGATAAGACTTCAGTAGCTATTGAGTAGGTATTAACACGTTTTTATTTATTATGGAAATATTTAAATAAATAAATGGAAATATTGAAATATTTAAAATAGTTGCAAGGTAAGCCAAATAACATGCCAAGTTACGTCTTATAATCTTTAAGTGGACTATTTTCATGTCAGGCTTGTGCAGGTATGGAACTTAGGGTACCTATTACATAATTGTAAACTATTTCAATTGTCACGAATAATAAATTAGTAGCTGAAAACGGGTTTTAGGTATAGTCTACTATTTTGGCTCTGATGTGAGCACTAAGATGGAATCGAATTCGCAAATAGAACTGCGCCACGCGGAAACTCTCGTGCAAGCGTATCGGCAAAAGCTGCTCGGCGAATGTCGGCGATGTCCTATTCAAGTCAGTTTCCTAAAACCATTTTGTATTATAGAAATACATACGAGTAGAGATGAAAAGGGATAATGTGTCATTGTTCCTTTCTTTTAAATTATGTAATAGGTAGGTACACATTAGCCTTCAAACCTAAGCGGAACATCAAAATATTCAAAATTGAAATAGATGTACCTACCTACATAGTATCTATGTAGTATATTAATTAGTGCAATGTATCTTTTGCAATTGCAATAAGAATTTGCACGAAATGTTACATAAAGTGCTTAAATAATTTAAATTATACACTATAGGTACATACTTTATTTGATTTACACTATATTGTAGTAATTTATTTTTCATAGATATATTACCCTAATAAATAAAATAAATAGTTGAGTATGACTAATATTGGTATAAACACTTGTGGTTTCGTAAGTAACAAAACCTTTTACAGGTAATTTGACATTGAAAAATGACGTAGACATGAAACAAAATATATTATGTATATTACTTTATGTGAGACCATTGTGTACCTTGAATGAGCTTGAGTGTACTGAATTGGGCATAACGTACAAAGATCACAATAGGAAAAACAAATAATGCTCTACATTTATTTTAACAACTTCTTAACACTGCTTACCAGCATTTATATTGTAATTCAGTAAAGTAACACTTGAATTTGGGCAGATTACATCACTCTTTATTTTACATATTATTATTATTTTTTTCGTAAATTGTTTGTAAATAATATTATGCAATATAAGTTTCCTAATTATTTTCTGATCCTTGTTTGTATAGTACAGATGTTTGTAATTATATAATACAAATCCGAATCAGGATCAGCATCGCAGGATCGCAGAAGGTATATTTTAATTCTTTACTAATTGTAATTTTTCTCAAATATGTTGTTATATTCTTTATCTTTACACTTTATCTTACAGTTATACAATAATTTATTAAAGTGATCTAAGTATTATATATTCAAAGAAGGATATAGTCATGACAAAATTATTGCTTCGCAAAAAATATAACACTTGTACCTAAAGCTAATAATATGTATTTAGATACGCACGATCACGCCTAGCTTCGAATTAAATTAATTATTTAATATCGAGTTTTGGCAAATCAACTAACTAGGTAGGTACTATAGAAAGCATCTCAAACTTTTTGTTACTTTTAATATAATATCGAGCAATATGAAATTTTAACCTTGCAAAAACTCGATGAGAGGATAAAGGAAAAAATATTTAGGTCAGCAAAGTTTAGGGAGTTGAATTATTATATTTAATAGAAGATTTTACACAGAAAATATTGAAAACGTGTACTGAAACACAGAAATATAGATCGCATTTATGGGTTTTAATATTAAAAATTAAGTTGTTCGCTTCCAGTGAACCCAAGTAGGTGGTGAGAAAATGTGATGGAACCATTAGTAGATAATGAAAAATGAATATATTAGTGTTTCTAAAATGCACTTTTGGACAATTTCAATTGATGGCTACCAGCCCAGGTTTGGGCGGCAGCTCCGGCGGGCGGACCATTTGGCTGCCCTAAATACATGAACTAGGTCAAGAGTAACCCGTGCACGATGTTTTCCATTAAAAGCGATACCCGTTTCTGACCTTTTTGGACTGGAATCAAGAAATCTTCTCTTATGTATCGTTATTAAAGATGCACTCGGATCTTTTTTGTATATAGAAGAGATTGATGTGAGTTGTACAAAGTTAGCGATATTATATTTTTGGAGTTATAACTGCTTTCTTTTCGTTTTACAGAACATGTATTCGACGTGAACCGGAATAGGATATTGAGTTTGAGCTACGACCTAACGTTTTTTCGTAGTTACCTTCACCAGTCTGAACATAGGAATGGTACCTACGTCGCGATATATTAAGAGACAGAAAATTAATAATGTGTGTTTATTGTAACATGTTCAATTTATTTAAAATGATAACGTAGATTTAATTAAATAGTAAAATTTTATTAAATCTGCGTTATCACTTTATTTAATTTTTAAAGCCTACTAACCCATTCATTTTATTTTACTGCATTAGTAAAAAGATATTGTTTTTAATATAGGTAAAGAATACTAATAAGACTACAGTTGATATCGTGAAAACAGGGGCATAATAATGTATATGCGATTGTTTCGCGATAGCTGTTCTACTCTACCTGACTCTACTATTGATCTCGATTTACGTTAAATACTCGTACATCTCAAATGTAAAGTATCTCCAATACAAGACTTATCGTTTTATTATTTTTATTACACAAAATATGCATATTGACATGCGTGTCACAAGACATAGGTAGTCGTAAAGCACGCAAGACATAAATTCATTTTATTGCTAGTTTTTCGATCGTTTGTGTTTAGAACGTTAAAATGACCATAAAACGTTAAGGTCAAAATTCTCGATGAGCAATAGCGATACAGATACATAAACTTGAATTAATTCACAACTCATCCTGCAATTTTAATAAGTGAATCATTCTAATTCAACGTCATATTTGCCTAAAATTAAACTATTCAAAAGAAATATGACTATGTGAAAGGATTTTTTTTCATTTGTACTTAAAATGCCATTTAGCATTAAATCTATCTTTAAATAACAAACTTCCTGGACATAAATAGATAAGGACAAATAAGTGAAATTAAAATAAATTATTTACAAACACAGAAATTATAGGTCCCGAACACTCGTCTACTAGGTTTATACTAAACTGGGCTGAGCTAAGTAAAACACCAATAAAAACTTACTTGCTGCATGAGGCGGCTGTGATGAAAAGAAAACTTTAGAATCTTTCTCAGGAATCATGGCTTGATCTGATGTTTGATTGTATAGTCGTTTTATGAATACTTACGCGCCTCCCTTAATCGGTTATGCAGAAATTCTTTTAATCAACACCTCATTTAATCTTTATGTAGAGAGCTAGAGACTAAACTACATTTATGACCTTCATCGGATACTACGGCCATAGTAGAATCAATTAGCTATAGGTTTTCAAAAATTAAATGATCTCTTTTTGTAAGTCATAGACTAGCTCATCCTTAAAGATTTGGCTTATTACTCGCCTTTCTTTAGTCGCGACGAGTTTTTTTCAATCATACAGATGCATCATCTGTGGAACCAAAATGGGAATTGCAACGCTTTTGACCTTCAAGACGTACGAGTATATAAATGTTAAAAATTACTCATCTACATCTACAGTAATATTATAAAGAGGAAAAATTTGTATTTTTGTGTGTATGTTTGTAATGAATAAACTCAAAAACTACTGGGCCGATTTCAAAAATTCTTTCTCCATTGGAAAGCTACATTCACCCTGAGTAATATAGGCTATATTTATTGGTAGAAAAGATTAGGGATCCTTTGGATATTAGTCAAATTAATTGGCAGAGCGAAGCCTGCCGGATCAGCTAGTCTGTTATAAAATTCAAAAATCTTAGCAAATTTATTATTTATTTTTTAGACTCGCACTTATTGCAAATTAAGCTTTATGTGATCAATTTATTGATGTTCACTGTTAGCTGTGAGTGGCTCAGAATTCGATGTTATTAAATACTTAGTTGTCTGGAGGTCTATAGATATAGTAGTTTGTCTAGAGTATACTAGATTCAAATTCCAGTGACAAGGAAAAAAACGGAGACCTAAGTGTTATCTCTAATCTGTGTCAAAGGCATGTAAAATGCAATCATTTTTAAATATCAAAGAGTTAAACTGAAGATATTAATCTACTGAATAAAAAGTCTACAATTTTGTTTTTTACTATCGCTAGTTAGTAGTAGGCTAGCTGATATTCGGGAAGTCTATAAGACCAGTAACAGTTGTAATGGAATGTAAAGCACTGGTGAAGAGGCTCCTGCTACTTAAAAAGATAGTTGTTACAATGTTATAGGGATACAACTGAAACAACGTTTTAGGGACTAAACTAAGAAAACAATAAGAGCAATAAGAAAATAAGGTAACGTACTTACAATATTCAAACAGCAAGAATAACATGCACTCTACTGCACATAATTACTGAATAACCGACTAGTAGCCCTTAACGTGGTTAATATAGGGATTTTAGGTCCTTTCATTATTCATTACATCCCAATACAGCTAATGGAAATATTTGTTAATGGAATACAGGATTCGTAATAAACTTTTCCATGGCGGAAATATTCAAAGCTTTCAATTTAACCTAACATCGTCAAGTTTAGAAGGCAGACACTTCGTCATCATAATAGTTAACATAATTATTCCGTAAAGGACAACGCATGGATGCGTCATACCATCAAGTTGCATATGGGAATAACTTGATCAATTAAGTAATTCTAACTTGATTAGTTAAGTAAATAAAAATAAATAATTTACGTATTTTGTTCTATCAACTAGACTAATCCTCAAGATTACGATATTTTATTATTTATTACTACAGAGATATTTTATAGATTAAGGACTAGGCTCTACCTTCGATCTCGGCTCTATCCTTGACTGCGCAAATTGGACATTTTATTATTAGGTAGGCATACAAATGTTGTAATGATTATCTTTAATTGTGTTAGAATTAATTCACATAAAATTTTATATAATTATATGTAAGCTATTATTATTCAATAAAGCTATGTAGGTATAAAACATATTTAATTTATTTGAAATGCATAAATACGCCACATACTACGAGATACCACTTACCTACGAGTTACCAATAAGTGTGACTCTACATTGTGCTCCCGTAGACTGTCTGGGACCTACAGATTAACTTTAGATATATGCATTAATACTTGTATCTATGTTCGCCTTCAGTCTCAGACCCAGACCTTGCTTTATCTCTAGCTATTTGTACTTGCGAGTTATTGATTTTCTTTAAAATTTGGGAAAGAGACAGGCTCACTTTCATTCTGACCTTTAAAATTTGTATCTGCTTTATTAGTTAGTACCTACTTAAATGCGTTTTTTCAATTGAATTCAGGTTTAAAAAAAGTTAAATGGTACACAGAGACAATTCATAGTGTCTTTTATTCTATTAATCGTTTAATAATAATATCCATCAAAAATAATATAAGAACATTTTTAAGTAATTCAATCAAAATTCAAAATAGTTAAAAATGGCTACTAACCGAAAACGTAATAATAGTATACATATAATAATATAATAATAATAGCAGTTAACGGTGTCCTATAAAGAAAAGTAATGAGGACTAAAAAGGTTGCTCTTCAAATATTTTCCTAGAACAAGAGGTTATCGTATGTTAATAAGCCAATGCCTCGTTTTTAACAGCGACCTACGAGTACCTATGTCCCTAACTGACATGCGCAAACTTAATCGAAATGTTCAATTATTATTTGTGATTCCTTGGTTTCTAAGAAAAATGATTCTGTCCAATGATTCAAAACAAAGCAACTGAGTTGGCGATATGCCAAATGCGTGAAATTAAATATAAGTAGAATATGACTGGTAGCTGAATGGACACCTACATTTTTTTTACATAATATGAACTAAGTATATATAAAAAGCAAAGCCTCAAGTATAATATATGGTTAATTACAGTGATATTAATAAGAATGTAATTTCTGTTGCTGATAACTCCATGGATCGTTAAGTGATGGTCAGGAATGCAAAACATGCGTCTTGCAGTAGCATAGTTCCGAAAACACAAACAGCTGAGGTAAACATCACATTAAAAAGCATTCACCGACTTTTTATTCCGAAAAAATACTAAAATACTCAAAGAAATGCTACTTATTTCAATGTGATACCTTTTGATACTTATTAACTTGTTTAGTATCAACTGAAACATTTAAATTCAGAAACGCGATAGCATACTTAAATAAAAGCTTGTTAATCCAGCTGCGTGTAATTAACTAATAATGGTTTCGAATAATTAACATTTCGATACATTTTTATTTGGCAGAACGAAATAATATGTTTCTATTTATAAAAATAGTGGAAATGCAAAACCTATATACCTACTTAGTTTAGTCGGGTACCTATAAACGCAATTAATTGTTGCAATTACCTGTTGGTATACACAATGTTGTCGAGCACTTCACATTTCAGGCGAGGCAACGCCGATCCCGGTCGGGACGCGACCGCACTGTCTACACTTTTGTCAGTTGAGATGCACTGCCATTTGATTCTTGTGTTATTATTATTCCAGAGTTTATCGAGTCGACCTGGGGCGAGCTAAGTACAGTGGCGGCCGGGTCGAGGTGGAAGGGTGCAGTGGCGCGCGCCGCCCGCCCTGCGGCCTCGCCCGGAAAAACCCGAAGTAGACTTAGAGCGTAGAGCGACGCAGCGGTGTACGCTCGCTCGTGGCGCTTTCCCGACCTGATGTAGTTAATATTAGGTGATTTTCGCGTGGAGCGTTGAGGCGCGCCCGGCCTTCGTTGCTGAGTGGAATGGAAGGTGCGCGCTGCGAGCCGCCGAGCAGTCACCGCGCATGCGCTGATCAGGCAACAATAAAAACAACTAGCTCGCCGTTGAAACAGTTGCTAGGGCATATTGACTAGATGAGAATATAGTCTGAAAGCTTCCCTCACTCCGCACATGGATTGTGGTAATAAAAGTTTTTGGGTATTCCTACACATTTAATTTACAATTTTAGGTCCTGTACATGATATAGTTTCACTCCTAGGTCATGATATAGGTCACTTAAATCGAATTAGATTCTCCACACTAATTTTTTACCCTGTAACACGAATAGGCAGATAGTAATTATCACGTCTTTTTATCGTTTCTATAGTTATTCCCTAACAACGATTATTGTCTCTGAAGAACGGTAGGTACAAACTTTCTAAAACCCTTTTGCAATTCAAGCTTTTTGCCGGAATTTGGTATATTTTCAAACCCCGACTAAGGACGAAGGACGAGGGCCATACCTCTACAACCTAAATTAGACATGCATATGTTTTTTTATATAAAAAACAAAGAGCATAAAAATAAACACTAACATAAATTCAAATTATTCAAAGTAAACTATCTATACCTAATTAGGTACTGCGACATACTTGGAAGGACCGAGCTTTAAAATTTCATAGGTAAACAATGGCACTTGCCGATGTTATAATATTGTTATGTTCCATTACTTATTAATGAAATTGTCGTCGTTCCGTTAAGTCATGAAGTAAAAGTAACAATTCCAGCTATTTTTTATTCAAATAGTAATGTAGCTCTACTTCCTCGACTCTACCTAGAGTCCCTCCGAACGGAAGTGTTTGGCGGTCAAACCGATAACTACTTTTCATAAATGAGTAGTTATTAGAACTCAGTAAATAACAAAACATTAATAAAAATGTCTAAGATTAAAACCTCCAAGCCACTGTGTTGAGTTCAATGCTTTTATTGTTGTTACAAATATAATTACGCGTGACTCACGAGATACGGTAGCGGTTTACTACGCGTTTAACTAAGTGTGTTTGTAATATAATACGTGCCCAAAACCGTTTCCAACATATAAATTATTATAATAAACCGGTTTTATACAATAAGCCCTTGTTGCCAGTCATTACTATTGCTTAAAACAGAACTCTATTACTCTAATTTATTAGGAAGTGGCAAATGAACGTTTATGACAAATTACTGCTAAGTTGAATGTTATTTTTTATATATTTAACGTTAACTATAATTATGTCTGCATTACTAAGTCTCCTAGCTTTTATCCGCCGTTACGTCCTCATTCGTAGACTTTGTTTCTCTTAAGGCCTTATGAGAAACAAAGAGTCTGTCTGTAACCCATGAATAACCCACTACAGGGTAGTATAGGGTCTTCTCTTACAATAAGAAGGATTTAGGCTTTAGTCTTAAATACGAGTATTACAAAAATATAAATTCATCACAAAGTTTAAAGTTTTTTGTGAAAGGATAGATGGTTAATGTTTAAGCGAAAGCGACAAGGGATTTGGACGGAATTTGGTATTCAGAAAGTCTATTCTCTCATTTAATTTTAAAAATCTTTTCATCCCGTTAAATTTTCCTATACTGCATTTAACCCTCTCCTAGTCGACGCCACTCTGCCTGGTTCTGGGTCTTCAGAAGTCAGAAATTTCCCGGTGTTTTTTTCAGGTCATCTCATCTGATGGCAGCCTGCCTCTATTGCCAATATATAACTAATCGCAATACAATGGTGTTCTACATCCACCTACAAACCTACATGTTGTTCAGTTTATATTATTAGATTGTGTTTATGGTCGTACACAGTCCGAGGAAGATAATCCGAATTTCAGTACATATTTACTAACGTATTCCCTTTTGTGCATTTTGAGATAAGAGCAAGTATCCTCTCTTCGGTCTTTGTCCGTGGATTATGTTATCTGGTTAATTTGTTTCTCAATCTGATCGCTTTGAATAACCTAAATACATATTGCATTCTATGATAACGAAATCGATGTGCAAATAGAATAAAATAGAAAACTTCACAATACACTTGTCTGAACATACCACTAAGACAGTAAAAAATATCGCATTCAGTTTTATCTGGTACTCAGCGTTTATTGCTACTCATTGGTTGCTACTCCTACGACTGAGACGGTCAAAATGAAGAATCCGACAAACCCGAAAAAATATTGAGAAAATGGGGCAGTAAAATGAACTTCAATGGTTCTACCACCAGCTACAATATTCATTACAACAACATATTATTACAACAATATACATAAGCTATTATAATATTAGAGGTGCGCAGAATATTCGTTTGGTATTCGTTATTCGGGGTATTCAGCATCTTTCACGTGAACGGAGTCGCGGGCATAGCACAGCTCCTAAAAGAATAGTTGCGTGTTGATGTAATAAATATAATTATTATGTTGTTCTTTTGTTTTAAGTTCGAAAACAATAATCATTTGTCATTCCACTCAATTTAACTTTGACGAGGGGTGACGTTCAGTAAGCTAACAAAGTAGTCGATTTACAAGGTCACTGATGCACCCTCATTCACTCAGCAAAACATCATTTTTTCCGGGCTGATTAAACATGTCTGTAAACGATTAGTGACCCACTGCACAGTGTCTGCGCTCACTGTGAGTAGGTCTTAATCCATCTGTATATGAGTAGCCAACGGGCATGCAAGCCATCTGATGTTAAGTGCCACATCCTCAGATCCTCCACATCATCATCATATCACCCTAAATCTGTCCGCTGCTCCTGATCTTCGGCTTTTTTAAAGTTATTTTAATTTAGTTTCGGCGGTTTTAAAGTTATTTTACAGAATCTATACCTTTGCGGCAAGTTGTATGTGCTGATGCTGGAGTAAACGTAGTACGTATGGTGATCCACCTACAAAACTAAACGTAGATCACACCAACTCACAAAATATTGACGTTCGTTTAATTCTACAAACCTACCTAAGCCTATATATCTACTTTTAATTAGTATTACATAAAGCTAGTTAATGTTAATTTGTTAAATCTACTACAGCCTGGGGCAGGAAACTATTATTATAAAGAGTAGTTAAGGAACATTGTATTTAAAAAGGTTTGTAAAACAACAGTGTTGTTTACTTCGTCGTATTTTATAACATTTTAACAAACGTTAACCACAACCGCAACTCGACATTATAATCACTTCATATTTTCATAACCCATCATAATATTTACATTACACTGTTACAAGTCGTACGAAATTAATTTAATTTTATAATTAATAAAAATAAAAATTTAATATTCATTTCTCTACATACGAAGTTAGAAATACTAGATTGTATCACAAGGGAGTAAAATAATATTTTTACGACGAGAGCACAGTTTGAATCCAGAGCAAAGTGAGGGATTCTAGAGTAGAATCCCGAGCGTAGCAAGGGTTTCTTTACTAGAATCCTGAACGTAGCGACGGATTCAGGCTACGTCGCCCGAGCCAAAAATGTATTTTGTCCCGAGTGACACTCTGCTTTTCATCACTCTCTATGAGAAAATGAAGGGCGCCTCATATTCTATCGTAATTTATTATTATTTAATAAAACATAAAGTAACAACTAAATTGAAATTAAATACTTAGTAGATATCTGATAATAAAACAACTAAAAAGTTATATTTACATTGGAGACATTTTTGCAATATTATGAAAATTTATTGTTACAATTGTATTAGGAATAGAAATTGTTATAGATTTTATATTTTGCGTGCTTCAAATAATGTACGGATCTGGCTCATTTCTAACAATCCGTGAAAATTAACAAAACGCAGGCTGTAATTTCTGTAGTTTTGTCGTCTTTATTCAAAAAATATTTGCGTACGATTTCTTATGCGATTGTGTACGTGTCGTGGCGTGTCGTGACGCGCCAGAAGCACTCGGTTTTATACATTTATTAGAAATTTAGAACGCGACACGACACGACACGACCTACAAATATGTCTCACCAATGTAACCATAATAAATGTATGAAACCGATGTGCTTCTGGTGCGTCACGACACGCCACGACACGTAAATGTGTGCCGGCATAATACTTGCCCGGTCAGCAGATAAAAAAATATTTACAAAAGATCGCGAAAAGATCGCGAAGTACCTAGTTTAAATTCGATTATGATTATTGATTGAAATTTGAATTTGATACGTATAATGTACGTACCTTCTGTACGTACACGTCATGTTTGTCAATGTGTGCATGTCAGAGTACTTAAAATTTATATGTGGCAAATTTCAAACTGCTGCGTTCGCTTCGTGTATTCAGCTAAAAATAAATTGTACCTAAAATTTTCGCTCCACATAATATCTTCACCAACCACTACACCTCATATTTTATAACTTACAATAAAATTTATATATAATAATTTACGTATTTTATCTGCCATTTTTAAACTTTCTAATAAATGTCACACTAATTTACTCTGAGCTAATACTTGATTATCTGTAGCTTCTCAGTAGTATGTCACTGTCACAAAGTCAAAACTCAAAATTAATTTATTAATTTTATTATTACAATACACAATACGTACGTACATACCTTACCTACCTACACATATTTTCACAATTTTAGTTTACATACCTACTAGGAAAAGAAAATTAATAATAAAATAAACGAATAAATCGACCGATCCATGAGAGAAAGATAAAACGATTCACTTAAAATATAGCGGCATGTCATCCTTTCAAGAAAGGCAAAAGAGCCTTTTTAATCATTTAAAAGATGCAGAGGAACAGTACAGTTATTCAAAGACGAATAAAGTTGAAGAACAGCGAGATTATGGCGTTATCGATAAACACAGTTACAGAAGAGTCAAACATGAAATGAAACAATTTAGAGGCAAGGAGAGCATATTCAAGAGGCCAGCAGCTAAGTTGCGAGATTGTCTTCGTGCTAAAACCAAACCTGATTATTTGAAAAATCCACAAAAGTGGACTTATTATTCTTTGGCAGATGTCACACCAGAACAGATGTCAGATGCAACAAACACTGCGACTGCACTTGCACTCATGCGAGAACTAGAAGAAAAAGAGGCTGCAAATATAGCTGATACCCAAGAAGTTGACACAGATGAGACTGGTGCAGTGTTCAAGAAGCCAGTCTTCCAAGTATCAAAAACAATAAAAACTAACAGTAACAAACATGAAGATTCAATTGTTTTAAAAAAAGACAAGGTAGTGATGCCAGAGTATGTTGTTGGAGTGTCACAAAAGAAAGACAAAGAAAAGAGAAAATCCTTATGGAAGAGTGATGCAGCAGATGCAAAGAAAGTTGAATTAAAATTGAATCATTTATATGAAGATGACGACGACCCAGAAAGCTAGCTGCTGATGTGCTCTCATAAAATAAAGATTTAGGTATACTTATGTATATTGTTAACAAACTGGGCCTAATCCTGAATTCTCTTCATATTATTTACCATTTATTTTGTATTTGTGGTTGTTATTGTTGTGATCAGGTTGATAATCCTTTCGCATCATGGCAAAATATGCAGCCAAGGCCAGGCAGGCCCTATTGGAATATGAAGTAAACAGTATGATGTATGAAGTGTGATATTTGCCTGTAAATGACTAATAAAAAGTATTTTACAGATTATACCTGCTGTAGACATTTATTTTTTAAAATAAAATGCTTACTCTCATAAAACTTTGAACCCTGTTGTTGTGATACACATTTATTTATTTCTAATATTGGTATTAGAATTACTAACATTTTAAATCTATGGGTGTTACTGTGTAATTTACAAAAACACACCTGTTTCTCACATACACAATTTTAATAATTATATTATGTATTACAAATGTCTACTCATTGCCCAACCAAGGTGGTTGGGTTAGGTTAGGTCTAGATTGGTGGACTTTTCATGCCTTTGAGAACATTTAGTACTCTTATAGTGGCTTCCCATGATCTGCAATATGCAGACGCAGACCAGCTCACACCAACGCACAGTAGAAAAGGTCTCTCCTGTGGGAGCACAGGCACAGCTTTTGCGTTGTTGTGCCCATATCTGTTGCAAGTCAGTAACTTCAAAGGTGCGGTGCAAGTATGCATTCGGAAATAAAATAAATCTAGATCAGCATAGACAGACGCACACCTTCACAGATCGTATGAAGAGCCATGTCTGTGGTGTGTTGCGTTCTGTGGTCATCGGCTGTATGTGATAGATCTGCAAAATTGGTGTCCCTGCTCAGATGGTGAGGTCATAATAAAAGCAAAGTGTTTTAAATAAATTCTTTATTAATATGTGTAGATATTTAGCACTGTGAAACAATAGCAGATTCAGATTTTATTTCCAAACTTTCTGGAAGCTGAGTATCAAGTTTATTTTCGGCCGCAAAAGCAGTCAGGTCTCTCATCATAGAATATGCATCCTCCCCATCTGCATAGTACTTGGGTTCAATTTCCAGTATCTTAAAGCCCAGTGAGTTGGTGTAAAGGTTTAAAGCAGCTCTATTGCTCTTCCTCACATGCAGAGAAACATATTTAGCCTGGAAAAATTAAAGCTTAAAATACACCATAAAGTTCTACAATATTTTATAACAGTTCATTTTATCTGTAGTGGACTCACACATAAGGCGCCTTCAACATGCCTAGTAACTCAACTTACAAATATTAAATTGAAGCCACAAATTATAGAATCAGAATCATGACAATACCTGAAAACACTCAACCATGGCCAAGGAAGCCTGGTTCATAAGCTTCTGTGCTAATCCAAGTCTACGATGTGATCTTTTGACAGCCAGTGATGTAATGTGGCCATGGCGGTTGTCTTCCCCGTCTTCTTCCATTTTGGCCAGAACATAGCCTGAAAATTAAGAAAATAACAGCAAACAAAACAGGTGCACAGTAATTTTGACTTGATTAACCGATTCAATGCGGTGGACTATTTGACAAACTTTCATGCCTGGCTACGAACAAATGTTTCGTGGCTCCTCTGGGGCGCCCAACGCCAGGCACTTTGATGGCTCCCCTAAGGCGCCTTCCGCCATGTATTGTAATGTATCGCTTTTTTTGTTGTTTCCACTTGCTGTAAGTTTAGTCGCCAACCAAAATCGAACGTAAGCGGTTTTATTGTTCGTTTAGTGTATAAAAAAGTGATTATCTACGTGTATTAATGGAAATGGAAGGTAAGTGACTCATTTATGTAAGGTGTTGTAAACCTTTTTGTAGTTTTCATTGAATTTATAAAACTATACTTATTTCTTTTCTAGTCTGTCGACAAAATTTAAATTCATGATAGATTTTTTATTTAATTACATTTATTTACATAAATTTAAAAGATTTACAATTCAGTTTACGCACTTTTTATTTTAAACAAAAAGTAGTTACAGAAAAATTCGTCGTAATGCTCACAGCAAGTTTTTTTTTTGCTTGATATAAACATATATTCTTTTTTGTTCTAGAATTACCAAAAAAAAGAAAATATATCCCAGAATCACAACTGGAAACGCAATGTGACACTGACTACGAGTTTGTCGAACAGGCTTATTTAGAACAAAATTCCCAGACTTATGATGACTGGGAACCTGGTCAAGAAAATGAAGATGAAATAAATTCTGCGGCGGAAGGTACAAAAAAACCTACGAAAGATTGTGCAACGTACACAGAAATATCCACCAAAGATATTTCAACGTTTACTGAAAATATAATGGTAGAAGATAAAGAACAATTTACGAGTACAACCGTCGTGGATATTCACGCCTGTAAATATTTTGGGAAATTCGTATCTAACGAGTTACTACGTTTTAGTATTAATGAGAGATATATTATAATGCAAAAAATTATAGAAACGCTAAAAAAATAATTTTATTAATAAACCATAAGTTTTAAATGAAAAGAGTTTTAGATGAAGAGAGAGAGGCGAGTTAAATGAAAAGCATCGGTTTTACATAATATTAAGGTTTATTTATTAACATTGTGCAATAATATTACATAATTGTACTTATTTATAAGGTAGATTTTTACTATAATCATTAAAAAGACTGATTTAGTAATTACTAATGAGAATTGTTTGTTATAAGTATTTAAAAATCTTCAATTAAACAAATTATAACATATAGTGTGTGTATTAATTGAAATCATGAAATACCTGCAAGCTAAAAATATCATAAATATTAAAAATTTCTAATACATTTGTTAATATTTATGATATTCTCGGAAGCATGGGGTGAGACATAACCCTGGGAATTCTGGGCAATCAGAACAACCATACATAACCAAGTTTCTTTTTTTAGTTTTGCTATAGCATACTCTGCATCGCTTTCTCATTGTCCTTCCACCACTCTTAGTAAAAGTACTAGGTAAATGTATTTTTCTTTCAACAAGGGATCGTTGTGGCACGGTTGGTGGCTTTAATAAATTTTCTAATACACTTTTTCTAAAATCATATAATTCTATATTCGATTTGCTTATTTCTCGATATAAAAGAAAGCTATTCACCAAACATATTTGGATTAAATGGATTATAACTTTTTTATACCAACGTAAGGTTTTGTGTTTGCAGGAATAATAACTTAAAAGCTGGTCGTGCCTATCAATTGCTCTCATGTATTTATTGTACTGAATTAGTACATCAGGCTTATACTTTATAGTGCGTATTCGGCGACTATTAGTCCCTTTGTAAATGCTTTTATGCTGCGAGCTCAAAAGCAGCACTTCGCGTTTATCCTGCCATTTGGTAACAACAATTTTTTTGGAATTGTGAACAATACAAGATTCACCGGTGTTTAATTTTATATTAATTAAAGTGGGATTACCAGCGCGCTTTGCTCGTAGTGTACCTGTTACGTACGTGTTTTTATCTAAAAGCTCCTCTGCTAAACCAACGCTGCTATAATAATTATCAATATAAAGTGAATGGCCTTTATTTAAATATTTTTCTATTAACAACATTACTACTTTTTTTACATGATTTTTTCCACCTACCAATTGATCCCCAGAACCAGCATATAAATGAATTTTTATTACTAGGCCATTCATGTCAGCTAACATATATAATTTAATTCCATAACGATGGACTTTCCCTTTTAAATACTGGCGGAAAGAAAGACGTCCTTTCCACAAAATCAAGGATTCATCTATTGCAACATTATTGGATGGGTAATAAGTTGTGGACATTGTTTCGTTGAACATATCTATTAACGACTTTACTTTAAAAATACTTTCCGGCCTCATTTCATCTTGGACATTTAATGCTCTTAATATTAAATAAAACCTGTCCCTAGCCATAAATGAATGTGGGCTTAGGCGCATTAAATAATGTCGAGACCAATATTCGGCCATTCTATTAACTTTCACGGTACCCATAAATAAAATTATGCCAATAAATACCGTGAACTCCTCAAGACTTATCTCCTTCCATTTTGTAAAACGAGCTTGTGCGGTGCGTGCTGCAATCTTCAATTCATTGCCGCACTTGTTTGTACAGTTTAAAATTAAATCAATGATACGACTATTGAAAAATAAAAAGAAAAAATCTATCGGTGTTTTTCCACTCATGTTATGAGGCGGTAATAAACCAGGTGTGCCCGTAAAAGGAATCTCGGCCATATTCGAGGGGTTTCCATTGAACCAATCGGTAGTAGGGGCTTCCTCAGTTGTATTTTCAACGTCCTGTTCTAACTGATCTTCAGCACAAACGGCTTCTTCATCTTCTGTGTTTTCATTTACCAAATCTTCCAGAAAGTTATCCACATCCTGTGCCAAAATCCCATACAATTCTGCATCACTTATAATAGCATCAATGCATGGCATGTCTGATAAGTTTATATGGCTGGGAGACATCATTCCGGATAACTCCATAGATATGAGATCCCAATTTGACGGGCCAGGTTCAGGGGATGGAGGAGTAGCCATTTTGGTTAGCAACTGAAAAAAATAGTAGAATAAGTTATCTAGCAGTCAACACACTTTATTTTATACGTTATAAAGGTGTTGTAACACAGACGAACACACACACAAACACACACACACTCTCTCACACAGATATACATTCTCACATTCACTGTCATACACAAGCACACACACATACACACTCACACAGTGTTTGTACATGTGAGTGTGTATGAGTGTAAGTGTTTATCTGTTTCGTCGAATGTTATGTATTTAAGCGCTTATGTGTGTGTATGTGGTGTTTGTGTGTCTATGTATGAGTCTGGGGGTGTTTGTCTGTTCATTTGTTTCAAGAGAACACCTTACATAGGGTACCTATCTTTCCGCTTAACGTAGAATTTTAAGTGTTTTACCTCTTACTTAACATTGTGTAGTTAAAGACAGAATAATAAACGAACAATTTAGAAAATTTTGTATTTTTTTTAGTTCTGAACACTGGTCACGAAATGGGATTTTTTCCAAAAACCATAAAATGTTCAATAACTCAAGACTGATTTATTTTGGCATATGAGTGTTCCTACAAAAGTTGTAGCACGAGACCTGTGCTACATGCCCTATCTAGGTTTTCCTCTAACATGGAATCACTCTGTCCCTCATGTTAAATTTCAAAAAGCTCATGTTAAATTTCAATGATTGAAAAGACTAGAAAAGAAAAAAAGAACATTGTTAAAAAAACTCACCTTGTAAAGTCAAGAATCAAAACAGAGTCCAAATTACTAGCCGGGGTAGTCACTGAAGCAAAATCTCGAAGTCCAGATACACAGTCCACAGTTGTTAAAAGGCAAACTAAGAGACTTCAGAAGCGAGCATTAAACGGTCACAACGTGCTTACGTCTGATCACCATAAATAGCAAAACAGAAGTAAACGAAAAAACATCATCGATAGTTAAGTAATTTGCGCGTGAGAAACCTTGTTAAGTGATTTATGGCACCGACTTCTTTTGTTTTTAGTTAAATAACATCTTTCCCTAGCCCATCAATAAAAAGGGTCGGTCGGCACGGCATATTAACAATAAGCAGTAGGGCAATAAAAAGCTTAAAAATCTTTAAAACATCTTTGATATGACTGCATAGCATAACAACAAAAGATAGTGCTTTTCTGAGAATCGTTTTTGTTGTTGTTTCTCACCAAAAATAAACTAAGTACATTGTCTTGATACCTAAGGAATGCAATTACTAGTCCGGTTAAATTTGGACATACTTCGAGAAACTACCTAGTTATTACCATAAACTTGCAAAAGAGCATATCCACAAAGCAAAAAAAGTGAAAACAGATATTTTTTAAATATTTAACTGTCATGATTAGTGCTATTCGTTTGTAACCCTTAATATTAAATAACATTTAAATAACGCTTAAAATGGTTTACCATCCCCGAAGAGTGTGAAATCACGCTACACCTTAAAGCGATTTCTCTGGAAAGGATCTACGTGATAAATAAAGACACTAATATTTTTAGAACACTGAAATATGTACTATTGATAAATTTAAATTAGTCAGTTTTTTGGTTTCAAATATTGGCTCCTCTGGGGTGCCACCCGCCATGCACAAAAGTTACCTTTCATAATTATTGTTTCTATTGAAAAGGTTTACAACATCTGAAATGTCTTTTTTCACGCTATATCTTGAAACTAATACTAGTATCGTAATCTACGTGACAAATAAGGAAACTTTCATTTAGGGCTAGCCTCTGAATAAAGCTTTTTTAGCGGAGTTTTACAGGAAAACATTTTGGCTCCTCTCGGGCGCCACCCGCCATACACAAAAGATACACATGGCGCCTCTGCGGAGCCATCCGCATTGAATCGGTTAATGTTTATTTTTGTGACAAAGCTAGAAATCGCCTGGTGATGTGTGGTCATAAATAAACATGTCTCTTCATAGTGTGTAATGAGAGCAATAGGTACCCAGGGCAAACACCAATAGTTCAAATGCAAATTTAATGTTCTTGTGTAAAAAATATATGCTCACCAACAATGTGGCCCTTTTCATCTTCAGCTACATAACTCAACTGTGGCCAAGAGAGTCCGTGATAAAAGTAATATTTCATCTGATAGTTCTCTGGCAGACACAGCAAATTGCAGTGCTGCATATTCATCAGATCGCTGGGGCGGGCACAACGAATATTCATTTTGTTTAGTATAAGAGTACACTATAATTATAGTATACTTGTGTAACTGCTATAAATATAAGTAGGAATTTAATATTTTCAAATATTAGTCCTTTCTAAGCTTCCTAGTCTTGGGTTGTCTTGTCTCTGATGCCGGGGGAGTATCTGACATTCCCCCTAGTAGCTCGCGAACAAAACGGAACTTCGAAAGACAACACTTCCATACAATGTACCAACCTGAAACAAAGAAAATTATTTTATAGTACAATTGTTTTAGCAATACCTGTTAGAAGAAGTAATTTAAAAGAAGAAATTAAGGCTAAATGGACTACTTACAAAATAATGCAAATATAAAAACTAAAAATATGCTACATACGAAGGTTATAATAGCTAAAATCACTTCCTTCATAATCACTAAGATTATCAATATGAACACAGTATTATTGCGGAATGCATTTACCAGTGAAAGGTAGTACTTAAAAACTAAATTTTAAATATCAGTCAATAAAAATGCAGTAGTAAAAATTCAAAAGAATACGTAAACATTTGTAATACGTCTTAATAAGGAATCTACGATATCCGCCATTTTGAACGGAGTTAACAAAAAACAACATAATAAAACTTACGTTTATATAAAAGTTAAAGTAATATGAAGTTCATGAGGTGTCAATTAAGTTTTGATAAAATTTCTTTCACGAATTCTATATTTATTAGTATCGAATTCCAATACAAAATTCCTAAATTAGAAAAAAAATAACCTTACTTTTTTATGAGTATGTGACATGACATACATTTGACATAACTGCTATTGACAATGACTTATGACATTGACTTACAGTACAGATTGATTGAAGATATATACTTTTTAATTATGCATCGGCAGCATGTGATTTTGCGACTCTCCAAAAAATAATGCAGATAAATTCATAATAATTAGGTGCCAGTAATAAAATAAAGTAGGAGTATGGAAAAAAATTTGAAGAACAAAATAAGCGACATAAAAAGAAAAATGCAAAAGTTAAATAAAATAATAAAATAGACTGATGCCTCACATGGGATGCCTCCCTTTAGAAGAATTATTTTTACTAGACTTACTAGAGTGTTTGCTTTTATTCATATTCTGTCATTTATATATTTTGTATTATATCATGTAAATAGATTTGTATAATGGTTAAGGTTATTTAAATTGTTTTTTTTAGTTCCATTGTATTATAGTAAATAAAAAACTAAGTTCGTCTATTAGTAAATTTATTTATATCATTTTATTAATACAAGCAACACCAGTAACAGAACTATCAGTGTCAGGTAATTGTCAAATTGTCAACTGTCAACTATTGTCAACAAATAAATAACAATACAAATATTACAAAATATTGTTTACATGTTTACCTACTTAACATTAACAATTTTTATCAAATAATATGAGAGTGGTCGGTGTTTAATTTCATTTATGTTATTGGCTCTTTCGTTAAAGCCATATTAGGTATAAAATTTGTGATAAAAAATATATATTTTTTGAAGAGTGTGGGTATTCCAATAACTTGAATCCGACGTTTCAAACAATAATGAATGAGGAATTATATGAAGTAAAACAAACTACGTTAGTATTTACAGCTTATTATTATTGATTTAAAAACATCTACAATAGCAACATGTTATTTATTTTATAAATCCTACTAAAATAGTAAGTAATTTTTGAATTATATCTTAGTGACAGGCACAGAAGTCCATCATTTACTCAGGAAGAGATACAAGCTCTGCTGACATTGATTGAAAGATATAAAATAGTTATTCTTAATAAATCAACTACAGCTTCTGCAAGCCATGCTAAAGAGCTGGCTTGGATGAAAATAGCAAAAATATTTAACAGTCAAGGTTTGGGACATAAAAGAGACGCAGAAAGGTTAAAAACAAAATGGGATAATTTGAAAAGAACTACCAAAAAGTTATCCAACAGTTTAATGGATATGAATAATGATGATATCACTGTCTTCACACATCAAGTAGTGACACTCATGGGTGAAGATATCAATACAGACATTATTGACATGTCTCAGGAAGTTGTTGATGAGTTAACAGGAGATAAACTTGGTAAGAATTAAGGGTTATCACTTATTACCTTTAGCTTCAGCTAAGGATTGCAATTAGTGATGCTCCGGATATCTGTATCTGCAGATATCTGAGAAAGAAATAAGCTCAGTATTTATTAGTATCCATTACTTTTCTTGCTGATCTTTCACAGATCTTTTACCTTTTTAAGTTTCAATTGATAGAATGAAATGCTGAAATGTAAACCTATTAAATTCCATCCAGAGAACTTTTATTTCTTAAAATCAAATATTTGGCATATTTAAATTGCAAACATTTATAGTAGTGAGGTTTTATACTAAAAGTACATGTCGTTGAGGCGGGTGTGACATCAACTATTGTTTCAAGGTCTCGCAAGCCCACACAGATTGAGTAAGAAAATAAAGATCTGTATCTGTATTTGCGGCTATACATTTTTAGTGATCCGCTACATCCACTTATTGCAATCCAACATAATGGGATCCTTCGATGCAGCAGGATGGTAACAAATCAGCAACAGCTTGCTGCCTCTTGTTGTGCACTGAATTCATTTGAAAAAAGATCAAAGTCTCTACATAGTCTTGATTTTTAAATTTTTCTCCATTTTAACTTTCTAAACTTTTTATTGCAGAGTTACTTAAACACAAGGGAGCAGATCCAGATCAATACCCAAATCATAATGAAATCAAGGAACAGTCAGATGAGTCTGGTATGTACAATTCTGTACAGAGTTATAGGTAATATATGAAGGTGATAACACCTATACCCTATGCTATGAATAGGTGGTTCCCATAACATGTTTGAGTTTGGAAATTATGATTGCCTGAGATCATTGCGATGTCTATCTTATTCCTCATTGGGATGTGGTTTTCATAAGTTACTTGACTTCTGGTGACAAGTGTGTTAGGTAATTAACTTACTGTACCAAAATGTTCAAGCCTACCTCAAATTCTATTGAACCTTTTATGATCCTGTGTAACATAATTATTATGTTTTTTGTTATTTATAAATTGTATAACATTAAGAGTAATCAATATTCATTTCAGATGGTGAATGTCGAAGAAAACGTGATAAAATTTTGAGGTATTCTTTACTTGTTTTTCTTTTGTATGCAATTTCTCATGCCAAGGACAACTAATGGAAATCAATTTAAAAATTATGAAAAAAACGTACAGATGAATAATTGAGAACCTCCTTCTTTCTTGAAGTTAATTAAATCAAACACATAGTGACATCCTTTGAACTGCTTGTAATTTAAATTCAATACCTAACAATAAAATAAATAACAATAAACAAGTCAAGTACAGTAGAACTCCAATTATCCGAACTCCGACTATCCGAATCGCCGATTATCCGAATCACAAAAAATTGTCCAAAAAAAGTCTAAGTGCGCTATTATTCTTCCCCCCGCGAAGCCAGTGTTTGCGCGTCAAGTCTTGACTTGACTTGTCTTAACTTGCCGTTGTGCCTACACTGACTTCCCCCCGCGAAGTCAGTGTAGGCACAACGGCAAGTTAAGACAAGTTCAACAAGAATCTGAAGAAAATGAGAAACAAGAATATGGAGAGGATGATGAAGATGCGTTGTCACTAGAGGAAATAAGAAAAATGATTGTAAAAATTCCTGGTTGTAGAGAAGTAAGTGCTGAAGATGTAGGAGAGTGGATGGCTTGTGACACGTCTGACCCTGGTTTTCAAATTCTCAATGACGATGAAATTGTTGTAAGTGTGAGAGAAGATGTTGAAGTGGAAGTGGAAGAAGAACTTTCTGCTGATGTTGAAGTAGACGCTGGATCATCAGCTAGTGAAGCATTTGCCGGCCTCGAGACTGCTTTGAAGTGGATGGAGCGTCAGCCCGAGTGTGACCACTTGCAACTGCTCACCGTCAAGCGAATGCGTGACCTGGCTGCCCGAAAACGGTTGAAGACCGCAAAACAGCTTACATTAACGGAGATGTTTAAAAAACAATGATTTTTATTTCTAAACTTGTACATAAGTACATTTTATTTATATTTAAAACATGTGAAAATTTCATGTTTCTTTCATTTAATTCAATAAAAAAATAGTGCAATATCAAAACGTAGCTTTTATTCTCTCCAATGGCAATTTTTTTTAAAAAATCCGATTATCCGAATATTTGATTATCCGAATGGGTCCCGGTCCCCATTAATTCGGATAATTGGAGTTCTACTGTATTTAGAAGGTTAATAAGATTATGTTACTCATTACAGGAATAGGTCACAAAACTTTTCACCACAAGAAACCAGTATTTTGCTGAAATGTATCAGGGCAGAGAAAAAACATGTTTTATCAAAATTGTATTCAACGAATGCAATAAAACAAAAGAATGATGCGTGGGAGAGGGTAATCTTTAATTCTCTATACAATTTAAAAAGCGAAATTAAACTCCCAGGACTTTTTAAGATTTAAATATTGTCAATTAATAATAATATATATTTTTTTCTGAACATTCATATACATTTCCAGGTAACAGAAGCTTTTAACAAAAGGAGTCCCCAAAAAAGAACAACGAGTGTATTAAGAAGAAAATTTTTTAATTTAAGAGGCACTATTAGAAAGATTTACCCTCATAAGCATTTTAAAAACAAACATGAAAAACTTGTTGAGGATGACAGTAAGGTAAGATTGTTTATAATATAAAAGTAGAAAATAAAGGTAAAGGAAGTTAAGTAATCACAACATGCTAACAACTGACATAATTATTCTTTTTACTATTATCCGGCTGTTATTGACTAAAACCTTGTTGCCTTTAGGCGTTGCCGATAGCCTTTGGGCGGTTTGAAAACATCCAACACGGGTTGGCCACTAGCCCGCATCTTCACCAGTCCGCATTGCAGAAGGCTGGTGGAGTGCCCAACAGTAAAGGAGTTGTAGTCTAATGGGAAAGTTAGTGAGGATTGAATGAATGAAGAAGTAGCATGCTGCAGCTAGTCTTACCTAAAACTAGACTTGTGAAATAGTCTTAGATTGACTATGGTTACTACTACTATACTAAGCCATAGTTATAATAAATTGAAATTTACATTTACAGGAAATAAAGGCAGAACCTTATGATGGAGACAAGATAGATTCAGATCTAGAATTTGAAAGAAATAAAACTGAAGCTGATGATGATTTAGACAATGATAATGATATGAACAATACACTTCCCGACTCCGCCACAAACTTTCCAGAGACTGTAACAGATCCACTAATTACAGTTCTTAACAGTGATTCTGGATTAGGTAAGTACAGTACAGACCGGAGCATGTGTAATCTACTAATCTACTAAGCATGTGTAATATACTAATTTCTATTACTGGCCATAGAGCAAATGACAATGTCATGCAAAAACGTGACATCGAAAACGTTATAGAAAACAGATATTGATGTTGGATTTGAAAGTTTTTTATTCTTCTGGCTATAAGTTACTTTATACTAGCTGGGTTTAGCAGTTTCACATGCTGTTAAATGTTAATATTGAAATATTTTCCAAAAACATTTCTAGATGCATATTTTCAGTTTGCAAGTTATTTATTGCCATATACTTTATACTTTAGTATTTAACATGTAAGCGGAAGAATATCAATACAAGAGAAAATAAACACACCACAATTAGTTTAGTAGTGTGTTATGCTAAGTAAGAAAGTAAAAATACTTATGTGTAATTCAATATAATTTCAGGATCTAACAGTTTTATGGGTGCATATAATTTCAGTGATAATGAAGTAACTAAATTAAAAAAGGAACTTTTACAGTATCAGCTAGAAACTGCAAAGGTAAGAATAATATTTGGGATTCTAAGGAGTTGTATTTTTTATAATAATATTATGTCAGTGGTTGTACATCGTGAGCAGTATGTTCTTCATGTTTTGTGTTTCGGCTGTGGAGATATGGTTGCCGTAGACGTAGATACTTTACAATACATAGAATCTCTTCTCTATACTCGTATGTGATTGGACGTGGGTCTCCAAGGGCTGCATGGACTTATATTTAGGTGGCCTAGCAATGAGTTAATGAGAAGCAAACAGGCAAATGCCTTTAGGCTTCTCATTAACAAATTAGAAAACCACACGTTTCGTCATGTTAGTGAAAAGTTTATACATTTTAATGACCTATAATGTTAAATATTGCAGTTGGAAAGACAAAGGGTACAGGAGGCTTTGAAAGCGGAGTCAGCAGCGTGGGAATCGTTGGCGGTAGAAAGGGCTCTGAAACTTCGCACTGCAAGACTGGAAACGTTAGCAGCTGAAATAAAATTGCCTGCCTCCCATCCAGGCTTACAATACAACTTCGAAGAATTGCAAGCGAAAGCGTACATGAACCAATGAGGACTTGGCAAGGGTCTCCCGGTGTCGAAATGTTGTATATGCCAGCTATTTAGAAAACTTTATGGCGTGATTCAGGATAACCATCGCTACGATACGCCATCTGTTGAATTGCGGGAAAATCTAAAAAGGGTTTACTTTGAGTGTTAGAGAGTTGCATGAGCCCGTGATATGAGTATGAATCGTTGTATATATGTTGTGAATTGTGTATGCAGTTAGTTCTTGACAGTAAAAAGGACTCTTAATCTCATGGCTGGTACAAAGTGCGTAAGAAAAAAAATAACAGCAACTGATACAAACTCAGATATTGACACTAATTAAAATCTGGGTAAATTGCCCAGATGTTAATTCATTGTTAGCAAAGAAGTATTTACAAAACTTGCAGAGTTCAGAACATTTATTTCCTGAGAAAGATTTTTTTAAAGTATAAATTTTCAGTCTTTTCGGTTCTAAATAAAATCAGCTTTAAAACCTTTGTCGACTGGATTGTATAAAATAATAGTCTTTTATTATTACACTTTTTTATAATTTTTCTATTTCTTTTTCAAAACTTGATACTTTTCTACTTTCACATTTAGCTATCTTTAAATAAAAAAAAAGTAAAGTCGAAATTTTTCAACTTAATTTAAAGATAAGCATCTACGTTGATTGATGACCCTATGAACACCATCAATATTTACAGACTAGTCATCACTTGTGATTTATTGCCAGGATTTAAAGTCACCGAAAATTCATATACCTACTTTCATGATTTATGATGAAGTGCCCACATTTATCCAGTAAAACATAACTGCACTTTAAAAGGCCATAATTATTATTATGACACAGCCATACATCTAAATGTCTAAAAATAATTTTAAAGATGTTATTGCTTCGAAACTATGGGAAGTAATACAAATGGCTTTGTGAGTGTTGAGTAGTCAGCGTGGAACGTAATAAGGACGAATTAAGGATAAGTTGCCAATTCGAGTAAGATACTGAGTAAGAGTGAAAATGTGGAATAGGAAAAGTGCTATTTTGTTCATTAAATTAATGTGTCACGAGTTTGTTATTGTATTTTTATATCACCGCTGTTCCAATGCGGTATTTAAACTTTGAAATAATATTGTTGCCGAGTTGGCTTTTATGTGACATTTGGATAGAATCCGGTATCTGCTCCCGATATGGGGAAGCTGGATCATACTTCATTTAAATATTCTTATGTTAATTGGTGGAGAATTGAACTTGACTTGAACATTTCTTGATAATAATTTCAAATCTGTATTTTCTCTATTCTCTTGCATTTTTTTATAATAGAATGTTTTAATAATGGACTAAATAAAAACACCGGTGAATCAATACGAAAATTGTATATTTTACTTGATTGCGTTTTACAATTGATTAAATTATAATTCATTAATAAAATTATTATATTTAATATGCATTTGTACAATTTCTCTATGCCTAACTAAACTACGACATCTAGGAAATATATTACACATTGCTAATTTACAACATGCTTTTTACATTGATATAATATTAACCTGCTAGTTACTTATGTATTATGTATAGTAAACATATAAATAATGACACTTCGATTAAAATTATCCCGATTGAAAAACACTACGCATTCTGTTATATAATAATCCGAGGCACTCTGTTCCTTATAATTATGTGTACCTTTGTGGTAGGTACACATACGTATAAGGAACAGAGATTAGCATTATTACATACTCTTATTATTTACTATTTTTTACGGCACATACCATCCTATCTCACCCTGATTGTTAGGATTACATAATTAGGAAAACAAAATATATTATGTTCTTGTGTGTAAGTTATAGAATTTTCAATATTTTCACTGGCATAGGTACTCCTCTACGATCTCAATATCTAATACATTAATTACATGTCTCTTCTTGTCCTAAACAATAAAACACCTAGCGTAATGTTTATCAAGCGAAACTTTTGCTGTATTTTTATTTCATAATATTTTAATAACAAGCCACATGTAGAAAAAAATGTGTGTTAACAAAATTTAGCATTAGTAGGTAGGTAGATATACGTAAGTAATTGAGCATAACGCTAACTAACCTGAATCAGTCAATGCATGTCTAAACTTTCAATTTAAATTTTCTATTATGTAAAGTATCTGAGCATAATACTTCTAGTTCGAATCACGTAAATTAGTGCAAGGAACATGGAAATTATTTGTATAATTATCTCACTTATTAGTTTAACCGCAATATTATGCAGTCTATAATTACATTAAATAATACAGTTTACGACACATCAATAGGCGTAAGGTAAATAGCATAGAAACGCGTTACCAATACAAATTGTAATAGTGTGCTTGAGGACCCAAAAAGTAATTTATAAATAAATTTATTGTGTATCTACCTCTAACCGTTTCATAGTCGAATACATTTTGTACCATCTTAACTTTCGGTTGCCAAACCGACAATTCTTTACATACATTAACACGTACACAATCTACGAATTATGATATTGTTGCAAAATTGTATAAAACTGGACGGACAACTCAACTCACTACGGCAAATGAGCATCCAGCAATTTAAAACCGCACTAACTGCGGCAAACCCCATCCGAAAATTAAATTAAAGGCAGCCTTTGTTTCATTGTAACTTTTATACTAAGTCTAAATTTAATAAAGACTGTATCGGGTATTTTTATTGGCAGTATACGTTGATGCACTATTAATTGTCTTAAATCAGTTTTCTTTGGTAACGATGCGCTCCGTCCGTCAAAGTTCGACGAAGCATAAAGTCTCAAACATTTGGTCGCCGTTCATTACGAACGGTGTCTTGAATAATCGTCTTGAAGCATTATTAAAGTGTCAATCGAAACACCAACACTGTTTATAATTAAGTACATAAAGTTATTTTACGGCATCAGCATCACCTTTTTCAACAAGCCGCTTAGCATACGTCGAGTTTGACAACTTTTTCATTTTTTGTCTGTCTCATATCGTATTTGGTGATCGTCACGAAACATGCCACTGAAACTAGCTTAACGAGCTATATATCTGTTTCCACCTGAGTTCAGGCGCACTATTGAGACTGGTTATATCTGTAGTGCGGCCATGGATTGAGTGGCGGAGTTTATCGGAGCGATCGGTGTTAATGGCGATATGGGGGTGGTTGATGCTGAATGGGGCACCGTGGTCGCAGGAGTGACTGGCTCCGGCGGCGGCTCGGCGGCTCGGACGAGCGCTCGCCTGAGTTCGTGCGCCCTCGCCGCTAACGTCCTCGCGGATTCCGCCATCTCAGCGACTGCGCTCGCGCATGGAAACTGTTGTGCGGCGGCCTTAGTCTTCGCTACTGTAGCTGCCAGCGCGTCGGATAGAGCGTCCGAACACCGCAGTGCCTTTGCCTTCAGACCCGCGTGTTGGGCGCTCCTGCAAATGAAAACGATTGTTGATAACAAATTTTTCCACGGGTGATCTGTACAGTGTTAGAAATGTTAGGTGCAGGTCTAAATTGGTACGTTCATAAAGTATTACAATGATTTCCATCAGGTGTCAGTGAAATTAGGATACCCTAAATAGTGTTTCGGGAGTCATCAGAAATTGTATCTACCTACTTGTAAAATTTTTACGAATGGGACGTGATGCATTGGCATTAACATGATGCAAACTCATTATATTTGTGGTGATAAAATATTTTGATAGATATAACTACATACCTGTGCACAGTGTCCCCAACATGCACTATCCTATGAGCGCTCAATACGACAAATTTGCCGTGAGCGAGAAATACATCTGGCGGTTGGCCCATCTCGATGGTTCTAAGGAAGGCTTCGACGGCAGTAGCCAGGTGGGCTCCATACGTGGCGGTCTGTGCCGCATAGAACGCAGCCAGTTGTCTGTCGTCGGGAGGCAACCGTGTCGCCGCCGCTACTGCACTCACCTGTAAAGGGGAAAATAACTTTTTTTTAAATTGATGTATATCCGGCTTGAAGGACCAAATTTAGTAAATTTTATTTATCGCAGCCCAATTAAGGGCGTAAGTCCAATTTAATTTAAAGAATAGAATCGAAAGTTACGATTAGCATATTTTTATAAGATTTGTCACTAAAATCCGAATACTGAAAGTTTTTCTGTGTAGCTATACAAATCACATAATTTGGTCCATTCCTGTGGTGCGAATGCTTAAAGACTGTTTGTAGGTTGTTCTATAATTACCATCGTTCTATTGTAAAACTCAATATCCCATACCTCGCCAGCGTGATCAGCATCGCGTACAAGGGCGTCGAAGGAAGCCCTCAGCTTGTCAGGAAGTGCTGCACGAATCTCGGCATTCCGTCGACCGACCGCTGAACGCGACTCCAGCCGCACGTAGTCGTACTCCTCTGTCCATTCGTGTTCTGGGACCGTGGCTGACCGTCTGTTGGTAAAAGTAAAAGTTAGTATGAGACAGGAGGTACTGAATGGAAGTAAGATGTGTGCAAGTGACTGGGAAAATTCCACTACTAGGCACGAGTCACTTTACTGTAGGTAGGTGATTAGTAAATAGGCATACAGGGTAAGTGCTCACTTCAGCCCATGGACACCTACATCCAATCTCAAATAAAAAAACACTATCTGACGAGGCCTCCTACGCAGTAGCGCACATCTCCATGGTTCAATGAAGATTTGACATTGGTCTCGGTGTAGATTGTAAGCCCGCCTAAGCAGTCCCAACGCCCAGTCACCCGTGTCTAACATGCTTGTGGTTTCATGTTTAAATTTCACCACCATTCAGAAATGGCTTCAGTCATTGGGAGAGACTCGTTCCTAGCAGACAATTGGCGGAGATGGCTTGTTTCGTTGGCAGAGACTTGTCCAAAACAAACAGCGATTTTGCTAATAATTAAGAATTTGCTTCCACAACTTACCTGAAGAGTAACGACGCGTTTCCATGTATAAAAGATGCAGCTCGTCTGACGTCTTCAGTGAGCGACCTTGCGCAGGCTACAAGCTGGTCCAGTGCGTCCTGAGTGCCGTCCGTGGGCTCGCGGTCCCGCTCCAACCGCTCCGGCGCCCAGTCTCCAGCATCTAACGCGCTTGTCGCTTCGTGCGTTATGCGTTCCGCGTCTTTCAACGCTTTCACCAGCGGCCGTAGCTTTACTGCGATACCTGGGTAGGAAAATAATGTTAATAAATATTAAATTAATAAAAACCTTGATAGGGTTGCTACTCCTATGCTCGCAGCATCCAGTTCTTTGATTATATTCTTGATCTTAGTTCACATCAGTATCAACGTACCCGACCTCATTCAACGTATATGACCTATACGAATCTAATTTGAGATTGGAACTGGGTGTAGAATGGACGCAATTACCATCATGTAACTTGCTTTGCCATTTGCTACTTTACTTCAGAAATCACCTGCTGTAAAGGTGGAGAAAAACATTGTGAGGAAACCTTTACTAGGTTCAAAGAACAAAGAGCTCTCCATAATGTTCTTAAAGGCACGTGAAGTCCGCCAACTCGCATTAGGCCAGCGTGGTCGACGGGCCTACATCCTTACTGTGAGAGGAGACTCGCTTCAGTGGGTCACTAAAGGGTTACACACCTTTGTCTTGCGCATCGTGCGCGTTAGCCAGCGTGGCGTCCGCGAAGACGGCGAGGTCGTGCAGCGCGGCGCGCAGCCGGGCGCCCGCCACCCGCACGTCCAGCACGCGCGGCCGCAGCGCCCCGCGCCGCCGCCAGCCCGGCCGCACGTACGACAGCAGCCGCGACACCGCCGCTGACGCCTCCTCCTGGAATGACGTTACCATAGAGAGGGGAAGTAGATAAGTTATCTTCATACAAACGCATCGCGCGGAGCTTGTATGTATGCGCCATAGTATGCCTCCAGTTTAGTATAAACTACATTTGGAACAATAAGGGACGGGTAAGTAGAAAAAAGATAATAGTAATTTAAAATTACATTACATTCATAAGTAGGTGGTACATTACCTGCAATCTTTCTAATGCTTCTAAAGCGGCATCACAAGGTAGAGGTAGGGCGCGCGACCGCGGCACGTCATAGGTGCTCGACGCTGACGCACCAGAGTTGGCTGAGCTGCCGGAGTTGGCGGACGCACTGGACGTAGCCGAGGTGAGGGAGCCCGTGCCACTGCACGCGGAGTCCGCGCTCGCTGGTCGCGGGGCCCGCGGCGCGTCGTACCAGTCCGCCGTCGGCCGGGGCGAGTCATATGTCCCGAGCCGGTTGACCGGCATAGGCGCTCGCGGCACATCATAATGTGAACACTCCTCAATCTGTGAAAAAATTATGGTTCAGTGTTTCTGATATTAGTTGCCTGCATAACATTAACTAAACTTTTTCATTTTTTAAATATTGCCAGGAATTTTTAATTTGTTTCATACAGACATCACAATCAATACAAAATAAACAACAATCGCGCCTGCTGATCGTGGTCAAGCTAGCACTCCACTAAGATGGAACAGTGCCAGATTTACACATTTTCCGCGTTTACGCATTTACAGGCTATGCTATTAAGTACATTTTCGCCGCCCTAAACTCTAGCCTACTCAGCCTACTGGTTAATCTATGGAAACTCCTAGATGATCTACTCTTCTCATCCAAGAGAAAAGATGAATGCTAAAGTGTGCCCGAGGCCCCGTCAAATAAATGTTGAGAGTTTCCCTTGGAAACCTTGGGGTTTCGCCGGCAGGAATCCAATATCACTTTTGTCGGCCATTCAACGGTCCTACACTGTTATAATTTATAGCAGCTAAATTTGAACTTACTTTAGTAAAAGCCGGAGATTGTTGTGCTGGCAGTGGTTGATGGGCTACGGGCGCAGGTGTCCTCGCGCGCCGCCTCTGCAGCGCCGAACTCCCGTCGAACACTCCCGCCACTATCCGCAATCTGTTTCCCGGGCATATTCCCTGGAAAGACCGAATGGCAGACGTTATATAATAGCTATATTCTCTTTATTGGTTTGTTGTAGAATCCGTGAATTCCGAGTCAAACCTCGACAAGCACTCATACTTTTTCTAAGTTATCTCTATTTCTATAAATATATTATTATCGCATCTACTTATAATGACGAATATAGGCAGTGTGCTTCCATTTTGTTAAATTCACGATTCAAAATGTTTGTCCATGGGCTGCAGTTTCCATGTATTTCTATGTATAATGTGCCTTGCACCTGCATGTCATCCATCAATCAAAGAAAGAGTAGACATTCGTATCTACTTGTAACCAGGAATATAGGCAGTGTGCTTTGACTTTGTTAATGCAATTTCCATGTAACAGGTGCCCTGCATGTCATCCATCCAAAGAAAAAGTAAAGACATTCGTACTTAATAATTTAAACAACAATACGATGATGACAATCATACCTAGTATACCTGCTCTTTATACAAAGAGCAAGGACATACGCAAAACACGTCATTATTTGTACTCAATATACTGCAAAAACGGGCGGTGACATCACAGCGTAGGACATCCAACAAAATAAGGTCTTGTTCGGGAAATGTATCCTTGTTTATTAATGAGAAATTTGCAAAATTAGCTATGAGCCAGTAAAGCACTTGCAAATCAAACAAATAGTTATTAAACACAGTGAAAAACGTAGGTACAATGATCGAAGTTTTTCCTTTAGGAACCATCACTGTACTATATTTTAATAACTGGACTTGGGACCCATGTTCCAACAACAATATGTGTGGATGCGTTGATCACATTAGCTGTCCATGTGAAGAAATTCGTCGAAAGAAGTTATAAAACAGTAGGTGGATACGAAGACTAAGATGTTTGCGTCAAATATAGTAAGTAACAGGAAGAGCGAAGAACATGCATCTTCACGCGCGGGTTGAGTGGTTGGTGGCAAGGTACCTTCCCGGGGGAGCTACAATGGCCCACCTATAAATCTATTGTTTACAGAACAGTAGTAAGTACCTGTCGCCCTCTCAGCGAGCAGAGCCACCAGCCCTCGCTGCCGCCCGTGTTCTGCTCCAGGACGGTGAGCAGGTCGCCGCGTCGGAACGCCAGCTCGTCTGGTGACTCCGCTATGTTGTCGTACAGAGCTCGCGCCATACACTGTAACAATGGTAAATTTTTGTTTTCATAAACATTCTTTTTTATCTATTCGAACATCAAAGAACAATACGTGGCACCTGATGGCAAGTGCTAATTATCGCCTATTGACAGAGCAACAGTCAGTAGGTTTTCTTTACT
Source organism: Erynnis tages (assembly GCA_905147235.1). Taxonomy (NCBI): domain Eukaryota; kingdom Metazoa; phylum Arthropoda; class Insecta; order Lepidoptera; family Hesperiidae; genus Erynnis; species Erynnis tages. The sequence continues at coordinate 4,402,290 of LR990081.1, forward strand.
ATAAATATAGGTATGTGTATATAATAATTACACGAGGATCAGATACAACCTACCTACCTAATAGAGATGGCCATAAAAATTGATTAAGTATTTTTAAGTATGTAAAAGAGAGGATAAATCACCGTTAACAATGTCACACTGGAAAGTACCACAAGTTCGATGTCGAATCTTCGAATACATACTTTAAAGTTTAACCTCATATCTTAACAATCATACTGTCCTACTCATGTCAAAATGAGGTACTATAAATCTTTCTTACCAATACAAGGAAAATCAAAATAATCGTCTCTACCACATTAACCTAAAAATGTGTTGTAGTAGTCAAATGTGATAAACTTGACTTTATTAAAATAGCCGGAAAATATTAATCTACCCATACTGTTTTATACTGTTAACATATTATTGACTGAATTAAATAAGCAAATAAATATTTTAGCTGCAAATAAGTTAATAACTGTTGCAGAAAGTTCAAAATAAAAAAAAAAACAAATATTAAACAAGCTCTCCAATATCCATATTCTATAACTATGTACTGTACACCTTCAAAAGGGGCCACCACAAGCACTTTAATGAGTGTAGTTTTATAAAATATTCCTAAACCATTTGTAACACGATATCCCCCAACAGGCGCCGTCAGCTGCCGCGTAGGTGCAATTATTTCTGGAATCAAGTAGCAAATCTAAAATACTTTATGGTACCAATTGAGGGGAACGCCGATGCACGACGAATTATGATTAACCTTTACGTGTAGTACCTTTATCCGACACTTGCACCCACGTGTGGTAACGCATTGGGATATCATTTACCGTTTGAAATCGGGAGTTTCTATTTATGATTCCGGTCCGTATATTTATAAGAGGGGCATCCTTCTCATTGCGAGACCCAGCAGTGGGTCACTAATGGATTACAGAAAATTTTAACTTCAAATAAATAAACTCTTTAGTTCTGTTTTATTGTTTGCTAGAGCATATAAATAGGATCTTACGCAGCTTTGTAGTGGCAACAGAGCTGCACGTAAGTTTACCTAGTGACTTGCTAATATTAGGTAAATACCATAGATAACTTTATACATGAGGACTAGGTATGACAGGCATTTTCTGAGGAACAAATGAGAATTATATTGCTAAATTCAAAATCTCTGTATTAGCCAACATCAACGCTACGACTGTCATCAAGTGGAATAATTGCACTTGAAAATTTATATTTACCAATTTTAAAACTAAAATATAAATGTACATAATTAAAAGAACCTTTATTAAAATTGCAATTATTTTTTATGTGCGGCAAAAAAATGCAGAGCTCCGAAAGCTAAAGGTGTGCGGCACACGTGTGGCGATGACAAGTCGTAAAAAGGGCCATAAAAGTGCATTCCACTATATTCATATCGGTAAAATACTCATGCAGTATGTTATTTGTTATTAAAGTGCTGCTTTTAGTCATGGACCATTCCATTTTCACCTTGATTTTTAAACGGAAGAGGTTCTTTAGTGTCCACGTATATCTTTTATATTTAATTATGTTTTTTTATTAATTATCTTGATATTGATTAGCAACATTATTGATTTTCTAAGGGTCCGATGATGGAGTGGAAGAAGAACTTTGAACTTTTAATTGCCAAAAGGCATGAAATAAAAATCATTTTTACAAAAATTACAACTGACTAAACTAAAAAGTAAGACATATTTTTACTTCAATGTTATGGTATAAATCGAGTCCTATTCGATGAGACAAATAATGATAGAAGCAGTTTCGGGACGAGGCACTTATTCCTATATCCAAAATTATTTTAGTAACCCAAACCAATTTTTTGAGTAACAATCACCCAAAATTATTTTTGTAGCTGACATTATTAATAGTGCATATTTGGGTGCACAGTGGAGCAATGCAAAGCAACAGCTGCAGCGGAACCTTTCGTCCTAATTCGCGCGATGTGTCGATATTGGAGATAAGACAGATCGCGCGGTGGCTTGTGCCCGGTTGCCCGGTTGCCAATCGCATAGTGATTGTGCAGCGCAGTGGGCGCGTTGGGGCAGGCCATGTCCGTTTCCGATACACGCAACCGTTTATGCCATAATTTAAGCAACTGATAACATAACCGAACAATGGATTACCAATTCGCCCTATAAATTATCATAATATTTCTGTTGATTAAAAAAATCTAAGTGATATTTGATAACAAAAAACAGGAGGAAAGCCTACTTGAAATCAAATTGATACGGTTCTTCTTTGGAAAGGAACTACATGTGTTGCAAGCAAAAGAAGATGAACTAAATAAAAATATTTTAAAGTAACCAATATTCGTGCATATAAACGCTTTTTTCTTTGTCTTTAAAGTTCTCTACTCTACGAAACAAACCAATCTCAAGCCTTGAACCCGAAACCATAATACAAAAATAACTTTAAAATGAACAAAAAACATGAACTTAAATCGGCTCTTCTATTTCTCATATTATAATCTCTTGTATAGTTACCGTATAGTCACCTAAATTAATATACAGACTTGCAAAAAATTAGGTTCCGAAAACCTATACTATCCTTGTTTCGGTCGGGGGAAAGATTATTTTATTAACTTATTAAATACAGTCTACATACCCCTCTCTCCGATACCATCCTTCCATTTCTATTACTAAACGACTTGCAATTACACATCACTATTTATAATAATAGCTGGTACTTAATCTTATTCCAGTAGGTATTCACTCACTACGCAATGTTTATATCACATGCAGAAACAGAAATAACGAGTTTACATCACAAAGGGCGAAACGGTACTGATGTTGTATTATCATAATAGGTTAAATATATAAACTTATTGAATGAAGTCTGAATTATTAGAACCGGTCAAAGATGATTCAGTATCGTCATGGCGACGTCAGTGTACTCAGTGTTCTACGTGTATTACATGGGAAATATTATTTACGTTTTGACTGTGAAAGGGATAACGCGGTCACGTACGACCGTACGATTAAGATACGTCATCAATGTCATCATACAAATTTAGGATTAGAAAAAAAGAATTAAAAAGGGAGTGCCGCCAGATTATTAAAGACAGTTCAAATAAAACACAATTGAGTTTCTCTGTAAGAAAAGAAACGACATTTAATACTAATAAAATCGCAATCTCGAATCCAAAATCGCAATTTATAATATTTGGCTTTTTTCTATAACATAATATACTTATTATTTAAAAATGTTTCCTTTTAACGGTTTCCATAGTTCCATCTACTTAGACGCACTTTGTTTATGAATGTTTCCTTTTGACGGTTTCCATAGTTACCAGACAGAGTGGCACCGTAACGCGTTACGTTACGAAGCGTTTTACCCTCCCATAAGAAGTCCCAATTCAAAAATTTACCGACTTCAAAAAAATTTGAAATAAAATTTGTTACATACTTACTATTTTTTGAGGTTGGTGTCTTTTTGTAACAAGTATTTTGTGTGTATTGTTAAATTTTGGCATAGCATAGCATATCTAGTACATACATACATAATACTACACACCCATGAAATTTGGTATTCTTGTTTGACAGCCGTAATAGACCAACATAATATGTATAAATTCTGCAGTTCTGAGAATATCTACATACATAGGTGTCAAATTGATAAACTCCTTTTTTGAAGTCGGTAATTATAAAATATAACCATCAAAACACGAATATGTACGAAGTTAAAGGATTCTTCATAAATGTTCGGGTATGAAATCATCACTGTATGTAATGTAACAGCCTCGCTTAGGGAAATTGTAATAAAATTGCATTTAATTCTGAGTTGATTCTGAGAGAGTAAAGGTTTCCCGAAAAGTTCAACTTTTAGAAACCGGACATATAGGAGACATATCTACAATAAAATATAATCTTTTTGTATTGCTGTGGTTCCAAGAAGTAAAATGTTTACGTTATTTCTTAATTCGAGATAACCTGGCTACCTTCTATCCGGAGCCATACATTTAACAAAATGCCCAAGAAGCATTCAAAAATATGATGACAAAGCCATAACAACATTATTGCACTACGTCGCGCGTCGTAGTGTCTTTTAAAAGTAAAATGATTAAATTCGTGAAAACTTCAACACAAGCTAGAAAAAGATTGGTGATACAGGAACTGGTCCCAAGTGAAGGTGATTGTAGATACTTTGTTTCTTATAAGCTCGGTGATCTGTAAGTATGACAAGGATGCTGCGAGGCGGATAGTGAATCATAGCGCTAAGCATCCACACAAAGTATATAAATTTGAAATCCTCAACAAATATTATGAAACGAGTAAGACACAGAAAATATTCCCTGGGACCTAGCTTAATTTAGATTTAAGTTAAGAGGTTAATAAAATTAAGAGGCGTACCTACAGGTCATCTGATGTTAAACGGTTGCTACAATGTCTATAAGTTCTACAACCCATGGCCGATCTCAAATAATAAAAAGCCCTACTTAAGTTATATGTACCTATGGGTTTTGCTACTCACGAAAACTAAGAAGAATGAAGTAACACCTCTCTAACAGCAACACACGATGTAAAGAACATGGTACACGGCGGATTAGGGAGCGGTAAGTTACATACCCGGGCGAGCTACAATGAATCTAGTAGGTATGTTTCTTATAAGCTCACTGATCTGCAAGTATGACAAGGATGCTGCAAGGCGGATAGTGAATCACAGCGCGAAGCATTCGCAGAAACACGCGAGCTTCGCATTACGCACTACCACTACTCTTTGGCTCCAATCGCGCCGAGACGGTGAGTTCATTGCCTCTTACCGAGATAACAAGGCAACGCTAATGAATGACTTTTTTAATGGTTGTTTGCCAAAGAAATAACTTAAATAACACCAAAACTATATTTTAGCAACTTGTTTTTTGTTTTTGAACTTTGTAAGTAAGTACCTAAACACTCTTTTGTTTGAAAAAGGATTCTGAAAAATGGCAAAACACTAATGTAGATCAAAATGTAGATTTGTTTCCTTGTATTTACATTTAAAAATAAACTGTATTTAAATGAAATTGTAAGCTAAATTTTGCAAAATTTTATAACGTGCCACTTTTCTTGTTACACAAACAAGTACGTATCATAAACTCAATACATATTTTATGATACGTACTTGTTTTCAATATCCAAAATAAAAAGAATGAAAGAACACTCAAAACATTTTAAACTCCTTACTTTCAAAATTTGTCAAAGCCCCGTTAGATTTTAACATCGGTCATCGGAACTTTTTCTAATCTCGCCATCACGCGATTTATCTTCCCACTTTAATTAAATTGCGCTTTCGACCCACAATGTACGATAGTTCACAACTCTGTATTTTTATTTTTAGAAAAATAGGACCGTAACATTAGATGACATGAATCATTTTTAATTACGTCTAGCTTAAGTAGCAAGTTTCAAACTAATATTGAATTTTAATAAAGAAAATGTTACCAAAATGCGTGTAAAACAATTTCAGATTTCTAATCCAGTAGGTAAATATTTTTTTATTTATGTTTGTCTAATTTCACTGAGATTATCCTAATTTTTTTACATAAATATTATTTACATAAATATTCCTCGCAAAAGTTAGATATAAACTTACTGAGTAAACAAATTCAATAATACTTTCCTTGTTCTACTATTCGAAGAATGAATTGTAGGGCGCAGACCCCTGGTCCAGGACCGTAGAAGCGCACTCCTTAGCATTACATTTGCCTTTCTAAGCTTACTAGCGATCGTTTAAAATACCTATGGAAAGGGAAGCAAATAAATTTTATGTTTTTAGGCGACTCTACCTAACTAAAAATACCTAATGAATGGACAGGAAAACCGCAACTTAATCATACAACTTTAAGGTTAGACTGCGGCTTAGAAAAGTAATCGACAGAAATAAATAATAATGTACTTATTTTGCCAATCCAATAAAACATTTGTGTCATTATTCATCTTACCTAGGTCATACCAGATTCTTCCAGGCGTATATCCATCACAAACAAAAAATATTGAAATATCTAAATACGGTTATTTATTTCATCATTTCAGCTTACTTCATCATTTGAAGACAATGTTTCACATTTTATTTTATGATCCATAATTTATTTTATTTACTATATAAGTAACAGATTCGCAATTCTTTCCGCTTATTACAAATCTTACGTATTTCCGAGGGTTTTAAAGACCAACCCACACGTGCGACAAATGTCGTCCAGTCATGCGTTCGGCCCTTTTGGCCAGTTTTTGCGCTCGAGTAGTATGCCATGTGGCGGTGGGTCGAAAATCAATGAGGGATGCAGGGGGCTGAATGGAGGGGCGCGACCTACGAAGGTCGCCCTCCGCTTATAGTACGCGGGAGAAGAGAATACCCCGCATGCGCACAAAGCATGACAAATTTTTGTGGTTTGTCACTGCTTTCCTGTTTCTATTTTGTAAAACAAAATAAGAATCCTAATTCATTTAATGTTATAAAATTTAATGCAATTTCATGACTAATAATTGTAACATTGTGCTTTTAGTGTCGATAGAGTCGATAGTGTTACATTATACTTAATTACATTACTAACAAAACTCTGAACTTTCTTTCTATCTTTCTTTCTTCTTCATAATATTAGTTTTAAAGGTGTAGGTTCTTCAAATCTTGAAATTTCAAAATAGGTACTTGTAAATATACAGTAAATTGCGAAATCCGGCCTTATATGATTTGTCTGCATTAGGACTCTTTAAAATGCCAGCTTGTATTGAAAGAAGAAAAGCGGTACCTGGTCTATCTTGTAACACTTAACAAATAAGAAATATTTCAAAATGGATACATTTTCTACGTAAGCGTAAGTAACTACAATTTAATAACCTCTGTAACTCTATGCTAACTAAACCTTTAAAACAAAAGTCTTCGTTAAAATAATACGACTCGTTTCTGAAGACAACCCTAAAAGTTTGATTCCGATATGATTTATATTCCGTCCTTCCTACGTAAATCGCCCACCTCCCCCTCCGTTGGAATGAATAATTGTCTATTCATTAGCGTTTTCAACTATTTAACGATGCCGAAGTTCATTTAACAAAACAATGCATACAAAGCCAGCTTATTAGTGCCATCGACCGGAAATTCATTATTCATGATTGGCTATCTCTTGCTGTCAAAAACAAACGTAAAAAATCGCAGGAAAAATACAATTGAAAAAATCATATTATTTTACCTACCTGTTTAAATCTGCGACATTTTTCATTTTATCAACCTTTATTATATTTAAGTTTACCTACTATAATGACGTTGTAAATAAATCTAAGAAGTTAATAGAAAAATTTACTTTGTTAAGTGCAGTAGGTATTATTAGATACAGTATTACAGTAACTTATGAAAAATTAAAGAAAATCCATAAATTATGTTACTTTAATTCATTTTCCTTAGCCGTATAATATTGCAATTGGAATGATTGCATACCTAAATCACTAGGAAACGAGGCGACCACTTAAAATAGTAACCATGATACAGTTTTAATAATACCATGCTATGTCGCTCCCGTTGTAGGCTCCCGGCGCCTCGTGAATGGAGGAGTCGGCTTACTTCATCATAGTTTTGTGTAATAAATACCTACTCAAGTTGTGTGAAGCAAACAAATAACATAGATAATTATAATAGGCATAGCTGATTCATTATTAGGTAGGTACGTATTTCAAAGCGAAACATGCGATTTAACAAATTAAGTAGAGTTGTGAATTGTAAGCTTTATTAAGTAAATATTTCTTATCACTCTATATAGTCTATATTCGTTCACTACATTTTTTATGCACAAAAAATATAGACCTCAATATCTGATATAGGAGAAAACATGAAATACCTATGTTCCTATTAATGATGGAAGCCGGAAACAACTATAATTATGTATATTATACAATGGGTGTAACAAGTATAGTTTTTCGCATTTGGGTTAACAAACACTCAGAGATGCACTTACTGGATTTTATCTGCGACTTAATGCGAACGAACATGAGTTGCAAAAACGGCACACAAACCTCTCAAAACTTATATTAAACCATTGCGAAGCGAGAGAGATAGCGTAAAGCATAATGAGCAACGCGTAACGGTTGCCAGAATTTTGGAAAATAATGAGACAAATAAAATTGATTTTGCTGAATGGCACTTAAGTACATATATTAGTTTTTACCTTAATTCTCTATTGAAATTGACTTGATTACTAGATTAACACTGATGTGGGGTTTTGAAAATAAATAACAGGAGGCATTTTAAAGATCTATGTCGCAGGGTTAGTGCGTACCTAAGGACTGAATTATCGACATTCTTTGTCGGTGGAAGGTAATAAAAAGTGGAAATATTTGGATTAGTAGCAAAAGCCCGGTAACCTTGATCACAGATGGTAGATGGTAGAGTGCTCACCATTTAAGTGTCCGCAAAAAGCACTGCGTCGACTTGTCGGAATCCGCGGAGATTATCGTCAAAGATAATACTTACAGTTCGAGACTGCTAAATGGAAATAATATCTTTGTATAGGACTCAAGTGCTTCTACCGAGGAATGCGGAGACCACTTACAAACATCTTTATGTCATCTAGCTCGCAGAAATGCGATTATGCATGTGAAAACTAAGAGAGAGTGTAAGGCGTGCATAATAAAAGTATAGAAATGTTTATGATTTCAATGTCATATTAAAAATTTTGCAAACGTGCGTAAAAAAGCAGTAAGCAGACAACCTAAATAAGTGGTTATTAAAACCTATTTTTTGCTCGCGGGAAAATCCTTATGAATAGGTAGTAGGTATCCCCCGTCGAATCGGATCGTCAGCCCCAACGGTATTCCTCTCCCAAAATCGAATCATCGAATGTAATCGAAATAGCCCAGGATCCATGGTACATTTTCGCGCTTGATTATCTACTATCAAGCTGAATCTTCGTGAAGAGCTTCGTTTCGATGAGACGTCCAACAATTTCCTGTGCGAAAATTCTCGATTGTGGTAGCTAACAGAGGTAGCACTGGTAGCAAGGATACAATATGTCGATTCAATGATTCTCAAATATTTATTAATAACTGGTTTATTTGTTACATCTCAAGATAATTATCTAAATTATTCGACAAAATATTTGTCCTACAAAATCTATGGTTTGATCAAAGAGTCCACTCCTTCCAACATGTATCGATAACAAGGTTATCATAAATGGTTACCAACCAGCTAATTTTTTCTTACTTGGTTAATATTTATATCATTCAACAGTCATATTATCAATTAGCTGTCATAGAAGGGTAAAATTCTTACGTGTCTTCCCATACCCTTGTTAGTGTCAAGAAGGTTTGATAAGTATCAAACCTTCGTAGTGCATTAAATATAATGTGAGAGAAATTAACAATATCGAGTTATTTTTTGTTCACTTTCCATCTTACCTTTAATACACTCATTTGTCTATATTTTTATTGCTTATATACCTAATAATACCTATTTTTACTTTTGTTGCCCGAAAGTGACATACCCGACCCTACAGAAGTGCAGACATCGTAAAATTGACGAGAAACCGAGGCGGCGTAATATTCGTGAGAAAAACCCATATTATCATACCATATCGTGGGTGTGGATGGTCACTGTATGGATACTGTTTATGTTCCCAGATGAAATGTGACGCTCTACGTAGGGTCAAATAAGAGCAAATATAACTTACTGTCATAGATTAGGTGTAATAGCAGCAGAGTACCTTCCATATTTTTTAATTTTTATAGGAGTAGAAATAACTAGCGCACGTCATAAAATTATAAAATTTAATAAAAATAAACACGCTAATCGAAATTCGCTCTAAATTTAATAACTGATCTATTTTATCTTTCGCAAGAAAGATCAAGATATTAAATTTCAGAATTAATACGATATTTATAAAAAATGTTAATTTAATAAGAGATATAATATAATATTTTTATAATTTCATATTCATGAAATTCTGCTTTAATAAATACCACTTTAGTACAATATCTAAAGTTGAGGTTTTATTTTTGCAATATCGTAACAAGAATTGAAAAAGTATGTAAATTAGGTCGTCCTAAATGTATTCATGGAGAGAATTTATTTAAAGCCGCAAGAGCGCTAAGTACTTATACACAGTAAAGCAGGAATGGGAGGGGACAAATTGAAAAGACGTTCGAGCTCGCAAGGGTAAGGGTGAGGCGGCGACGGGTACCTAATGCAATTTCAATTGCAGACAGAAGATACAGTGCAGCCAAAATTATCTATACTTTAACTTATATATATGACTTAGAAATCCGAAATAAATGTCGCATATTTTGTCGACAGAGCTTTTTGTATAACGTCTGTTTTGAAAACATATCGTCAATGATAGAGATGATAGAGAAAAGTAAAACTTACGGAACTAAATCAAACTTTAAGGTAGATTCGTCTCACTTATTAGAGCCTTACATAGAGTCGTCTCATTTATAGCGATGTTAGGTAGGATCAAGATGACGAATGAAACTTTAAGTTGAACACAACACAGTTAAATTATTGAAATAGGCATAGTACGCAAACGTAGGCACCAAAAAATCATTTCAGTAAAGGAAAAGGTTTAAATCAGCTTTCGGGTAAGTAGTCCGAAAACTCTTCAACATGGCCGCTCAGAGATTAATTAACGTTTTATTCTGTGTCCTCATTTCTGTTAGTCAATTATTCACTGTTGCTCGAGTAGCGAGGGAAGCGGATGCCAAACTCCAATCTATGCCTGACACTTGTAGCTTAGACCGTCTGCCACTGATTTGGCATCCACCCAAAAGTTACCTTTGTTTATCTACCGTCTGCTATACTACATACTTGAACCGTTGCTACATCGATGTCGTGGTTGGAATTGATAACAAATTGTTTTATAAGTGGACTGTGTTTTGTTGCACTAAATTTAAACCTTAGGACATAAAGAGAACATGATGGTGGACTAGTTGCCTCGGTTTGCAATAAAATAAGTAATAAACAATCAGTGCGACGTATAGTGTGAGGAAATTGGAATTCGTAGAAATGTTACATAAAGTTTAACTGTTTATAACATTAACAGAAACGCTCTCTGAACCCTGCTATGCTGCTTTATGCTGCTACTACATTCAATCATAAAAAAATATAAAATTATGACTGCATGTCTTTTTACTAAATGCAGTTCTTTTTCAATTGTCGTCCATCGTTTCTCGTTCTATTTATTCCAGGTTTGAAGAGTTTTTCACTGGCAGATACCTAATATTCTAAGGTTAGTTCCTTATTAATTTTCTTCTAAAAAGGTGTACGAGTGTACAAATATATGTACGAATATGTCAATATGTCATTTTGAACTCGACGCGCGAAAACTGGTGGTGTGATATAATATTTGTATGTACATAGATAATAATATTATGTTATATTGGACAAGAGTATCCCGAGTGCTCGATGTATCGGCGAAGGGCGACGCTACCCGAGGAGCTGAGCGACGTTTTCCACTCACCATCGACACTTGAAACAATTTCACCCGAGCACAACTGCGCTCCCTCCGGCTGTCGAGAGCACTGTCTGTGATTAAAACTCGCTCGGCACTTCCACCCGGCGTTGCTTTATTTGCTTTTAAAGTGCATTACAGCATTGCTTGTATTTAATCTCGGAAAAACTTTCAACTCAACTAAAAGTTAACATAACTCACTTCTAGCTCAAGCTTTCGTTTCATTTCAATCGTACTTTTATAAGTTATTCCGTAGGTATTTAGCTCTTACAGCCCACTTTTTAAGCCCTTTTATCAGTAGTTTTATTTAAATAGCTAAGGTGAAAAAACTTTTTAGTAAATTTGTTTTTAGGTGGGAACCAATTACTTAATTAGTTTTGCAAGTTAGTGTAAACTTATTCATAATATATTAGAGCATAAAAAAACAGTTCAGGCAGACAGACTATGCTGTATTATGGGTTAGATAGGGCCCCAACCGATGCAAGACTCCAAGAGAGCTCACACAGTGTTTGCTAGGAACTTAAAATGGCGCGGATATAATTTGAGAGGACTGAGAAAGACGGCATACATTATTGATGAGAGTGAATCTTTGTTTCACCAAGACCGTATATATATATCTATGCAAATTTCAAAGTAAAGCAGTTTTTATGCAGATTATTTTTTTGATAATCTTAGTAGATACTTCTTAAACGTATTTCGCAGTACGATCGCAGAAAAAAATTAGTCTGCCACCATCGCAGCGCTGCGTTTTCAATTAATTATAATTTTGTCCTATTGATCCCAACTTTAATGCCTATAAATACGGAGTACGAGCAAATCATATACCTAAATGTTCGCCAGCTCCCTGTCTATAACTGTGACCGAAAACACTCATTTCTTTTGAGTTCTCCATTATATTCATAATGGTAGATATCTATGTGAGTTCCACCAATTCCCACTAGGCCAAGATGGATGGATACCTATTTATTTATCTATCTATTTATCGATCTATTTATGTATCTATCTATTTATTGATCTATTTCTTTATTTATATACCTATTTATTTCCATTTACTCATAAATGTTACAGATTTTACAATTCAATGCATTAGTGTTAAAGTTTGGCAATAATTGGCAATTGTTTTGCGTTTTGTATGTAATATAACTTAAAGTTTAGTGAACTTAGGAGACGATGTTGGCGACCGCTGCCTGCAGACGAGTTGATGGTCCTCAAGAGACGGCAGACGAACGTGCCTACTTGGATCCGAGACAGTAGAATATACTTTCTTAAAAACTTATTTTAGTTTTTATATGCTATTCCTATGTAAAATTTGGATTAGCTAACATAATTCTTTGTGACTATGCCTTGAGAGAAAATGTCAGCTAAAAACGCTTCTGGACCCCTAATAATAATGTCTCGATCGCCTTTTTCTTAATAATATTTTTAATTTTTTAAAGACCTGCGTGCTTCCTGCGTGAGTTGCATGACAGCGGTTCACATACACGAGACTCGTGTGCAAAGGATCTTGCTTCGGTTTAATGTAGTTTAGGTAGTTATTTTAGTTTTAGTTTATTATTTAAAATTAAATATTAATGTTTGTAGTACTTTGTACTCTAAATTTTTAAATACTCTTTTCAGTCTATTATTTGTCAATCGTGGAAATATAAGTGCAAAGCTTTATTATAATTACAAACAATTTTTCGTGCGATAAAAATACTGGCTAAATAATTGTAAGGTTGTCACAAGTACAATAGGGCGAATCTTCGCGCGCATTTCCCCCGGCGACGCGCTGTCTCTTGACAGGGATAAATTCCGCGCCACCCTCATTTTTAAACCGTACCTATGCCAACTTACGTTTATAGATCTACGACTCATTACTATACCAATCTCTCCCCACTGTGACCCAACAATACCGTAAAAAATAGGCAGTCGCACATAAAATAGACATCAAACGCTATAATACGTCTCGACGTGGTCTCTAGCCGCCCTCGTATATTACAATAGCCGTGCGTCTGCCCACATACCTATACGATTTGTTCGTTCCTTTGTTGTTCGTCCCTTGTACAACCATGGCTCGTAATTAGCACTCCCGACCCGATCCCGATCCGTAGCGAAACAAAAAGGTGGCCCCAATTAATTACATTTGTTGCTGGGTCATGAGTTTTAATGAAGTTACTTGTACGCTTGTACCAAACACACGAAGTTTGACTTGCAGATATTTAGGTACTTGATTAAGTGAGTTTGCTCTTAAGTTGCCGCATGAGGCTAGCCTCGCTGTGTTGTGCGTGCAGAATGCTAATGTAAGATTATTTAGCTGACATTAGCAGTTAGAATTTGCATAGCATATAAAACAACAACACAACTTGCAATGCAATGACATCATTATGCTCGTAAGTCTCATAACTTTACCTTTATGGTCACTGTCTTGAAGTAAAAGGACGAGATCATTATTTATGTCGAATGTGAGACGTTGACTTTTATGCATTTCTTCTAGTGACAAATAGCTTACGATGGTGTACGTACAATGTAACGCAATCAGTAATTTATTTGTAAAATACCTTTATGTTAAAGTTGCATTACTTACATAAAATCGTGCAGTTTTCTTACAAATAAGGCCAGAGACCACTACAACGGGTCATTGCCACATTAAAAGCAACCTAGAACATGACTGAATCTACCTATTTTATAGTTAATGAATAATTGGCAAACTAGATTTTAGCGTAGATTAGAATAAAGATTCAAAGGGAAATTCCTGAAATAGAAACATTACAGACCGTACGCAGTTACACGCAAGTTCCACTTGCAATAGAATCAATTTTATTTATGTGACGGACGGGATACTAACTAATACATATCTTCCTATCTCTTTTAACTTATCGATAATATTAAGAAGTACTTGTACTCGATGCAGTCCATGCAATGTATGAAGACGAGTGTGGGAAATCGGTTGGTTTTGGTTACTACGATAAATCGAAAGATAATTAACAAATGGTTATCACGATTTGGCATCCATGGTATTGCAAGTAAGGCGCAGTGACATATTGATGAACAGCCTGTCGTCGCGTGGCTTCTGTCTCTCTATCAAAGTCATCTACATTTGTTTCTTACTGGTGCCTAATTCATGGCGAGGTGGCTAAATGTAAGTGTACCTACTGAACTCATAGACTTTGAATAATGAGTCTTGGATGGGTGATGTACTCTAGATTTTAAGATACCTTTCTATAATGAAAAATTTAAGGACTTGGAGCTTTCTCAGGATCATGACGGTATGGCCTACGCCATTGAAGATACTGATGGACATGTGAATGACGGGAGTCACAGGTATCCCACTTACCATGCTGTAGGTATGTCCCAAATTGTATGTATGTATCATATTAAGGCGATTAGAATTAGGAGGGAATTAGAGGGGGAATTATATATATAATATAATATAGAGTTAAAAGTAGAACAATGCACCTTATACTACCTTATATTATCTTATCTATTCGGGCTCGATTCTCGGCCCATTCCTTTTTTTAAACTATATTAACGATCTACCTCACCTGGTAGAGAAAAGACATGAGATAGTATTGTTTGCAGATGACACTTCTTTAATTTTTAAAGTACCTAGATCTAAAAATAGTTATGACGATGTGAACAATGCTCTCTCTACTGTTGTTCATTGGTTTGATGTTAATAATTTATTACTGAATAGTAAAAAGACGAATTGTATTAAATTTTCGCTACCTAATGTTAAGCAAGTCGATACTACACAAATTTTGTTGACACAGCTTGTTTTCTTGGAATCATTGTTGATTCTAAATTGCAATGGGGACCCCATAATATATCTGTAAGTTGGCGAGTAGACTTAGTTCTGCGGTCTTTGCAGTTAGGAAAATACGCTCTCTTACCGACGTAAATACTGCTAGATTAGTTTATTTCAGTTACTTCCATAGTGTTATGTCTTACGGCATTTTACTGTGGGGGAATGCAGCAAATATACAAACTGTCTTTGTACTACAGAAGAAGGCTATTCGCGCAATATATAGAGAATAGAGAATCTCTTAGAGAAAAATTTAAAGAAATAAATATACTTACTCTTGGAAATCTGCATGACTGAGAGTTCACAAAAAAAATGTTTTCAAAGCTATGTGAGGTCCACCGACCCGCAGTAGACCAGCGTGGTGGACTAAGGTCGTTAATGGGTTACTTACAACTCTCTCATTGTGATACCTACTAACAAAAACATAACAATAAAACGCTGCAAGTAGAAGATATAGTTCTAGATTATTATTGGCAATGTTCAGAGTGATATAGTCATCACAATGGTTCCAGCTTCCTATTGAGCTGTAAAATTAGATAGAGTTGCCTCGAGCTATGGTTCAATATCTTCCATAAAATCTAGCGATCTACAATAACTGACTTGTCCTTATAAACGCAGCTTTATTGAGAAATGCATTAAATATTATAAACATTGTATGGTTTGTATTATTTTAAAAACTTTATTGAATTGAATAATAATAATTGAAACCGCGGTAATCCGTCGCTGATTTATGCAGCAAATACTAACGACAAAATTACGTTATTGTTATGTACGATCAACAATTAGGTAATAAATAACAACAATATATATAATAAATAACTGCGTTATTTGAAATGTTGTAAAATTTAATACCGACTCGTTTAGCATATCGGATTTATACAGGCATTAATATAGGCACCATTGATTTAAACGAAGCGTATTTGATAAATAGCCCTCATGGTGGCATAAAGTGTAAGCCCTCGATACGGGAAAATCCAAACCCACTGACCTGAAGTAATTATGCCCAGGTGCGTAAATAACGACCAATACCTACAACAATGTATTTCACACTCGCTTGCTAAATCGTTTGTTTTATGTTTCCATGGGTTGTGGACGTTGTGGTCTATAGAATACTTCACTATTTTTAATACTTAGCATTCTGCCCCCATCAACTAATCAACGGTATATCTGCTAAGTAAATTGAATTTTGCAACACCGGGGAAAAAATAAACTAAAATATACCAGGCTTAAAGAGCAAAACAAGTTAGAAGTACTTATGTTTAGTATTTACTTATGTTTTAACCGTTTAATGCACCACTTGTATGTTACCGAGTTCACTTCGCTAAATAAATACTAAGAGAGTCTAGAGTGCGCTACATTAACTTTGTTTTTTAGTTCGAATGTGTTTTGTGCATTTTAACAGTACATTCCAGAAAGGTTCGAATGTGTTTTGTGCATTTTAACAGTAAGTTCCAGAAAGTTGGAAAATACGTAGGTACTTACTATTTTGCATGCATCATATTATAACCCCTAACTTGGACAATGTTTAAACCATAAATTAGAAGACCGAGGTAGGTATTTAAAAAAAAAATGGAATATTGATGAATAATTATAATAACGACGAATGAAATAAAGATCATCAACTTCAATTTAAGATGACGCAAATTATATCTAAAAATTGAAAAATATTTTTGTAGCTAGGGCGTAAAAAGATATAGACTTATTAAGGTGTTAAACGCCCATTGATAGTTTATGATTTTTCATTTAAACACTGATTCAAGACTCCGATAACTTCTAGTGGAATAATGTACAGTGGATGATGAACGATGAAAAATTAAAAAAAGGGTCTACGTAATGAATCGTGAGTCGTGACACTAAAGTGCTATTATTATGAATCATTAATACTAGTTAGGCGGAAAATTTTGCCGGATCTATTGATTCGGCAATAAATTTTAATTAAATACGACACTTTACATATAATTAGATAGGTACAGTGAGTCACTATTAAAGTTTGTTGTGCTTCTAATTTAATATGTTCTTACAAACAATTAGTCAACCGCTAATTAGATTGTGCATTAATAATCCTAAGTTTTTTTTCAGCTGTTTATTGCATAGAAAATTGGAAACATACTTAATAGACATCCTCTCATTCAAAATTTTTCATGTATCAGATTTGATAAGCGGGATTAACAATAATATTATTGTGGTCAAAACCGATCCGCTGGAAAAAAATCTGCATTGCATAGGTAAATTAACCAGCAAATCACCTACCTATTCTTATATAAATAGCTTTACGTATAGTTAGGTACTTGCTCAGACATACAAACAGATACTATTAGGTTACAAGACTAAGTCTTACATATTATCGTTAAATAAACTTAATGTTTTGAAACTTTTCTTTGCGTAGAGATACATAAGTTATGAATAAACAGGTCATATGCTTGTAAACAATTTATATCTATACTTACAACACCATAAAAATGGAGTTTTAGCGAGCCGTTTTTATCAGCATATCCCGCAATGTGCACACAACCGTAAAATTGATTTCTGGGGTCATAGAAAATAGCTGACAAACCAAAGTAGGTAGCTAATCTTTCTCTTCAGTTGTAAATGGAGTTTAAAAATCACTTGGCGGTCTCCACTCAATCGTCCCTCTTTCAAGCCTCGCTTGGGGATAAACTAGAACGCAAAGGGTCGTGCAATTTCCGAGGAAGAGGAACTCGATTATAGCTCCACAAGCATAACCGATATAGTCCATGGATAACATGCATCGGTTACGATATAAACTACGGCCGTAAACATACTTTCAATGCTTTGAAACCCAGTATATTACGAGCGGAATTGAGATACCACTAGGTAGCCGTAAACACATAAAACGACCTCCCAGTTAGCGAGCAGTATTAAACTTCACTGTTCGTATTTAAGCGTATAAAACAATAAAGTTACCAACATTTGTTTGTGTAACCTATTAAGGTTTGAAAACCATGATTAACAATGAGCTGTTACTACTATTACAATGGTCTCTTGCCACTCTTACGAGTATTCGTTAGGCCTCAAATGAAAGGGCTTTAGAAAGCACAAGTTTATTATATAGTATTATAGAGAAATAATGCAATAAACGTGTCGTAATCACAATATTCCCTCATGCGGCGCACTTGCCGAGGGTCGGCGTTCATTCAGTGTCACTGGCAGCCGAGATAATCCCCCCGCGTCTAGTCAGGACACGCACCCTACGATGACAGATATGCCATACTACAGCACTTCCCAAACATTTTACATAATACTTATTTTATGCCGAGCTTGCTAATGTTATAAAAAGACGATGAATTCTTCACAATTATTTATCTTATATTTTGTTGTATGCATAACCATTTATTTTTTATTTTTTACTAAACCGGATTTTTTTATCATATTCGTATTTCTTGCATTACGTTAATTAGACTAATAAATCTGCAGAACGCTGATATCCTAACTTCGCTACCCAAATAACATTTGTACACAAAGGTTGTCAGGAAGAGATTGCGTGAAGAGTGAAAAGACCGCCTTTTGCCCATTGTTAAATGCCCTTAGTCAATTGTTGTGTTACTGATGTGCAATAAAAAATATCTAAGTATCTATTTTTAAATGTAAATAGAGACATAGAATATACTTTCATCAAATGTCTCAGTATTATACAATGAAATTGTATTTATATGGCAAGTTTAAGAGCCACTGACAAACTATTCCACCCCATAAGCTATTCCACGCCTTAAGCATCATGAGCATGCCGTTGTGGAAGAGTACGGTGATATGCGTTACGTCACTCGCATCGTTCAACTGCCATTTAAATGCACGCTGATTGAATAAAAATGGCGCCAATCTATTTTGCATTCTCAGTTGCATTCGAAAATTGATTTTGCTTACCGCTTGACTTGATCGAGCATCGTATCAGTTTACAAGCTTTGGATATCGGAATAAATGTTTATACATTACATGGCAGTAGTATAGAGACTTATAATAAATTATACCAAGTCGATGTATTACAAATTATAACTCATGTCCTCAAATTTTAAATTTATTGCAATCTAAAACCGGTTAACGGATATCCTTCATGTTGTTCCGTGTCAGCCGAGATTGAGTTACATAAGCAACACGGGTGTCTAATTCCGCCTATCTGCTAAGTTATGGGACATAGCTACATAATTTTAATAAGTTACATGCAATGTAGATTGTAGATACATTATATAATTCCTCATTACGTGAAAGTTAATAAAACCAAAATTCAGGGTTGATTCGCGACTTAAATTAGGAAGTCATCTGATATAGATATCTATATCTATTATATATGTATACATATAAAATTGTTAAGTTTTTAGGTGTCGGGACAGGCTTATAAGCCCAAAAATATACTTTTATGTCTTAGAATTTCATTCTTCAGTAAGCACTCCGTAAAAGAAGCTAAAGACATAAAGCCTACTACTTCACGACAACAGCACCTATGTTCGACATTTAGTGATGCAGATATTCGTTATACTTGCGCGCAAAATCAGCAGAATAGATTGGGATTTCAAAATTTAAAATGTGGATTATGATATGGAATCCATTTTACTTCATAGGTAGGTACGTAATCAATAGTAAAGTACCTACCTACATAAAAAATATTTGTAGGTACTACGTGCGTTTTTGCACATGTTTCAACTTTAAAATACTAATCTTAAAAACGGCAATCAATTATATTTATCTCTATTACACAAGGAATACATTAAAAATAGATAAACCTAATTATTTTATAAAAAGATAAACTCATGAACATTAAGAAATAATAAAAGTTTACAAATATGAGCAACAATTTTCTTTAAGTTCTTTAAGTTCTTAATTATTTATAACGATTTTTTAAATTTATACTTAACTAATTGTTAAATGGATATAAACTCACTGTTTCTATGAAAATCACTATCCAATCCAAATTCAATCAAAAACGAAAATATAATAATCTCTGAATATTTGTGGTGGAATATAATTATTTAACTTAGGGATGCCTATACATTTGGACATCTCAGCTACTCATAAAAATAATTGATATTCCGTTACAAACGATCCTGCAAGTGGCATGTGCTACCTACATCGTGCATACTCATGTCCACTACCAATAAGTTAATGAATGCTGTAACGAGTAAGTATATGCAAAATAGGGCTGAGCGAGTGACGAATCAACATCACAATAATTATCTGCATGCCGAACAGAACACGTCGGAATGAATCTACTATGTACCTACTTCACGCCCCGTAATGAGATATGGAGAACACTAGCCGCTTTATCAGCAATCGATACTACGCTGCATATCACACACTAGGTATACGTTTACATCATGCGCTTATATGTTAGGCCAAAGCTGACCTACATGTGATTGAATAACTAATTAATGCGAATATCGCAAAATGTGCACAAAGAGCCTACGTAGAGGTTATTGGCTTTATCCCCACTCCAAATATGTAACAAACAATGCTTGATTTATTAACAGTTTTTTCAGAAGAGTCTACTTTTTCGCCATCGAAAGTCAATTATTTTAAATTTGTTACAACTATGTTATTTTCAAATTATTCATTGGTGCATATTTCGACTTTTCATGAGCTCTTGTCTAATTTCAAACTTGTGCATTTTTAATTAACTTTAGTAAAGTAGATACCTAAAAGTTGTTACATGTTTACTTAAGTTAAAAAATGTAAATGTCTTGCTGTCAGCTGTCAACAACAAGAAAGGGTAAAATTAAGAAAGTCTACCCACTATCGTACCTGTAAACAATGCATGTTCGCGCTCTGATAAATAATAGGTAATTAGGATGTATAATGAACACTTGCCGCGATATCATGTATTGATTGGCTGCAACTTCAAAAGGCTGATACGTAAATTACTAACATGGGGTGACATCACCTTTCTGACTGCATAATAAGTAGCCCAATATTGCTATTAGGATAATATGTAGAGTAATAAATGTATAATGAGATTTGATTACAGTTTTATAACTAATAATGTAGCAATATTTTATTTATAAGAATGTTTATGCTGTCTTTTTAATTCGAAATTTCGGATGCACATCAACGTACGTATTAAATTTGGAATGACTGACCACGACAACGTATCCAAACATGTACTGGAACATATCGCATAAAATATGTACAAAATATTGCAAGAACAGTCAGCATAATGGGCTCTAGAGCTATAATCATGCAGGAATTTATTCACGCCTCGGTAATGAGCACTTTGAACAGTTGTTATCAGCAATCGATTGGGGAATGAATGACGTTGACCGAAACAATGCAGTACGTCTGAGCGCTGAAACGCATAGCGTACGATCTAGAATACGGCCGAAATACTTGACAACATTGTGGGTAGCAACTTTGATGGATTGTGGAACTTTGATGGCAAATAGTTCGAAGACCTGTTACAAATTCTTGACTGCCGTGACGTACAGCGATTGGCATTGTTTATTAGCCTACCTTAACCTAAGCGATAGAACAAGAAATCAAGAACCTTTTATTGATATTATACCAGTTATTTTGATCTATGTTACTTTTATATCTCAAGCAGATAAGTATCATGAGAATATTCACTTATTTGTATGTTATAACTTTTATATATACACTATTTGATGATTAAATTACCAAAAATTATGTAATTTTGAATTAATAACATCTACCTACATGTGCTGAAATGTGCGCATAATAAATTCTATATCGAGAATATGAAGAGCTTTAACTACTTATTCATACTCATAAAAGCCTCCTCTATAATAACGGAAGACGACATGAAACAGTATAACTGTGATATTAGAAATCACATTCTAAATATACATTCGTCGCTGCATCACTGAAATAAATTCAACGGGACTGACGCACTAGATAGGGCCATTGATGCGAACGCTATCTTCTGTACGCACTAAAATAGGACAAAGTCGAAAGCGGCGTGGACGCACTGATTTATTGCAAGTGCACACAAGCATACGTAAGATGGAGACGAGCCATTAAAGGAATAGATGTTCAATACACATTAACGAAGGATTCTAATTTGATTGCGGTTAACCCTTAAGCGGTCGCATAGGGCCTTACCTACACACATACGTGCATTTTGGTCTCTCTTTCAAAATACAATAATAATTTTCCTTAAATGACTTCGTTAAATGAATTCCTTAATGAATAATAAGTAAAAGTATGTATGGTTATGCCAGGATTTATATTTGCAAAAGCTTTTAATAACTACTTTTAATGAAAGTTAAAATTCAAAAATTATCTACTGGTAGCGCTAAAGTACGACCCTAGTTCTTGATTAGACATGGCATTCAAACAATGACAACATACGAGTATGATGTAAAAATTATAATATGTAAATGTGCGATGACCACATGATAGGTGTCCGCCAAAGTCTGCGTTTGTTGATTATCTTGAAAATCCGTTTGAACGTTATTGAACGTTAAACTTCTTTTATCTAAAAGTAAAATGCGTTATGAATTTTCGTAACATTTGCATTTTTGGTTATATTCATTTCAGGATTTCACACACCGTGACCGTTTACGTAACGTTTCAGACGCGAGCAAGCAAGGGTTAGGATGGTCAGGCGCCGTCGGAGATAGAAACGCACCCGGCGACCTTGCGCATGCGTCGCTCGTTGCGTCCGCTCGACCATTCGCAGGGTTGCAGCGCACGCCGATTTATTACGAAAACCTGTCATAATTACCTACGACTGATTTATAGCTTTGACAATAATTGCTCCCATTTATATGAAATAAAATAAAAGGACAACATGAGATAAAATAAAAACAACGGGTTGCACGCCGGCAGATGTGAAAACTTATAAGATCTGTTTTCTTGGTGATTTGGACGACAGTTCAATAAAACGCAATTGAGTTTCTCTGTAAGAAAAGAAACGACATTTAATGGTACCTAATAATCGCAATGTCGAATCCAAAATCACAACAATTACAAGTATAATTTTTAACTTTTTTCTATAACAAAATACACTTATTATATTTTATGAATATTTCCTTTTGACAGTTTCCATAGTTACCATATTGTCAGTAACCCATTAATGACCCACTACAGGGTCGGGTCTCCTCTTCACTCTTCACTTCACCGTAACAGCAGGTGATATTTAATTTTATAAATCGCACTTAACTTTTTACAAAGTCATTGGGGCGTGCCACTGGGATTCGAACCCGGACCCCTCGATTCGAGGTCGAATTCTAAGCCACTGGGCTATCACCGCTGTACCATATAATTAGACGCATTTTGTTTATGAATGTTTCCTTTTGACAGTTTCCATAGTCAACATCTTACGCATTTTCGCTTACGCATTTTCGATCAGGTTCGCGTGTCCTGTCGCGAGTTTAACATTTTTTACCCATACCAAAAAGTGCACAGCGCCGCTAAAGAAGTTAAGCTATAAATAGCACGTATGTTGGAGGCATTAAGTCGTCAGAAACAACTAGGTCACAGCATCCGGTATTTATCGATGCGCAGCAGCCCTAGTCAAGAGGAATAGCCTAACAACGCGATACGCAGAATACTAAGATACGCGGCGCCTGCGCCGGCGCCGACTGCACTCGCCGCGACAGTCTCGCGCGGGCTTTATATTCTGTTATGTGATTCTCTGTGCCAA
Organism: Erynnis tages; assembly: GCA_905147235.1. Lineage (NCBI taxonomy): Eukaryota > Metazoa > Arthropoda > Insecta > Lepidoptera > Hesperiidae > Erynnis > Erynnis tages. The sequence goes on from LR990081.1 coordinate 4,426,077, forward strand.
TAAATAGCAAAAATATTAGTTTTGAAACACTGGTCGACTTTGTTTTTGCTGCGTTAAATATTCTAAAAACGGAATCAATGACATAGAGCTTATTCTTTTACTTCCATTTTTGTCTGTACGTAGGTACTATTATGTCATAGGAAAAGTTTGTGTTATTTGAAAGTGTTTTAGTGAACAGCGATGTAAAAATGTAAAGAAAAGAAAATTATACTTATATGGGCATAATTTTCAAACATAATCCGTTATAATGTGTAGGTATGTAGTTGTTGTTGTTGTTATCTAGCTTGACCACGGTACCGAACTTAGGATTACATTATTTAAATCAACCTAGGGAATTAATAAAACTACTCACGAGGCTCGTAAATGGAACACGAGAAGAAAAGTAAGGAAGATACTAATGGGATATATCTTTCATCACAAAACAGTAATCCAGCAAACAGCTAAATATTCTCTGTTAGTAGCAATTATGATTGTGTTCCAGTTCCACATCTTTAATTCTGAAAATAGGTCACACTGATGAAAAATATTGCTACTTTTTGGATTCTCTCCCGTTTCTTTTTTACAGCCAAACGACTTCAAAGAACTTTTGTAAACTTTCTGATTTCATGAAGCTCTAGTTTCGTCGACAATTTTTTAGTCATCGCAAAAAGAGAGGCAATTGTAGATTTCAAATAAAATGGGCCTAGCTTAAATATTCAAATACAATATATGTTTATATTTATATTTTTCTGATTTGTGAATATTTTCTCTCTACAAGATGAATACTTAAAGGTATTTTCAAATCCATGAGTTACATAGAAAATAACTTTTATATCCCAGTTTTAAGAATCTCGCTATATTTTATGATAATGTAAAGAGAAATAAAACGCGGAACACATCTCATACCGCAAAGCTAAAAACATGAAGTTCTTAGCACTACAGGATTCTTTTAAGAACTTAATAATGCTCGCAACAAACCCTTTTTATGACTCAAAGCGTTATATAGGTATACGACAAAAAGAAATGAGACATTGCCACTCGTGATACGCAGGCTCCGCGCGAGATTACACCTCCGATACAGATCCGCTTCGTAAAGCCTAATCGATTTTATTTTCACGTCGGCAACACAAACGGCACCTAATGTTCTCTTTTAGAGAGTTTGTTTTACCATTGCCGTCTTTCTCGATAGGGTTAGTGTGCGATCTTACGAGTACATGCGATACACCTGGAGACACTGTAATCCCTGGACCCGGTTTATTTTTAAACCTCTAGTCCTTGGATCCGTCTAAGTAAACATTGATGAGGAGATACCGTCTAGATTTCTGATATAGCAAAATTTATAGACATTAGCACATAGGCTAGGTAGGTATTAACCGGTTTGAAAGAAATAAACTCCATAAAAGATAATAATTAATATCCCCGCCACTGATGTGTTGTTGCTGCCTTGAGAATGTAAAGGTCCACATATAATATAGGTTTAATTTTCTGAAATGAAATGTTTAACAAGTTAGCTCATGTGGTTTATAAAATTTGGTAAAATCAGGTTATTGAAACTATATCAAATTTTGACCGTTTTAGCATAAAATCACACCTGATTACAACCTCACACTCAACTCAACTTAATTGAAATATATTTTCCATAGCTAAAATGTCATTGTCCGTTTATGTTTTTGTCCGTATCGTTTATGAAAGCAAGTGCTCCTATTTTAAAAATATTATATATGATCTGACACAACGAGATCAACGATATCGGATCATGCGGATCATGTTGTCATTTCATCTTTTTTATGTCTGATACGTTCAGTAAAAAATTCGACATCCGCACACTGTCCATCTGTAACGAATAATGATGTGATGTTTAATGATCCATCCAGTCATATTAAAAATCTTGCCATAATATGAAAAATACATTTTAAATGGGGACTCAAGCCATTTTACTTTTAAAACTGACTTAACTTTTAGAATAACTTCATTGCAACAAAAGCATGATAGTACAAAATGGAAGCAGGAGATATTTTTCCAATTAATTAAACCATTTAATTTTTATTTCAGTTAAAAATAAATATAAAGCCAACATAAATGTTTTTTCTGATTTTCGTTACGTCTGTGGTTACATTTAAAAACAAAACAATGAAGCAACTTTAGTCCTTTGAAAACAATTCTATGGAAAGAGTGAAATAAAAGAAAAATCGGTATATGTTCACGTTTTCATACAACATAAGGAGTATTGCTAGCCTCGGGCGTGAAAGCTTAATGTCGTGAAGTACTAAAACTTGTTCCACGAAGCTCACAGCACTTTGACCTGAGTGTTTCAAACTCACTCAAGGGAAGCAAGGGATCCATCATTCATGAAGCCATCATTAACTTAAATGCATCAATGCCCATGAAGTCATTCCTTAACTATCCTATACATAATTCCAGTTTCTATTCTAACTCCTTTTCCGTCCACGCCGTAAGACTGGAATTCGCTTCCGCCTAAGGTTAGAGTCTGAAACTATCTTAACGTTCAAAAAACGTGTCAAAGAATACCTCCAATACCAAAGAATACGTGTCAAAGAATCTCGTTGCGTAATTAATTAGTATCCTATATTTGTATGTGTGTAAGTATGTATGTATGTTTTATGTATATTTATGTATGTATTTATATTTATGTATTTATGTAAGTATTTATTTATTCTTTAACATTTTTGACAAAATTTAAGTACGCACTAAGTTTGCGTTCACTAAATAAATTTTCCACCAGTGGGTCTACTGGAAGATATTTCTATGTGGAATAAGTAGTGCCCTTGTACAAACTGCTCTAGTTACTCTTCATTCTTATGTATTTTTACTGTGTGTACATAAATAAATTAAAAAAAACATTTTCTTTCAATGTAAGTAGCAAAACTAATGAAAATATTTGATTCAAGATTTTATACATATATTATTAGTTGTTGACACTAGCACAGTTTGTTCTGGTGATTTATTTGATTAGTACAACCCTTATGGTTTCGAATGATAATTGGGTTAAAAATGACAAAGCGGCCCTGGGCGGGCGGCAGCGGTGGGCGGCGAGCGAAATGTAGAGTCGTTGGCCAGGGTTGAAACAAACTTTACGAAAAACACCACCCGTAAACACTGACGAGTAACTTTAGCCTTAAAACTAAAAATATTTTGTTGATTTTTTTACTAAATAAAAATGTGTATCACAAGTATTAGCTTCTGATTGGAAGATTTTGAAAAATATTTTGGAATTTTACAATACAACTGCATTTATTTGTCAAGTTTACAATACCAACATTTGTAAGGAAAAAATAGCCTACCTACTAAAAATGCAAGATCCATCTGAATCGTCACAATAAATGCTTGAATTACAAAAATATTTCTATGGATTGATTGTCAGCATAAAATATTATAAAAAGGCTATACAATAACATCATACTTCCTATCAAAGCTATCGGCGAATAAGTAGCGAAAAGAATTCAGGCTAAACAATCTTCAGCAAAAAAAATTACCTACGTTATGTAAATATTTGAACAGCCCTTAACAGTAGGTATGTCAACTCAAGCGTTAACGACTAACGAGATGAGTGATGGCACAACGCTGCCCAATGCTGATAACATCCCCCTAAACCATAACCATAACGCTAAAACTTTACAAGTCTTTACCCTTTCGCTTGTCTGTGAACTTTTACATAATGTGTGCAATACGTTCCACAATAATAATGCTTGTAAACATTTCCTTGGGAACCTTTACTAACACACACATACACATAGGTAAATTCTTGATATGGTCAAATTAACACTTGAAATAACAAGTAATTACGAATGTGGTCTGGACATTCGGTAAACTGAACTTATCTATGTGTCTCGTTTCAACGTTATTGCTAAAAGGAAAGCTATATTTTCAGGAGTAGTATTTCCAGGTCCTAACCCTATTGTAAATTTACGGCGGCACGTTCGCTCTTCTGAATCGTAAGTAAAGCCGACATGAACGTTAGGTCACGTATTGAGAAGATATAGTGTGGGGCCAAACTCGCAAATAAATAAAAGCAATAAAACAGCGGTAGGCGGCTTGTTTCCAATCAGGCATATTGACAGGGGATCGCAAGCATCGCGTACTCTTAATATTTTATTTGCTGAAATTTGCTCACAGATGTTCAATCGGAGCACAATACGACTTTAATAATGACATATTACACAAGAGATACCATCGCATCAAGGGTGAGAATCTCGAATAAGCGTATTAGTAACAATTACGCCATTTGTGTCGAGATAACACAGGTCAGGTTGTAGTATTTATTTACATTACACTAAGATATCCGGAGTTAATTCTTCAACAAACACTTTGACAGGCTTATTCAAATCAAAAAACCTACTCTTGCTGAAAACATAACAGATGTAACATCTTGCTTAGGAAATTAAATTAAATCGTCCAGTTCCTTCGCGAAATTACGAGCAATCCTACAACTTTTAAATTTAAACTAAATCGTGCCGGTGACTTTCCTCAAAAAACTCACTAAGAAAGAATTTTTGGAAATTCCACGAGCAAAGCCGTAGGCGTTAGTTTATGGATAAACGAAGGAAGTGTGTGAAGGAAGTGAAGTGAAGGAAGAATTATTTGCGTCATATCCGCTTCGAGCCCATGAATGGAGACGTCATAACATCGATGTTTTCTGTTTTATTGTCCCCACGCGGCTGCACTGCAATGTGCAGTGTAAACAGTTCGCCGCGTTTATTTCAGGACTGCAAAACGACTGTAGGAACTCTTAGCCTTAGCCGCCTAGACGTACTGGTGACGAGGTTTTTGAAGTTTTAATGGTGAATGTTATTGTATATAGTAGGTATATACCACATTAGGTAGGTAGGTATATAATATGGAGATAAGGAAGGGTGGTGGTTTCATACCAAAACAAGTTCCACGTGTGCTAATTGTTGCAAAGCAAAGAAATATACTTAAATAACAATGGATTTCGGCAAAATAACGCCTGATACAATAAATAATACTATCCATCATATCCTAAAAACACCAAAAACTCTAAAGTATTACAACTTACAGCTTTAGAGCTTGGGCCATTTTTCACTATCTTTATGTATGTTATTTTAATTATTTTCCTAGTGTAGCGGTAAAACTTTAGCCTGTATGAGGTTACACAAAGCATACATTACATTTTAAAGTCTACGTTACAAAGCAAGTTTAACATTGCGCTTCCGAAACTAAACTTGCTTAGTTTATCTACACAAAGAGAAAGTGCCCGAGAAACTGAAATCTGCACACCACCAACTGCAGATGAATGCTCTTATTGCAAACCTTCCGTATATTTTAGAATAAGTAATTGCAGCTTGGTGCAATTGCATGCCCAAGAACTATTCATGAAGTTTTAGTTTCCCTCTAAATTTACAAAATAATGAAACACGAATAGATAATGTTATAAAATGCAGATTTAGAGAAAATTTTATGTTAAAATTGGTGGCATCTCTCACAGATGTACACTCATATATGCACCGGTGTGGTAGCCGGTAACAACCGTAACTTTACTGCGGATGAGTCTTTGCTGTAGGTCACGCGATACATAAATGGCAGTCAACCTTTGCCTCAGCGTCGCCGGTTCCTCCTGCAGTCCTTGCCGCGGGCGCAGTTCACGGCAGAACTGCGCTCAGCTGACTCACAACACAATGTGACCAGTCAATAAAGCGAATAGCTATGCCTTTTGAGATTAAACTACAAACCGCAGAATTGGAATTATTTACAGTTTATTTAGGAGCGGAGTGACGGCAGTGGCGCCGATTGGAGGCTTAAGGAGGGGGGCGGGGTTTTCCTATATAGCAACACGAATATGAGCTGCTTATCAAAACAATAGAATCCAGAATGTAACCGCTGATAAGAATAAAAAGCTGATATAACCAAAATACGTGAAGTATACGCTAAATTGCCTTTTTTCGTAACAATATAATAGGTATATAACTATGTACCAACCTTCCTTAATAAGCTTTTCAACTCGTATATTTTGGCCTCCGCAATATGTCATGTATGTGAAGTCCACCAACCCGCAGTAAGCCAGCGAGGTGGATTAAGGCCTACATCCCTCTCAATGTGAGAGGAGACCCTACCCTGTAGTGAGTCAATAATGGGTTTTAAACCGAAAAAAACCTTCGACAGTGTCAAATGGCGGCAATTTGTAAGCTTCAGTTGCATCATTGTTCAACAATGCCTTTGCTTCCGGTTGGCATTGTGCTAATACCTATCGATGCGCAAACATAGTATCCCGCCCAGAATTTACAACCAACAAAATAGCTTTTTACGATATGTCTGCAACGTATCTCTGTATCAAATTGCAAGGGTCAGGTTTCCTTACAAAATGGGAATGATAAGTCCAAAGCCCAATCCATAGCCCAATGGCAATAGCCCAATAAAAATTCGATATTCTAGCCCAATAGCCTCTTACGAAAAATGCGTTTTAAACCCTTCGTTACGACAAATGACTTTAAAAGCACGTCGCGCAAATGCAAATGCTGTGATTGTAAAAGAAGAAGAAACTTGCAGGCTAAAAAGTTCTCCACAATTTTCTAAAAGTCATGGACTGAGGCTGTTACGATATCAAATGTCTAAATGCACTGGTTCACCTACGCAACAATCTGTTTTATATATTTTACGAGTATATCTACCAACGAACAGCTATAAACACTTCAATAAACATCAATCAATATTGATAGACCGACACGATAGTTTATAAAGGGCTCATGAAAACGAAAAAACATAAAGCAGACTGGCATTTTCACTTAAAAGAATGCGTCTACCAGTTTGAACAAACCATGCTACGTAAAGGAAAACAGGAACTTGGCGCTATAAAGACATCATTTTACTGCATCGAATATAGCCTTGTTTCTTGTCGTAATATGCGCATTTTAATGTTTCCTATTAATTTTATGATAACAAATTTAATGTATTTGCTTCTTATTTTGCGCAAACGAGCAAAATGACAAGCAAATACATTTAATTTTGTTTTTATTTTATAGGCATAGAATAACTGTTAAATGTTCTTTAAAACAGAAAGTAGCTGAAGAGTGATTATTGGGTAATTGTTCATCGAGGCTCGTCACTGTTACTAAATCAAGTAATCATAGGCTTTTTTATACTAATAACCGAGAAAACGAGCTGAAAGGCCATCTGATGGTAAGTCATTGGTGCCCATAGGAATCCGCATCACTCGGGATGCTACTGATGCGTTGTCAGATAGGAACAAAATGATACCCAGGTTTTAATATAGTAAAACAACTGCGTGAAACAAAGGAAGATCGTTCCACAACTTACAAGCACGAGGCTCGGAAGGCCATGGATAAACGCCAAATAATAATAGATTTTGGTGATAGAACCAGTGATACATTGATTGGCTCCAGACTATGGACATCCTGTTTGTTTTTTTAATAAAAAAATAATATCTTACATACAGTTTGTAAATTTTAGGATACTTGATAGAAAATGGTCGAAATTTGACATTAAGCCAGTTAAGTTTCATACGACAGGTTTTGGTTTAAATTTCGAAGAATGTATGATCAATAGAGACCGCTTGCGGCTTTATTTGGATTCCCATGTTGACTTCGAAGAAAAAAAACAAAAAATATGTCAATGAGATAGAGCAGAGTAATAAATGGGGTTAGAATATCGACCGGAAAGGCCACACATGGTTTGTGCTTTTATTAGTGAACTGACCCACTCAATACCCACAGACCCTTTTGTTTTTGTGCTCTTTAAGTTTGCCTTATGTCTTGCTCATCTTCATATTGGGAATTCATATCATTTTTGTTTAATTGATTAGTAACCAGGTATGTCAAAAGTTGATGTAGAGTGAATATTTTTGACCAATCGTCAGCATTTAACAACAATGGAGGAATGGAAATACATAACTGGTTAAAAATTGAACTAATTTTACTAATACTCTAATTTAAATATAGAAGTTCTACAACAAAGACTATGCGGGAAACATTTGTCTTGTAGTGCTCAGTGAACGTTGCAGAACTCTGATTTGACACACTTTTGAGTACACATTCGAGAACACACAATGCCCGCTTAAATAACTACCTAACAATGCTTCAATAACTGACAAATAAGCCTAAAAAAGATCATAATGAATACGTATAAAATATATTGACATGAAAGAGGTTAATAGGAGAGGCATATTATAATATGGAGGAGCTTCTTTATACCTACGTTATCCATAAAAGGATACGTAAAAGCAAAAGCTGTTGGCAATGTGTTGTTCCAAGCCCGTCTTTTGGCGGACTCTTAAAACACAACACATGTGGCATGCAAAAAGACGTCTTCGGACACTTAAGAGGAATATTTGCGCAAAAAGTCAAAAGCGTACGTTGTCCAAATGGGCCATTAAAAGTTAAAAAAATGCCGGGGGCGCGCCCTCGAGTGGCTTTACTCTTCTGAGAATGGAACTACCTACCTGCTTTTTATACCAAAGATAAGGTCTACACAAATATGCGCAACCCGACCTAATTCGATTATCGAGTGTAGAATTGAATGAACTTTTTGAATTGATCGGCTAACGCAGTATGGGAGTGACCCAGTATACCCGGACGAGTGATGTACAAACCAAACATACGCAGTATTAACGGCCATATGGCGTTGGCCACAGTGCAAACTAATGCAAGTTGAGCGCATTAATATTTATATGCAGTTAAATATTTAATATAGAACGCATAGTTTGTATAAAATATGCCACGGATGTTTAGATCGTAGGTAGGTATATTATCATCCCGATAAAAAATAACTTAGTGCGACGTTTGTAAACTGTTAAATTCTACCGGCACGGCATTATAATAAACGGCATATTTAACAAGATTTTTATGCCATAACTAATTAATTCTTAATTAGGGGCCTATTTTATGAAAGCCTATAGCTTATAAGATATCTTTGCAATAACGTAGGCAAACTAGCCAGAGGCTAAAATCTGAGTGCAATTAAAAAAGCGGTAATTAATCAGCTTACGTTAAGATGTCGAGACATTTGGCAAAGGGCCAATTTTATTACCGTTAAGTACCTCGATATAAAACTTATGTCTGCCTGTGGGAAAACTATAGCTAATAATGGACACTTTGTTCTCGCGTCATTATAAGTAAAGTACCTATTCTCTCTGTTTTGTTTTGGGTTACAGGCCTGTCAGTAAAAGCATGTAAAAGCGTCATAACGTCTCAAGGCTCATGTGCCGTCTCTGAAAACACAAGGACAATGCCTCGGATAGACAGCAATTGTCTCGCCTCATTTCACTGTGCACGACGCGCGCTTTGTCGGCGACTCGGACCTATGTATTTTGGTAACAACGCAACAAAATTTTGCTCAAAGAGGTACAAAAATCAATAAAATGAACCTAAAAAATAATTAAATGAATATCAAAACCAAGAAGAGAATTCTATAACTATCTTTCGTCATTTTCGGCGTGTGTCGCATTGTACGGTCATAGCCACTGATGAAACTTAGCATATAATAAGCTTAGGGAGTACAAGTTACGAATTAACTATTGAGTAATATGTGGCAAAAGGACATTTCGTCGGAGAGACAAAAGCGATTGTCACCTAAAAAGCAACTGGATGACCAATGCTATCACTAAGTACTATGAAAATTGTAGGCACGAAATTCGTCATTATAAGGCGTCTTATGTCGTCTTTAAAGCACAAGTTACTCAGAGAGACAGCATTAGCAGCGATTGTCTCGCCTCATTTGAGCGTCCGCACGACGAGCGCTTTGTCGGCGACTCGGCGCAATGCATCTTCGGAACAACGCAACAAGATTCTGCTGGCCTCATATACAATACTTCACAAGAAAATTAAATTACTGTTTCGTGTCACAATATATGAAATTGTTTTACACTGAGATTATCACAATAACTGGTTACATTATCGCTTTATAGTGGTTTTTAAAGGGTCACAAATTTATCAGATGCCAATTTTTTTTTGTTAAAAGAAGATTTGAGGCTGACTCACACTTGAGAGTGAGATCTAAGTAAACTAAACACTTAAAGCGAGTTTGTATGATTATCACAAAAGATTTAGGTAGGTACGTAAAGTTGTGTAAAGCCACGAAGCCTATGCCATAATAAAATCTTGTATTTTATTAATGTAACCATGAAAATAATTTTCTGTAAAATTCTAAGAACAAATAAATATCCTCATACTTACGATATTAACAAATCTCGAGACGCATTGCAATTTTAAATTTACATGAAGCACCAACCTGTAACAAAGAGAACAAATTGAAAACATGATAATGGTTAACAAGAATAGCGTCCTTATCTAAATAAACTATTAAGCATATTCGTTTACACATTTACAGACGGAATATGTCGGCTCGTATTGTGCCATACAAAGGGTAAGAAGACGGCGCGGGCGAGTATAATAAAAGGCCTCGATAAACAGCGTCCGTTTCTTTCCTGACAGTAAGCCTTAAGTTATGGAACACAAGTATCATAGACGCAGGGTGGCTACAGGCTACGAGATGACAGATGAGAGGTTTTTCTATTCTTTATTGCGGCAGGGATTCTTTTATGAAACGTGACTTTCGAAGGTCGACGACCTCGCTACTGGTTCCTGTAGGATAATAAAAACAGATAACCGCGCGCGCCCGTGAGACTGTTAGTCATCTTGATGCATATCTCGTCGCCTTTTAAGGACATTTGGTTGCGCTGCTTGCATTTTAATGAACGAACTATGAACTATAAACTGGTATAAACGACCACATCATAACAATTAAATTACAATTTTATACCATTTTATACTATTTTATACATTCGTACATGATCAAAATTGGAAGTACAAGACCGAAATTATGGCAGTTGGGTTTGATTAAAAATATAATAAAGATATTATTGAGACGCAGTTACTTTAGTATGGGATTACTCGATTAATGAAACCGTATAAATCAATACGAAGATACCAATAAATAAAGTCGGCTGTTTGCTCCAGAGAAGCAGACGGTAGGTACGCCTGCGAATAAACAACGTGTCATTAAATTTGCATACGGCAATATGTCTGGAAGCATATGAGAAAATCGAAATCAGTCTAGAAACGAGACTAACTACTACTTTGAGAAAGCTACTAGAACTCTTTGGAACTGATTTGTGCCGAACAAATATGTTTAAAGACGCGTAATATTCTAATAGAAGTTATTTTACGTACACTGCTTTACTATCTTTTATCACAATTTCTACTACGTACCTACTGTTATGAAAGCACTGTATTATTTTAAAATTATTTTATGTAATTTGTCAAAATAAAGTAAACTGCATTTCTATATACTACTGATAAAGTAGTAGGTGTAAATGCAACTACTTGAATTAACTAAAGATATCATTAGCATGTTTCACACACCCCATTTTTAAAAGTACTAGATACATACGTAGATACTTATCTCACCAAACAATGAGAATATCTTATAAGGCATAAGAGTTATAAATAATTTAATAATAGCCCTGAGGGACCTCCTATTAGTTCAACGTCGATTTACTACAAATAAATTGTTTTAAAGTTGTAACATAAATCAATATAAGCTTAATAACTGAATACAAAGATGTAAGGAAAGATGATAGAGATGGCCCATTGTGAATAATAAGTTATATTTTGCAGTGAACTGAAAGCCTTTTGAATACTTCACTATATAACAAATATTTTTAATTGATCAACAAAAGTACACGCTCATCCATCCACATGTAAGATAAGATATAATTATAGGCAGTCATTAGTTGTACTCAAACAGTTTGAGAAGTAATTAGTTACCGATATGTGGAACATATGTCCCACTATTAAAAGATAAATCGCTGTCCCAGTGGCGCCATGGGCCGTAAACCAGTAATTTAGTGTCCAGTATTATTTTACAACAATGGAATGCGATCCCTCCGATGAAAATGCAAACACCAAAAGATACCTAGCAGATATAGGTTTATTTTAGATTTATAAGTAGTTTATCTCGTGTGTGTAGAGCGCGCATAGCCTAATTGCTTTATTATCACAAACGATGGAAAATTCAGGCATCATCGGCTTTTTTTGGATAAATGAGCTGTTAGATACATGACATCTCTGAAATCCCCACCATCATCATCATAATTTTTTAAAAACTTAAAGCACATTTTATAAACGGTCGCACTTTTAGAAGTATGGTTGACGGTAGACATTAATTTTTGTGGCGATCATTTAAATGATTTTTAACCCCCGACGCAAAAGAAGGGGTGTTATAAGTTTGACGTGTCTGTCTGTTTGTCTGTCTGTTTGCATTGTCTGTGGCAATTTAGTATTTTATATGAAAGGTGAGTTACGGGCAAGTGTTCTTAGACATGCTTGATGAAAATCGGTTGAGTCGTTTAAAAGTTGTAGGGGGTGAAAGTGGGGAAGAATAACCGAATATCTGCAAATATAGTCGAGTGGGGTCTCAAATGAAAGCGCATCACGTGTACATTACAAAATAATAATTATGTTCAATGAAAATCGGTTGAGCCCTGAAAGAACTCTGGGGGTAAAAGTAGGGAAAAAACCAAATACATATCTGCAAATATATTATTGTGTCGTTGGTTTTTTTTAATTTTTAATTTAATTGATTATTCTATAGGTAGAACGCAGGTAAACTTTACTTCAGATCGTTTTTTAATTCTAAAAGGGTTAAAGTAAAATAGGATACCCGTAACATAGAAAAAAAGCAGATGCACGGACGCATGAAACTCAGTAAAAAAATTATAACTCTCATTCAATGAGTATTTTAAAATAATGACAAGCACACAACAAAAAGACCGTGTAGAATGAATTTCGTCCGCGGATAAAATGTTGATGAAAGTCAAAAGGACTTCGTGGAAGAAGTATAAAAATAAAGCTTGATGAACTTGCTTTATGCAAGATGTTAAGGCTTTATTGAAATTGTACGAGTAGATATTTACTGAGAAATGACATAAAGGCCTTAAAATACTACTTGCATTTTTATCTTTATCTTTATTAATGATTTGGCAAGAAAAAAACAACCAACTATAATTGCAAAACGATGTTTGAATTTTGGCAAATTTTATTTTAATCCCCAATTAATTAGCTAAGCACACTTAAGATTTACGCCAATTATCGATACTTTCCTTTCACAAATCCGTAAAAATTAATTGCCACTTAATTTCGCGACATTGGTGTTTTAATAAATTACTTTTAAATTTTATTGTTGCTTGCAGAATCGACCGGTTCGTGTGATTCGTGCAACCGAGTGTGCCAATTTGTAACTGTCAACAAAATACACATACGTAGATAGGGACGATATAATACCAAATAAAATACAAGCCGCAATACGCGCAATACTCATAACAATAACGAGTATACAAAATAATTATATTCACGTGAAGATTAGCTCGTTTGCACAGTTTACGCAATAAAATAATCTATACAATAAAATACCTAATTACGAAACGAAGCACGCACAGGTTGTATTTGCACGTGCGACACTTGCATAATAAGAAATTGCAAAACAAAAATACGCAGACACGTGACGTTCATCACTTCAGATGAGTTAAAATTATATATTTAAAATGTTTCGGCTGAGAGTCCGACATTTTTGAGGGTTTGAATAATTCATTATTGAACGCGTCGCTTGAATTAAAGGTTGTATCATTGTATCAGCTACGACTCTCGACAAGGTATCAGTGCTCTATTTTGCATATCAGTCATGTTCCGCCGACCACAAGAGTTATCGAGATTGTTATTGTCGATCATCACAAAACAATATGACAGAACAAAGTGAATTTAAACCAGTGAATAGGCATAACAAACTCCTTTTATAACCAATAACAAATTTGAGTGGATAGTTAGTACCAATCAACCGTAAAATGATAAATGATGATTAAAGAATAACTTCATCATTTCTGTCCAATGTTTTATGGTAAATTAGAAACAATAAGAGCAAAATCACATATTAATTATTAAATTATTATGCATAAAAATTGAATCATCTGAATGTTATGTTAGATTTAGTCAAATGAGTCTGCAATTTTAATGTTAATTATTTTCTTAACTGTGTTTTAAATAAATACATTTACAGATGCATTTGTCCAAGCCACAGATACATGATGTCCCATAAAACAATACCGCGTCGACGGTGCGGACTGCGCTATCGGCGTGTCAGTCACGACCGACTGCTGACGACCATCACTGATGGTATCTTCGCACGAACCACAAGTACTGCTCCTGGTACTAATAATCCGCCACTTGATATGTACAATATAATTCAGGCAAACTTTGTTGACTCTGTGCCTTATTCCGTTTTAACTATCTTGAAATTTGATCCACTTTTCGTCCTCTTGCAATTTGAAGGCTGATATTATAGATTTATATCTCCAGCCATATAGCGTATAGTCAGATATAAACCAAGGTTTCTTGCAAAATTTCGTTAAAAAATTTTAGTAAATTACGAATTCGTCTTAAAAAATGACGATTCTTAAAACAAGTCTTTTTCCTCCTTACACTAACGTAAGGGTTGAATTTTCAAATAGTGCTTTCTGCACATGAACAAATTTGATGACTGACATTATATTGGGTCGTTTCTGGTCTAATCAGAGTAGAATCAAGGACTTATTTTATCTATGAGTGTCTAAGGTAAGCGAACATTGATGGAATTTTCGTCGTCTTCTGAACGTAGAGTTCAACAACCCTTAAAATTTTCAGATTAGACTGGATCGATAACGCCGCCTCATATCCAGTAAAGTGGCAGTTTCTGGTTCTAAATCGTCGTATTAAATTAAAAGAAAATGACTATCGTTTATAATCAGAAGACTCTACAATGCCGATTATGTATGGCTACATCAAATCTATATATACAAATATTACTCATGTTATTATAAAAGGTAAGAAAATCAAAGGAATATGGAACCTTAAATAATTTAAAAGAAAATAACCAACTGAAAGATAGTTACAAAACTATCAAATGAAGGTACGACTCTACAAAATAAATGAAATGAATGAACATTGCATTTGTAGATATTATTATAATTTCGTACTGTAATGGATCCATAAAATACCTTGTTTAGGAATTATTATGCAGGTACGTTGTGATGCCTCCATTGTCAAATGTTTTTGTCTAACTTTAACATACGATTCTATCAGGTCTTCATTTAAATCATCTTCATAGCAATAATTCAAAGAACATTACGTTGTCAACTACATATTATGTTCGTAAAACGTATTGCAAGTCATTTCTTAAAATCGTGCGCTTATCACTGCATTGAAACGTGCGAAGAATTCAAAGGGTCGGTAATGAGGGACGCGTGCGTGGGTGTCCCTTCGCTATCATATCACTAAAAGGCATATCAACGCTCTTGATTGGATTGCTGATCTGAAATGAGATTTAATTTTAATGCTGACATTTCTCATTTTAAAATAATATTTGAAATAAAAAAGGATAATAATTATAGGAACGCATAACTCGATGTTGTTAGCTTTGCTAAATAACCTATTTCTACCATTTAATTTTATGCTCTAAAATTTTAGTTCAAGAAAACTTTTATCGTTCGTGTCGCTGTGTCTGTATATTTTCTTTGGACATAATAAGTACTTACTTCTTAGTTATGTTTTTAAAAATTAGCAAAGTTTTTAATCATAAATTTTAAGTTTAATAGTAAATTTTAAGTAAACCTATATTTAGCAGTAGGTTATTAGGTACATTATGAAAATTATCGTCAATCCATGTTTAACCAGGCATAGGAAAGTTAACAGATCATATAGAAATGAAGCATGAGATACGGAATGACTGGTCTATTCAGTGCTAACCACCAATACCAATATATTATAATGCCTTCACCCACCAGACCAACCACTTTCGCAAAACAAGGACCGGCTTTTAGCAAAAATTTGATCAGTGAAAGTCCAGCGTGATACTCCGTAGTCTCGAAGGGAGCACGATTAATATAATCATTTCTCTTTCTTACGTCTCATAGATAAAAACTGTTTTCTTCACCAAGAAAAATTTTCAACTTATACACGAAAACGTTTAAGCATTTTGTTTGTAAAAGCTATGATCAAGAAAATACAAATAGGTTAACCCAACAATATACTTTCAAAAAGATTTTACTGTTTAGAGTCTGCTAGATATTATTACCTATTCGTAATCGGGCAATCGCAGAAATTGACGCTATACAAATTTTTTTCACCAGTAAAAGTCGAGTAAATAAGTAGGTAAGTACCTTGAATTGAAAGCAATCAATTTTCGAAACCAGTATAAAGACCACCCAATAATGCGTTCGAAAATGGAAGTTTCATCTAATGTGAAATGACTACGAATACGAATACGTCTCAAGAAGCGACGACGCGGAACAGACAAAGCATATTATATAGGTATACCCAGAGCATATTATCAAGGCATTAATATTTCACAACGTAATAAGATTTCGATTTCCTTTAGTGATGATCAAGCACCTTGTAGGTACTTTCAGCTTACCTGTGGAGATCATTAGAAAATAACAAGCCTAAAAAATTTTTTAATCCACTTTACCTAAATCAAAGAATAAATTTTATAGTGTCAAGTACGGTAGTGGGGTGAGCATGGCAAGACTACGTTGCTATCGAGTATCGTCCGATATGGAGTCAATTTGCAGTAATGCGGTGGACGGCTTCAAGTTACTTTTTATAACACACCCGAGGTCGTTGACTCCGTACTAAACGAGATAATACTGCAAAATGTCATTGCACCAGGAATTATCTTGCCATCTTCGCTACGAAAGTGAATATTTTGAAGGTGATTCTTGTAAATCTTCTACAGGGACATTGTGGAAAACTACTTATAAAGAATCAAATGCTTTTTGTTGTTATAAATAATTGAGATCGAAAGATTTAATACTGCTTGCTTGCAATTCTTGAGCAATGTCATGTACATACTTGTACATACTTAGTCGAATTACTTGAATGGCTATGTAACTCAATACACAATGATAGAATTTGCATACTTAACTCCGACATTTCTTGTAGGTACGTTTCGTGAATAACTTTGCAAACCGAGAAATTCGAGGGCGTTAAATTTGCGTTGCCTATGCCGCACCTGCTTTCAACCAAGAGACTTTTATGAATTCACGTTAACATGATAAGCCGCAAAGGAGGTTAAGATAAGGAGCTCATGAACAAGTGCCTCTACAGTTGGCGGGAGTAAACGAGCGATCTTTCTCTTACATGGACACTAGTGCACTCCGAATCGCGACATTCTATCCTCATATTGGCAGTGATTTGAGTCTGAGATCACATTTAGTTGAAGTGAAAATTTAGTTTCTCCTATTATCCTGTAGCTTTGTAGCTTTTATATGCTGCATATATTTAGACCGACATCAAGCCGTTCGATTTATTTGAAAATTTCGCAAGAATTTTTCGAGTCGCAAAATTAGATAGTCATCATCCTTAATAAATAAACGTAGTGTTTGAACTGGTTCCTTTTGTCTTGAAAGGATCTTTGGGCTGTTCCATCGTCTGCATCAAACTTTGATCTATTAATGTACAATATTTTTTCTAGCTATAAACCGATAATGGTGCCACCTACCCACGATTTTTAGACAGGGTGCTAAACAAATTAATTTCAAAGTAAGTATTAAAGAGTATATTAAATCTTTCATTTTATTGCCTAAGTAGTTAAAGTAAGTGTATTCGACAAACTCAAATAACAGTAAGTAGATAAAAGTATAATATGACCGCGTTACCTAGAAAATTTGCAAGCAGCGTCGATGTCGACTGTGACCATTAATTTGTCTACGAAATATTACTCCTATAATATTTACTCGTGTGAGTGTGAACAGTGTTCGGATCAGATTACCGTTAATCTCAAAGATTGATGAATCTATTTTAATGTATCTAGTATACTCGTGACTTGTCTCGTCGGGTAGTTGGTGGGTTTTTGCGACGCCACAGAACTAAAACTAGTGGCAGACACTATAATTAGTACACATTAAAATTTTAGAGCAACAAATGCATTTTAAAAGTTTAATGTTAATTGCTCTCTAAATCAGGCGATATTTTCACGAACGATACAGACAGAGATCATAGCTCCCATAATGAGAATTATTTAATTTAAGATCCCACATCCAATACATTCATTTATGATGCTTCCTTTTCTTTATTAAAATGATCAAGCTAAACTTGAATGAAGTATGCCACGTCAATAACGTACGTTGATGACTACCATATCGCTAATTGAATTCACGTCGGTATGTAAACCAAACCTTTTCATAAAAAAACAACTTATTTTAATTTGGCGATAGAGCTATAGACATCGGACAAATTTACTATTATATGATACAACTATCTTATTATCAGATAAAGACATCAATCAATTTTGGCTAATCGTCCGCATCTATTATTAAAATTAGTATTCATCTATTTTCCTCAATCAAAGCCGGTTCCTTTTTTAACACAACAATCTCTTCGATGAAACCGTTATCTAGAGCTAAATCATGCACCAATATTGAATTGCGAAATACCTACTACTTACATTTTACGACTCTACATAATAATATGAAAACCATCAATTTTATATAGATATAACAAAACAAATAACTTTAATGATCTTTTTATGTTACTAAAACTACATCGTTAAAACTAAGTAGCTATTGAATAACTTCAAATTCAAATTAGATCGTAAAAACCAAAGTAAGCATAATTAATTAGCTAAGCTAAAAAAACAGTGCATCAGTTATAGCTTAAGGAGAAAAACTTAATACTATACTACCTTTACATAATTAGAAGCTTTTATTTAGTTGATATGTACAGACCTACATATTTAGATTTAAGTTAAGCGTCATTACGTTTGTGTGAGTACCTTCAATAGCAAGGTTAGGTTTGTGTTTCCATAAAAAATAAAATATATCTGCATTTTTTTTTCATTTTAAGATAAAAAATGTTCACAGAGAAGTTGTGAGAAATAATTAAAAAACCATATTCGTAGTATACCTACTTAGTACAATTTACTGACCTCCAGAGAATTGCGCCCTTTTTAAAGGTTAACAACGTTGTTGTAATGAAACTCTTGTAAGATGTGATTTAATGATATTTCAATATACTCGTACTTCTTATTGTGATATAACCCACTATGGAATATACTCACATCTACACATGATTTTGCAATTTTGCAATTTCAAGTGCTTATGAATTGACTTCATGAAGGAGTAACAAATTTAATAGGTTCCTATTGTGGATAATTATATTCGGTTACGTTAGGTTTTTGGTGCTGCTAATCCAGCATACCCCAAGATGTTGATTATCTTTTAGAAGATTTCCCCCCAGTGATAAAAACAGGTTAGGTTAGTAAAGGTTAGGACAGACATTATGCAACCAACACATAAAAAATACTGATAAGCGCTATTTTTGTTACTTTATACTTATTTTGTTTACGGTGGGTCACGCGAGGGCAACGGAAAGCTGTTGGTGTATCTACTCGAACGAACTAATTGGCTCTACTACTTCTCATACATAAATATATAAAATACTCATTACCGTACTCCTCCAAAATGGCTTAACCGATTTTTATGAAATTTTATATGCATATTCAGTAAGTCTGAGAATTGGCTACTGTCTATTTTTCATACCCCTAAGTAACAAGGACACACCTAACATTTTTATTTTATTTTTTGGACATTTTTTTTATTTTTATTTTTCAATGATGTGGCATCAAAAATACATGCAACCGTAAATTTTCAAGAACCCCTATTTTTTAATAGTTATTTTAGTAATTTAATATTTTTCATCCCGCTCGATAACTTATACCGCAAAACAACGTTTGCGGGGTCAGCTAGTATTAAGTAAAAAAAACCATGGCCACTCCTGAGAACTGAGAGAAAAATAAAACATGCTTTCGAATCGACCCATAATTACGTTCTGGCTCCACAAACATTGCGCTAATTAATTTCAAATGGAATGTGTGTGATTAAAACGACAAAAGATTATATTCTAATAAAAAGTTAAAAGATAGTGCGAAATACCTAATTCCATTTTAATTTCCTGACGTAATTGTGTGAATAGAGTATTTTATAAGACCACTATTGTAGTCGTAGTTATAAGACACTAAAGTATTCGTTTTCCTTATAAAGACACAAGCTAGTTATTACTGCATATTTATAGAAAGAAATATAATTGAATCGATTTAAATATAAACAAAGAAAATAGTAGGAACTACTAGCCTTTATGAATTGCAGGCTATAACAGGGGTAAAGGCAGCGACGCCGTAAAACAAGCATGAATCACCATCGTGTGTGCAATGAAACAAAGTACGGCGAGTACTAAAGTTCATTAGTAAACTATACCAAAAATACAAAGGTTCAAAAATCTAAAGGTCCTCCGTTGTCATGGGACAATGACATTAAATTCTTTGTCCAAACCGAAGTTAAAAAACCAAATGATTTTTCCATAATTTTACGCTCCCGTAGCTTATCTAAAAATCTTAACTTTCGTATTGACTTTCAATTGAATCTTATTCGGTCGCTATAAACAGTTTAGTTTCCCTGCAAATATGGGAAAGGGGAAAACATAACGCCGTTGCGTTATATTTTCCATGATACTCGTAATTTAAAGCTTCTTTATTTATTCCAAGTATAAACTAAGTGCCAACATTTTACTATAGGTAGCAAAATTGTTAAAAGAGGCCTTATGAATGTAACAAATTCAACAGTTACCACTCAACCGTCTGGTACGTTCCACGATATTCTCGAGTATTGTTTGTATCGATAGCGATCATGCTCGCCCCACAGGAGGGGCTGCCTCGACGTGGACCTCCGTATATGGCGGCGAGGGCCAACGGGCTTCACTTGCTTGCGACACGGACGCGGCGAGTCGGCGACACTGCCGCAGCTCGAGCCCTTTGTTTACGTGTTATTTGCAGAATCATTGCAGAATATAGTGCCATATTAACAAGTGAATGTCATGAGAACAGTAAGTTGTAGCTGAGGGAAAATGTCCTTACGTCCTTAGATGTCGTTACTAGCACTTAATTTTGCTTTAGTATAAACAAATTCGTGTTCATGAAACGAACAAACCCTACGCATTAGACTCTGAGAGATAACCATTAACTATCATAAAATGGCTTGGCTAATATCAATCATTAAAAAACAAATTATTTAACTTAGAGTAAGGCGCTGTGTTGAATTTCTCTAAGATTTCTATGTACACTCAAAAAACGGGATGGTACCTATGCGAAAGGCAAACAATGCCTACTGGTTGGCGAAAATATTTTCAATTGAAATCGATTTCTTATAAAAACCTTATAATCAACGCTTTATAAGAAACCGATTTTAGGCGAAAAACAGAGTGCCCAACTATTTCAAATAAACAGCATGGACTAGATGTTATAAATTAGGCATTTTATTAGAAAAAGAAGTAAAAAATCCAAGTTGAGAAATGCGGTCCATTTCCACACTCGGGCAAACAATCGATTTCTCGAAGATACAAAGGAGATGGGTTATTATGTAGCCTAATATGGCGCTCGGGAGCATTCTCCAAAAGTATTCTAAAGGACGCCGCCGAGGACGGACAACAAGAAGCTGAATTACAAGCAACTGGTTGAGGTTATTTAAACAACTTATAGTTCCGAGAAATCACGCACGCCGCCGATGCTTTAATACCTCCGCGTGTAAGGAATTTGGATGCTCTCGATCTTGTTTTGCTAATTGCAAGTAACCGGCTTCAGCAATGGCGCAATCTTAAGCGATCTACAGCCTCACAAATATGTGCCAGACTTTAGTTCAAGTTTTTGGATCTTGCTCCTATAGATATGAGACGCTATGTTTAAGTAACTACATGAGACGCTGTGTTTAAGTAACTAACTAAAACTGTCGATACCAATCCGCCTATCGTACTTTTAATCTTTTTTAATATTATTTTAAGTACTTATGTACATACTAACAAATTTTTTTACCCAACTGTAAATCTTAACAAAAAGAGTAATCCAGTGGTGCATAAATGTTCTGGCATGGCGAAGTTCGATAATCGGTATATTTTTTACGCCAACATTACCAAACTCACCTACTATTTTAATGTTTTTGGTAGACGCCTATAGATAGCTTTTATCAGATTAAATTATCAGCAGCGATAACCGAAAATATTCAAAAGGAAAAACAGTATGACCGTACCTATGCTTAGTTGAAAGAATAAAACGTACCACGTACGTAGGTCTGTACGTACCAACTAATATCTATACATACATAGAAGTTTGGTAAATTGATTCATTTTCCATTATTCAGTTTAAACGTTATTTATTTCGACGCGGCATGCGGCAGGGTAACGAAGCGATATAGAGTTCGCTCTACCCTACCCTAAAGCCTAAAACCTTGCGTAACTGGATAAACGTGGTAATATCATGAAAAGTTGCCTGAAAGTAGTGTGCATAAATGTAAGTGCGTGTCAGTGTCGTTACGATAGATGAATATCGTTACACTTTATGTGTATCTCTAGTACTAGCGAATGATATCAAAGACCGTATTGTTCACTCTCACGCTCCACTCAATGGTAAGGGTCTAAAGCCTTCCATTAACGCAATAAGGCCACAAGTAAGATGCAGACAATGTTCCACCGATAAGGGACAGCTCGGGGGTCTAATACTTTGCATAATTTCCTATTATACCTACCTCTTCCTATCTGACTAATGCGTATAGATTTATTGTCTGTAAGAATTTATTGCCTTCATTTATTGTAATCATAGTAATAAAGAGTTGTTAGTTCATAAAAATAATAATATCTATTTATTATACTATAGATACATTTTCTCTATTATCAGTATTAAGGATATCTAGGCGCAATAAGATCTAGGCGCAAAATCTATCATAAACATACATTTTTATATTTTTTCTTACATGGTGTAAAATCAATAGGGTACTATTTGAGGTCCGGAATCAAATCACTCCGGATCAATCAGGATTAACTTTTCTAATATCAACTATCAATCAGATTATCTTTCAGTATAGGGCCCGGCAATTAAACAATTTGTGCTACGAGGATGGGCAAGCATTACTGCAAGTAAGTTAACGGTCATGTTAGTCTACGTTTTGCAGAAAAATCCAACCCTGCTTAGTGAGTCATATGAGAGCAATGTAAGTGTTAGGCCGTCTACTGCTCACTCTTCGACAATCGACACAAGATTTCACAAGAAATACGTCTGGACGGTGCGGTGTAAATTACACCGTGTAATGATGCTACGAATAGCCAGGTTTGCTACTAAAGAAAGGTTTTCGTTTAAGGTAGGTACGGTAGTACCTATGTCAGTACATTATGTCTATGATTCAAACTTATCCCTAGTAGTAACTTATCTTACTTAGATGTTTACTGCAGGTTTTATAGATAAGCTTTCAAAAATATTTGGAACTAAGGTCTCAGTATGAATTTTACTATTATAAAATAATTTTAAAATATCTAAATGCTTGAAGCACAAATTAATTGCTCTATGGCCTTAAGCGAAATATTGCATTGGGTAAATTTCTGTACCTACTAATTAGTTTTACTGGGTAAATGCGTTTTGTAATTTGCAACATAGTAGGTACAAGAAATAGTAGAAGGAAGATATTGGTTTAGACACCAAAAAATAACAAAGCGCCCAATTCATGATTTTTCATTTATGTACCTAAACATTTTGCTGCCAGCCCTAGGTACAGTATGGTATCTAGGCGCCCAGAACGAGGTTAAGTCCAGTCTCTTATCAGTAGTTTAACGAGAAATAGTATAAAAACATACGGTACTGACGATTAACTAAAACACTAACCGCAAAGACATTCGAGTATCTACCCTATACATTTAGGAATATACCCTATACAAGTGATGTATCCAAATTAACTAGGTGCAAAACGAAAGAGAGGTATTTTTCCCCCTCATCCTTATGTTGTTCACAAAAACTGTATATCTACGCAAATAAAATACCTACTTAGATTGTTTTTTTCGTTCATAAAACGTAGCCCCTATAAATTTATCCGCGTAAGTTATTTTCCGCTGTACTATCACACACACTTTAATCGTAAACAAATCCAAAAAATAAACTGTTGACATTTTACAACTGACTAACGAGGTTGTTGTGCGGAAAAGCTGAAAATAATAATTTGGTAGCTCAGCCCAACCTTGCACCCGCTCCGTGGATCAATAGAGCCTTGAACTTTTCAGCGGCCATAGAGCTCACCAAAATCGTTTATCCTTCGCACGTTCCGAATTTAGATCGGTAAAAAATATTTATACAATTGTCGTCGATTCTTAACACTCACTTTCAAGCTTAATTACGACAAAATCACTGTTGGAAATGCGTCAAAGAAAAGATGATCGCCTCAATTGCACTTTTAATTTATCAAACTTTTTTTTAATAAACATCAATTATTTGAATGAAAGTGAGTAAAAAACTACAGAAATTTTTACTTCTTATAATATCAAACCTGTTGTAATTTTTAGTCATTTTTTGATTTATTATTGAAGCGATTTCATGTAGGTACTCCAAAATAATAATAAAAAACCGATCTTTTCAAATGATTTCTTTTTATTATGGCAATTAGTTAGCCTAAAAGTGACTTTTCTTCAAATTCAATCAAACTTAAATATCTCGAAAACCGTAGAATCATTATGGACGGAGCTTATCACATGGCTTAAAATTTAAATGATTGCTTTTGAGCTACCTACACGCCCTTATCAGGAATACGTCACATAACAAATTATCCATATTCATATTATAATCATATTCATTCATATTATAATATTCATCGTAATGAAACTTAAGAGACTTTTGTCACTTAATTAATCAAAATTAGATGATTAAAAATTAATTAATTTGACCGTAATGATATTTATTATTCACAATGTATCTAATTTACACATTCAATTTGGCACAGAAAAATTGTTAGTATTGAATACCCCCTGAAAATGACGCTGATTGAAATCCATAATAATATTATCGCTTGATGCTTGACGCATGATATGCGTAGCTTCAATTTAAATTAAACGCTTTCACCTACAATCCTTAAAAACTAAAGACCTAGAAACAATCCTCAGAAAATCATAGAGCGAAGTAAATTTTTTTATTCTATTTGAAGTTCCTTATTATATTTCATTAAGCACAGCGACCATTAAAATTTTTCCCAGCATTTCCTCAAAAAAACTAACTACCTTTAAGTCTATTTTAGTAATATTGCGAATTGCCGATCTGATCTTTCACACTGACGAGAAAATTCGCTGCAAAGTTTATCAATGATGAATAGTAATCTAGATAATCAATGAAAATAACTTCCAAGAACCTTGCCCCTTCTTTCTGGATCAATAGAGCCTTGAACTCGGCTGTTTCGGTACGACCGCGCAAAGCTCTACCAATACTTATAATTCAATCCATTTGGCACTAAGATAATAAAAACCTAAAGCATTTTCACAATAAGTATCTGTTGCATTCTTAAAAAATAGTATAACACAAACTTATTCTGTATTTATGACAACATATAAAACTCTACCTTTTTACGTAGGTACTTACTTAAACACGAACATAATAATATATCTACACGATATAAAGAAGTCATATTACTACGCTGCCTACTCTTGATAAACAATTTAAAGATTTTATATTATATTCGTGCAATAAAATCTTTAAATTTTACTCTTTATAGTGATTCGTACAGTTTCAGCAATAATTGAAACGTTGATTAAATAATGACAGAGAAATACAAAAATAAAATATTAAAATATGAACGGCATGCGGAGATTTCAATAAGTAATGCGAGATGAAATAATTTTTTTATAAGTAAAATTTGTAGAGTTTTTGGAACATCAATTCCTCCGAACTGATAATTTTACTATTTTTCTGTCTCCAAGTTTATAACACGATAGTATAACGTCGTCATTAATCTTATCAAAATTTCGGGCCATGAGGACCTTGATATTAATTTATGCCTTCGTTTAGTTCACGCAGTATGGTGATGAAAGCGGTTCCGCGAATCACACTCGCGATAAGGCTCATGATATCGATAAACCTATGATTGGTCGCCTTGTTTGCTTCGTTTGATTTTCAATCATTCTGATAACAGAACAGTTATCAGAGGTAAGATGCTTTTCTGAACTTAAGTATTCAGGGTACGGGTAGCTGTATTGAAAAACGAAAATCCATTAATTGCTTAAATACATTTTTCTTATAGTGATTATTATTCTCTTCGAATGAGCTGCTAAAAACGTAGGTACCCAAAACATCAAATAGATGATACCTTGATAAACTCACTAACAGGTGACTCACAACAGTCACAACAACTCGCTTAAGGATAAATCATCGAAACAAAGACAAAATCTGATAATAAATTAAATTGTATAGATAAAAGGTTCTCTAGGGTAACTTAGCCCACTAACTACGTTTTAGAGCTCTACATTGAATAAATAATATTTTACATATTTAAATTTTATTTATCGCTGTTTCCTATGTAAAACTTCTAAATGTCATAAGTAGTAGGATAAATGTCATAAGTAGGAATTATTCTTCAGTACTTGCTTGACATGCGCTAAGCGCAAATCTATGTTTCACGTAAACAAAATTACTGAATGAGAATATAACTTGTTATATGACTCGTAGTTGTAACCTAACGATCAGACGTTCGGCTACATTAAATCATTCAGGGGTGATAAGGCCATAAGTATGCTCCAGGCATGTAAGAATTGCTAGTCGGACAAGTCGGAAAAGCAAGAAAAGCGTGAACTCACCTGCGTGGGGAGCACAGTCTCCCGGCCCAGGGGTATCGACATTTTGCTAGCGGCGCCGCCGGCCGCGCCCCGGCGCCCGCCCGCGCCGCACCATCCACCGACCCGCCGCTACGGGCCGCGCACCGCTCGTCGTCGGTTCCGTCGACGCTCCGTGCACCGAGAAAAACACTTTTCCGAAGACCAATTTTCCTTCAGACGAGATATGGCACTTCACTGTAAATTTCAGAATTATCCCCACATCACGTATCAATTTTCATCGAGGCCGTGCGATAAGAGAGCACTCGTAAATAAAACAATATACGGCGGAGTTCAGGCGTGCGTGAAGAGACGGCACGACGACGACACAGAATCAGCGCCCGTCCCGATACGCGCGAGTGTGCGACTGGCAGGCCGCGCGTATCCGCCTGGCGCTGACGTCCGCGCGCACAGCCACTCGCTTACCCCGCGCCTTCGAACGGCCCTCGTGCCCCGCGGATCGCTCGGCGCTTTACGTTGATGTCGCGATCGCGGTTCGGGGTCGCGGTACAGCCTCCTTCATCTCGAGCCCTCCGGCTGATCACACGGACACGTGCCGCGGCCACGGGCGTAGTGCGGTTATCGAGCGCGAGTACACATGCGCAATGCACACCACTATTGCCACCGGGCGCCGTGGCTCATTCAATTTTGTATCGCTTCGCCCGATACACGACTTCACACCTGAGCAAATATTATTAACACCATAACAATAGATACGTTGTTACAGAAACCATATAACAACTTGTAGCAGATAATAACGTTATAGGTACCCAGTGTGAACTCTAATTAGGTACAAATATGAAAGTATTGTCGACAAAGCAGAAATGACAAAACGAGCGATCTTTTAACTTTTATGGTCAATAATTAATTTATATCAATCAATATAAACACAACAGCACATAAATTCTCTATGCATTGACTACACTAGTTCCTGTATATCCTGCATCTGAAGAGAGTTAAAATGTAGAGTCTAACTCTACAAACAATGTTGAATGCAAAGAAGTACAAACTACTACAAACTCAGAAGGATGACAAGACTTGACTTGAACCATTGTGGCTCGCCTGAGGCGGAACCTTATCGCCACCCTCTAAACCTGCCGCACCCCAACCGAAGCACAAGACTTTATTATATTTTTTTGAAAAGGTGTGGTTGAGGTAGGTAGATCCTTAATAAGCGGTACCGATCTTAGACCTCATGAGTTATACTCAGAGTGTAAAAACGTATCTACCCAAACACTGTAGGTACTCCTATTTTATATGTAGGTATTCTTATTTCAGTTTGGACGTGGGCATTGCAGGCTTGCAGGAATTGCTTTAACATCAGGTGGCCTGCAAACCAAACTAGTATCCGTTTACAATAAAAATGTATACGAGTACTCATCGAAACCATCTTAAACACAAAATCCACAAATACTAACCCTGTATTGACTCTACATTCAAAAGTGAGCTTATTGGAATTCAGAACATTCATTTAGTTGTTAATTATTAGTTGTTGCGTACTAATAAAGTAGTAAGTGCAATATCTTTGCTTGCATTGCGATAGTATTGAGAGTCATTCAACTACGAAATATTAGTATATCGAGTAGACAGATTTCTCGCTAGGATTTCTAATCTGATTGGAAGGGTGCAAGGCGTGGATGCGTGGGCGCACCTCGAGGCTGCGAACTTAATCGGTAGCTCGCCCACTTTTCCTTTCCACTACGTTCACCGATCCAGATTACGTCATAATCCTAGTACAGGAGTTAACCAACTAAAGTTTATTAGATTTTTTTAAGTTAGAGTGGCAACAGGAGCCTTCCCTCAATTTTATTTTTAGATTTATCTATAGGTTGAATCACGTCTCAAAACGAGTTATTGGTGGTAAAAACCACACCGTCATTTTAGTTTGCTGGAAGATACTTACGGCCATTCATAAATCTCCGTTACATAAATCTGTAGTGTGACCTCTTGAATCAAAATGAGAAGATTAAGAAGATTTTAAACCTTAGTCCGTCCACCAACCATTTGCCTATGAGAACATTGTAGAGAACTCCAAGAAAAAGAGCTTTGCAGCAAGTTACAATTAATTTATACTTACTAATATGTAAAATGCATATTTTGCAGTAAAATGGTAACCATTGCCTTATGTACTTTGGTAAAATTCTCATCAACCTTATGGAGTGTCCAATCTCAATATGTTGCAAAACACCGAAATCAAAGTTATGAGTGACGAGACCGCATTTCCGTAGGGAAATCCGGATGTATCCAGTTTTCCTCATTATAGACTCACATATTTCACACATTCCTTGTGTATAATCTTTTTCCTTTATGTTACGTTAAATTTACTATTATTTTGTTGTTACAAGTAAGTCCAAAGTAAAATAAACTCTTAGTCTATCCCCACTACCTACCACGCTGATCATTCAGTAACTCCAGCGCAACGTGGGTGGGAAATAGAATTCGCAACAGCATACCTAATTCATGTTGGCTAATTACATAACAAGTGATAAGATTTTAGTAGCAATGAGCTTAGGATTCGAAGTAGGTGCGCTAAATTCAATTAAAAATTAAAACTACCATAAAAGGCGCTTTTAAACGGTTTTATTTAGCTTGCCCTGTTTATTAAGTTCTGGGACCACCTAACTAGCTGTGGGGTCAAATTTTTCAGTACCTACCGCCGTAAGACGCTGGGTTACTGATGCAAAATTTTAGGATTTAGTTTGAATATGCTCATGAAAATAGTTCGTACTGCGTTAAAAAAATCAAAAAGAGTAAAATAAAACTCTTTACGCTTACTTTAAAAATGCGTGAACGAGGAAATCTTGAGTTCTTATCCAGTACAGTAAGCAAAAAAAAATTCATTTTCACTGTTTTACCTAAGTCTTAAACAATGCTTTTTATGCTGGCTGCCAGAAAACCAGACGTGAACATAGTTATAACAGTATAATTCAAATCTCTTTTTGAGGGCTCTGCGACAAATAGCATGCCATCTTATCTTAAAAAGTTAAAGCTCTTCAGAACATGGACGACAATACGTCCACGCTTCAGAATACCAACACGGATGTCTTCCACGGTGACATCCAAAGAGTAATAATATAATACTAGGGAAAGTGACATTTCATTACCTCTCTATCAATTCTACTATGATATCATTTTTTATGGTAGCGTGTACGGATATGCGGAGATACTTTAAAAGCCTCATAGCATTTATTGTTTTTTTGGGTTGCAGGCGCAGGCATAGGTAGCGTTTAGGAACGCTAGGAACTTATATAAATAGAATATTTATTTGGTTGTAGAAAACGAGTAAAACGACCGAATAATACAAACGATTTTCCAACGTTTAAAAGTTAACATTATTTTGAAGGGAATTATGCTCAAATAAACAATGAAGTACGTAGGTACAAAAGTAGGTACCTAATATAAAGGTATGTTTGTTATTATAGTATCAAAAAGAATACAATAAAGATAGCTGGATGAAATAACGAATATGCAGGTACAATCATTTATTCAGCGTAGGTAAACCGGGATGAAAATTATGAATCTAAAAACATACCTGAACGCCACTCATCGCACCTTCCATTAGCGTCCATCTCCCATAAGTTGTCATTGTTTAAACCACAAAAAATAAAACAAAAGTCAATAAACAACGTCACATTATCAGGATTTCGTCAAAGAAAAATTAATTGTTTGGTAATATTTGAAGTAGGCGACTAAAATAGTCAATTCACCACGGATGCGAGTTCACAACTGCTATGTGCTATGTGACACTGGTGACGACAGCTAACTATTTAGTGCTTGATTAGCACAAACTGCAAATCGTTCGAGCTGCCCGCCGCGGCCCGTAGCCACTTGTTCACGCAGATTGAAATTGATTGCCCTCTAAGAGTCGCATTCATTGACATGATTGAGGAGAATGGATGAAATGGACCTTGCGAGGTTGTTTGCTATCATTATCAATATCAGAATATAGTACCTATACAATATGTTAGCTGCCGCAATACAAGAAAGACCACTCGTCATGTTGAGTGTCGTGGGATCGTAATTCATGCCGTTTGCGGTACTGTTTGTACCATGCATCATACTTTATAAATCAGTAAGGTACACATACATCTCTACCAATGTGTGAAAAACAACCAGGGTTAATTTTGAAAAAAAAACAGTCATTGAATAAATTCCGCCTTAACTAAGTTTTGCGAGAGCAATTCGAGATTAACCCTCTGTACATTTAGTAAATAACAGTAAATTACCTCGTTATAATTTATTCTGTTCTATGTTTAATGGTAACAGAAAAAATACAATGCAAATATACGGCCTTATGAATGTATTTAAATGACACTGGAACATACTACGTTAAACTTGAGAGTAAAAATAGTTTATCGATTACTACGACGCTTCATTCTCAAATCTCGTTCAATCTCATATTGGCGTAAATCTGCTCTTTCCAAGAAATCTTGACGCTCCAAATATCTAAAAAGAAGTAAACATGAATTAGCACTCATTATTATGTATACAGTTTGTTTTTATGTGTAAAAGGTACCCTATATAATAATTATGCTTTTCAGGACTAAAAAGATAAAATATGCCATGTGGGTCCATTAACATCACATACATTAATTTGATAGATTTCTCATGATCTGGGAACATAGTTTACGATTTTTACAATTTTATTAATGTACTTTATGCACTTACCCATCCTTGCCTTTATTGTGACTGTGTATTTCATCTTCAATGCCTTCTTCCTTTTTATATGTGGTCCAATCCAGCTTTGATTTCTCTAAGGTTGATAACTTATTTTTTTTATTTAGCTGATTCAACACATTTGAGAGACCACCCCCACGTGGCCGGGAAGGACCAACTTCTTTGCTTGCTGGAATGTAAATATAACATAACTTGAAAAACGATATTAAAAACATAAAACCTTATATAATGATTTTTTAACATTAATAAATTTTGGCATAGATATTTTTTTAAAATCAGTGCGTCACTAATGTTTGCTGCTGTTGATCATGTCAAAAGGCAACATTTATCATTGGGTAACCACTTGCCAGGCCATCGTCTTTATGCCTGAAGCTTGCCTTCTAATCCTTCAATTCATGTCCATCTGACAACCACTTTTCGTTATTCAAATATTTGCTTGACAAGAGCAAGAAAAACTATTTCATAAGAGAAGAGAAACGGATAATCTTTAAAAAATGATAAGAAGGAAATGTTACCTAGGGCTGGACCTTCTGTGGACTTAATTTTCTCTTTAATAACATCATTTTCCACTACAATTGTTTCTCCAGCAAACTCAAAAATTCTCCTTTCTCTCTCTTTACTGTCTTCAACTTTTGATGTGCTGCTGTTTGTGGGGGCTGCTTTGTTTGGTGCCGATGCAGTTGCAAGTGTTTGTGACTGAGTGGCATTAGTGCTGTTGATAGAAGGTTTTGGTTTAGTGTCAGTTCCTTCCAAGAATTTTGCCCAAAGATCGTCTTCTCGTTTCTTTTCATCTTCTGGATTAGCAACTGCTTTTGTCTCCTCCACTTCATCTGCCTTTTCTTTAACTTCATTGGTCCCTTTAATTTTCTTTTTGCCCTTTCTACTTTGTATAA
Organism: Erynnis tages; assembly: GCA_905147235.1. Classification (NCBI taxonomy): domain Eukaryota; kingdom Metazoa; phylum Arthropoda; class Insecta; order Lepidoptera; family Hesperiidae; genus Erynnis; species Erynnis tages. The sequence goes on from LR990081.1 coordinate 4,458,298, forward strand.
CCTTTCTCTTTTTACCCTTGTTTATTTCTTGTTCCTTTTCAAATTGTAGGTCTGTGTCTTCATCTGCAGATTCTTCTTCTGAAACTTTTTCTGGCTCCTCAGGAACATATTCATCGTCACTTTCACTTCCCGAAGACATCTGCAAGAAAAAAAGATGTATATTACTACAGATCATTTAAATGAACCACTTTCTACACAAACAGATTTATTTTTAATACAAACCTCTTTAAAGCTGTCAAATATTTACTATTACTATTATCCTTCATGTCCTTAAAAATATATTTTTAAACTGTACTCTATATTAAGATTACATATAAGCAATGTTTCAGGACCCTCAAATACCATAAAATGTCTATAAGTATATTGCAAACTTAACTATAAATGTAATTTTTCTTATGTAGATAAAGTATTGATTTGTTTTTAATAAAACTATAAATTTTATGTATTATGAATTTCAATGGTAGGCATGCATGTTTGACAAAGAGTGTAAGAAATCACATATTGCCTGAAATTCAAATGTTAAGCAGTCAATTAAAAAAACTAATAATTTGTTTTCAAATATATGTTTATTATTATTTTAAGGTATTTTTTTCTTATTTCTATTTCTATTTTTCACATTAGCTACTTCATAGAAATTGCTTCCAGTTTTAGTACGATGTTGAGCTCTTTCTAATGCTCTTCTTTGTTTTGCCGTAATCTTCTTCACTCCTGCATCATTTGTATCTCCTTTGCGTTTCTTAACAGTTGGAGATAAATCTTCTACAGTAAAGGCTCCGCTTCTGGCTATTTCAATCCTTTTGCGCTTTAATTCTGAAACTGTTTGTGGATCATTTGTTAAGTAGTCTTCAACATCACTGCATTTGTTGTCATTATCCCCGTAAAAGTCACTTATATCTGATACATCACTGTCACTCTGTTCAGCATCATTCTCCTTTTCATCATTCTTTTGTGATTTGTCGTCATCCTCCATATCTATGTTTTTAAGCTCTTCTGGAATGTTAACTTTTTCAAGAGGCTTAACATCATCATCATTATCAAATTGTAATCCCACTCTAATCTTCGCAAAATCTTGAGCTATAACTAATTTGTTTACATTTAATGTGGGTTTATCAGGTATCTCATTGTCTGACTTTGTTGGGACAACTTCTTCTTGCGTTTCTTTGTTATTAATCACTTCCTTAACCTGACTTTCAGTTGAAGATGTTTCTTTCTGCTGTTTGGACAAAGGCACTTCAAAACCTTCAGGGGCAACATAAAATGGTAATTTTCCCCTCTGCCAATCATTCAGAACCATTTTAGCTACTTGATCTATATCTGGCTCTCCCTTTTTTAATAATTTTCCAGTTCTAGCTGCTAGCTTTTCCAAAAATTCTGTTGCTGTTTCCCATCCTTCTACTTTGTATGTCTTAATAAGATATTCTTTTCTCACTCTTTTGATAACTTCTTCTATGTAATCTTCGGGATTTTGTACTAATTCCACTCTGACAACTCCCTTAAGGACTTTTTCAGTATCTGTTTCAGCAGACGGGTAAACAATACCAGGACAATCTATTAAGAATATTCTTCTCATCAAAGTTATGTATTGCCATACTTTAGTTTCACCAGCAATGGGTGCCACTTTGCATACTTTCTTTGCCCTTAGTGTATTTATAACTGAAGATTTTCCAACATTTGGGTAGCCAATTAAGCCTACACTTATCTGTTTCTTGTCTATGTGTAACTTGGCAAATTGGCGCAACAAATTAATTAGGGAGCCTTTTCCAAAGGGGTGGTTCATTGATGCATGAAAAGCTATAGTTGGATACTCTGCACTCAATATTGCTACCCATCTCTGAGTTACCCAATTAGGCACTAGATCCACTTTGTTCAAAATAAAAATTAAATGTTTATGAGGCTTTTCTTCTCGCAAGAATTTCTCAACATAAGGACTTCTCGTACCCATGGGATCTCTAGCATCTAAAACTTGAAGCAATACATCTGATGAATCAACAACTTTATAGAGCTCATTCCAGATCCTTTTACTCATACCTGCACCGAACACCCAGTCTCTTTGTCCTTCTCTTACACCGGTGTTTTCACGTACTCTATCAATATCTTTGGTTTCATCATACTTTTCTACACTTTCTTCCACTGATTTTGATAGAGATTGGATGTCACTAACTTTGAGATTTACTCTTTTCCTCTGCTTTTTAGGACCAAATGTTTTATCAAAACCTTCTGTATCAAGTAAGTGTACCCTAGCATGTTTGGCCTTTTCATTCAATAAGGTGATAGGCAAATTTGTGGGTTTCATCACAACTTGATAGGGGTTTCTTATTGCAGCCCCAAATTCTTCTTGAAATTTTTGCAGTGCGTTTTGTGATATTACACGTGAATTTCCAAACCACTTTTGATTAGGTTCCACTCTAGCTTGAGTCCCAGAAGGCACCCACCCTTGGAAAGGCGCTGGTGTCAGTATCTTGCCAGTTTTATCACGTTTAGCTTTGAAGTTGCGGTACATCTGCAGTCGTTTGATTGTTCCTTTAGTCCTGGGCTTCCCAACCCCCTTTAGGCCTTCGGTGGGTCGTTCAGGGTTCATGGAGTGCCCTGACTTGTTAAAGCCTTGCTTCCGGGGTGCACCCGGTGTAGATCGCACTTTAGGCATTATAAATAATGTTACTTAATCACTATTCACTACTGACAAATTGACAAATAATTTAATAAGTTAAATTTAACACGCGACACGCGGTAATATTCGTCCCCGAAAATGTAAGAAAGGTTAATGTACTGTCATTTGTTTGTTTGACAATTGACATACCTAACGATAAACGCACTAACTTCACACTTATTAAATAAGAGACAAAAGCTCACTGAAAATTACATTTTACGTACCTTTAGTCGATTTCTTGTAGTCACTTAAATCTTTGCTATTCAACACAGATATTTTTAATGATTTAAAGAATTAAAGCACGCTTCAATATGCAGTTAACTACTCAAGGAGCGACGGGGACTTAATTATGACGTTTATTTTTTAGGATTTCTTTCACTCACATTTAATTATTACTCTATGATTTCTTTCTATTCGTTGCTACCTTCACGTCATTCACAATGTGAAACGTTCGTTATCACTACCAATTATTAGGTATGCATTTAAAAAAAATTCTAATAAAATGATGATTATTTCATTCCATTTAAACTGTATAATAAATTATTAAATTTATTATAGCTTCGTAATAATCTCAACGATCTATTTATGAATCGTTGAGATTATTACGAACACATCTGTCCACACGCCGAATTGTCAAATGTCACTATTGTCAATTGCGCTACATATTATACGTCTACATCAGTCAGGCTGCCACAATTTGGTAAAAGTTGGTAAAAGTGAACTTAGTGAACTGACTTGTGACATTGACAGATTTTGACTTGTCAACAACTCAACAATCAATTTATTTCAGATTTATTTTTGCCACTGTTAAATTTGTTATATTCTTGTGTCGATCGTAAATGAAAATCCCAACGAAAAGCTATTTCTACAAACCAAATAAACTTATTCCCTTTACGTTCTCATTGGTAAAGTAGTCTAGTCCATGGTGATCATATTGAAGAACGACCGTACAAATTCGTAATAGTGGTACAAACGTTTTTTGCACAGTACCAAAACAGCCCCGATGCCTTTAAGCATCAGAACGCGAAGGACAACATGTATGACATGTTGTCGGAGTTCAGAGTGTCAGAATTTGATTCATTTGTTGATATATTGAAATTGACTCCCGGTGACCCGTTAGATACGTTTGGTGAGATGTGGTATCCAGTGTTTTTGTGGTCTCTGTGCTCATCAGTGTTTGTACATACTTGTGCCGCGTTAGTTGCGTTTGGAACTCTTAGAAAACATAAATATGGAAAGTTTTTTCCCGTCCTATTAATAGTTATGGGTGTGCTAGGTCCTGTGACTTCAGGAGTAGCAAGTAGTGCAGCAGTTGCGTTTATATATCGTGCAGCAAACATGGCAATGCCACCCATACATGCCATGATATGGGGTATAGGACAGACTATATTGGGGGCTGGTATCGGGTTTACGAGAGTACTAGCTACTTTGTAATTGCAAAAACTTACATTTATCTATAGACTGTATTGTTATAGCCTAATAATATTTAAAACTATATAATTATGGTTGAGAAAGTTTCATGTCAATTACATTTAAAAGTTATTGTTAATAATAAATTGTTGAGGGAATGTGTGGAATTGTTTGATACCTGGATTACTTCTGTACATTGTGCTATTACAGTGTCAAATACTAAATACTCATTGAAATATTGTATCAACACTTGACATTTTGATACCCATAATGTGTAGCAAAAATATTATATCGCAATATGTAGTGTGCTAGTGCTTGTATTGAAAACATGTTATTGACTTTATTAATCAAAGTTATAAGTATATATTTAATCATAAAGATATGGCAGCAGTATTTAATTTAAATGGTTCATATAAATCATCACCAAATTGTTGTATTAAATTGTATTTTTCATTTTCATTAAACATCATATTGCAAAAAATACTAAACTATTTATTACATACTAAAATTTTGTATAATAGTTCCAATTGTAGTTTTAAATTGAAGCATTCCATACATTAAATGTGCTTAATAACATTTGACACTAAATATTATTATGGTTTTTGTTCTGGTGTAACATAATTTACTTAATATGTGATGTGGTAATGACTCCCTAATAGACTTAATTCGGCCCACCGACTGTATAATGTTAATCAAATCAGATGCAAGATACAAAGGTTATAACTATTTGCAATTAAATTGTCTTTTTAAGTTTCTTCTTTTTGAATAGAAAAAGGAAGTAGTTCTTGCACTATAATTAGTCATGAATAAAGAATAGAAAGCTGCCATCCTCTGACCTGGTGAAATGTAAGGATGTATTGACCTGACCACATGGGTTGAAGTAAATATTCTGAAGCATAAAACCAGCAGTGGTCCTTGATAGACTGATGAAGTCACCAATCATTTAATTTAGCCCACTCTTAAGTTAACAAAAATCTAAGTACTTATCACAGTCCATCAGTAAATTTATTATTTCATGTAATCTAGGAGGATTGATTGACTGGAGGCTGTGTAACATGATTTGAAGCGTGCCAGTTTTCAGTTACTGATATTAGAGGTGTTCCGAATGTACTTTTAACTAACGGAAATCGATTTCATATTAAATAATCAGCTTTATTGAAACCTATTGATCAAATTTCTTCATTTTAAAAGTTTCCGTGGATATAGTGAAAAATAAACTTAATTGTTTATTAATTTCCTCAAGAAACCCAAGAATAATAATTGCTCATAAACAAAAAATAAATGAAACAGGGTCTTAAACAATATATTCATTTTTTTCCATAATCAGTGTGCAGTAAAAAATAAAAAGTAACATTAAACATGTTAATGTTCTTAAACTTTTATTAAAAATCTAAGTTCATAAAATCGATTGTGATAATCTAGTGTTACTACGGGGTACAACACTTTTAACCTTATTTTAACTGATTTTAATGAATTATTTATATAAAAAGGACTATAATTCTAATGAATCTTGTTTAATTAGGCTCTGAAAATATCGGCAAATATCACATTTTCAAATTGTTATACCAATCTGGACCGTTTAGTAGAGAATTAGAAAACATCATTACCTATGAAAAGAAAACTTGCTTTTTCTCATTCCTTATTTATCTGCTTTTAAAGCCTTAAGCAGCACATAACATTACTTCTTCTAATAATCATGTTAAGTGTTAAGTATAAAGTATTTTTAGTAAAGTCAAGAATAAATTCATTAAGTTAGTATGAAAGTTCATATGGCATCCAAACTGGTTTTGCTGAAATAATAAAGTACTGCTTTGTCTCATATAAACCCAGTGACGTGATTTCTATCAAAACCAAAGTTTTGTAATTTCTCTAAGCATGTTTTTAAGTTATTGATGTGATCCTAATAATTGTTGTACTCTGTGTAGGTATATATATTATTTTACAGACATTTTACATTGAATTTTATTTAAAGTCATATAATGTTTGCTGCTCATTGCCAAGGTTAAAGTTGGTAACAACCTCTAATAACAAATATTATTTTAATATTCTTGTTTTAAAATCCTGCGATTTGTTAGTTGACAATACTAGTTAAGTAATTAGCAGTTCCAACTCAACTCCATTGCGAGACCACTGACTTAACATTTGGTAATCTTCTTATATATAAAATTCTCATGTCACAGTTTTAGTTACCATACTACATTTAGTTAATGTTTGCGGGGACAGCTAGTTTAGTAGATAAAAACCTCTTGGCATGATGACTATAGGGTTGTAATGGAATGGTTTCACTATGGCAAAATAGCAGACTGCCCCCAGGTGGCCTGCATTGCACATTTATCTATTTCTGTATCATACATATACTATCCAATTTTATAATTTTATTGCATGTCCTAATTTGTTGGGGAAATATCCATAGCTTGAACAAATAAAAAGCACAATTTTATTTAAAAACATGAACATGAAAAGAGTGAAATGACTCCCTTAGTCATAATGTTTTTATGTTATATTTATACATACACACAGACTGTTACTATTCAAATGTTCTGTCATAGACAATAATATAACATTTATAAATGCATTACATTCTTAAACCTATTAATACCTTATTATTATACTACCTGTCTGTGACTTAATCAGTGGTGACCCTATACAACATGTATGTAGGTAAATATGCAATAAAATCACAACTTTTGTAGATAACTGTAGTTAGTTTTTGGTAATGTATTTTACTATAAATAGATATCCTTCAGTATCTTAATGTCTATATAATATACTGTATGTACCATTAAAACTGGATTTGATATTGATTTTGTTTAGTCTGTTGAAACCTCTCATTCATTATATTTGAAACCTCTCATTCATTATTCATTCTGTATGTTTATTTCATTTACACTAAAATCAGACATTTCATGGAACTTCTAATATATAATAATAAGCTACGTTAATTCTGATATTTATTAAATTAAAATCATAATGTGCCACCATGTGAGAATCTGGTATACTTTTTATTAAATTCTTGGAAACGTAAGCTATCATCTTCCTCTTCGTGGCTCATTTCATGTATTGTTTCATCTATTATCAGAGGCAGCTCCAGCTCCTCTCTTGTCAATGTTGTCTGTAACAATAGTAACACTTTTATACTTTAGTTATAATGCCTACAATTACCAATGCTTATAATCTGTCTGCCCTATGCAGTACAGCCAATTAATATTTTCATACTGAGTCCTTTAGAAGGGGAGAGTTTAAAGCAACCACTTAACATGAGGCGGCCCAGTTTGCCAGTGATTTACTATTACTGGTCATTTAAAAAAAATGGATTATAAATACCTCATGAACTTCATGGCTTTCAATGTTTCTTCTACTCAACCTGTCAATTCTTTCTTGAAGTGATTTTGTTTCTGATGTTGCATCTTGCAGAGCTAGTTTTAAATCTACTATTTCTCTGTGAGCATTTGATAATAACTTCTCTGTAGTTTTTACTTTCTCTTTCATTTCATCCCTTTCAACTTCTAATTTTGTTTTTGTATTAGAAAGACTTTTAATACGATTTTCATATAGTTTTAATTCTGAATCAATCTCATTGATACCAGCAACTTTGCTGTTGCTTTCACGTTGTAGGCTATTACACATTCGCTTGAGGTAGGACACATTCTGTTCAAGGACATTTTTTTCCTCAGTAATCAGTTTTACTTCATTTTCCAATGCAGTTATTTTACATGTCATGGCAGCAATGTGACTTGATTGGTTATCAATTATGTTTTCCTTTTCTATAAGCTTTGATTCTAAACTTTGAATTTGTCCTGTATATGTTTGCAATTGTAAGGATTTAGATGCAGATTCACTCTCTAAGGAATGGTTAGTATTTTCTAGAATATTGGCTTCAACTGATAAACTTGCAAATTGTTCTAGCATGTCAGATCTTTCTGCTTCCTTTTGTGATAAGAGTTCTTCAATTCTTGTTATTTCTGCAACATAGTGCTGTAACTGTTGCTTTAAACTTTCTACATCTTTTTTAGATTTTTCTAATTCAATTTTATTAAGCTTTAATATTCCATTGGCATCAGTCAAACTGTTTTGTAAATGCTTATTTTCCATTAATGCTGAGTCAAGTTGTTGAGTTAACCTTAATATTTCACCATTTAAGAATGAGAGTTGTGTTTCATAATCTGCCACTTTGTGTTCAGAAACTTTAGTCATATTTAGTTTTCTTTTTAGCTCTGAAATTTCATTTTCTAACTTATTCATGACATACATCTGAGATTTTAACTTAGTATCAAGACCACTTATTGTTTCAGCCTTACTATCCAATTCTAAAACTAATTTATCTCTTTCTTGGTCAAGAATTTGTATATTATCAATCAATTTAGTCTTTTCACTTTTAAGAATTGACACTTCGGATTGTAGTTCTTTGCATTTTCTTTCTAAAGTATGAATTGTATCTTTTGATAAAGAAAGTTTTTTTTGTGTGGATAACAATTCATTCTGTACTTCATTATTAGACCTTTCAGTTTCTAACTGAATATTTTTTATTTGATTAGCTAATGTTTTTTCCTTAACAACATCTGTTTGTATCCTTTTTAATTGTTCCCTTAAAAAGTTACATTCATCTTTTAGTTGGTCAACAGAAGCTTTGCCCGTTCTGTTGGTCATTTTGTATGAACAGTTTTCTTCTTCTAAATGCTCCATTTCCCTTTGTTTAAATGCTAAATCTCTCTTTAATTTATCTACATGCTCAATAGCTTCTTTATACCTATTACAATATTCCTGTTTATCTTTCTTCAAAATTTTTACTTCATTGGATAACATTTCAATATTTTCTCTTAATTTGTTAATATCCTCTTTAGTACTACTTCTTGCGTCATAATTTGCAGAATTGATTGCATGATACTGACTGAGTTTTTGGGACAACGCAATGTTTTCTTTAGACAGTTCAGCATTTTCTGCATTTAAATGAGTAATAAGATCTTGATAGCCTGATTTGTTTCCCTCCTCTTTATTAGATAGTCTGCACCTAATTTCATTGTTCTCTTTTTTCAACATAAGAATCTTTTGCTCACTCTCGCATAGCTTTTTGTGCAAGTCTCTGACAAATATATTATCAGAAGAATTATCCACTTTAGAGTTGTTTGGCATTACTTTATTTCTGTTATGGTTGTTAAAAACATTTATGGTTTCTGATAGTTTCTCTTGAATGTTTTTAATGTATTCTTCATATTTTCTTCTCTCATCTTCTAAAAGCTTTTGTAATTCATCCTTAACAATACATCTTGAATTATTAATATGCTTACACTGAGATACTACCTGATTCTCAAAATTCCTACTAACTTGTGACAATGACACTATTTTATCTTGTAATGTTTTATTCAACTCTACTAGTTCTTTTACTTCTTGCTGTAGCATATCTTTTTCTTTTATTGCTAAAGTTAAAGATTCCTGAATTTTTAAAAGTCGCGCTGAATTTTCCTTAGGGCCATGCAAAGAAACTTCTCTTTCTAACTGAGAGTTTTTAACTGAGAGTGTGTCAATTCTTGATTGCATAAAATTCATTTCATTCATTAATGTAGCCAGTCTCTTATTACAGTCTTCTTCAACTTTTAATGCAAGGGCATCAACTTTTTGAATTTCTTCCTGTAAGTTTTTATTTTTATCAGCGAGGCCAAGGGCACGAAGCATTGCCTCATGTTGCTTTTCTAAGCTCTTTTCCAATTCCTTTTTCAAATGTGTATTAACTTTTTCCATTTCACTTAATTGTTTTAGAAGAGTTTGAATTTTTATGTCTGGCTTATCACTACAAAAGTCTTTTTTTAATGCTTGTACAGGTCTTCCTCCTTCTAGCAAAATATTTAATCTTATTATCTCACTATCCCTATTTTCTACTTTTGCAATTAATTGTGCAATCTCATCACTATATGCATCATTTTGTTCCTGTAGAGATTGAATTTTTTTGTTTAATTCTAAAACATCTTTCTCAAGGTAGGTACTTCCCTCAATGCAATTACAAGCTTTTGGCATGTGGTAATCTCCACTATCTTTTCTTCTGCTTCTATTACGGCTGCTCTGTGTATCAGCACACAAACCTCTCAAACTTAAATCTCTAACATCATGTTGTAATTTATTTATGATTGCATCTTTTCTGGCTAATTCATCAGACATAATTTTTAACTTTCTTTTAAAGTCCTTGCTTATTTTAAAATTTTCCTCTTTTAACTGAATAAGATCCATATGCAGCTTGTTATTATCTAGAATAAGTTTAGCATTGTCACATTTGTAGGGCTCAGCTTCCATCATCAAAGCATCTCTCTGCATTAAAGCTTCCTTAGATAAATTCATATAATGCTGCAAGCTCCGCGTGGTTTGGAGTAAATCTGCCAGGAGACATTCTACAAGAGCTACTGCTTCTACAGGCAATATATTGTTGTATCCGAGTTCCTCCAGCTTTTGCTTCAAATTAAAGTATTTCTCACCCATTGTTTAGCAACACTAGAACATCCTAAAAAAATTTTTGTTCAACAGGAACTGCCTTAAACTTAATGTATGTTTTTATGTAAAAACAAAATATAGCCGTATGAGCCGTGTTTAATATACGCTGAACTGCTGATCGCTGAAGAACAAAACAAACTAAAACTACCTTTCTAAACGTAAACATTAAAGTTCATTAAACAAAATTCAACAAATTGAAATTGTCTGATTGTCGTCTGTCACAGTGTCACTCTGTCAGTGTCAGTCTAATAGCCCTACCACACGTGCAGGCTTCACCACAGTTTTGCCTGCGGAGGCCGGTTTGTATTTGTACACAGAACACCGTGCGTGTAGTTGGTAAAACTGTATCACGCGCGAGCGAACCGCCATACGCCACGGCGCGGCTTGCGCATTGCGTGTTACCTATGCGTGTGGTTGGGCGTTCATCAGTGTTCGGTTCACTGTGTTCATGCCGCAGTTAAACATGCGCAAATCATGTTCGGTAATGGATTGAACCTGGAACGGTTAATTGACATGTCGGAACTAGTTCCCTTATCATGTTCGGGGAACTATATAGTTCCTCTGATTAGCACCGACTGAGGAACTGAGACCGCTGAGGAACTGTAAACTGTTTATACCTAAACAGGTCCACGGCAGTCTTAAATTAAATCCTACAAATTACAGTTCCTCGGTGCATTGGACGTGTATTTGGTAAAATTAAATAAACTTATTTTGTATCAATTGATTTACCTTCATACTTGTCAGGCTTAGGACTGTCAACCAAATAATAACATAAATTAATATTTAGTTCTGAAAGTATTTAACCTTAAACTCTCGTTTTTCTTCGGGATGCCATTTTCAAGTCTTTTACACTTTTGAGACTTCCTAAAACTAATATTTATTACAATTTACAATATATACACTTTACTCAAAGGTAAAACAATTTATTTAGGTACTATCGTATCGAAATGCAAAATAGAATATCATCAGGGCACCGCACGTACGTACGAAATGTTTGTTTACTTTAATAAATCAAAATTCCAAGAATTGAGTCAGTGGTAGGTACCGGTGTCAAGGTCAAAAGTTCAAAACGAAATTTGCATTAATAATGTATTTTTCGACTTAAAATCGTACTTAGTGCATATAACATAAGGTCACATTATTATCCTTAAGCAATTTTACATTTGTTTATTATCTGTCCCAATCTTCGCGCCCAGTCTTATACTGCATCTCTTTCGCACCTACACGAGATTCGGCAAAGCTCGGACCGACCCGCCTCTATTCGGTGTTCAAGCATGTCTCGGTTCGCTCGGACATGCTCGGAACTGTGAACCTGTTTGTTTAGACGCCTCGGAGAGGAACTATATCGTTCCAGTGTCGAACATAGTTCCAGGAACTATTTCGGTCCGGAACTACACATGTCTAGCCGCAGTCGAGGCTAGTAGTTCGGTGAGGTACCTACTACGTAGTCGTTTTTATTTTAAAATGGCAGATTTGCGTAGGTACGCAATATCGCGCGTTCTTGTCTGAATTAATATAAAATAAAATAGCCTTTATTGCCGCTTTTCCTTACAATTACAATATACATGCCTACTTACTAAACACTTAATTGATTTAATCTATTCTATTATTTGAACTATCGGAAACTGGATGTTTGTGTAGGACAGCAGTCCGATTTATCAATTAATAAGTCTATTTGCCTGAATTCTGGAAAATTAAATCGAAGGATTATTTCGACCGAAATAAAAAGAACTATGTCTACGATAAAATGATAAATTAAGTGAAAGAGATAAGAACATTAATATTTTAAGTAGTTGTTTCGGTCGGAGAGGACGGTTTCGACAAGAATGGCTTGCGCGTACTTAACTGTGCCGTGCGGTAGAGCTGCTGTCCGTGTACAGTTTTTATATACGAGAAGCTTGCGCAAACTGAGCTGTGGAGAAGTCTGCGCGTGTGGTAGGCCTATAATGACATGACACATTGACATAAGTAACTTGCGCAAACTAAACTCGTATACTTGCGCAAACTAAACTTGCACAAGTAAACTGAATCGTGACTGTTGATAATATCATCCTTTAAAGTGCAGTTCCGTGGGTAGCGACCGACGATCGCGCCGCGGCTGATGCGACAATACTAAACTCTATGAAATGTATGGCGCCGCTTCCTAAGCCGCGCGCGTCAGTCGCGGCCACGGAAAGAACTACAGCTTCATATGGTTTGCGCAAACTACGAATTTGTAAAGTTAGTTCCTGATTTGCGCAAACACTACTTTGCAAATCAAGTTGAGCAAGTACACTTGAAAGTATGTGGCCGGTATAAAATTATGAAAAAATGAATTAAAATGATAGGAAATTACTGTCATTCTGACACTAACTGTCAAATTGACGAATCCGATGACGACAATTCCATTCGTAATAGGTATTTATAAATTTTATTTTTACTTTACTGTCAATCAAACAAAATATAACGAAAGTGCTAACAATTAGGTCAAATAAAATGTAAAACATAAATACGATGGAAGTATATAGTGGCTAATATTAAGCAAAGCAATATGTGTTAAACAAATCTAAAGTGTACCACTACTGGCAAAGGCACTCCTATTTTAAAAACATGAATCCATACAAGGATGTGGAAGAGACGTTTACTACGTCCTCTCATTTGAGCTATGAAGATATTGCGACGAAGCTATTAAAAGATCATTATTTCCTTACGGCCCTGGAGTTACATACAGAATTGGTGGAAGGCGGACGTGAATTACCGCAGCTAAGAGAGTTCTTTTCAAACCCAGGAAACTTTGAACAACATGTCACAAGACCTGCAGAACAGGGCTCAATGCGTAAGTATGAAATGTTCACATAATAATACATCTTTCTCATTCTGAAAGGAGACTATCCTGCAGTGGGTCTCTAATGGGTTGAGAACAGATATAAAGGTGAAACAAATATAAGACATGTAAGAATTTAGACATTGTAGATCAATTCATATCTACAGATATTTATAATGGCAGACACATGCTGTGGCAGACATGAAAATATTCTTCCACATTACGTATATGGATGTATTCTCATCTAACTAAACAGATATCCTGATAATAATTGATATGTACTGATAACTTTATCTGTGCTGTCAAGTGTGAGTTTCATTTTTGTTTGATGTATCTACCTTTCTAAGTGGTATCTGTCAAAGCCAAGGCATGTTGGTGTTGGTAGATGTGAATACTGTTGTTTGTGCTGTTTGGCCATGATATAAACTGGACATGCTATATGCTGGTAGATATGAATAAACCTTAAAAATCATTTTGACAGACCGTACCCCCAGTCAAGCTACTCTAGATTCATTAGACACAGCTCGCTACTCTGAGGACGGTGGAGGGGACCGAGGTTGTAGTGGAGGGGACGTAGCAGTTCTGGAGTTTGAACTACGGAAGGCCAAGGAGACGATAAACACTTTAAGAGCTAATCTTACTCAGTTTGCAGGTACATTTTCTTTCATTAATTTAATTGGAAAATTGCAAACAAAGTAAATGCTTACTAAGTTAGACCTGAGTATATAATATCATCTATTATCAAGTCACTCTGGGAACCATACTTTAAAATTATTGTATGAATTTGTATGTAATAATCATTCAGAATAGCTGTGTCTGGTTTTGATGAAAATTTAATTTTCTCAGAAACTATTTGTTAATTTATTAGATGTGACTTCTATGAAATAGTACAGCAAGCAATATACTTCGAAAACTATACAATATATTTGTTAATTAAGAGACATAAATCTGTATGTGTATTTCTAATACATTGTCTTGATTATCAGTGAATTGCTGTTTGCTTTTGCTAGGTACAGCAGAATTTTATATATTACAGATGGGGACTCAGCTTTAGATAAAAGTTCAAAGGATAAATATGATCAAAGATCTTTAAAACCACATGAAAAAAAGGCACTTAACTTTCTCATAAATGAATATCTACTCCTTCAGAACTACAAACTTACCTCAATAACATTTTCTGATGAAAATCCAGACCAGGTAATTTTAATTTATAGTAATAAAATATTATTGTTGCAAAGTGGAAAGTTTTAACAATTTGTTTGTTTGTTATGTAATGGTTTAAAAGAAGAAAGGTCTATTATTGCTGAATATCATAGGCACTATTTATTTTACCCAATGTGACCTAAAACAACCATAGATGAGTTAACAAAATAATATACTCATATCGTCATTGCACCTGCAAAAGTCGCTGTGTTTTTTAAACTCAAACTCAAAAGCTTTTATTCATTATTAGGTACAATTTGTGCACACTTAATGAAAGTCATACAGATAAATTATACATTCTACATTCATCCGCTTTGATCGCCCCTCAGGCAAAACGTAGACTGGGAGAAAAAAGCGGGCGGAATAAAACTCCCAGCACTCTTTTAAAAGTAAATAAAACTTAGTCTATAGTGCAGTATGGCTAGGTCCAGTAAAGGAACACACGTGACAGCTATCGTGTGTGTCAATATCGCCCCATTGCCCACCGCTCACAAATAAATATTGTTACATAGTGTATAGAAATAGCCTATAGTGAAGTTATTCAATCCCATGCTTTCTTATCTTCTAAATAGTCCTTAGTTTCATATATTATGAAACTAAGGACTGGCCTTTCGGCACAGGACTGATTTGATAGTTTGTTTAAATTTGTGAAAAGGCAGGGATTGAATTTCTATTTGAATTTTATTATATTATATTCTCACGGACATTCCCATAAATGACCGGCTTTTTTTATGAAGCCGACATTTTGGAAATACAAGTTTGTGGACATTCCTGGTTACAATACAATTGGTTTTATTTACAAACTTTACAGGAGAAAAGAAACATGGTTCAAATTTTCGTAGCAGTTTTGTTGCACAAATGTCTCATAGCTACATTCCGTAATCCTACAAGACTTGAAATATTTAATTTATCACATAGCTGTTTTCACAGTATGTATATTGAAATAACAATTTAAACTGCTTAAGAAACCGTAAATGACTAAATAACACATAGCAACTTGCATGCGCAACGATGATATGCAACTTTATTAGAAGCTTTATTCATGCTACACTATAAGGATGGTAGTAGTTATCCAATGAGAACTATAATAATTCTAATAGCTTTCAAAGTACATATATACTTCAAAATATTTACAGGAATTTGAAGACTGGGATGATGTTGGGTTGAATATGCCTAGACCAGCCGGTCTCGTGTCTCTGCTGTGGGGGGGCAGTCCTATAATGAGTGCACCTAAAGTTGATGAGTCAACAGAAACAGACCATCATGGAACTGATACAACATGTCAGACTGATTTTGACGTGATGAACAATGTTTGTATGAGCTGCCAAACGTCAATCGATACTGATACAGATTGGAACCATGAGGTAAATTATCTTATCAATTTCAATGTTATACATAAACATTGTGTATGTAAAACAAAAAATATTTTGTCTCAAAAGTGCTCCTTAATGGTATGTTACAAAGAGGAAGTAATAATTGCAATTTTATGCTTACTAAGAATGAATAAATGTTTTTTTGTTCCCAGCTTTTAATCCAGGCAGAGGAAATAAATCTCTTAAAACAAAAGATAGTAGCATTAGAGACTGAAAAACTCAATTTTCAGAAGCTATATGATGCAGCTATAATAAGCCTGAACTCTTTGACAAGCCCTATGTCAGACAATAAAGGCATTGATCTCCAGATACCCTGTGATAAACTCTCTTCCGTCCAAACAACACTACAACAGTTAGATGCTAAGCCACTTACTTGCACCGCAGCAGAAAACCATTATGGTAGTGCTAACTCCACACACAGCACCACACCTGAACAATTTGAAATGATAGACAATGAAAAGAATTCTGTCACGTAAGTTTGAGAAGATTGTATTGAATGTTTCGTGTCAGATATGGTCAATATTAAATAGAATTAAGCGTTTTTTACATTTGTCTGCAACCCATTAGTGCCTCCCTATAGGGTTGGATCTCCTCACAAAATGCAGATTTTCTCACAATGTTTTCCTTCATCATTACAGCAGGTGATATTTTATAAAGTGTACATAACTTTACAGAAAGTCATTTGTGCATTCCCTGGACCCCTCGAGTAAGGGCCTGAATTCTTAAACACTGGGCTGTCAGCACCCTCTGTGTGTGTGAGACGTTTACAATAAATCCTTGATTTCCCAGGAGAAAAGAGGGCTCCAACACAAGTTCATTCGAACCGGCGGTGCTAGACTGCAGCGCTCAGGCGTCACCGTGCCGGCGCGGCAGTGCCACCACACTAGACGATACGCTCAGCATGAACGACACCGCTGAGTGGACGCGTCTGCACTATGACTACACCACCGTTGAGAGCAACAAGGAGATGTGGATTGACAGGTACAGTTGTAGCCATTGTATAGGGGGAGAACCCCATGGGGTTTTATACCCTGTTGCATGGTTAGTTTTAATCAATACTGGCCGTGCGCAATGACGGCGCCTGAGATATAGAATAAATTCAAACATTGTCGTTAAAATAGGAGCAACTGTTTGTGTGGAAACATGATCTTTTGCTGCAATTAGAACGTTTAATGGCTGCAAAAAAATGTATAGCCTATCTGAAACTATTCATGACTTACATAAACAGATCACATATTATGGGCACAGATGTAATGGCATGTTAATGTTGTTCATTAAATTTTTGACTATTATTCTTCAGTGGTCTACCAAGCAACCTTAAGGAGTCAATTCTCAGCTGGTGCTGTGAGAGTCTGAATCTCAATGAGCCTTTGGCAAACGACCTTCTTTCTGAGTTAGTCAGCTGCGACAAACCCATCACCTTGTCGGGACTGCTGCCTTTAGTTGCTGATACTTTACCAAGGGTGAGTGTTTCTTAAGATACTACATAAAGGATAGGTTAGCCTTGCATATATTGCTGTGGGGGCTGCAGAAGAAAGTGTGCTCATGGCCCCGGCAATTCAGCATCGTCAGGTTAGGTTGCACAGTTAGGTTAGGTGGTTAGTGGTTAGGAATGGAGGAGCCATTACCTCCATTAATCACAGATAGAAAAACAGATCAAAGAATTTGGCATCATAGATAGAATTACTATTTCTATGCTTGTGATTGCGTTCCAATGACATCTCGTGAAAAAAGTCTAACCTAGTTATTCTAAAAATGGGTTCTGTAAAAAAATAGGTTGTCGTGTTGAGAGTAAAACACTATCTCTAACGTTCCATGTTGAGGCGTGCAATATCATTAATAGAGTTAATCTTGAGGAATCCAATTAGATGTTTTTAATTGTATAATTTCCGTACTTCAGATACTGCCGCACACGCTGGTCGCGCGCAGGGGCGAGGCTGCGGCGCTCCTAGCAGCGGCCGTGGCATTGTTGCCGCCCGGCGACGTACGGCGAGCGCGATTACTGCTGGCACTGCTCACTCTGGTCAAGAAGCCCGAGCCGCCGGACGCTAGAGCCATCTGTGAAGGTTGGTTATAATGCCGTCACGACTCGTGACCACAGATGATTAGCGGTAGATATTTTACGCTTTCAGCCAATGTGCAGCCATAGAAGAACAAACGCTAGACCAATAAATGACCCTGACCGACGGACCAATAGCGAACCAACGTCAACCTACTATGATGGCATTGCATATTTGCATATTTGATTTGTTATCCCTTTGAAAACCCCTGTTGAACACAGATTTTGGCTGATTCCATATGTGTATGGAATAGCAAATCACTGGTAAAAAAGACCCGCCTAAACGCATGATGCTATGATGCTCGAATCATCTATGAGAGTTGCTTAGCATTGGATTCATCATCTAATCATTGTTCGATGAGTCCTTCGAAGTTCACTGCTGACCACATCTGATAAGCTACTATTAAGGGACACAACTCTGCCCATTACTTTTACCTGTTTAGTCTTCCATTGGAGAGGACCTATACTACTTTTTTGTTCCTATATCTACCTTCAATGCACACATTTTATTACCTATTTACTTAACACAAAAACGTTTTTGTTACAGCAACATGTCTTGTAGTAAAATGGGGTGGCAGTGGTGAGGTATTGTCGACGATAGCGGAGCTGCTTGCATCAAGATCATCCGAACGACGCCTCCTGGCCGGCCAGACGTGCCTGGCGATAGCGCCGTACGTTCCCATTGAACTTTGCACATCGCTGCTGCTAAGCTTGGTGGCGATGATGTGCGAGTCCAGTGAAGCAGAAATAAGGAGTTTAGGACTTAAGTCCGCGTGCCTCATATGCCCAGTGGCCGACCACAAATACTCGCAGCTAGAGAATCTCATGTTTAATTTCTTGAAAGATCCTGTAGAAAAGAATGTTAAGGACACGATCAATATTTTCGCACCCATGCTCGCGAGAAGTGCCTTAATTTCAGGTTTGTAATGGTTTAATTTTATTTTTGAAAGGAAAATGATAGAAACGAAAAAAAATAGCTATTAAATATGTTTAAAGGACTTTAGTTTACCGAGTTGTGTATACAGTGTTGTTCTGACCGATTAATCCTATTCGATTACATTATGCATTGGTCAGATTAAGACTAACTACAACAATGCCTTAGTATATTACCTGCAATTTCCAAATAACTCAGTGCTGTCTAAGTTTGGATGAGAGTCCAGTTTGTCACAGTGTGCATTGTTCTATTTGTTGTTTGTAAAATTGAAGTAGTTTATTTCTTTCAGGAAAATTCTCATCTGATTTGTATAGCCGCATAATGACAAATTTGCTAAAAGCGAGCAACGAAAATGAGTGGAAAAACGTTTTATTATATTTAGATGTGATGCAAGCGTTAGTTTTGGCCAAATTGGCCTATGTAGTTAATGTACAAATAGTTAGAAACGTAACCCTTAGCAACTGTGATACAAAAGTTATTAATCTACAAGAAGTACCATTGGAGAGCGACCAGTTTTTAGACCTACAGTGTTATATGACTGACAGTGCGGACGCTAAAATGTTACTAGTAGCAATGAATAGTTTAATAAGAACAAATCCCGAAGTGAGATGGACTGAGTTATCATGGTTTATTAATATGTAAGTAGCTAAACGTTTGTTACTTAATTTTATTTGTTTATGCCTTGTTCATACACGAACATAATATAATGTTATTTGACATTGTATATCAGTACATTACTATTCATGAAGTTTAAGATGGTTGCCTCAAACAAAGACACCAGGAACCATAGCTCTCCAACCCAATACACAATGAAGAACATGCTTCAAGTGGATGGACAGGGTCAGTTAGGCCACCCTTACACTGCCTACAATACACAATACATAAAATAATATTAAAATATAAACATTAATATAGATAGATTAAAACATTTGTATTCTCTTCAGTGTAAGATAAGTATAATTGTTCCTCTTTTCAGGGTAAAACAAATTTTAGAGATAGCAACTAGCAGTAAGGCTGTAAATCATCCAGTGATGTATGAGCTGTTAATGACATTATTCAACAGTTATGTAGATAACTTTGGCTCGCAATTTACCTCCAAAATATTAAATCCTATCTTCACAGAAGTAATCACAGGCCTTGAAGAGAAATTAGAAAAACTGCATACAGTTGATGTAAATAGGATTATTGTTGTAGGCATTTATTTAGTTACGATATTAGTTGCAATTGAAGATAGCGCACAACATGGAGAATTTTTACAAAAGTAAGTATGCTGCAAATATACTTCAGACATTTTAAACTAATTTATTACAAATATCTAAATAATTTTAGAAATCAAGCCAAAAATCTCTTTTAAATTCATTATTTCTTAATAAAATTATGCTTAATATTCCTTTTAGCATTGATTGATTGTGATATATCTATATAATCTGCATGCATTTTTATTTATATATCACATATTCTATACCATTATTTTCAGATGGGTTGTGTACGGTAGCTTACGAAGTCTTCCAGTCAAAACATTTTCCATACCTCTGAAGTGGATCGCCAAACGAAAGCCTGATGTCCTTAACTCCTATCTACAGCATCTTAGAGAATGTGAGTACATTAAGTTTTCAGCAAAACACTAATGGGGTACTGATTTTGCACAAGCCATTTAAGTTGAGTCATTCGTGATCATAATAGTAAACCACACTCTAGGCTAAACTTACTCATAAAATCATTTTCATTCTTGAATCATTTTGAAGAGTATTGTTTGGCATCAAGCCGTGAGTTCTGAATAGAATTTTTGGGTTAACTAGTTTTTGACCTAGCTAAGGTTATTTAGTTATTGAATCATTATCACATAACAGCATATGACATAAAAACTAATCAGTTTTATTGATGCTAGGTTTGGACAGTTTTTATTAAGAAATAAAAACCTTTTCTGCTATTCTGTCTTTGGACAAGTCCTAAAACAAACTCACTGTGCAGTTGCAGCGAGCAGTTGCGCCAGTGCGACGGGCGGCGTGGTGCGCGCCTACACCGCGACGCTGCTCACCGACCTGCTGGCCGGGGACTGCGGCCACCTGAGCGAGGAGTGCCTCGAGCGGCAGCTCCTGCCCGCCGTCATGGCCTTCCTCTATGACGACGACGTGTAAGTAACATAGAACAACTCATACTAACAAATGAACAGCAAACGGACATGTTGGACACCTGATAAACATAAAATATAAAAAACTCCTATCTGTGTGTCTGTCTGTGTGTGTGTATGTTGTATGTCGCTACTCATAAGCGCTAAGATAACCTTTTGAAAGAATGTAATTCTGGCGCCCACACATCTCCGAGTTTAAAAAACATAAGGCGTTTATAAGAGGCCGCTTCAAAGAGCGTTAAGTGAGGGATATGGTACCCTTCCAAACTTCAATTGCTCAAGTGAGTTCCATTCAATTATAACTCTGATGAGTTCCGTTCAATTATAACTCGATTCAATGATAAGTTGAAACTTCAGTTCTGTTTCTGGTCTAGGTTCTTGTCTTGGTTCCATGGCACCCGGAATCCTAATGCGGGGCATGAAGTATTAAAAAAAACAACAAACATGCCATTATTTAATTTTTAACAAGCTTTTATTAGCTTGGTTTACGTCTTTATGCCTTGTTTTGTAACGGAATATTTCAACGTGATATTTTATTCGAAGACACACCTAATAAACCTATGACAGTGGCGTGTTTTTATATATTTTTAAGCTAAAGCTAATAATGTTTCAGGTCAGTACGCGAGGTGGCGATCACGGCGTGGGGCAGCGCGACCAGGGCGTGCGTGGCGCGCGGCCTGGCGTGCGAGGCGCAGTGCTGGCCGCCCGTCGAGGACATGCTGGGCGCGCGCGCGCTCTCCGCCAGGGAGGGCGTCAGGGCCGCGGAGGCGCTGGCGACGCTCATACTGCCCACCGCCGAGGCCCACGCTGTCTCGGAGAAAGGTAATCGGGCATATTTGTGATCCGGTCTCCTTTCAGAATAAGAATGTGTGGCTTCGTGCACCACACGGGCCGTGGCTGCGACCCTTCCTAAGTCCCACTGTGAGGCACGGATCTCTTCCCACAACGGAGAGAGGCTTGGAGCATAGTCCACCATGCTGCGGATTGGTAGAGAAACAAACTAGTGGCCAACCCGTGCCGGATGCTTTCAAACCGCCCGTAGGGCTTCGACACAGTTTAACGATTTATCTCTTTTATTCAACAACAACAACGCGACTGATGGCTCAATGCTACCATCCATCCAGGTGCTGACGACCGCGCCCGACGTTCAGCACATTAGTGTTCATGGAAATTTGTAGACGAGGCGAGCAGGAGAGAACAAGAGATCATGAATGAATTGTGTGTTTTGTTGTTTCAGCGGTGTCGCTGGTGTGCGCGCTGAGTGTCCGCGCGGAGGTGGCGACGGCGGCGGAGGCGCTGGGCGCGCTGGCCCCCGCGCTGCAGCTGGCCGCCCACCGCGCGCCCCGCCACCCCGCGCTGCTGCCCGCGCTCAGGTACCCACTGCACGCGCGCACACCTAGCTACACCTCACCTACCTACAGTATACTACTAAGTCAATGATTTTTATGTGTCGAGATGGAGTGTCTGTGTCAAAAATGGGACACCTCAATTTTTTTATGCTAGTGATGCTTCGGATATTCGTATCCGTATCCGCGGATATCTGAGGGACAAGAAAGATCCGTATCCGTTACTTTGCTCGCGGATTTTTTACGGATCTTTTACCTTGTTAATTTTCAATTGATAGGATGAAAATTGCTATAATAGGAAAATTAAAATAACTAAGTACTTAATTCCATTTAGATTATTTATAAAATAATAATATAGGTAATAAAGTAAAATTAAAATAACTACTTAATTCCATTTAGAATATGTTATTTCTTAAAACAAATATTTGGCACGTTTATATTGCAAACATTTATCGTAATAAGCAACCGTATCAAAGGCGTGTCGTTAACTATCGTTTCAAGGACTAGCGCGCCGACACCGAAAGAGTAAGAAAATAATTGACTACAAGCCCATGGAAAAAAATTACCTGTGAAGTGAACCAACGTGAATAAAGCTTAGAAGGTTGTTACTATATCAAAAAATAACTCTGAGCACTATGTCGTAGGTCCTAATGTCCTATAGGTCTTATAGATCATTTATTACTGTACGGCATTTGTGTAATTCCTTTTGTAATACAGATACTATATACATGAACGCCGTACATATTTCCAAGGCAGGGGTCGAAAGCCAAGGGTCGCAACCCTTATCTCTGACATCATGGTACCAGGTTTACCGCTCAGACATGACGGCATAGTGCTCAGAGTTATTTTCTGATATAGTAACAGCCTTCTAAGCGTTATTGACGTTGGTTCATTTTACAGGTAATTTTTTTCCATGGGCTCGTAGTCTATAAAGATACGTATCCATGGATCTTGACACCAAATATCCGTATCCGCGGATTAACATTTTTGACGATCCGGCACATCACTAGTATTTTCCACGCGAATAGGCAAACCGGCTGCCTGGGAATGGATGGAAAGTGGTAAATGCTATTTGTTAATTTTGGTAACACATAAACTCTACTCTACCAACATAATTTTCCGAAGTGTTAGGGTAATTTTTTAAAAATTAATATTTGAGCCCACATTTACTTTCACATTCTACTGTTGTGTCACTCCGTTTGGTCATAGGTATAAAATCGGCGCTTAATACTCTGAAATCGCTGTTTACCTGACCTCATTTTAGGAAGCGAACAAGCATGCATGTGTGGCCAGACCACAGGCCTTTTCATGTTAATGCAGTTGTAGTGGTGGTGGTAAAAGTGTTAAGGTTGTGGAGCGAGTAGAATGCATTGGTACTTCAAAAAATTAAGTAAACATCCCCATCTGAAATTTAATACCATTTATAGCTGGTAATTAAGGTTGTGGTAGCCACACTAAAATGTTTGTACATCTGTTACTGAGCTATGAATGTTTCTAGCTCCAAACTAAACGTGAGTTTACTATTCCTTATTATCATATTACTCTTTATTTTTAATAGAAAATTAGAAGAATTGGTCCAAGCGCCAGCTCTGGCCCAATACAGGCCGGCAATAGAAGCGCTGCTACACGTCGCCGGCAGCGGCGAATCCCAACGCGAACAGCCTGCGCGCCCCGCCTCCAACTTGACCGCCGCGCACGAAATGAGCCGCCGCGTTTCGCAAATGTTTCAACACAAGGCCAATATGAACCTGCAGAACATATTCAAGAAGAAAACGTAAGCATCCAATCTGACTGTCACGTCATGCGGTGTGCAATGTGCAGTGTGCAGTGTGCACGTCAAATGTTCCAACACAAGGCCAACATGAACCTGCAGAACTTATCCGAGAAGAAAACATGAGCCTCCAACCTGACCGCTCACCGCCGCTCACGAAATGAGCTGCTGCGTCTCGTACATGTTGCAACACAAGACTAACACGAATTTGCAGAACATATTGAAGAACACAACGTAAGCCTGGCCTGACCGAAACATATTCAAGAATTAACTGGAAGCATAAAGTGTCAAGTCCATTAATTTCTGTGATTAAAAAAGGAATTACTTACCTGTTATTTGTAACGTACCCCGCCGTGAATCTTACCAGGAAAACATATGAGAATCCAAAGACCCTTTCTATCAGTACATTCTAGCAGCACAATTACATGAACTACAATTTGCATGAATAAAACCATATTATAGTTTTACCTGGAGAGCGTTATACCACATCGTAATTCTCATAACATGGTGAGAAGGAAGAACAACTGAATTTTCTATATTTCAATACAGGCTGACATAAGAAGCACTGCTTCAGGTGACAGACCACTATTACAAGAAGTAATACAAACACTGATCCAATATGAGGCTCCACGAGACTAACGTAAACCTGCAAAAAACGAATGATCCTTCGTTCTGTACTGTAGAACCTTACCTTGACAATAGACAGGTCAACTCCAACAAACACTCCACTCAAACATGAGGCGCAGATGCAGATTATCTGGTTAGCAGACAAACTAAAATTTACAGTATAATATTCAATAAGGAAATATAAATCTGAGTATAATAATAATTGTGTCAACTATTTAAATTTTTATCACTTCAAAAATTGGGTTGTAAAACCTTTATTTTTACCCGAACAAGGATGCGAGTCGTCGTAACTATCCTCTCTCTGCAAAGCAGTAAAACGGTTTCTTCTATACGTTATTACATTTTACTCTGTTATGTTTATTTGATGTTAAACGACGTTTGCTATTTGTGGTGAGTCGCCACAAGACACTGATGTTGGAAAACTAGACCAAGCTAACATAACATAGTCATATTCAAAAAGATAACAAACATGTGAACAAAGCTTGGGCGCCTACGATTAGTAGACTCAGAAGTAGTAGCTATTAGTAGTGCAATTACTAGATTGCGCTGGTGGGCCTCCAATAGAAATGCTTTTTGCCCTCTTACCTTACACTCAGATATTCCAGCACAAAACAATTATTGATCTATGGAACATATTATTTTATAATAATATAAGTGAGAGTATAATTATTTTATTAATGGTAGAACTTCAATGGATTGATAGTAAAATTTGTAGTTCTGAAATAAAAAAATTGTCTTGGTTTGTTACAATACCTCTCTTCACTCTCATTCACTTCATTCGTGTTTTTATGACTTATGTGAGCATGAAGATAAATTATAAAGTATTCCTTAGATAATTTTTGAAAACGAATTCCTTTTGATAATTATTATGTATGTTGCTGTTTACAACTGAGATTATATTTACAAAAGACAAGATTTCCTTATCGAAACTGACAAATTCATGTGATTATATTTTAGGGAATAGTGATGCAAATACAAACATAATATTCGAATGTCATTTAAATTCTTTGCTACTGACCTAGTTGCAAACATCAACTGAGAAATCAAACAAAGAAGTGGCTTATTGTGAGAAAACAGATTGCCATGAAGCAGAAAAAAACTTACCCGCAGCGTATATGGAATTTATACCTTCACGCAACGCTCCATAGTGTTGAGTTCGTATATGTATAAATGTATGTACATTAAAATTATATATAGCCGTATTAAGATTTCAAAGTACATATTATACCCGACTGCAACATTTTTTGGGTATACTTACATGGAGGATACTTAAATTCATTCGCGGAGCGAGGGTCATTGACAGAAGTCTAAATTTAACACAGAAATCTCTTCAATGGGTTAGGTTAGGTTTATTTTTTTCCCCGAGCGAAGCGAGGATCAGTTGCATAAGCCTAAATTTAACATAAAAATCCCTTCAATGGTAAGGTTAGGTGAGGAACTCGCACCAGTGACGTCCTAAATGTTACGTAAAGGTAAAGGTATATAGGCTTTAATAAAGCATTTTCGCTTTCTGGATTTGAAAATATACCCAACGGCAACACGGCCTGTGACGTCACAAGTGTTGTGTGAAGGTATACATTCCATTACGCTACCCCGCAAAGTGCAGCTTTAATTTTAAATAATTTAAGGTCATCTTAGGAAGGTTGTGATTCATTTCTTCCGCTTTAGTTGATGGTATTATTCTAAAAATTAAATATTTTATGACAATGATCATTTTTGTTTGAGTAATCTGAAGTAATATTCATGGACATAACTTGCTTCTTAATTATTAGTTGTTTCATAGAGATTTTATTATTAGTTTTAGTTGTTATAATAAATGTATGTTGTATTTTTTATTTATGTAGTTAAAAGTCCTTATTAATATAATAAATTTATAATTGTGAGTTTTTCAGGAATAAACTTTAGTATACATATAATTGACACTTGTCGTGCAAGATCTTCCATAATTTTAATTACCTACAGTCCTTACTACCCGGTTGAAATAACTTGACACCTGGCTCGAAACTCGACCCTCCTCCCGCTACCCCGCGCGAGGCCCCTCACTCGTCCTCCAGTAGCGTTAGCCGTGGAGTATAGTATTCTTTGAGCGTTAGCATCATAAATGAATATAACATCCTTTTTGTTTTATTTCCGTAAGAAATTAATTGTTTTACCTACTTAATGTATAACTTCTTTAACGAGTATGAACTTAAATTTATGAAAAAAATATTAATACATTTGATTAACAATATTGAAAATTAATCCCAAAATAGACTCTAAATAGTTTATTACTGCTCCAAATCGTAATTACAAGTAATAAATACTGGATTCGTTATAAGTACAGATGTTTTATATCTCAGTGGGAAATAAATTATAAATCAGTAATAGTTTTCATTTCAAGACTCGCCATACGGTGGAATTTCAATGGAACTGAATTTATAATGGAAATAAAATTCAAATTATATAACCAAATTACATAACCAGAAAAATAAAATCAATTTATAAAACGTTATCACGTCAAAAAGATTTTTTGCACTCAGTACTATAGACAAACTTCATTTTAGCCAGGTGTCTAGTTATCGCGCCCGAGATACTTACATATTGTCTCTGTTACTACTTCTTTATACTTTGGCTTAGAATGTTCAGATTGTATCATGTATTTATCATTCCTTATTTTAAGATGAAAAAGTACTTAATTATTTATGAATTTAATTTAAGATAGTACAAAATAGTGCAATAGACAAAATGCAACACATGAAACAAATATAGTAATATGAATTCCTAATATGTACTTATCTATATTGTATTGTATATAATTATGAAATATGCTTGTAAATTAAAACGTTTAAACTTTTGATTTCTCGGAATATAATAAAAATAATAGAGGTGATTATGCTTCAAGGTGCTCCCCAAAATATTTTAATACAAAATATCTACTGCAATTTACTGTACTACTCTATGACATGACCTATAATACCTATACAATAAAATCAATGTTTTAATTTTTCAATATTTTAATTTATTATGTAAATGCTTTATATGTTTTACACATATTATTGTGACCATTTATGTATTGTCACTGCGTTTTTTTGGTAAGCTTCATGATGTGTAATATCTTAACCCCATAGTGAGCAAAAATTATTATGTACTGGAAAAATATTTTTGGCAATATACCTTTATTACAAAGAAATAAATTAATGCTGTATTAAACATTGTTGTGTGCAAAGGAAAAATATATATTTATAATACACAATATTGTTGAATGAAATTAACAAGTTACAAATAAAGACAACAAAATAATTAACAAATTAATTTTATTTTTATCCAAACCATTAGTACCTTAGTGTGCTGCTTTTAAGTGTTTCTTTCAGGTTTTCTCTTCAAGTATTTAATTAATCAGAAACTCAATCTTTTAAAGTCAACGTTGTTGCGCGTGCGTAATTCGCTGTGTTTTCTACCAACTTTACAGGAGACACATAAAACTGATTTACAAAAAAAGTTAGTTACAAGCTTTGTGCATTTAGAGCATATAACTACTTTTTAATTCTATGGGATCTTAAATAAACTGCCAGTACAACACAGCTATTTTTTAAAGATATGATTGATATGAATAAGAAGATCGTGATCGAGCGAGTCTGAAGTTGACCAAAAAAGCACATATTGGGCGTAATTTTTGATTTTGCTGTCGTAAACTTATTTTAGCTACGTGAATTATAACACTTAGTTTTCTAGCTATGTGAATTGTAACACACATGGCAGTTTCGTTGTATGAATGTCACATAGCTACATTCCTCTTGTAACTTTTGAAATGTATATTTTGATATAACGATTTAAACTGCTTAAAAACCTAAAATGACTAAATAACATAGGTATAGCGACTTTTGCACGCGCAACAACGATTTCTAATAACTAAGGACTAGGTGGGGAATAAAACGAAATCATTGTTATTGTACTTTTATTTGTATGAAATCAATCATGTTATAGTAAGCAAATATATTGTTTGTGAGCACCAAAGTAAATTATTCTTTCTTCTTCCTTGGGCGCATGCAGCAAACTGCACTGCTGTCCAGCATGTTATAATCAGCATCACCCTTGATTCTTGATTCGGTGAATTTGGCGTGAGTGTCCGGTGCCAATGCATAGGACTTCACAGCTGGCACATTACGTACAGCTTCCATGTAATTGACCTGTAAAAATTTATAAATATATATTATTATATAGGATAAATATTATAGTATTGCTTATAGATAATTTTATAATTTAGTGATGAAATGAAAATTGAAAGTAAAAGAAAAAAATTAAAGCAGCCAAATATTATTTCTTACCAGTATTTCATATTTAGTCTTGTCAATTGCAAAATCAGTCTTGCCTAGCAAGGGGAGAGCTTCGAATCGTTCTAAGAAGGGCCAAAGAGTGTAATCAATAAGGCCAGGTTCATTCCCATTAAGAAATTTAGTACCACGAGTTTGGATCTCTTTTTGCAGAAGTTCTAGCCCCTTGTGGAAGGTCTCCACAGTTTTGGGCTCAACTGCTTGAGAGTTGAAAGCAGCAGTATAGTAAGCAGATTGAGCCTGAAAAATTAAAAATATTCATAAATCCCAGTATATTTAAATTTTAAATATTGTTTTTACTAATTCAGCAATTCAAGTTTTTTAGTTATACATTAGCAATAATATTGTTAGTTGTGCAATTTCAGATTCAAGTTCATTTGTAGTTCATCCATATACCAATTTACATAATCAAAATAAACCATACACACATTCACATTGGAAACCATAACTGAAGATCATATTATGCATGACACTTTCAAGATGACAATTTTTTCATTAAATAATTGTATTCTTATGTAAACCATCGTATTAATCAAACAGTAAACAATCATGTGTAAATCAGATGCAAACTTTGTAGTAAATACATCATAATAAATGTATCATGTTTATAGTAATTTATCTCTGAAGGTTTTGAGTTTCAAGTATGCCCAGACTTTAATCAATTATGATAAGCATAATCAGTTTCAATATCAGAAGAATGAATGTTGAGTATATTAACTAAACAAATATACTTCAAATTAAATAAATCTTATATGTTTTTTGTCACAAAATAGGCATGATGACTAATTTTCAAAAACTCTTCTATGATATTCAGAAGTTTCTATTATGTCTAAATTATATACAACTATTTACATAACATATAACAAAAAAAGGAATAGAATAGAAATATGAATAAAATAGAATTAATTTTAGAATTCTGTCTAAAATATATCATATTTTTGTAGAAAATTAAGGTTTTTGTGCAATAAAAGTACAATTAAATTTTAAGTTTCAAATTCATTCCAAAACGCTCGCCCGTGTCATGGCGTCTGTCATTGCGCCACGGCTCAGTAAAAAATGCCAGATCGCGTATAATATGCTTACGAAAAAAATTACGTTTACTAAGATGTGACGTAAATTGACGTAATTCGATCTGATGGGTGTTTAAGCTATCATGGCGGATTGTTGTATTTTGTGGATTTATTTTAACAAATGAATGATTAATCTCGACATCAATAAGAGAATAAATACATGTTTCAAAATCTTTGAATCCTATTTCATTAGATCAGATAAATATTTTGGTGATACTTGATTACTGTCATCATGCCTATTGTCTACATCCATTGTATAAATAGTAGCATTAATTAAATATAGGTTCATAATAACATACACTAGCAAAGAGCTCGACAAGCATTTTATCTTGAGCTCTGCGTAGAGGGTCTGCAGCCTGCAAGGTTACTTCAGGATATTTTTCATCAAGATATACATTTATAATGTTGCTATCAAAAATAGCTTTGCCTTGTTCATATTCCAAGACAGGTACAGAACCTGAAAAATTACAGTTGAATAATTTTATCTAGTGATAAAAAATCTGGTTTTGAGACATATAAATATATACTTAGATAATAAAGCTGATTTATTGTACAACTATCAAAATGTGTTGTGTTGGTATTAAATTTACAAATAAAACAAAACTTGAATGTTTCTTAATTAATAAAATAATATCGTACCTGAAACTTTTTCAGGTACTAAAGTATACTAACTGCATTTCTATGCACATTATTTTCTTAATTTACCAAGTTTACCATTAATTTTTATATAATTTTAATTTAGTAATAAATACGAAAAATCAAGATTTTATCTTAAAGCTTACCTAGTCATTACCACCTGTTAGGTAAAAAGACAACCTTCAAATATAAAATGTTATTTTATTAAATAATTACTTGACTACAACAACGATCTGAGTTGTACATTGGATATGATGCAGGACCACTGCGTGGAGGGTCATGGGTTTGATTAACAGTGGAGTAAAGATTTGAATGAGAAGCTTAAGTTTCTGGTTTGGGTTTGTGTATATTGTCTTGTCCTACGCACCCACTCTTTATACAGGAGTCAACTATAGCTTACAAAATTAACTAAACAACTTGTAACAAAATGCATGAAAACAATGTTAAGTATTTATATCATACCTTTGGGATTAAAGTCGAAAATCCATTCCGGTTTGTGATCCAAATTAATAAAAACTAAGTCATACTGTATATTTTTTGCATTCAATACAAGTACAGTTCTTTCGGCATACGGACAGAAGCGCATAGCAAAAAGCCTGAGCTTTCCGCTGAAAGGAGGCAGCACATCGCCTAGAAATAATAAGTAATAGAATGGATTTAGAACGTTTGCAATATCGGAGTATATAATACATTAACAGTAATCTACTTCAAGGTTATTACTTGTACTTACCGGTTTGCAAATGCTTCTCAGACATTTTTTTCGGTATAAAAAGTTATCTGTAGGCAAATTTACGTAAAACAAAATGTTCACTGGATGATAACTTATTTATATTTTAAGACTTCACTTCAACAATTATTACAATACAACCAGGTTTCCACTCAGAATGAATAGGAAAGAAAATAAAATAATAATCTAATTCTTTTTTACATTAAATTGACATTGACAATTTGACACCTGTCACCACCATGCATCAGAGATGTGCTGAGTCAGACTGACTCGAATACTTACTCGAATACCTAGCAGGTACTCACGTACTCGAATACATAAAATACAGTATTCGGATCCACATGATTCGAATTCAGCATTCGAGTACTTACGGTATTCGAATCCTAAGTCGTGTACTTTAATAGAAACCTTCTGCTTTACGCGTACAGTCGAATTTTGAATGCCCCGTTCACTTTAAAGAGCATTGTGAAGTTAGTCACGCCGCGTGAGTTGTATCATGTATTTTTTACATTATTGAAAAATAAAAAAAATTGTCCAAAAAATAAAATAAAAATGTTAGGTGTGGACAACCCTTAGCACTTAGGGGTATGAAAAATAGACGTTAGCCGATTCTCAGACCTCCTGAATAATGCATATAAAATTTCATAAAAATCGGTCAAGCCGTTTTGGAGGAGTGTGGTAACTAAAACTGTGACATGAGAATTTTATATATAAGATTATAAATTCGTAGTTCAAAGTCCATGAACAAACCAGTTCGCATGTCTAGCCATGAGTACACATAATTATTTTTATTACATATTACGTTTATAACACTGACACTAGAAAAGCCATTTACGTTCGCGTTCGTACGATAACTATGTATGACTAGCCACGATTGATAGGTACGCTGAAAATGGTTTGAAAAAATCAGTATGATAACATCTGCGGTAAGCTTCGCAGTGCATATATTAATGTCGTCGTTCAGAATACTATCTTCAGTTGCTCATATACTGGAAAACGTTTTGCCGTATCGCAACATGACTGCTATAGCTGCCCATTTAAAGGCGAAGGTCAATTTCAACACAAAACATTTAGGCAAAGGTTAGTAAATTTTCGTTCTTTTCATTGATAACGCTATGATATTAAAATTTGTTTTCGGGACGAGTGTGTGTTATTATCATTATAGTCCGGTCAATCTAGACATTCGAAGATACCTACATAAAACAACAAGCTAAAAATGTACAAGATATAATAATAAATAAAACTTTCAAGTTCCCCATCATTCTCGTACAACTTTTTGAATCGTTATATTATTATCTCAGAAATGGTGGCTCGTAGGAAAAAATGTATTAATGATATTTTTAATGATCTACAATTTTTGTCTAGGGTATTTTTATGATAAAACTTACAGTTTTGCTAAAAATCGCGAAATCTCATCTCATAAAGACTGTTTACCAAATAAGACAAGAGAATAAAAATGGACTATTGGTACTTATAAATATAAATAAATAATAATAATAACGCTTCACACTCATAGCCCCACACTAGGACTCCCTGTGCCGTGGGTACCATGGACACACACAAGACAAGAACACACACACCCAGACCAGAAATTTAAACTCAGCATTCAAATCCCTGCTCTGCTGGAAATCGAACCCAGGACCCTCCGCGCGGCGCACCGGCGTCTTAACCACTGCGCCACTCAGGTCGTCCAAATTCATACTTATAATCAAGTCATACTTATAATACGTCTATGGAATACCTATTAAGTATTTTTGATATTAAGTAATCGTTTTTAATAATCCGTATATATTATAATACCTTTTATATATTATTATACACCTACATTTTGCATGTTTTTCCTTAAACACACATGCACATTTTTACATAGCAATGCGAACTGTAAAAGCTTGTAGGTACCTGCCAAAAATAACATCAATTTCTGATACGGGGAGGCTTTATGAGACTTTGCCAATATTGCTTTTACTAATAATTTCTTAATTTTTAGGTGATCCTTTGCCTGCTTACAATGGAAAACTACGCATCTACAACATGCGATTCTGCCCTTATGCACACCGTACGATTCTGGCTTTAAACGCCAAGCAAATAGATTACGAAGTTGTGAATATCAATTTGATGGATAAGCCAGAATGGCTTACAAGCAAAAGTGCCTTCGGTAAGAAAGAATGTTTCACTTGTTTCATCGTGTGTGCAGTTCTCTGTAAATATTCTTATCGCTGAAAATGATCTTTCCGCAGGAAAAGTTCCTTCAATAGAAGTTGAAGAAGGGGTCTGCATCTATGAAAGTTCTGTAACTGTTGAATATTTAGATGAAGCTTATCCGCAAAGACCTCTGTTGCCGAAAGATCCTGTTTTAAGAGCTTTTGACAAAATTATCGTTGAAGCAGCTGGACCAGTTCGTAATTTAACTTTTAAATTAATTAGGTGCTTTAGATAATAGCTGGCGACTATCGATTGCAATATTTGATAAACATTTAATGATAACATAATATTTACTCTTTACGTACCTACACTTATGATTGTATATAAATCGAATGATTACAGGCAACTAAGAAACATGGATACAAAATTAAATGTAAATATTAATTTC
The DNA here is from genome assembly GCA_905147235.1 of Erynnis tages. NCBI lineage: Eukaryota > Metazoa > Arthropoda > Insecta > Lepidoptera > Hesperiidae > Erynnis > Erynnis tages. The sequence goes on from LR990081.1 coordinate 4,492,412, forward strand.
ATTTGTTTTTACAGTTGTACACCATATTTATTAAGTTGTTAAAAAGTCCAGAGAATATCACAGCAGATAACGTAAAAGCGTATCACGCAGCTTTAGACTATCTTCAGGAACAATTAGAAAAACGTGATACGAAGTTTTTTGGTGGAAATGAGCCAGGTTACACGGACTATATGATTTGGCCTTGGTTTGAAAGGCTGGTGTCTTGCGAGTCTGTGGACGAACGAGCTATAATAGATCCAAAAAAATACCAATTTTTGGTAAGTACCTATTCACCAACACAAAGGCCACGCGGCGAACTCACTAACACTAGATATTAAAAAGTCGACCGCCATAAGCGCGACTCTTCCATGATGTGCGGGGTGCGAGAAGGAAACCAAACTGAGTATCGAGTCTGCCGGCCGCCCACAGACTAAAATGAAAACGTGACTGACTTTTTTTCAAATTCGCGTGCATTTCCCGACCTTAATTAATTCTTCAAAGGTTCATTGAGTACTATTTCCGACTCAGTAGGTAATAGCCTATTGGCGGCAAAAGTGTAAGTCCGGTAGAGCACGGGAGAGCCGCGCTTGAGGCGGTAGGTCTATAAGCGATGTCGGGCGTAGTCAATTAGTCGGTACTTGGAATCTTGGATGAATAAGGGTTAATTAATATACCCGATGTGCTTTGAAGAGGACCTTCGACAGATTGTTGGTAATGGGTTAATCCTGGAATATCAACTGTTTTATGAATATCAAAACATATTAAAAGGCTATATGGAAGGTTTAAATTCCGACACGTATTAGCACCTACAGCTTATACCTGTACCAAGGTACCATATTTAGCGAAATATGGTTCTATATAGAAAGAATTTAATATAAGAGTTGCCGCCATTCATTAGAGCTAAGCCTCCTAATACTAGTTGAAGATTGGCAGACAGTACCTTAAGTCATTAAGTGTATTTGGGTTCGTACTGGTAGTCATGTTCTAAAAAGTACTTAAAACTTTTTTTCAGCTTGAATATGTAAACAAAATGTTCGAAGATCCTGCTGTGAAGGTGTACTTGGTACCACATGAAGCATTCTTGAAAATATTTGATAGTTACAGGAATGGGAAATCTCCTGACTACGACATGCTAATGGAATCATAGACACAGTAAAATAAAGTTTATGAACAATTGGGCGTACTTCATTTTTTCACAGTACTTCAGTTGTACACCAGACAGAAACTCTTCTGGAAAGTAAATTGTATAAACGAATACTGGAATTTTGTGTCATACTAAAAACAATTTAAAGCAGAAAAATAAATCTGTAGAAGAGAAATATTATTAAATTAATGTCCTGGATTTTTTAATATAAATTTATATTTGTTATACCAAATCAAAAAACTTTTATACAAAACTTGTTTTTATTTTTTATTGAATCTCAAAAAAACATACAAAACTAGGCACTAACTTAAAAGATTTTTAAAAATACGCAATTAGTTCAAAAACAAAGTCAGATTAGGCCAAATAAAGTACTGATAGACACAGATTTTATATCTACAAAATTATATTACTTACCAACTTATAAAAAATGTCACACAAAAAGAAAAGTCCATTGGGATATGATTAAGTAATCATTTTTACAATAAAAATGTATCACATAATTTATTCCATGTCCATAAATATTATAAATAGAAACAAAAATGTCAAACAGCCTGCAGTAATTAAGTATATGTATGTCAAAAACAATACACTGTTGCATATTAAAATATGAAGTCAAACTTAACTATGAATACTATCTTTGTATTACCATTATCCATGAATTGATTAAATTTGGTTTTTACTTTGCACAGAGTTCATAATTTATTATTAAAATTAAATCAATCAGTCTTATATTTGTCTGCCATTGCCTCCAATTTAGAAATGATTTGCTTTAAATCTGCATTTTTGTCTAATTTTAAATATGTGGCATTTCTGATGTCATGTAATTTAATCCATTCAGGAGCCTCGATTGTTAGTATTTTAATGTCTTTTTGTAACTGACCAGAAGATACATGTGATTTGAAACTACTATCTAACTTTGAAAGAATAACATTGAGCGCTAAAACATTCTTTCTCTCTGTAACAAATATGTTTCTCAGAGTTTTAGCAAGATCAGGCAGTCGCAAATAGATTTGGTACTTTTCTTCATTCTCTGAAGATCGTGTCATAGCCTCGAGAGCTTTAGCTGCCTGTTTGGCTTTCACTTTTTCTAATAATGAAGCCGGCAAGTTCCGCAATGCAGGATTCAATAAAGTAACACTACTAGTTCCAGGCGCGCATGTTTGTGTACTGGATGATGTAGAAGGTAATATAGTTTTCTTATTTTCTTGGATACCTGTTATTAACTTTTCTTGCTCAGTAAGCCCTCTAGCTTTAGCTTGCGCAAGTCTTTCGAGAGCCCTTTCCATTTTGGTATTACATTTAAATAGTTCTCTTGCCTTAGCAAGAACATCTTGAGCTGAAGAAAACTTTTCTCCATTAGGCATTTCAGGCAACTTAGCTCCTTCAACCTCTGGTACCTTTTCTAGTTCAAACTCTGGATGCCATCGAACAAGTTTATCATCTGGTATTTCAATGGGAGGATCTAACAATGATAAATACTGAGCATGGTACTTTTTAACCAACTGCAGCAATGTATCATAGAAGTATCTTCGTCTCTCCAGAAGAACACTGGGGTTCATTACTTTGATGTCATTGGGCAATATAGGAGAGATCACCATTTCATATGATTCCTTATTAGTGGAGGTAGCAAATGTTTTGATTTTTTGGATTTCAAAGTTATAGAAATCAGGTACTAAGTGCTTAATTTGGCCCAAATGCTTTTCAGAGAAGTTTCTTTTGAGCATCTCTTGGACTGATGGTTTGAGTTTATTAAATGTAATCTTTTCATTTCTATTGTACAGTAAAGATACCACTGTTTCCATGCCACGAAAAAGTTCTGCTAGGAATCTGTAGTGATGAGGTAAAGGAAGACTTGTTGGAGATGCAGCCAATGATGCATGTCTGATGTAGGCTGGTACCTGTAATAATGACACATATTATAATTAATAATGACACACATTATAATATTAAATACAAACAAGATTCAAAATTTACAATTTTTGTAAATTTACTAATTATACCAATTTACTGTAAAATGGTATGTTTATTAGATAATTTCTTATCAACTAAATGTAGTTATAAAATGTTTCTCTCCTTGTTAATATTAAGGACCCCCTCATTAGTACTATAACCTACCTATTCTCATTTGAGTACAATTAATTTTAATTGAGGAAGAATACATGACACATAGTATAAAATTCTAATAGGAATTAGTAGTAAGATTTGAAAAATGTTGTCATTAGTCAACGAATTCGAGGATAAAGATCAAAGTAACCAATATTTACAACATTTTACTATGATTTCACAATATGTGGAATAAATAATTTGTTTTTAGTTCTGTTATGACCATTTTAACAAATCAGCTTGACCTCAAAACATATTTTTATTTTGTAAATAAGTACTGCTGACAGTACAATACTTTGTGTTTGCTTTGCTTTGTTAGAATTAATTTAACACATAACCTCAAAACATCATTTTATTTATATTTAAGTATGTACAATGACAATACAATACCTACTTTAACTCCATAATTATTTCAAATGGAAGATAGACAATGAAGACAATGAAAACTCAAAATTGATTTGAACAATGTTTTGATCAAAACAGCTGCACTTGAGAAGCAGCTACAACTTGTTAGGGATATGGTATATTCAATTTTTTAAACTTGTCCTATTTGGCAAACTAACTTAGCATGACTTTTTATTTTCATTTTTGATAAAAATAAAGCAGATAGGAATAATTACATTTACACTAAAGCTTTACTTACACAGTTCTACATCTTTAATACCTATCACTATATTTTTTATTTCAGTTGTGTAGGTGTATAAGTTTAGGTTCCAGCCAGCTAACCATTTTGACAAAATAAAGATTGCTATTATAATGAGGGTAAGGTAAGTTAATTTCTTACACCTACACCCCACAATGAACAGATAAATCAGTGTTCTCATACCATACACAATCTGCACAAAACAGGTGTCTAGAGTTCTAGACCCACATGGGACTGTTTAGCAATGGGAATATGCATTTTTGAACTTCTGAGGTTTGTAACTCATTTGTTCTGGTCAAAATTAAAAAGATCTATCCAGTCCTGGATTTGTAAATAGACTGTATAGGCTGCGGCCTATGGGCGGCAGATTTCAGAGGATGCTCACTCGCTTCCTATCAAAAATTGTAAATCCTAATATTTAACTTTAGTGCCTGCCGTAATACAAATAGAAAATTATTAAGTATTTTAGAAACCTACATAGATAGGGCGGCGGCAATAAAGTGGCCTATAATACACTACACTCATAAAAAATATAAACCTGTCACTGGATCTATCTAATATCAACAATATCGAAATTTGGCATGGAAATCACTGCCTGACGTGCACATGTTTGGTCTCGCCTCTATCATTTGACAGATCTACATATTACATCTATGTTTTTTTTATGCCTGTAGGCTATTTTGTTATTATGTCATTAAACAATCATTAGTTACACTAAGTACTTATTTTATAAAAAATATATTTTATTTAAAAAACAGATGTGATGTGTCACTCACCTTACTAGGACTCTTAACAGGACTAACAATCACTTTCCTAGGGGAAATGAGTGGTCTTTGGCTGCCGAGGGCCTGGCTCTCACTATTGTTTTGGTCTTTGGAGGGAGACAGCAACTCTTTGGCTATTGATGCTCTCTTGCTTGGACTGAAAAGACAAAATCATATGAATAAACTGTTTTGAATATATTGTAAGTTTAGTCAAAAATAATCAATCTTACAAAAACCTGCAAGATGTGTCAAAGGCACTGAACATTCTAAGCATTTTTATAGTAGAATGAAATTTGTAGTCAGCAATGTTTGAGAAATGCATTTGCTTATAGTTCTGGATGTTTTCATTATTAGCAAAAACACAGACAGTAAAATTTCAATTTACGTTGGCAATAGATAAACCCAACATTACTCACCTTTGAGGAATGTCCACATCTATCGATTTAAAGTCTTTGAGGTTCCGTTGCTCTGTGGTTTCCTTTTCTTTGAGTTCTTGAATGCCTTTGCTGATACGATCTGCCTGTGCCTTTAATTCAGCTAACCTAGAACTTCCTGATAATTTCTTCCTGATGTCCCCGAGACTCAATTCTTTTCGGGCAGTGTTAATGTTCGCACTTTTTGAAGGTCCAAGGTTGGGCTTTACAACATTCGAAGCATTGATTTTTTTGGCAAAAACCCCTAAAGATTTATTATGCTGATTTGACTTTATTGATTGTTCTTTACTAGGTTTAGCTTCCGATGTTCTTTGAGAATCAGTTCTCGAAATAGTAGAAGATAATTTATGTTTATTACCAACTGGAGCAGGAATCTTCCAACCCTTCGAATCTACAGATCTCTCAATGAGGGCAATTTTATTCTTAGTACTAACGATATCATCTGAAGCTGGTCTTTTTCTACTATTGAAAAATGTAGTGATGGTTGTTTGAGACATTTTGATATAAAAGAAAGATGTGATATTCGCCCTACAGTAATCTTATTTGATAAAATAAGTTATTCAGGTTAAGTTATTCTCCCTCCAAAAAACGTTAACTACTAGTCGGCGGGTCTCGGGCTCTCGGCTTGGAAGAATGAAAGAACATTGGCAAACATGACAGTGACACTACGCATGACAACAAAAACCGCGCGTAAATGGAGCATAATATTTTGATTAATCGAGGTTTTACACTTGCGCCGTGAATAACGCCATGAATTATTGACGCCATAAATTAATTACTGGCAAAGTGGCAATCCACCAATCAGAGAACCAACAAGCGCGCGTTAAACCGATCTATATTCATTATATTGATCATATTCAACGATCTATATCACGTTCACATCTACAGCACAGCACATGCACAGGTGCTCGGACCTTCGCGACACAAGTGTAGAGAGGTGGTTTTTAAAGCAAAATATATATTTCCTTTTTGATATTATTGCCAGTAAAAAATATTTCATAAATTTTCATAAGCGTACAAAAACTTCATTGAATACGTTTCAAAAAATTTAAAACTATTGAAATTTTGCGTTTTTCCTGGTAGCTAATTTTTTATATGTCCAAAGAGTATATGTCTAAACTGTACCTACCTATATAAACCTATACACAACATTTTGTCATGTTTTTTATGGTTGTTTTGACATAAATGAGTAACCTCTTAATATTATAAAATATACAAAATATGCCTCCAAAACCTATTTTAGTGAAGAATGAAACGAAAAAGAGTATCATAAATACACCAAGCAGAATTGTTAGCCGACCAGATAATTTAGAAGGCGGCGAAGAGACTGAGATTACTGCTCAAATATCTGTTCCACAAGAGGGTGGTTGGGGATGGGTCGTAGTTATGGCTTCATTTACAAGCATTTGTATTCTTGATGGTGTAACATTTACTTATGGTAGCATGTTGCCAGATATCTCTAATGATTTTAAAATATCTGATTCATTAGCAGCTTTGGTAAATTCAATTGCAGTGGCAATTTATTTCATAGCCGGGCCGCTAGCTTCAGCCTTCATTAACCGCTTTGGCTTTAGGGCATGTATTATGTCCGGCTCAGTTCTAAGTTCTTTTTCATTATTGACTTCATATTTTGTAACAAACTATGCATCGCTTTGTGTTTTTTATGGTGGATTTGCCGGCTTTGGGTATTGTTTGATTAATATGTCTTCAGCATTAGTGGTAGGCTTTTATTTTGAAAAACTCCGATCGCTTGCTTTAGCAATTGCAACGTGTGGATCCAGTATGGGCACAATGACATTTTTTCCCATGAATAGTTATATGGTAAAGTTGGCTGGTTGGCGCACAACAACATTATTGCATTCCGGATTGTTTGGTATAATTTATTTCTTAGGAATGACTTTCCAACCACTGTTGTCATTGACCGTTGTTCAAACCACAGATGACCCTACTCGTACAGTTACCTATTTGCCAAATTTATCAACAGCTGGTTTACAACGCACAGTGTCAGGGACCAAGCCGGACATTCTTATGCCAACTGCCACGGAAAGGCTATTCAGTGCTGTTTCAAACGCTAACTTTCCTACAGCTGCAGCGGTCGTCGGTAATACTGAAGCTACATCATCCACTCAACCTGGACCATCAAATGCACCAATTTCGAAACTTACTTTAACTGCTCATTCTCCACAAAGTGGCATAAGTCAAAGACACTTAAAACAAGTACAATCTATTATATCTCGTACTAGTGTGCACGAGAAATCTACACGAAATATGGAAATTAACGTACAGATGGAAAAACCAAAAAAAAGTAGCTGTTGGGCTCGATTATGTCATTGGGAAGAGCATATACCTCAATCTCGACCAATGTATCGAGATGATGCGTTCTATGATGGAAAATTGGAAAAGTTACCACAATACCAAAAAAGCATGATGGACACAAAAATTGACGCTAAAACTGGTCTTGAATATCAGCTGGCTGTGTCAAGAGCTGCGACTACAGTAGATTTGCGAGAGAGACGAGGAGTTTTTACAACAGCTGTCAGAAGAGTTTTAGCAACTATGATGGATCCTAAATTATTAAAGAAAAGCTCTTATTTATTTTTATGTACTGCTGGTTTTATGATTTATTTAGGGTTTTTAGTCCCATTTGTATTTATACAATATAGGAATGAAAATGCAGGGATCGACTCCAATCATTGCATGTTGTTTGTAAGCGCAATTTCATTAGCAAATGCGGTTGGTAGATTGTTGTTGGGAGTTTTAGCATGTAAAATTGAACCTTTAAGAATATTTATTTGCGCTATTCTTGTATCTGGAGTAAGTACTATTTTGTCTGATTTAACTTATAATTTATATTATCAATATATCTATTGTTTTATATTTGGTTTCTTCATATCTAGTATAGCTTCGTTAAGAAGTATGGTATTGGTATCTTTGTATGGATTAGATAATTTAACAAACGCCACCGGTGTAATTTTGTTATTTCAAGGATTAGGAAGTTTAATCAGTACTCCAATTGCTGGGGTTCTTAAAAATAATTTCGGATACTCTGTTGCATTTTATGCAGCAGGAATATTCATTACAATTGGAGGTCTATTCCTAATACCTGTGAAATCAATGTCTTTGAAAGAAAGTAAACTACATAAGAATTCTCCACAGCAGCCTGAACTTAACGTGAATATTCAAATAAAAAAATAAGTGATATTATATAATATATGGTATTTTGTAAAATTAAATTCTGGTTATAAAATATATAGTCCATATCTGTATTCCAATTGCAACAAGAGGAGAAGGAAAAAATCGTTATAATATTACTAATTACTTTATATATAAGTTGCAAGTCTTGCCGTATATTGTTGTTAAGAAATGTTAAGAATTCCTACTTAATTAACTTAATTTAAATCATGATAAAAATAAATTTTATTTCTATACTATTCTCTATTTTTTTTTAATTTCAATCAGCAGATAAGCGAACCGAATGTTTACTGGTAAATAATTATGATCAGACTATCTGTTAATTGATCAATTTATCTGTTCTGAAATGCATTTTAAGCACAAATTAATCTAAGATTTTTAGATAATATTCGGTTCCTAGATACTTTAAGGTTTTCCAAGTTTTTGAAGTGAATACCTCTTTAGCGGCGTTATGCACTTTTTTTGGGATGGGTAAAAAATGCTAAACTCGTACATACGTTTTAGTCCAAGATCCCAGAGCGTTCTGACATAACTTATTTTTACATGGATGAAACCTTCACGACTTAGTAGCGTCTAGTATACTTTAAATACCTGCCTACTTGTGGAGCTTGCCCTGTGACACCTGGGCAGGTACCAGGTGAGAAAGATGACTAAAAATATGATTTATCTAACTTAAATTTGTATGGCTGATTTTTATATATATTTTGTAGAATATTATTCTAAACTAGAATTATAAAGTGTCAGACACTTTTCATGGACCAGAGCTTTTGTCAGACGCTTTAAAGCTCGACAAAATGATGATTGATGAACTTTACTTATTTTATCATGTCTGACTTTTAAATATGTTATTCAAGTAACTATTACAAAGTTATATTTCATCAGTCAGACAAATTCGAGTGACCAAACATCCACTAAACACAAAATTATCCAGCCGGGAGTGCGAGCGCGAGAGCACTATGCGCATGCGTCTCAGAGTAACAAATTGAAATGTATTGAAAATACTTTCTAATTTCAATCCAAGATTTTTGCATCCTTACTTCAATAAGATCCCTTATTAAAAAAAAGATTTAAAAAGATTCAACCCTTGCACAAGTTGAATCTTTTTTAATCTCTTTGAGACATTTCGAATCTTTTCAAATCTTTTTTTCTAATCAGGGATGAGCTTCAATATTAAAATGTGAATTAATAAATATTAAAGTGAATTTATTTATTGCATGTATTTGGGATAGTGAATCGCACTCCCGGCTGAATAATTTTGTGTTTGGTCACTCGAATTTGTCTGACTGATGAAATATAACTTTGTAATAGTTACTTCAATAACATATTTAAAAGTCAGACATGATAAAATAAGTAAAGTTCATCAATCATCATTTTGTCGAGCTTTAAAGCGTCTGACAAAAGCTCTGGTCCATGAAAAGTGTCTGACACTTTATAATTCTAGTTAAGAATGATATTCTACAAAATATATATAAAAATCAGCCATACAAATTTAAGTTAGATAACTCATATTTTTAGTCATCTTTCTCACCTGGTACCTGCCCAGGTGTCACAGGGCAAGCTCCACAAGTAGGCAGGTATTTAAAGTATACTAGACGCTACTAAGTCGTGAAGGTTTCATCCATGTAAAAATAAGTTATGTCAGAACGCTCTGGGATCTTGGACTATTTATGCGTAATACACAATTATTGTAAGTTACCGTACCGTACTAAATTTCATCACATCAATTCAATAGGAATTTTGATGTGATGAAATTTTATGATTTTTCCGGAAAAGAAATAAAGGGAATCATAAAGAGTATAATTCAAAAGTCATCCTTTCCCATCAATATATTAGTTTTATCATATTTTTACACATAATACAGATTACGATACTACAAACGAGATACATTTTATTATGCAATTTTATCTACAACCATTTTATTTTCATTAAATATATTATTGCGTTTAATTTATTATTAAACATAATAAAAAATAAGATGGTGTGAAAATATATAGTTAATATTATACGTCTTGTTTCTTCGCATTCTTTAGCTTCACGACGCGATTATTTAATTCTACGATTTCTACGCTGGTGGCTGGCAACATTGTAATGGCCCCAGAGTTCGAGCGCATTTTGTTCTGTTCTGTCTGCAACCGGCCGCCATACTCAAACAAAAAGATTGAGATGAAAAGATAAAATTTTATATATTCCAAGTTGTTGAGCGCGTTTTAATTTACTAAATGAGTTCTAAATCAGATGTAAATAGAAGAGTCCTCGCCATTCAGGCGAAAAAGAAACGTCATAAACTCGGAAAGAAGAAAAATCGTGAGGATGACCACGGCGCTGCTGGACAAGGAAATGGGCTGCGCAATCAGAATCAAAATCGTCTCGAGCCAACACATAGTTCATCTAATGAGACGATCGAGGAGGATGAGGATGAGCAGTACGCCAGCGACGACGAAGAACAAGAAGACAGCGCGGACTACTGCAAGGGTGGATACCATCCTGTCAAAATCGGAGACTTATTCCTAAATCGCTACCACGTCACTAGGAAGTTGGGTTGGGGCCACTTTTCCACCGTCTGGCTGTGCTGGGATCTCGTCGATAAAAGGTTTGTGGCGCTCAAAGTTGTCAAATCGGCTCCACATTTCACGGAAACCGCTTTAGACGAAATTAAAATACTGAAAGCAGTTCGTGACAGCGATCCTAGCGATCCCAAGAGGAATAAAACTGTTCAATTACTAAATGACTTTAAAATAACTGGTGTGAATGGAACTCATGTGTGCATGGTGTTTGAAGTCCTTGGTCATCATCTTTTGAAGTTGATTCTGAAATCTAATTACAGAGGCATTCCTCGTGAAAATGTTAAAACAATCATACGTCAGGTGTTGGAAGGCTTAGATTACCTTCATACCAAGTGCAAGATTATTCATACAGACATAAAGCCTGAAAATGTGTTGGTGTGTGTGGATGAAGCTTATATTCGCAAGTTGGCTGCTGAGGCCACTGAGCTGCATTCCTTAGGGCTCAGGTTACCCCATTCCTTAATAAGCACTGCACCAAAAGAGTTTCAAGAACAAGTTGTAACTGGCAAGATGAGTAGAAACAAAAAGAAAAAGTTAAAGAAAAAAGCTAAGCGCCAGTCTATGTTACTTAAGAAGCAAATGGAACAAATAGAGGAAATAGAAGAACAAAAAAAGGTAGATAATAATAGTGAATCTGCACCAATGTCTCAAGACAATGATGATTCTCCCCAGACACCAGAAGAGGCTAGCGTCATAGAAACAACACGCTCTGAGAATGACACCATCAACGGTTGTGTTGATGGGCAGCAAGCTGATGAAGATGCATTTGACACAGATGCCGATGCTGTCCAGGTTAGGGGTAAGCAGTATGATTGCGGAGATGATGTGAGCACTCCCATGTCTGAGGTAGAGATGATAGATACACCACCATCATTTATTTCTGAAACTAAAAGTAAATCCTCTGATAAAAAGCCTGATCCAGCTTTTGATGTGTGTGACCTAGAAGTTAAGATTGCTGACTTAGGAAATGCTTGCTGGGTGCACAGGCACTTTACTGAAGATATTCAAACACGACAGTATCGCTCATTGGAAGTGCTACTGAGCGCTGGGTATGGGACCTCTGCTGACATCTGGAGTACTGCTTGCATGGCATTCGAGTTGGCCACAGGAGACTATTTGTTTGAACCTCATTCTGGTGATGGTTATAGTCGAGATGAGGACCACTTGGCCCATATTATAGAACTTCTCGGCGACATACCCAAACGGATTGCGGCTTCGGGAAAGTACTCCAAGGTATTCTTTAATAAGAAAGGTGAACTAAGAAATATAACTGGCTTAAAGCCCTGGGGTCTTGTCTCTGTACTCACTGAAAAGTATGAATGGAGTCAAGTGGATGCAGAGGAGTTTGCAGACTTTTTAAAACCTATGTTAGATTTTGATCCCAATAGGCGTGCCACTGCATATGAGTGCCTTCAACATCCCTGGTTGAAGACAAAGCCCAAGGAAGATGATGAGTCTGATGAGTAAATTTAATAGCTCTCTGTCTGTGTGAATGTGAATGCATTCATGAAATCATTAGTGTCAACATACTAAGTATTCCTGTGTTTATGTTAATCAAAGTTTTATTTATGGATTTGTTTGTGAATAGTCTAATTTGTATCTAGATTGTTTAGTTGGCAATCCTTAATTCCAGGATAAAAATTTTGTGCAGCTATTGAATTATGCTGATGAATAGATAGATAGATAGTCCCAGTTTGTTAGTAGCAAATGTATATAATACACCTGCTGCTCAAATGTAGCCTCGTAATAGATGTGCATAGTGATTGGTATTAATGATAAAGGTCTTAAATTACCCAACTGTACAGATAGCTTTAGTGAAAAATTGTGATGTATGATGACATATAGACAATATAGGTTTTGTCACATTACTTGTTTAGGAATTTATTAGTTGACATAGGATTGCACTTAAAATCACCTAGAATGTGAGAAACCTGATGAGTCATGCATGCATACTGTAGCCATTCAGGTAGTAGTATGTTCACATAGATTAAGTTTGTCTTTTATCACTATCACAATAAAAATCTCATAATGTAAACTTAGAAATAAGACAGTATTTGTAATGCCACATTTCCGAGACTGCCTTTTTATATTACAATGAGTCACGTAAATTAACATGTTGGGAGTCTACTGATGTTTGAGAGGCAGTATGAGACAGTGACCTCGAAACCAGTTATAGATATATTATTTACCATAGATCCTAATTTACATAAACCTGATTTGTATTAATTATATATGCAAATTTACATAAATAAAAATTCAAAACGAGCTTGTTATAATGGATTTTTTTCAAAAACCAATCCTTATAGTCGTAACCCTTTTACAAATCTTAATTTTTTATAATAAAGTTCTAAACATTAATGATAAATTCATTGTGTGATTTTTCTTTTTTGATTCTTTTTTGACTGCATTCATTTATTGACAGATCTGATATTGGACACTCGAATGTGTTACAAACCTTTGTACAGTGGTGTAAAATATCACATTTTATATGTGCATAGTATAGGTATACATTTAGTTATACATATGCCTGAAAACCCACTTATGTAAATACCTGAATCAAATCGTCATTCTAATGAGAGTGGTAGATTCTATATAATACTCATTGGAGGTATTGAGTCAACATTTTTACATTTCAATTTCAAAGTCAGCATTAAATTGAAACCTGGGTGGAGCAGGAAACAATATTGTTTAGGAAACACTGTGCTCCCATTGGACTTATTGTCAGTGGGAAACAATTGTGCTATACCTGTTATATGAGATACTCCATGTTACGGTGACATGAACACAATAGATTGTGCCCACTGCCTACTTACTGTGACTTAAGATTTACCTATTTAATTTTCAAAACTAAATACGTAAATAGCATAAAAACGCTGATTACGGTTCCCTACTTGTGTACGATTTAGCGTTTTGTTTTAATGTAGGTAATCTAAAAGTCAATGTGAGTGTATAGTAGGTATTGATCACCCACTAGGAATAATAGAATGTTTGCAGTACAGCTTATAAGGGCTTAAACGGGGCATTTCACGCAGCAGACATGGTAATCGAAAATAATAATTATAGATTGACTTGTTCCTGGTTAGCCCTATAATAAAGTAGGTATCGAATCTTTAACCAAAGTTTCCTATCGAATTTTATTCTAACCATGGACGTATAAAAAAAGTATTTTTATACGTCCATGATTCTAACCAAAGCCTCCATCCATTACCACTATGAGCCAAAGGTATACTAACTTGTGAATGCGTCTCTGAATGAATGCACAATCTGAATGTTCATGCAAATTTTACGATTAATTTATGTCAGTAGGTACTTAGCTGCCTATTTAAGTTAAATGTGATGCGTCACGCTCACATTCACCATCGTTTTCAAGGAAGGGAGGTCAGAAAGTTAATTTCTAAAACTTTTTATTTATTCTACTGTTGTTTCTTTATAAAACCGTGCAGTTAGGTGTCTTAAAAAACAAAAATTAAATTTCGAATGAGTGGCACTAAAAAGGTACCGGAAATCATTTCTGGCCTTCATTTTTATTTATTTAACGTGTCAAATTTATTATATTTGTATTAAAATAATCTTTAATTATAAAATTCTCATGTCACAGTTTTAGTTACCATAGGTACTCCTCCAAAACGGCTTGACCGATTTTTATGAAATTTTATATACCTATGCATATTCAGTAGGTCTGAGAATCGGCTAACGTCTATTTTTCATACCCCTAAGTGATAAGGGTTGTCCACACTTAACATTTTTATTTTATTTTTTGGTCAATTTTTTTTATTTTTATTTTTCAATAATGTAGCATCAAAAAATACATACAACAGTAAATTTTCACCATTCTATCAACAACCCCTATTTTTTAATAGTCGATTTTTAACGCTCGATAACTTATACCGCAAAACAACATTTGCGGGGTCAGCTAGTGATATTATAAAATAATAATTAAATAATAAAATTTCAAATAATGAAATAAAGTTTCTTCCTAAATCCTAGGTAGGATTTATCTCGGTATACTAATACTAATGTACTCTGCTGATTCTATAACCAACCAAGTACCAAGAAATTAGTTCAAATTATCCCGCAACATGGCAAGGTCAGAATATATTTTGTGGTAAATATCATTGAATATTGAATCAAGTAAAATATTGCATTCATTTGATTTCTCTACTTGTTATTGCCAACATGGTGAAAAAGTCTGGTAGCTAAACATAAAAAATCGACATTTGAACGCATCTTTAATGACAAGATTGGTAGCATTGCATTTCTATCAACATAGGTGTCAATTCTCTGTCAGTGTCGTGCGGAATGTCACAAATGACTTGAAAAGTTGAAATGACAAATAAAATAATAACGACAACAAGACAAGCATTATTATAATTATATTAGGTCTGCAATAACAAGAAATGAATATAATAGCGTAGAATACAAATTGAACCCGAGTATCATTAGTACGTGACGTAATTTTATTGTTTTGTGATTAAAGTGGTAACGTAATTCTGTCTCCTATGGTAGGTACTATACTGGGTTTGCGGTTGAGTTATACTATTGATAGATAGTCAATTTGGTAATCGGCGTAATGCATTGCTTACATTTTTTGCAACGATTTGAGAAGCTTTCATTGTATTTTTTATAGTTAGTATCTAGCACTTGGTCTTTAACAGCCTGGTTCACAAGATTTGAGTCGCACATTGGGCTATGGAGAGGGCTATGTTTGGTATTTCTCTACGTGACAGATTCCGCAACGATGAAATCCGTAGATGAACAGGACTAACCAATATAGCTCTTAAAGCTAGCAAATTATAGTGGCAAAAGGCTGGCCACATTGTTCAAAGGACCAATAAGCTATGGGGAAGAAAGGTCCTCGAATGGCGACCACATCTCAGAGGAGTACAGGCCGCCCTCCAGATAGGTGGTCTGATGACCAGAGGAAGACAGGATCGGGCAGAGTGGCATTTATTAGGGAACCCCCATGTCCAGCAGTGGAAACCAATAAAATTAACTAAATTAAGTAAATCAAATTAATAATTGCTACTACTGATACCTACTCAAGGGTTCCGGTTCATATCCAATCAGGATGGATATATTGGATTTCTGATAGATATACCCTCTCAAGGATGGTTCCGCAGGGGTGATACTGGATGCTTACCAGCTAAAATCTTACTTTATCCCTCTCAGCACCGCTTTGTCAGTTTGGACAGGACAGACAACCTCAACAGTCTGCTGCCAGCCCTAGGTTTAGCTAGCTGCTTCTTCCATTCAGCAATTGTGGACTGTTGAGCAAGGAATTTCTATGTGCATTTTTCACTTAGTATGGGATGTTAGGTCCGAGCCCAAGGGCTGTGTTAGGCTATGCATGGACAACCACTTTCAAACTTAAATAAGTGCAGTTTTATGTAGATAAATTAAACGGGAAACAAGCTGTTCAGTTGTTCACTGTTTAAGAAAATGACAGCAACAACATGACGTTTCGCGAGGGGGGACGTCACGCTTCTCTGATTTGTGTTCAAGAAATCATTTTAATGTCACGTGATTAAATGGCCAATTTTGCGGATTTTATTTTTCGTAAATATTAGTAATCTTTAATTATTTTAATGAAAAAAGTGTTTATTTGGTTACTACATAACATGATTAATCATTAGAAACCCTATACCAGCCGATTTATTCTTAGTGGAAACAAATTACAGCAACAACATGACGTTTCGCGAGGGGTGACGTCACGCTTCTCTGATTTGTGTTCAAGAAATCATTTTAATGTCACGTGATAAAATGGCCAATTTTGCGGATTTTATTTTCCGTAAATATTGGTAATCTTTAATTATTTTAATGAAAAAAGTGTTTATTTGGTTACTACATAACATGATTAATCATTAGAAACCCCATACCAGCCTATTTATTCTTAGTGGAAACACGCCTATTCTCGTCGTGGTATTATATTATACTCACCGTATTGGTGGTGGAGGACAGGGGCACATGGCTTAATACAAACTGTTATGAACTTCGTTTCTCTCCCAAGTCCTAAGCTTGTATTTTTATAAAAGAACTTCTTTGTAGGGCTCATAAGGATCCGGTTTAATTTCTGTTATAGAGATGAAAATAAAATTATGGATTCTGTGCGACTGCACTATAAATTGTTCACCCTCATTGGCCTAATTTTTGCTACACGGGCTTGTCCCCTTATAGATCGGGTCCATGAGATCAATAAACACCGGGTCAGAAGCATAATATTCGTTTACCCAGTACACCTAAAGTGATAATCATAAAATAGGATCAGACGAAGCGGTTGATAAAAGTCGCGATATACAAAGTTTGGCACCTTTGACGATTTTAATTGTGAGATCCACGACGCATGCGCGGCAGCGTCGACCTTCTCGCGTCCTTAGCGCCAGTCGGCGGCTCACGCCGTAGCGTCTCACATGTAAATAAACAGGAAAACTGAATCGACTTACTTTCGCTCTCATTTCATATAGCTGAGAGTCGATTTGTAAGATACGTGGAGTGTTATGGTGATGTGACCTTTTAACGTTAAGATTAAACTTGAAATTAGAAGGCATCAACGTAAAATAAGGTGAGCAATCAATTATTATCATTACTATCAATTAGATAACACCAATGTTTCACTTGATTCGTGTTGTATAACGATCGTTGTTTGTTTAAGTCATTACTATGTCATAACTAAAAATTTTTTCAGCACAAAAACTTTAAAGGTCATGGGCGTGACCTTGACCTTTGTGTCATTGAACTTTACTTTCCCTGCGTCACTCCATACGTGCCACTTTGTACAATTACTACTATTTACTACTTAGGCAAGGCAGTAACTATGTGTTAACCAAACATTTAGGAAGATGTCGTTAAAGTTTATAAGTATGACTACGAATCTACGAAAGTAAATTTTCATGTTTCGTTTGATAAACCTAAAAAAATGTCTTACGATAAAAGTATTTTTGGAATTGTAAACAAACTCGCCGGCGAATGGCGATATAGGTAAGTACCTACATACCTAGTGAACAATTCTTAGTTCATACTGATAATTAAAGAGGTACCTACCTACTAAGTACTACAAATCTACTACTGGAATTGAACAGTTAGGTAATAGGAAGATTACTGTGAAGTACCATTGGAAGTACCAACTCCTATGCTATGGCTAAGTATGGCTGCCATGCATGGCTCAAAAAGTTGTAAAAAAGAGCACTCCTCCGAAGCCCACACACTAGGCGACTAGGTTGTAATAAAAAATTACTGATTACTATGTACTACTGTGCATAATTACAGTAAGTTTTTTATTTTCCCGGTTAACTCTATAGATAAAAATTTGAGTCTTCAAGTTTAACAAGAAAGATAATAACCAATTGAGAAGAGTCCTTATGTTCTATATTATTGAATTAATTGGACTTCTACACATTAACTAATAACACAAAGGCGTTCTGTTCACTCGTGCGTGCTCCATAACACGCATAATTTACTAACTGGCTCCTGGCAGATAAATTAAGGAATGTAGGACTGTAATGTGTAAGTGCGTACCTGCCACAAAGTGCACTCACCGAACGTAGATCAGACTTTCTTTTTTCGAATTTCAACGTCTGGAAGTTGTAGAGGCCCGATGGTGTGGGCCAAGTGGGCTGTATTACGCTGGCGATGGGTTGGAGGCCAAGGGAAACAGTGGAAGCACTCTGCACACGTTTATTTTCAGTTTGCAATGTTACTAACTGTTACTAACATAGTTGCAAATTACCTTATATTATAAATTACCTTAACGTATAAAGAAAAAAAAAAACAAGCGAAAGTAAAGTTGTCAATACAAATAAGAAAAGCGTAAAAAAGGAAAAAATATAACAACAGAAAAGGTTTTATGTTGGAGACTCCAACGAAGTATGTCTCCCAGGAGTGCAAAACTGCCACCACTTAGCTCAATCAATACAATACACAAAATATACCTTTGTAAAATGTCGCTTATCTTTATTTGAGTACCTACTATACTTGACTGCAAACCATTACTGACTGTAAACTTAAGGTGTGTTTGAGTCTTTGAGATACATTTAGTTAATAACTTTAACTAAAGATATCTCAAAGACTCCTAACACATCTTAAGTTATACATACTATAATCTTCCACGCGTCTTAATAAATTACTGCAAAACACCACTATCAACGGTTTAACAGTAGCGTAGGCCAATGTCTGGGGCAATAAGCGGTGACAACATGATCATTGGTGGCACGATTTATCAAATACGAGATGAGGAAGAGGCCGGGCGTTTGAGTCGTAAATAACAATCAAGGGCCGAGAAGGTCTACGAACGCGTTATTCTTTATACCATGACCAACGATTGACCTACCATTTTTGCTATTTCGGGAACATTTGCTTGACTAACCCTTTTATGTCCCACTGTTGCGCACTGGGCTCTCCGCCCAAGAGGGGAGGCCTGGATACTCCACTATGCTTTTCTAATGGGGATTGATTGAGAAACAAGCTTGTCCCCAACCAATGTAGGATGTTTTCAAACCACCCGTAGGGACTTCGACAAGGTTTAACAATTGCTATCTTATCGATAACAACCGGGATCTACGACTTAACGTGCCCTTTTCCTTTTACCTATCCTTATGGTCTCTACTTCTTTTATTCGCTGCTTACTTCCGTAGCTATTTGTTAAATGTACAAAATGGTTTTTAAATCGAAGCCATGAAAATGTTTTCTATGTTCGATATTTGTTCCTACTCCTCTTCTAAGAAAATAAGGATGCGCCTACTCACTCAATCAATGGATAGTCCTTAAACGTTTAAAGTATACCCTTGGCATAGTCATTTAAATGTAATAACTAATAATAAGATATATTTGTTGCTATTAATATGTTTCAAAATATCATTGATCTTTCATTTCATTAATCGCTCTTGTGTTACAGCATCAATAGGCTTTGACTCGTCAAAACCTTCATTTTATTGCGAGAGGCTTGCAAACCATTTCTGAACAATAAATAAAAATTTAAACTTAAATATTTTTTCGCAATAATTTTCAATTTGTTCAGTCATTGATACATTCGATACGTATCCATATGAGTCTGATTTATTCAGTTTTGATTCTCTTGATAGAGAGTTATTTACGACGTGTATCATCAGAATCAATTTTATTATTAGAGTTGTTTAGAATTGTTTCAAGAGGAGAGGCGTAGTTTGGTTTATGCGCCATTCAAGTAGGTTGGTTCTGCCCGCGCCAGGTCTGCTTGAGAAACGTTCTTATCTTCCCGTTTCTTGCAATTAATAGTTACGAGCCTACTAACTCTCCGGTTCCTTGTGGTTACTCCGAGGCACCTCCGAGGAGATATAATCTTGCATGTTTAATGCACAGTCGTGGGTCTGTGGTTCTAGCTACGCAAAGTATTCAAAATAATGATTTTTTATTTTTTCTCAAGATATTAATACTTATTGTATTTCAGCAATCTACTTATGGAAGAGTTCATGTTTCAAATTTCTGTCTTTGTATCAGCTTTATAGTCAACTGCTGGATAGGACTTTCCTAAACAATGAAACCACATACCGATCCTGGACCTTTTGAAACCAACAATTTCCTGTTGTCCTGTCCATCCATGTCCTGGCCGCCAGTCCATCAAGTCTGAGGGCGGCCTCTGTGCGGCCAGCTCTTTAGTAGCCAGCCACTATAATGCTAAATGTTAATTTGGAAAGTCTTTTACAAGTAAGTAGAGTTGTAGAGGCCTTACTTCACAATATTGGTAGATATAATGCGGATTGTTGGACTTCACTCAGAAATAACTCAGAAATGCCATTGGTGCATTGATTCTTATATTATCTAGTCTTGAGTAAGGGAACTTTTTTAACAACAAAGCAATTAACGCTCTTATACTTGCAGAATTGCTCTTATATTGTAATGCAATTCATGTCTATGAACATGTTCCAGGATACACTTACATACTTTTAGTTTAGATATAGGGTGATATAGGGCGTTATAGGGTGATGAAAAGTATTTAAATATTACACGAACAAAGAAGCTAAAAATAATTTAACCTTAAGTACCTACTACATTTTACTGGAACGATTCCAAAAAGTAAAATTTCGTATTTTCTTTTCATTATGATATTGGAACGATACAAGTTTAATAACTGGTACATAATGGTTTCCCACTGATTCTTATGACGCTTAAATAAATGTATTGCCACGAAGGTAGACTTACGGCTTAAAATTTGAGGTAACAATGAAACTTTATTTTGGGGAACAATAATTCATTTCATGTATTTTCGTATTTTTATGATATGGTATTTTCCAAAAAGGACGTAAAAGGAAAGGTTTTCAAAGCATGCAACGAACTGGTACCAGTTACCCTCAAATTCCTTCTGACCATAAGCAACGAAGAAGTCGAAAAACCTGCTACCAACAAATTTTGTGTAACGATAGATTTGCGATTTCTTGTCATGTGATGTAGATACCTACTGGTACGTCTAGCTACGACAACATCCCCATTTATAAATAGGTACAAACATGGTAAAATATACTTTCACAACATACACGTATTAAGATAGGTATATGCCGTTTGTGGCTGCGGCGTTGTGCCAAAAATTCCAGGCATGAGGTTTTCTGTCATATTGTCACATGTTGAATCTAGGAATGATTCTCATAAATACCTACTAAGTTACATATTTTAGAAATGGATGCATACAAATCATTCAAAGATTCAAGAACGTGAAACCTATACGTGAAGGTAAGTGGTCGTCTGACTCTTGACAGGAACAACATTAAGAGTCTCCAATGAAGGATAGCTCGTTAATTAACAAGAGGCTCTAAGGTAGGAATGTTCATTAAACTTTTCTTTTCGGAAATGTCTAAAGCAAATGATGATATCGCAAGTATTTAAGACTAATTAAATGAACGGCACAAATGAATATTATCTGTGTTAAATGTGACTCTGTGTCCCTCTGTTGGGGATGGTCTTTCCTAATTTACAATAACTATGCCCTAAAATCACTCTACCTGTAAAAAGTTGCTATATTGACTTATATACTAACCTATATGATAGGATATCCCAAAGATTCCTGTACTACTCACTAAATTTATGTAAGTATGTAGGCTACTATGTTTTACTACAGCGAGAGCCGGGATTTACGATTACAGTGTAACAGTTCATATTGGCTAGCTCCATAATTACCTATACATTCTGACCTACCAGTATCCACGCACAATTAATTATCGTTTTGGTTGAAAATAATTATGATCTATGACTAAGAAAAACAATCTGTTACATAAGAAACCATGTGACGTCGGGTTGGGTCGAGGGCGTGTCTTTATATTTACGTACTTTAATATTAGGTACCAATATGAAAACGTAGTCTTGGCAGAAGGAGTTGAAAGCATGAGTGCCAAGTATTAATGTAGTTTGTGCCGATTACATGGGGAATCATCAGGGCCGGATTTAGGGGAGGGCAACCAGGGCTACAGCCCCGGGGCCTCCACAAAATAGGGGCCCCCACAATAGACTTCGGAAAAAAAATTAAATTAAGACTAACACTAGGATACAACTTTTCCTTTCATATTTTTTTTGTGTTTTACCTTTACCTACAGTACTTTGTACAACCATGATCACATTAAATATTAACAGAAATTAGAATAAATATTTTGTTCTCATCAATTAGGCAATCAGTAAAATATCAAAATATCAAATGGCCCTGATAAGCATTTGCAATTTATTATTATTATTTATTCGAAAACTCAACTGAAAAAAATTGTTGATTTTATTTGGAAAATAATTTGGGACCAAGGGGCCTCCACTCCTTTGTTGCCCCGAGGCTTCCAGACTTCTAAATCCGGCCCTGGGAATCATTAATCAAGCATGACTTATAGTACGTACTTTTTAAGGGAAGCTTCTTTCATCATGTTCTCTGTATATCGGCTAGTTGGCTGTGTATATAGGCTAGTTGATATTATCTATATACTTTGTATACTTTGTATATAGATAATATCAATATTAAAAGCGGTGATAGCCCAGTGGCTTAGAATTCGACCTCGAATCGAGGGGTCCGGGTTCGAATCTCAGTGGCACGCACCAATGACTGTGTAAAAAAGTTATGTGCGCTTTATAAAATTAAATATCACCTGCTGTTACGGTGAAGGAAAACATCGTGAGGAAACCTGCATGCCTGAGAGTTCAAAAAAAAATGTTCTCAAAGGCATGTGAAGTCCACCAACCCGCATTAGGCCAGCGTGATGGACTAAGGCCTCCCTCTCATTGCGAGAGGAGACCCAACCCTGTAGTGGGTCATTAATGGGTTACTGACAATATACTTTGTATGTAAATGTGATATTGATTTGTGTGTAGTTTTGTGATTTTGCACAATAGAACGTAACAGAGTCAACTGAAAACAATATTTTTCACCATCACCCAGGACTGACTGGTGGAATGCTACGAGTATTAGGAGCGTTTTTTTGTGTGCCTTGTTAATTGATGACTTGGATTCAAATCAAATATTATGTGACATCGCTGTTATTGGCATAAAACATATCTATCTAAATGTGTGTAACACAATACACCTATGTATTAGTAAAAAAGGTGACTTAATCGTATAGATATTGTATCTACGTTCTGTCTGTCTTTAACACATTATTGACCTACAGCAAGGGCGGGTCTCCTCTGACAATGAATAGGATGTACGTACTAGTACGTCTTACCCGTAGTCCACCACGCGGGCCTAATGTGGGTAAGTGGAATTCACATGCTATGGTGAACAATTTTTTAAATTCTCGGTCATACAGGTTTCCTTGCGATGTTTTCCTTCACCGTTTCAGTTTCAGTGATATTAATTTTATAAAACACACATAACTTTTCGAATGAAAGGCTGAATTCGTAGCCACTGAGCTATCACCGCCGTCTACATATGTACCTTCAGTACATTCATAAACACTTATACGAGTATTTCCCGTGTAGAAGAAGGTTAGTTGTAGTTACTAATTAGTTATCAACAACTGATTCGTGACTAATTAGTTAACAACAAATGAATCTAGGCAACTAGATGCAGATCGTATCGAGTGTTGCTTTGAGACGTGTGGAGTCACAGAGGCTGTGTGGTTGACCGCATGTCTCGATTTCTTTGTGAGGGCCTACCGTCGCGCGTCGGCTTTACTCAACAATGAGTGTCGTCTTATATTTGAATGGATTTATTAATAAATCGTTGGTAATCAATAGAAACGTGCGTGGCAGTGGGTATTTATTCGCTTAAAAAATCCTCTTGCCTCGCAGCGTGTAAGTTTGCAGATATATTAATTCGCTCTTAGTACAATTACTTATTTCGGTAGATAGCAGTCGTAAGTTTTAACGACGTTTTGATTTAACGTAGTTTATAAACCATCCATATCCATATATCCATTAAAGTTTTGTCATATAAGCGTACTTACTTGGGTACTTATATTATAATAGTACTTTAAATAACACCATTTAAAATTGCCGATACATTACTGCAGTAGATTTTAACCACCATTTATAGTTTATACTACCGACGATCAATATTGACTAAATAAATTAATTGAAATTGAACATTGGACCGCAGTGAGTATCAGGATAAGAAAGTGATGATTACACTATTCATGCATTACACCTTCACACGATTGTTGTATTAATTAAATTAATTAGATGAACTTACAGGTTTCCGTGTTTACGAAGTCAGCAGAAGCATAGTTGTAAACACCGTTATCGTATCCGGCCGATGTCAATTTTAGACCTTTGACACAAGTGTGCAAATAATATCGATGTGATAGGTACCTATCATAGACTCAGTAAACTACGCAACGACAAGTAAAGGGTCCAACCAAAAACTTTGTGCTGTTACATTGAACATTTATACAATACTTTATATACCTACAATGTAAATACAAGGAGATAAAAGTTATAACAATATATATATTATATTATAGATAATATCTATATTAAGTAATAGGTAGGAACTAGTACCTACTTTCTAATTACACATTAAATTCGTAAAGTGATAAATAAATTTTCCTTTTGATAATCTACATGAATCGTGTCGTAATGTGATGGAAAGAGGTTAGTGTTAAGTAGGTAAAACTAGGTTTAGCGGTTTTACCAGTAGGCTAGGTGAATAAGCTTGTGTTGAGGTTGGTAGATTTTAGGGGCGGCAAGTTTGGTCTAAAATCTTTTTTTCTCAATATTACATAAATAAAAAATCTGTAAACTGCCCTGCACTTCCCAGTTCTAAGTAGGTGATTTTTCAACCTATGTACCTACCAACTGATTTTTCAATGAAATTTGAGAATTTGTTTTCGTAAAACCCATGCTGCTTACATTTTTTATTTTCTCTTTGTGTATAGGTACACAAATGTGTTCACGATAAATCAATAAAATAAAAACATAATGGCCCTTGCTTAGTGATATTTTGGCTACGATGTAACCTTTAATTTTGACTTATCGCTATAAAAAACAGAAAATTTCCCATTTAATACTTTATCTTACATTACAGAACGAGTATAAATAATATCTTAAATTAAAATTTATGTATTTTACAAATTTCTATGAACACAGAGTGGAAAGTACGAGTATGTCAGGATAAACAAACCACTCTGGCTCATATTGACTTTGCAATGGCATGTAAATAAGCCAAGATACCTCGCGAAACTCAAACAGTAGGACCGTGACCGTCTCAAAGGATTCACATAAAACAAAATTTCTCAGAAATGTTGAATTTAGGATCAATAAATTGGCAGTCGAAAGTCGAATCTGAATCAGACTTACAATACCTATACCTATACTAATTATGTATATGGAAATGAATGTCTGTAGGTACAGTTGCGCATTGAGTGTGCGAATCCAATCGAATGAAAGTTTTCAAAATTTTAGAAAATGAAATAGAAAGAAAATTTTTATTCTTCTATTTGATATTTACTATATCAAACAGAACAATCAAAACTGTTTGTTGATTTGGCCACTTTAGTAAAGATATTAGAATATATATTTTATATTACGTACCCAGTGGCGTAGCGTGTCTTGGCCCCGTATATAAATATGTTTGGGGGCCCTTAGGAAGGTAAAGATTTCTCACAAAAGAAAAAAAAATGTTTGCATAAAATTAAAAGAAATATTTATTCATTCATTTATCTGTCACTTTTTCCAAAATTTTTACAAACTATTTAAATTAAAAATTCATATGAAATTACCTTTTTATTTTTGTCATTTCTGAAATAAAAAAAATTGCACTCCGGGAGTGCCGGCAGAAGTGAAATTTATGTGTTTTCTTGGTGATTTGGACGACAGTTCAATTAAAACAGAATTGAGTTTCTCTGTAAGAAAAGAAACGACATTTAATTTTAACGTTTAATAATCGCAATGTCAAATCCAAATTCTCAATAATTATAATATTTAGCTTTTTCTGTATAACAAATAGGTACGCTTATTATTTATGAATGTTTCCTTTTGACAGTTTTCAAAGTTATTTTGACTTTCTATATGCTTCTATAGCTGCGTCCCGTAAAGGTGTCGCAAATCCAGAGATTTTAGCTCATCTAAAAATATGCGTACTGCGCTAAAAGAAGTTTTCACTTCAAAAAATTTGGGATTTTTTTATTAATTTTTGCTCACGCACGTTGTGGGGTCCCGTTTCCCCGGGGCCCCGTATAATTGGTAAGGCAGATACGGCGGTAACTACGCCCCTGAATAAAGATCAACTCTATTCAGGGGTTAGTGATGTATTTTTGTTTAGTGGCAGCATAGTAATTTTGATCTTAGATGCTACTGCTCAATGAACTCGACGTTATAAAGTGGATTAGGGTGCGTTATTGGGGTCGTTCAATTTTAGCTGCATTAGACGCAAAAATTGACGAACTTTAATATGGGTGTGCCAATTTTTCGCAGTACCCCGCCCACCTGCGCCCGCGCGCCGCTGTATCGTGCGATGTGCTATTTATAGATTAAATGTGACATTGTTTTATTCACTGCATTCGATTCGAGCTAGTACTTTTCCATGCGAAAACCGTTAACCCCTAAATGATAAGCGGAGAAAGCGGGATCGTGATTTATATTGAGTACATACCGCATAAATTACACTGGGCGTGATAACTGTCGTGTCTCGCCTCTTGTTGCGTACTAGTTTCCATCCCGATACATATTTCCTGGGGTTTTAATTATTCACGCAGTCCATTAATATTGTCGCGTAATCGTTAGTAAAATGCCACTCGTATGTGTCAAGTGATTTTTCCTCAAAAATAACTTTCTTTTACTAATACTTACATGCCCAGGGCCCCCAAAAGGCAAAAGACGGGCCTGTGTATTATCTGTTATTATACCTAGTAATGTTATATCGTGTCTTAACTCAGGAGGTCTGCAATCTGCACGTAGCAAGGACTACTTACCCCGAGAGGGTTTGCCTGCGCCATGAATTGAGAAAGCCGATGAAGCTGAGTCGTGAGTCAATCCCAATCTGTTATTCCAGATCAGTAACCAAACATCTCGAGGAGTGCACCAGCCAAGTCTTTCTAAGGATACCCCGCTACTACACTTGTAGGTATTACCGAGTGTGTATACAGAATGTACACCATACTTTCGCAAAAAAAAATGAATTATCGGCGTCCTATTTATATTTGACGAACTCAGTGGCGCAGTGGTTAAAACACCGGTGCGCTGCGCGAAGGGTCCTGGGTTCGATTCACGGCAGAGCAGAGATTCATTCATCAATTCAAATTCATCATTCGAATTTGAATTTCTGTTTCTGGTGTAGGTGTGGTGTGTTCGTGTCATGTGTGTGTCCATGGCACCCACGACACAGGAAATCCTAGTGTGGGGCTATGAGTGTGTAGGGTTAAAACTTTTAGTAGCCCTACTAGTGGTAACGGGAATGCAATCATAAATGGCCCTGAATGTATGATGACAGAAAGCTTCACATTTATGAGGGCTTAACATTAAGGATTGCTTACTAAATTGTTCACTTTGGATAAGTCTCTATTTTCGTAATACAGGAAAATATTTTATCCTCGGCAGTAAATCATAACTATGCGTCCACTTTATTTACACACAATCATACAGTAAATCTATAACTGATGTTTGATTTAAATATAGTATTGTTTGGCAATGGATAAGCGTGGCGTGTATGCCGGCGCAGGCGCATGCGTTAGGTAGGTAGTAGTACGTATGTACGGGTAATGTACTTTCTTTGCGTCCGGATTTGCGATCCAGTCTAGTCGGGACCATCCTGTCGCGTACTCTTGCTATCAGCTCCCTTGCGAACTGATAACACTCTGTACTTGTATATATTAATATACTGTGGTGGACGTGCGTGTTAAGTGTCTATCATGCTATGGATTTGCGGGTAAGATTTAGTCGTACTATTTTAACTTGATTAGAAATGAATGATAAACCCAAAATCGTATGCTATATTGCCTCCATAACAGTTAAAAATAATGTTTTTGAAAAGCATTTTTTTGTTGACTACAACAGTTAGGAGAAGCTATGTAGGTGATATGTATTAACAACCTATTTGTAATTAATAAAGCAAAATCTCGCATGTGGATACGTTCTGAGTATTGGAATAGGATGTACCTATGGAACTAAAAGAGAGTTATAATCTTTTACAAAGTTTTTGCCTTCGACACACTCCGAAAAGTGGGTTCTTGTAATTTATTAACGGTGCCGGCGAGCCGCCTGAAATAAGTAGATAAATGAAAATATGTATCTACATATTTACTTACTTCACTCTTAATATCTAATATCTAACTGTAAATCCCCAGCAGGTATAATATTGTATACACAAAAATACTGTACATGCCAGCACAGATGCCGTAGGTTTCGTAGGTAATGTTGAATTCATAAGTACCTACAGTCACTTTACCGTAGCAAAGTAAAATTGAATTGGTACGGTTATTCGTAGCAATATAGGGCTCGATAAGCTCAAAATATTTACATATGCCATGGCATCAATCACGTGTTTGGTATTGGAAATTTTTGAAGAAATACTAAGAATAAAATAAATATTTACAGTTACTGTCCATGTTTATCTTAATCACGTGTGGCAGCCGCCATGATGATTTAAACTACTAAAAACAAAAACATTAAGTACTCTACAACTCTCTAGATAAAAGGGTTGAAGATTGTACATAGGTATTACCAGTAGGTATGTCATGACTTCTACAAGCCACAAATGATTACGCACCGTCAATCGATTTAGATGTGTAAACATCTAAACTTAAAAAAGATAGAATTCTTATCAGACATCGTATGTCCGATGCTACTTATAACAATAAGATGGCTTAGGTGGCTTTAAATAATATATCTTCGGCAACCACACCGGTCCACACCTGACGAAACGTAGGATTTGAAGAACGGAACTACTTAATTCACAGTTGGTTTTAATGTAAAGTCATCTTAAGTGGCTCTACCACATACAAACTTAAGTTGTAAGTTGTTTTTCAATTTATAATAGAAATATGACTCGCTAGTTATTTACTTTTATATATGAAACGCAATAGCCCTTCGTATACGTACCAGTAGAGCAGCTATATTACGAGTATGTTAAAATACATTACGAAAAAGTTCTGGGACATTGGGTTTCATTACGAAAATAAAACAAGTAATATTAGCCAACATGCATAGGTTTATTTACTGTTTCACTTGGGGTTAAAGTAAGTGCCTTACCTCTTATGCAATCCATAACAAAATATGTAAGAAAATAATAAGATATGATAGTAAAGATGCTCTTTGAGAAGATTGTTTTCTTCATTCATATTCACTTCGTACATATCGTACATGTTTGTTTTGCGAATAACAAACAAATAAACGTTTGTTAAATAATATCAACGTGGACGTTTGCTGGTGATTTACTGTTCTTATCAATCTCATTTCTTTGCATGTACCTACTCCCATTTTCTTTATGAGTGTTATTTATTGAATGATAGCTATTGACACAGTTAAAGAAATAATCAATATTATACAGGGTGAATTTTTCCGTGGATGTGGAAATCCGAAACTATTAGGAATCTCGAAAAACACTGAAAGGAGTCTGGGGACCGATTTTGATGAAAACTAAAACTGTATTATTGGATTTTTGAAAAATCAATATGCCTAACCAGGAGTTGAATCCAATGACTTTGAAAAAAATCATAATATAATCTTTACATAAAACATTTATTGCTTCTTCCTTTCATTTGGTATTGGTAGCTAAATTTACCTTTAAACTTTTAGGAAAAACGTACACTTGTAGAAAAATTGTAAGGTCTCATTTTAAAATTTGCTTCTTTTATAAAAAATTTCTTTGTTTTATAAAACGATAACCGGGCGGCCTAAATTCTCTTATGCGTTAAAAATATATTGGGCTCAGTCACAAATAAATATTGTTTGATAGCTAATATGAGGACTTAAGTTTGTAGCATCATTGTAATATTAATCGTTATCATAGTCCCGAGGTACCGAGCTGCAAGTCCCGAGGTACCGAGCTGCAACCGGCACTAGGTAGCGTGGCCCGACCAGACTCGACCCGTTTAGTTCAAACTGAGATCAGATTTCAGCTTGTTATTTTCACGTACAATCTAACGCCTTGTTATTCTCGGAGAAAATACACAACATACGATTACGACTGCAACCTCGGTGTATGTTCAACATTCGACTGCACCGATTCTAATCGACACAGAGAAATGCTAAATGTTTTACATCGTACAGACTACAGACCTTCTAATTAAACATGAGAGCATTGGCACTGCAAAGGTTATCTCTTGGGCTCGATTGCTAATAGGACGCCTTTATTTTTATTATTTTACATAAATATCTAGTTTCTTGAATGAAGTAAGTATAGGTTTGTAAAGTTTATTTTTATGACGATTTTTTTGTTCTAATAGGTAACATTTGAAGTGGATAGTGCAAATATTAACGTCTAATAAGAGCAATAATCATATATTATCTATATGCTTTTGTAATAGGTACTTATGTACTCGTATAAACCGTCTTCTTGGGAGGCCAAATATGGGTAATGTGAGTTACTATTAGTTGAGTGTTGTGTGGTACTTAACAGAAACAGTATAACAAAATATACTGACTATGGACAGCAAGTCTCCTTGAAAATGTTCTATTTCGTGTTAATTTAAGATATAAGATGATAGATATAAGATGACATATAGGTGACATTTTCAACTAACATAGTTGTAGGTACTAAGAACTACTATCGACTCATGTACGCCAAGATCCGGAATAAGTTCTTTTTTTAAGAATATCATAAGTCTGGTTTTCCTCTGCCACCTCCTTCACAAGGCTCTGAGGTTACGACCTCGTAACCCACAGTATAATGTCAGAACAAAGGAAGATCAAATTAAATTATGAAAAATGATTTGCATGACTGTACTTTCATCACATGACGTGGTCCTAAACTGTGAGCTTAATCCATAAGCTCAGGGTCGCTCGGAGGGCAATAGAGAGAGCTATGCTTGGAATTTCTCTACGAGACAGAATCAGAAATGATGAAATCTGTAGAAGATCGAAGGTGACCGACATAGCTGTCAAAGTTTGCAAATTAAAGTGGCAATGGGCTGACAACTTCGTTCATAGGACTGACAACCGAAGGGGAAAAAAGGTCCTCGAATGGCGACCACGTTTAGGCAAAAGGAGCACAGACCGCCCTCCTACCAGGTGGACTGATGACCTGAAGAAGGCAGAGGGAAACCGTTGGATTCAGAGGGCCCAGGACCGGGTGGATTGGCGTCGATTAGGAGAGGCCTACGTCCAGTAGTGGACTACCAAGGGCTGAAAGGAAGGATGGAAGGACTTTTATCAAATTGAAGATAACGAGGAGTCGAAGATACAGTAACTCCCATTTTGAAAAACTTTGATAGCATTTACGACTACATTTAGAAACATTGGATTTCACTTCAGGAGATACCAAGCCTACCATGGCTCTCATAACCCGCAGACTAGCAGCATATCGTGTATTTCAATTTCCATTTTCATCCAAAACAAATATCATTAAACCTAGCAGTGACGGTAGTGTCGTAGAACGCATGTAAGTGTGTCGCCATGATGTTGTCACGCTGCGTGCGCGTCACGCTGCGCTGCGTCGCGTCACTCCCGCCACTCTCGGCACTCGTCCTCCGGTGGATCCTGGTGCATATCTCGCTACTTTCCTTTATATTAACGAGTGAGCAGAATCGATTTTTATGTGATTTTGATTGATTGTGGTGGTGGCAGTATTGTTAGATGCAAGTTTGTCGTGTTGTTACTTTGCGTGACGCGCGTCAGTTTGTTCTGTGTCGCGAGTTCGCTACACTCTCGCCCGACACACACATAAACACAAGTTCAGCTTCTAACGCAGAGCTTCCAAAACACCTATGTCTGGTGAAAAATAGATTTTGGAACTCGAAACAAAATCAGTTCATTATATTTTATAGTAAGACTAGTCGAACCGACAGGCGTAGCCCTGCCCTTAATTTAGATCCAAACTACTTCTAAGATATACGACTCCAAGTTAGTCACTCTAACTTTCTCGCAAATCTATCTCTCCCTAAAAATCAAAATTTCCAAAAATCCGAGCTTACTCGAGGAATTTATAGGCTTCCGCATGGCTTCCGCTGCCTATAAACATGATAAATAAAAGTATAACTTTAACCCTCATACAAAGATACCCCTACCCTATCGTTCCCCTTAAAGTTAAAATTCTGTTTTAGTGGATAAAGAGGTAATTAAAAACCAATATCCCAAAATTTAAGCTTTTAGACTCAGTAGGTTTGGTTTGGCGTCAATAGTTAGGATAATTATTTTATTTAATACCTACTCACATTTTATATTATTCGTATGGAAAGTCCATAAGAATTTTTAATAATTCAAAAATTGTTATTATAGGTATTGAAACAACCCTAATTATTATGAAGTCATTTATTTAGATAAGGATGAATACTTAGCTACTAATAAAGTAGTCTAGATTCTAACCACAATATTTTTTAGCTTTTTTGCTGAAAAATGTGTCTATTGTGACGTAACCATAATATTTAGATATATGCTATCCCGGTCTTTTTTGTAGATTTTAATGTGTTCTACAAATTTAATAGGTTTCGCAGCGTTCGCAATCTAATGAATTTTACAAGTAATTTTTCTCTACCTTGGGTTACATTACTGAAGTTTTCGAAGGGATTCCTAATATTTTTGAAAATCTAATAAAGCCTATGTTACTCAGACTGAACATAGCGTTCTATTGGTGAAAGAATTTTTCAAAACGGTACAGTAGGTTTTGTGTGAAAACATTACAAACATACACATACAAAAACACAAATGTTTCCTCTTTATAATATTAGTTAAGATTAAGATAAGATTAAGAATACAAAGAAAGAAATCGGTTGACTAATAGAGAAGAAATAGGATAAGAAGTAGCTAAATGAAAGCAAATGTTTTATTTTTTGTCATTTATTAATTACTAGCTGATCCGGCAGGCTTCGCTCTGCCAATTAATTTGACTTATATCGCGAAGTTTTTTGTAGATATTGATATGTTCTTTAATATTGTAGAACATACTTTTGTTCTATCATCAATAGTTTCCGCAGCGCATGCGCCGAAAGACGTTTTAGGACACTTTTTTACAACTTGAGTTACGTTACTTAAGTTATAGTAAGGATCCCTAATCTTTTCTAGCAATAAATATTAGCCTATGTTACTCGGGCTGAATGTAGCTTTCCAGTGGTGAAAGAATTTTTTAAATCGGCACAGTACTTTTTGAATTTATTCATTACAAACATACACACAAAAATACAATTTTTTCCTCTTTATAAGATTATTAGTTAGTGTAGTGTAGATGTAGATGTAGAAGTGTAGATGTAGATGGAGATAGGTAATTGCTGTTATAAAATTGCGATATTATTTGCAACTAGGAATTTTCAAACAAACATAAAATTGAATAGTCGGTACGTGGGCGTTTAAGCAAATAGGTACACTTGCATTTTTAAGAACACAATATGAATTACATATATATATGTATTATGTATATCGAAAACAATAACGAATGAAAACATACTATCGCAATGCATTATTATCGTTCTGTTCATTATGTGTAGGTAGGGGGAAGTGGGGCAGATTCATACAAGGGGCACCGTCATACACTAGAGATATCTGTTGTTAGGCGCGCATTAACTGAACGACGTATACGTGTACGTGTGACTTACTTTTGTGTGTGCTGGCCCACGGAGTTTGACAGCTGTCAGTGATAAACTCGCGACGAGGTGAACCGGAACGTGATTTGGCCACTCGGAAATAATTGTATACCCTCAATTTAACCATTTTAATTTTAATAAAATCTTTTATCTAGATTATTCAG
Organism: Erynnis tages; assembly: GCA_905147235.1. Classification (NCBI taxonomy): domain Eukaryota; kingdom Metazoa; phylum Arthropoda; class Insecta; order Lepidoptera; family Hesperiidae; genus Erynnis; species Erynnis tages. The sequence continues at coordinate 4,526,501 of LR990081.1, forward strand.
TACTTTTTTATTTCAAAGATAATAGGATCAAGTTTATGAATTGATACGTGAATAATGATATATATGGTTGGTTTTTTACAGGAATATTTTTATTTAATTTTCTTTTGATGGGGTAGGTTCATACAGCAGTATGCGGGGTACATTCATACTGTATGAATACTTGCTTTCACAACCTCTTGCATCAGCAGTGATGGATTTTGATAACCCTGAACCATCTACTTTCAAAGTATTGAAGACGCCTCATCATATAGTATCATTTCGATAAGGCCTTTCTCGAAAGTTCAAAGACACAAACAAGAAAAGGTCAATCACTTGGAAAATCATGATGAAGAAATTAGTAAAAGAACGAAAAAGTAAAGCAAGAGAAATGAAGAAAGCGTTGAGCTTATTAAATGAAGATTATAAGAGATCAAGTAAACCAAAAAGGAATAAAACCAAAGAGAAGAGAAACAATCAGTAGCGACAGTGAAACACATATCAGCCTAAGAGAAAGTTCTGCTTCACCTTTCGGCGTGCTTGAAGAAAACGAAGAAGATGATCATGAACAGCTTGTACGCCCTGAAAATGTCAAGGATAGCCTATGTGCTTATAAAATTTAAAAGTCTGAATAATCAAACACTACAGTTTGACAGAAGTAATGGTGTCATTTTTGAGGAAGAAACCAGGGTCGTCTATGAAATTTGTATTTCCAGAAGTCAAAGACGTTGTATGTAGTATTAGTTGCTCAAAGAGACTAAATACTTTTAATTTCGAGAACGTTATATTTTGATACTTTTATTTTGATAAATAATTAAACATTTCTTGCTAAATTTGTGTATTTTTTTTGCATGTATGAATCTGCCCCATGGCCTGTATGAGAGGTGCCCCGCATGCGGGGTACATTCATACATTTCTACCATTTTTTTAAAACTTTTATAAAATGCCTCTCGTGTGTATTTATACAAATTACATGTTTTTAATACAAAGTCAGATAGTTAGAGTACTAGTTTTTAATGAATCTATACAGATATTGATACCAAAGAAAATTCTATAAGACGAAATAGAAAAACTGTATGAGGCTACCCCACCTTCCCCTACTGTGTTGAATATTTTAGGCGTTTAAAAATAATAAGTATGTAATTGTTCAATATTTTACTTTCGAGGTTGTTCTAAAAGTTATCATAATGATATCAAAAGAGATCTCTTATCTGTGTGATAAGACCACCCAATGTATGTAAATAACAAATTTATCTGTTTTATGTTTACCTCTTTAAGTCTTAAGGGGAAGTTTTATCAGGTAAAATACTATACAAATTATATCTACTCAACGGTATGTGAGTTCCACCAACCCGCACTAGGTCAGCGTGATGGACTAAGGCCTATAGCCTTATCATTATGTAGGGAGACATAGCTACCTACGAACTTGCAGTGGGTCTCTCATGTTAAGAGAAAATCGCAATCAATTGCAAATCATAAACATTTTGGTTGCATAATATTTTTTTTAATTCTGGAAGAATGCAGTATAGAATTCTCGAATTCTATTTTCACCAGTGTCACTGAAGGTCACTCACGATGCGCGCTCCGCCCGCCCTCTGTATGACAAACAACGCTGTTATGAGGTCGTCGACCCCGCGCCAAATTATACAACAGATACAAAACAAAACCTTAAATAAAATATTGCCAATGATATAATTTTTTTAAATGTTATTGAGAGCTTTTCTTACACTAAGTACATTAATTTAAAAAAATAAACTCTAAACAAAATTCATGAAAATGTGTAGAATAGGTACCTAATTTATGAATATTGTAGTTATATGTAACACAATTCGCATAATAATAAATAAATAACGCAAACACAATTTTTAGAGATATTTCCAAATTAACGATATATATATACATTATAATAATTAATAATATGTATATAAATTTAAAAGGATAGAAAATTCCATCGCTATTAAGGTTTTTCATCGAAGAACCTAAGGCGACAATATAAAGTGGCAGAATAATTTATTCATGAGCAATAGCTTCGGTTAAATAGATGCAGCTGTATATGGAGTCAAACATGGGTATGGTACGAAGCGATTTAAGATCAATTTCCTTGCTATCAGAGGTGGCATGGCGTTTTTCAAGCGTCGTGAGAAGGTTCAAAAGCGTATAAATCGTGGACGACATCGTTTATCGGAGCAGGCTGCGGGCATATACATAACGAGGTCGTGGTCCATAAGTTACTCGGGGCTAGTTCCAGCCCTCCAGCAGACATATGCCACATTAAGGTTTACCGCACCGGACATGATTCACTTCGTCTTGTGTGCCGATATAAATTATAGAAATAAGTACCCGTACATTCTATCTACTTAGGTAATTCTTATTAACAGTTTTCAGCAAGATAGATATCAATTTGCCAAGGCGATGGTCAATTTATTTCTTTAAGGCCAATAAAAATAGTTAACAAAAACCAAAACCCGACTACTTAAAATCACAGTCTAAAATTATTTATTAAACAAGAAAATGTTCTCATGTGATATATAGTATTAAAATGGCAGTCGTGGTTATATTCCGTATTGTCGCTTACTTTATTTTACGGTGGTCTTCTTCAAAGCTTCAACATGAGTTGAAGATATTATGTTACAAAGAAAAGTACATACTCACAGACTTTTAAGTCTTAGTCATTGCAATAATAATTCTATTCCCAGTAGGGCTTTTCAAAAAAGTTTCTGATTTTTTTTAAGAAAAGCCTATAATTATGTTGTAATTATGTTATCTAAAAACAATTTGACATTATTTTTATAATGATATACAGCGTTGGCTACTCCTGATTTATGCTATGCCGGCTAAATTCATTAGAAGTAGTGCGTCAGCTACATAAATGAATGTGTTTATTTCTTCAGCCAATTATTGTAAACATTTGGAAGCGTTTATTGCTTTCAAGGTATTTATTACGTCGTTCAGCGCCATTTTAAACATGTCAGTCTGATTTTTCTCCCGAAAATCTCATGAATATGATTTAATATTTGATGTATGAGTACGAGGTGGCTGTTCTGATATATAATATTTTTTAAAGTTTCACTTTTTGCTATTACTAAGTATATTATATAGAAAAGTCCGTCTTGATATGCTGTGTATAGTTTACACAGAAAAAGTCACCTCTGTCGGTTATAAAAAGTGTAATTGCATGATTTTGGACTTAAGAACTTTTTGATTTAATCTAAGCTTAAGAAAAAATTATAATCTTAATAAAACCCACAATTTCTTCATGTAAGATCAATTAGACGGTACCATAGCAAGGTGCTTACTAGTAATTTTGAAAGTGTAACTCATAAGTGAAAGTGTAATTTATAAGATGAATAAAAGTGAGTGAGATTCATGTTTAAAGATTTAGTTAATTGATATGAAAAGCTGTTGTAAAGCAAATTTGGGATTGTGCTTTTGACATGTAATGCAAAATGCAAATGAGGCAGCATTGAACTGATACAAACTGGATACAAACTGGCATTGTATGTAAAATACATTTATAGGAATTCTGATAGCACATTGCCTATATTTGGAACCAGTCTAGACTACCGTTTTGTCGGCGGTGTACCTACAAATAATCGAAATTTTGAAAGTCCATAAACCCTTACCGCAATAAACACGGGCTATTTTTGTGATTTGGACATTTTGTCATTCACCAGAGACTTAAAGCTTACCCATAATTAACCCTCAGGCTTTAAAGTTTACACATCATTTAGTCATTCACCTCAGACTTTAAAGTTTTCACATCATTTTTTAATTCACCTCACACCATAAAGATACCACATCATTTTGTAATTCACCGCAGACTTTAAAGTTTGGGCAGGTACATTAAATTAACAAGAATTTTAGAATTTAAAACTCTGACCAGTATTTTCTGTCGACTATGCTGAAAAAGTTAATGTGTCTTGCATAGGTATGATCATCGTGTGCACGCGACTACTTCCCGTTGCAACATTACTTACCAAAGCAAGCTATAATACCTTCCACATTTCTAAGTTTTATGCTTCTGATTATTATTAACTTTATAGCTTTAACGGTGCTTTTAACCGATTTCGAAAAAGGGTAGGTTAGGTTAACTTCAATAGTTATAAATATATAATAATATTCATTTTATGTTTTTAACAACTACTTTATATAAAAATTCTTAACATATTTTAATTGATATTGTAGTAAGTTGGTAAAATTGATGTTTCAGTAATGTTCTTTCCTTACATAATTCTCGAATTCGGCGCGCACGTTGTGTTGAATTGAAAAATCATTGAAAAACATGAATGCTTTGCATGTACCCGTATATTCGTAGGTACTTGTGGTGTTTCTTACTCAATATCAATATAGTTATATTGCCAGGGAGTTATCTGTGCATGTCTGGCAAAGTTTATTTCTGGTTCGGGCACATAACTCCGGTACATTCGGTTCCGACTTACCACAAGCGTAGGCAGAGCCCTTTGTCGGGCTCACGACAACTAAATTCATTAAACTCAATATGGAATAGTTACCTATATGCGTATTAACTTTCTGGCTAGACTGCATTTCTCGAGGAAAGGCCTATTTGGTTTTTTACCCGACGTTTGTCGTATTTACTGCTGCGGTCAATTTCAACGACTTGCAAGTTTACATGCAAAACCTTGTTTGTTATTGACAGAGAGGATTCCATTTTCAAAAAAATTGATTTCCTATACATGTCTTGTTTAATTTAGTTTCGTTTTTCAGTTGTTTCCTTAACCACTGAAATGTTTGCTTGATATGTTTGAAATTATAATTATGTTGTCATGTTGTCAGTAGGTACCTAATATTCAGGTTAGTTTTATCTTTGAATTGATTTTTATTTGACTTTGCTTGATTGCAGCAAATTTCTCAGTATTAAAGGCAGTCATCGATGATTTAATAAAGTTTGTGCAATGCGTAATTTGAATAACGAGTAAGCTGATATTTTTTATTGAAATAGGTAAAGGGCTTGAATTCGATGTTATGTGGTCACCCCAGTCCAGTACAACTACAAGAAGGCTCGGCTACCATGATTCTTGGAAGAGCGTTGAAGGGGACCCTTTTTAACCCCCGACGCAAAAGAAGGGGTGTTATAAGTTTGACGTGTCTGTCTGTCTGTCTGTCTTTCGTGGCACCGTAGCTTGCGAACGGATGAAGCGATTTCAATTTAGTTTTTTTTGTATGAAAGGTGAGTTACGGCCGAATGTTCTTAGACATGTTTGATGAAAATCGGTTGAGTCGTTTAAAAGTTGTGGGGGAGAAAGTGGGGAAGAATAACCGAATTTCTGCAAATATAATCGAGTGGGGTCTCAAATGAAAGCGTATCACGTACACTTTACAAAATAATATATTCAATGAATATCGGTTGAGCCCTGAAAAAACTCTGGGTGTAAAAGTAAAATACCCAATATCTGCAAACATATTATTGTGTCGGTGGCTTTTTAAATTTTTAATTGAATTGATTATCAATGGTTTACTAAATAAAAAAAGATTTATGTATGAATATTCTAACATAAGCTGTAAAATTTTATCGCTCGAACGTCCATCTAAATCGTATATGTGTACAAAATAAGATCACGTTTGTATTGGAGCAGTTTTATAAATTAAATGATGAGGTACGATTGCGTGTTTGTCGGGTGTGCGCTGAATTAGGTCACATAAATACCACTTTAATTTTTAAAGTTGCAAACTATTTAGAGCCCATATATAAAGAACATTCTGGAAAATGTCAGGAAAAAGAGAGAAAAAAGGTTCAAAATTTAACGTCAATATACATATCGTACATACAAAATTTGATCTCCATTAATCCATACTTTGATCTCATTTTTAGAGAGCACGAGTAAGTTCAAAATCTATGGTATGGTATGGTATGGTAGTATGGTACGTGCTGCTTTTTTGCTCGACTTGGCGGGTGCACTGCCGTGCCACCAGATTTTGTTTCTTGTATATTGTTAATAGCTTAAAGGCGACCCTCTTTCGAGGATCTAGTTTGGAATCCCATAAGTATTTTTATTGATCCATATCCGGCTTCGGACGCAGTGCTGGGTTGTGCCCGAACCCAACTGCATCTATTCATCATTTTCTGTTCATAGATACTTCTAAAGTATTCTAAAACAATACTTATTGCTGTCACTTTAAGGTACAAATTTGAATGCATCTGCACCCGTATTGTGTCTCGTTTCGAATTTTAGGATATTGTTATTGTTTAACTCATTAGTAGATGCTACTGATTGCTGGAACCGACAGCCGGAATAGATAAACTTATTAAATATGTACACTGATATATTTGTATGACATTGCGTAGATTATAAAATATACATGAAAGATTGATAGAAGACGTAAGGCACTGGTTGATTGAAGAGTTTATCCAAAGTTGTTTGTAAACATCTATCTACTATTTTTGGTTGGTCGTGTCTTAAAATGAGCCGTGAAAATTGAAGATACTGCGATACATTTTTTGTACGCTATTAATTTTAATTTATTGGCTTTAATTTACTTACCAAGATACTTACCTAGGCCTAGGTTGCCTTCGCTGTTTAGGGGAATGTAAAAAAATGTATAATTTGAGTTTTGGCTTCAAAGATGGTCGACGTCGACGAGCAATCGAACGCCGTCGCGCCGCGTGCGTATCACGTATTGCTGCCGTGCCGTTTATTTATACATTAATAATGCCGATGTAAATATGTATGGGCAGGTATTTGTCCCTATCGGTACAATCACCAGATAATAGGTTGACATAATTAATCAAAAAAGTACAAGTGGTGGACCGGGCATAATGTGTCGATAAGATGTTTGAAATATTGGCGTTGAGTTGAGAGGGACGGACGGCGGCCACATAGGACGGCGAAGTGCGCAGTCGGACCGGCGGCCGGCGCTCGCTCGGCGTTCATTCGCTTCGCTTCATTCTAGTGTAGGTGACGCGTCGTGTGGCCGTGCGCCGTAAACGCCAACCGCAACAATTTTACTCTACCCGCACTTACAATGAGTGACCGGCTCAAGTAAACCGATCAAAACAACCCTAACAAATTATTTCACGTCCATCGACTTGCAAAACGTGAGCAGCACGCCGGTCCCGTGTGACAGTTATCTCTAGTGCTTCATTAATTATGAGTTATGTATCAATAAATAAATAAACGTCGACATAATAAGTGGAACAAAACTGACTATAGTGTTTGTGATAGATGGATCATATGTGTGAGAGTAACAGTGGCAACTTTATGAGTTCTCCAGATTTAAAAATGTCGCTGGAACATGAAATTCCTGTGTTGATAAAAAAGGTATTTATTCTTCGTATCTACTTCTATCTTATGAAATAAACTAAATAACATAAAATAACCTCATAATAGCTCTCTGTGACAATATCTCATTAGTAGGTTACTACTAAGTACCGTTAATCATTTCCATTTATTAACATACAAATTATAAAATCCTTTTTTAATATCACATTTTGTTTACAACTTTTCGTTAACTTTATATTTACTTGATACAGACCTATGTCTATTAATTAATAAACAGTTACGGATTTATTAATATACTGGACAGCAAATAAACCGAGCCACCCGCCACCTTGTAACATTAATCCGATTTTCTCAGGAAGTAGAAAACGTACACCCATCAAACTCATATGTAAATCTGATAAATACAGATGGCGGGTGGCTCGGTTTATTTGCTGTCAAGTGTAGAACCAAACTATAGATAGGTATAACTATAAACCAAATGCAGCCCAGCTAGTCTGACACACACAACACTAACTAACTACTGACGTGCAAGTCGTGCAACTAATGCTCCCAGTTCATGGTGTGGTATTTGGCCTAAAAACGGACGTCCTCTTTTTATTCCAAATCTAAGTAGTTTTTAATATTTCAAGTATTAGAGTAGAACACTGGTGTGCCGATAAATAATGCATAAACTCCGAGATTTCGGCATTTATTTATTATTTGATACCGTGTCCGTTTTTAGGCCAAATACCACACCGAGCAGTTGTCACCCTTGTCACTAACTTCAAGGAATTTCCTATATTCTTAGAAAAAGCCGTCATTACTGCTGGCCGGTGCGTGTATTCAAAAAGCTAAAATTACCTACATATTGTTCGCGTATCTTTACAATTATAGAATATATATTATTACTATTTAAAAATAATAAATTTCTTTTTCGTTCTTATATACTTCGATAAAAGTTTTAAACATTGTAAAATGATCTATGGACCAGAAATAGACTTGAAATTGTAGTTAATGCATTGTCGATCTTCAAACACGTATACACGAATATATTATTATTCAGTATTGAATCGAAACCCACGCTGCAGTGGATCAATTGAAAAAAGAATTCGCCTTGTCGCTCAACGTTACAAAATGTTACAATCTTTAACGCAGGCTAGAAAGCACGCATCTTGTTAGGGGCGAAATTTAGTTGATTTAGATTTGTATTGGTCATGTGAGTGATAGAATCCACTAGTCCCTGCGCAAAATGCAAGTGAACAAGCAAAGTTTAGCAAAGTATTCAGAAGGCGGTTGCAAGTTCCAGTCCAGGTCTATTTATACTGGTTGAAAATTATTGGTTAGGTACTGGACCGGTGTAGGTTACCTGTAGTTATTACATGGTGGCATCCATTTAGGTTGGTGCTAGTCGAACAACTTATTGCGATCAACCATGCAATCATATTGATGAATAGCTTCTAGTTTTCCAGGTATAAGCCTGAACTGGATGAAGTAAAAGCATAATGGTTCACTTATACCAATACCGGGCCGGCCTAGGTAATCTTGGCGCTTGGGCGAATAATTCATTTGGTGCCTTCATAATTATTATATTTTTTGCCATAATTTTATTGATAATAAATAATGAAATAAAAACTAAAAAGTCGTTTTTAACTTTACCGAAAGGAGTTAATGTCAGAATATGCGAAGAATTTATTATTTTTATGGATATCAAAAATTAGCGTTTAAATGGTAACTGTAGAGACCAACGCCATTGACATTGCCTGAAGCCATTGCTGAACTGCTGACAATACATTAAAAAGTACTTTTATTGCACTGGAAGTAGCAAGATGCATCTTTTACTACTTGATCGAAACACGGATTCTGGACATGGGGTACGATAGAAAGCGAAATAAAATATGGCATATAACGGTTTTTATGGCTTCTATTATAGCAGCTTGAGAATCTGCCTCTCCTTTTTTGAATATGTTTTGTCAATGGATGTATTCTGCATCCTACAAAGAAGAAATATATTTCCATTAACTTTTTAAAGATATTTTTTATCTGATATCCATGAACATAAATGTAATGTTTGATGACCTGAGTGGCGCAGTGGTTAAGACATCGGTGCGCTGCGCGGAGGGTCCTGGGTTCGATTCCCAGCAGAGCAGAGATTGGAATGATGAGTTTAAATTTCTGTTTCTGGTCTGGGTGTGTGTGTTCTTGTCTGGTGTGTGTCCATGGCGCCCACGACACAGGGAATCCTAGAAACCTAGTGTGGGGCTATGAGCGTGAAGAGTTTGTTTGTTTGTTTGTTATGTGAAAACTTCAAAGATTGCCGTATCTATTGAATTTTTACGTTTACCTTATATATGTTCCACAAGAAGAACTAGTGTTATATTTAGAAAACCATCCGTTACGCATTCAATAATTTCAATACAGTAGAGTTTGAATATTTTTAGTTGTCATTGACCTCACATTGGGATCTTGAAATAACTGGTGCTGAAACTTTACTGAAGGTCAATTGGCTATCAAAAATATATCACAGAAAATAGTTTGCCGAGCAATGTGAATTCATATGTTGATGTTGATGCTTAACACGATGTTATCTTGGGAATATTTAAACAAATGTGCGTTTAAAAATTGTTTAAATTTAATTTACATAAGTAAGACTGCATTTTTTTGTTTTGATTGTAAGTTACCCAGGCTACAATCCTTGGTTAAATAATTATTGGAGTATTTTACATTATAATTATTGGAGAATAATATTTTTTTAAGCTTTAATGCAAAAGAACAACATTTTCCTGCGTCCATTGCGAACTATTTTTTTTAATTAGAGGGCATATTATAATACCCTAATAATATGTATAGGTGAGTTAATGAATTACGACATTTACAATGTGTGTCATAGACTAAATTATGTGTCAATAAAAATGTGAGTAGTTGTTATTAGTGCAGGCAGACGAGGCCAGACGGTAAGGCAGATAAGCCTCAGCACCGAAAATGCCGCGTGATCTGTAACGAACGATGCGTCCAGTTGATTTTTAAATGTTTTGAAATTAGTGGTTCAGTTCAGCGCACGAGCGCACTTAAGGCACAGACGCTACTGGCGTCCACCTCTTGTAAAATGTACATACATATTTGTTTATGATTGGATAATAAGTTGTTATTTGAAAAGAAGGATAGAAGATATTTAATTTATATTGCAAAGATATCTTATTCTTGATTTTCAAATACTTACTCAACTAGGTAGATTTACTGCAATTAGATATCAACACAGACACTTAGACCAGGACCATATACATAATATGTAAAAAGGTATATATTTTTTTAATTTTAACTAACTTATGCTGACTAACTGCTAAGTGTGAATCAATTCTATGGGACACTATGCACTATGGGCGATGTAAGTTGTATTAGCTGTAAGTGTAAGTTGAACCTCGTCTTGTCCTGTACAAGTTTTTTGGACTCCAGGCATAACATGTTATATGTTTAAATAATTTGTTTCTATACCGCGTGGTTGAACAAATAGAATAGGTAAATATGTTTCGTTAGTAACATCAGGAATACAGGTTTCAAGTTTAGTCATTTTAAGGAGGATTTTTTAATCTGCATTTTTGGGAGAACCTCTGGACACTTCATATATTTGCAACTAAGTATTAATCAAATATATATACATATATTATATATTTTTTATTATTGTTGGTCCAGAAATTATTTTATTAATAACACACAATGTTCTTATGAATCTACTAGTTAAACAAAAATAGTACCAACATGATACATAAAACATACAATTAATACTTCCTACATTTTAAACGCCAGTTAAGGTAACGAGGAGAAGTATTATTAAGATAACTAATAACTATTACACGTGTTACGATCGTTTAAGAGTAAATGAATGTGTCTATAAATAAATTTAATGTTTTCTTACTACCAACATTTATGATTTGGGTGTCATTTATTATCTAACCGTAACGTTTTGCTTCTGTAATTATGGTTTATATTAGGAATATTACCTGTGTCACTGGGGAACCCTTGTGTTTTAAAGAGGCGTTTTTTTCTGGTTATGACTGCGTTGTTTTTAAAACAATATGCAGTCTAACTTAATAAACATTTTATTAGGATTTTCGTGACTCTGAATAATGACAGGTTACACAGGTAACTGTAACGATAAAATTATAATAATTTCGGATTTTTCTAATATGTAATTGAAAAAAGTATAGTTAGCTTTAGGATATCCCTGGAAATGAATGTGCTACGCAATTATAAGAAAGAAGCATTGCTCATATACCTAAGATTAAACTATGACAGATGCCCTTCAAGGACACCGGACACTAGTTTACATGGCAAGACGAGTTTATCCATTACATAGCCATAAGTCAGGATATGCGCGTAGGTACCCCGCCTGCCAACTTGACGCATTTCGTTGCGGAAATCACACATAAAACGCAAAATAAAATCGAACCGACTGCCCAGTTTTACGTAAAACCGTCGTAAAAACGTCGTTAACTGAGAATCTGCAATGTTTATTGATTTACAAGCATCAACATTTTTAAGTCGTAGAATAATTTTCTAAAATAATGCAGTCCATGTTATTCAATGCAGGTTCGTTTCGAAATAGTTAATTTTTTTATTATAATACATTCATTTTTCTTTCACGGATTATTTATAAAAAAACAAAGCTTTTGTAGATACTAGTTACAAATAAGACTGATATAAAAGAAATATCATTTTAATTAGAATATTAAGTACAATTTATTATTGACCCTTAACTAGAAGGAACCTATAAATTGATTATCAATTAATTATAATATACTCTAGTGATAATTAATTTTATAGCTTCATTTATTTTTTAAATCTTGGGATTGGTTATTTGCCACTACCAGAAAATAAAACTCTTAATTGATTTAGTAAGACGAAAGATTTATTGATTGTTTAATACGTGCGGAGACACAATATGTTATTAAAACTATGATTTTCACTATTTGCCTCTGTTAAAGTATTAAAATATCAATTCGAATTAGTATATTTTAGAGCAGGTACCTATTAACGGTCTTTACACGAATCATACAGGAATCAAGATAACATAGTACGTTATAAATTATCTGGAGTGACTACCACTCTATCGAATAGTTTCTCTGTGTCTGTCCCCATATTCTTAACCCATGTTAACCATTCAAGCCAATGAGGCAATAATTCAATCAATGTTTACAAACAAAATAGGTATTTAGAAAGGCGAGAATTGTCGCACTGTCGGCACTGGGTAGCGACTCGTTATGTTATCGTATCGTTGTTGAATATAATGACGGACACTTGTAGTTCGCAAGTGTTTGAATTAAACGTCATAAGAGGACACAGTAAAAATATTGCATACTCGTAAATCAATAAACATAGCACAATGAGTTTTAATTTAAAAAATCTCTGAAATTATATCTTTACGCTTCCCAATTTTGTGGTATTGATCATTCTTAAGGCTTTCATAAAATTGTAAGCGTTAGGAGAGTGCGCATTAATATAGTAAAATAGGTTTGTATAAGTTTTTAAATGTACCTACCCAAGTACACCAGCCACCCTGGGAGTATTTTGTCTCGACAAAATATAAAGCTCATCAAAATCAAATCTTATTTTTTAACAATTTAAATATCGTCTTTTGTGGTTGTATCGATTTTTTTGTGCCTCTCCATGAGATTCCTCGCGGGAAACTTAAAGTAACAAAATAGTGCGTTGTAGAAATCGCATTGAATTTTCTCAGGAACCGGTCGGTCGGGAGACAACTTCTAATCTACTCTATTGCATTTTGCCTGGAGACTTGCACCGTCTTGCGCTAAATAACAGCCAGCAAGAATATCACTATTGCCAACCAGACAACAGCAAATATTTTACTAAAATTAAAAATAATGATTTGAAAGAATTGAATCGTTGTTTCCGCATTAATTTCTAATACTTAAATAAATAAATGTAGAAAAAATAAAAAATAGGAATTATTAAGAATCAATGTTGGGCGTCTAGTTTTATCTTAACTCTCAGTTACGAATTTGACTTAACTCAAGTTATCTTTTTAGATAAATTCATCACATATAAGTAATATTTATAAAACATAACACACATGTAGTGTTACAAATATCAGAGTCTCAAAATGAGTTTTACTTTTAATCAGTTTTCATCTGTAGCGTACCTTATACTTACCTATCAGTATCATTGCTATATTGTCTCAATCCGCCGACAAGTAACATGTGTGACATTTCAACGTCTGCAGGTATAGAACGGTTATACCTAATAATACGAATTTTTATTACGAATTACAACTTCTCCATGAAGAAAGCGTATTTTTATACAAACAGATGTTTCTGTTTCCATCGACTTTTATCACGACAGCTGCAGAACCTCAGTTAAATCTAAGAAAAACAAAATGTCATTGTTATCATTCAAAGCATCGCTATGAGTTTCTAGAACTTAGGTAGGTACTGGCAACGCCAGTCCACATATTTGATTAACGAGTTATATTTAAATAAATTTCAGGCTGGGATTTCTAATCTAAGCTTGTTTCACTTTAATAGGGTTACGGAGGTTAGATAAAGAATCTCTTCGTGACAAAGTCAGAACCAGCCGACAACGGGGCAAATGAAAATTATACGACACCATATATGGGGTAAATGTAGCAAGGAATATTGGAGTCTAGAGTATGAAATTGATCGTTTTGAAACTCTTCTATTTCGTTTCCTGATATAGTTTCGATACTACCTATAATACTTAAAACTAAATCTTGTAAAGATTAGTTAGGTATTGTTAAAATTATGTTGGTTGGTTTTTGACAAAGTTAAGTAAGCGATAGAAGTTAATTTATTTTTACGCTAGTACAATCTATCACTTGACAGATTGAAACACGCTATTTTCTTATATTATTTATACATTATGTATGTTTTATAAGATAATGTAGTAATGTCATGTAGGTGCTATGTAGAAATTTATTAAAATATAAAGAAAGGACAACGGCCAACTTTTATAAATGTAAAAAAAGTAAATAAATGATATAGAATCTACATTTTACTCGGTATGCGGGATTTTATTCCATAGAACTTCTGATGTTTTGTTTTTTTTAAACTTAATTTATTATAATATGCTAAACATTGGCCACGTTTATCGACGATACTCTTTCTTGCCTGATGGGTGTTTGGGTTTATAAATTGGCCGTAGAGGGCGAACAGCGGTCAGGCCAGTTTTGACGTAGCGCCATTATATACAATGCCATTCCCCGATACAAATCGCTTTTGCAATATTATCTTTGAGTATGTTTGAAATTGACATGACTTTTGTGTTCCACTGATCTGTTTACCATTATGAGGAAAGGCTTGGAGAGTGCATCATTGCGGATTGGTGATAATGAATTAATGGTTTCTACGTTAGTTGATTTATCCACTGAGGTTGGCCTGGATGGAGTGGCACCAGTACTGTAAAGAAATCCTTTTTGATTATATATATTGGTTACCTATAGTTTAATTCTAGCTATTGAATTACTTCCTCGACCCTGCTGGTTAAACTGAGTTTTTGCTACCTATCAAAGCCTGGTCTAGTCATAGACAGATGAAGGTAATTACAGCTAAGTAGCTTTATAGATAGCTTTATAGAGTTGCCGTTTTCTTTTCAGAAACGAATGCTAAGGCATTGTTTAAAAATTGTAGATACACAATTTGTACAAATCAGAACAATTGAGTGCTAAATGAGTAGGTATGTCTTCTTCGCTGTAAAATGATTAAAAAAAAGGCAAACCATACTAAATAATTATGGTTTATATTTATGTTTAACCGAGGACAATTATTACTGAATTCAGTTACCATTTACAACGACGCATTTCTTCAAACACATGTAAGTAGTATTGAAATAGACAAATCCAGTGGCGAGTTGTGACTTTCACTTTGTGTTCAAAAATAGTTTGGAGACGCATCTAGACGCTTGTTCGCGCTCATATAAATAGTTTGGAGTCTACGCTTGTGGCTTGGCGCATTTATCGCGCAGTTTCTAAAACTTCGTGCCTAACACGTGACAAACCCTCTAAACTAAGCCAGAGATACATAGGTACATACCTTTTTATGTAAGATCGAATCAAATTGAGTCATCAATACCGGTGACTCGATTTAATTCGATCTGAATTCGATTTGAAATTCTGATTTAGGGCGTAGCTTTACAAGGGTTCGATATCCATATCGTTTAATATTTTATTATTACTTAGAGGCATCGCTCTGCCCTTATTTAACTGAACTCTTAACTTTATGAATATTCATTAAATTTTAAAATTGAATGAACAATATTCATGTTCGTAACTTTACCCTTCATAAAAAGTTAAAGTAAAATTATTGTCTAAGATTAAAAATTTCAGTAGTTACTCTACTAAAAATGTACGTAAAGCTACTAAAATTAAATAATTCAGTAGTTCATTATTTGGGCAATAATTACCATCGAGAAACTAAAAAGTCTGATTAATAGTTGAAAGAATTGAAACCATTGTGGCTACTACCAACAGCAAGTAACTACCTGTATTTTAAAATATAACTTATATCGGAAAAAAATACTATTCTTTTCAACGTTAATATTCAAGTATTGTTATTTGAATTGAAGAAGATGCAATGATCCATCAAAATACTTCTAAATTACGCTATTTGCGGTTACTTAGATCTAGGTATGCAAACCTGACACCGATATGACAAAATTTAAATAGTGGTTTTGAGTCGTGTATCTAACAAAATGGTGTAAGGTAAGTATAATCTCAGAAATAGGTAGCATAACAGTAATATGCTATGTTAATGTGGTTAGTCATGAAAATAAATAATTTTTAAATGCGTTTTCAAATGTAAGAAGATGTGTAAAGCAAGCGTACTACAATAGTTTCCGTCTAAACAACGGTGAAAATGTGTGAACCTAGGAAAAGGTATGCCAAAATTGCAAATAAAGAAACGTACCTGCGGTTTTTTTACAAAGAAAGTCTGCTAAGAATAAGCATTTAATTACTCCAGTTACAATCTTAAATTTTGGAAACTATAAGGTGTCTTAAAGGTATGTAGGTATATAATTATATATTATATCATAAAATTGAGATGTTCATAACTTGTGTTGTTTTCTTTATCATGGATTCACCGTCCTGTCCTTCTGATTTGTTATTTAACAAAAAATATTTTAATATCATATTTGTTAATATTTTGTAGACCATTTTATGCGCAAAGGCAATAAAACGTTATAAAATGTAACTCACGTCTTCAGTAATAAATACTTCGAAACATACGTCTTCCTGCTGTTAGTTGCTTTGCTCATGTATTGAGGGAATGGCGGTGTTAGCGATTTCTTCTAATGATAATAATATATACAAGCTTTTGTTGATAACTTATT
The DNA here is from genome assembly GCA_905147235.1 of Erynnis tages. Lineage (NCBI taxonomy): Eukaryota > Metazoa > Arthropoda > Insecta > Lepidoptera > Hesperiidae > Erynnis > Erynnis tages. The sequence continues at coordinate 4,543,051 of LR990081.1, forward strand.
AAATCTTCCGTTACCTCTATCCCTTGGTAAAAATTCTAAAATTTACCGTGTTATCTAGACGCAATCATCCGTCTAATCATCGTAAAAGTACTTATTGATAAAATTGCAGTGTAAACATACATACATACAAATAATGAACGATTATTCAATTTTTAGGGCATTAACTTTACGAGTGATCGCCTAAACAGCGATGATAGCTCTGGCTCAGTTGCTTAGAATTCGACTACAAAAATCGAGATTCGAATCCCAGTGGCACGCACCAATGACTGTAAAAAAAGTTATGTAGGTACACTTTATAAAATTAAATATCATCTGCTATTACGGTGAAGGAAAACGTCGTGAGTAAACCTGCATGCCTGGGAGTTCACAAAAAAATCCTCAAAGGCATGTGAAGTCCACCAACCCGCATTAGGCCAGCGTGATGGACTAAGGCTATATACCTCATTGTGGGAGGAGACTCGACCCTGTAGTGGGTAATTAATGGGTTACAGACAGCTTAACAAAGTAGTTCTATAATTGCAATCGCACAAATTACAATTTCGCAATAGCCTTAGAAATGCTTATAATAGTGCGTTATCACAGTTCAATGACCGCTCTTATCAACCTCTTTGACGACCAAGGAACGTAGCATTGCTAATATTTATGATATATATTATCTAAACGATTATCCAATTCAAGTGGAATTTCTTACAAAGTACTAGACACTATTGCAATGTTGCAAATAACAACATATTATAATACCTTATTTTTCGAATACAAAATGTCAATAATCTAAAACTGTTTGTAATATACTTATAGCGATTGAAGATGATTATTTAATAAAAATCTGGGGGCACGGCACTGCCACCTGCCAAGTCGAGCAAAAAAGCGGCACGGCCGTACCATACTTTTCTCGAATCAATTCAGGCCATTTTCAACCCCCTATAACTCCATTGTGAATAAAACTAGGAGCCCGAATCTTTAGTAGCCAGGCAGGTTTTATATAAATACAGTATATTGCAAATTTCATTAAATTTGAGCCAGTAGTTTAAGAATTATAACTAGTTAAAGTTTCTTAATTATTAATTAAGAAACTTTAACCAAACGTAGAAGCTTCAAATTTAGAATACAATTAGTGTTTAGTGTATAAGTCGAGGAAAAACTAAAAAAAATCAATTTCGGTCCAGTTTTCTAGATACACCAACTGCATAAATAACTTTTTAAACCCATACAAATGTATAGGATTACAAAGTTACATTTGCAGATAGATTGAGAACACAAAAAGAAATGAGATGCAATCAAAACATAACTTATAAAAAAAACCAAGTCTCGTAACTCAGTACTTCCACCGAAAAAGTTGTGAGATCCATGTATATATCCATAGATTGACTTGGCAATCGCAGTAAACAATCTAATTTAATATATATGTATTACGTGTGAGATAGATACATTGTGCTTTCATGCGATGGTTAAGTCAATCTATGGATACATGTACATAGATGTCACAACATTTTCGGTGCAAGAACTGAGTTGCAAGACTTGGGTTTTTTTCAAGTTATGATTTTGATTGCATTATTTTATTTATTGTAATGGTAATGTATGCGACAACAACGTACTGTTCTTTAGCATTAAAAATTAAAATAATAAAATTTATTATTTTTATTTAAATGATATGACTCAGTTATCTTTACAACATAAACAATTCATTGTTTAATGTGTATTTTAGTGGGGGTTATCAGACGAGTGATGGCCACTTTCACTGTATACATTCATACTTAGATACTTACCTTCGGCGTCGTCAACAAATGGCATGTTTACGATGCAAGTGCATGTTTTTGTATGATGCAATTTTTTATTGTTTAAAAATAAAGTCGCGATAAGTAAATCCGCACGGGGGACAAGAAAAACATTGCGAAGTGACATAGTTACACTTTTCTTTTTTTTACAATTTTGTCCGTGATATTTATTTGAAAGCTTATTGGGTAAAGCTCGTGATGCAGCTATTACTGGTAAATTACAGCCGATATCATCTCCCGATGAGAAAAACTAAGTAGAAATTTAGATTGAGAATATTTAGTGCTCCCAAGCTTAGCTTAAAAATTCCAGAAATTTAGAATTCGTTTCTCTTCAGTTCGCCGTGGTTAATTCTTAACACTCATTGTTTCCCCTCTTTAAGTTAAAAAAGGGGGTGCTTTAAGACAGGCCCACAATAATTGTTATATTTACCCATAAATTATGTTTAATTATTGAGAGACTTATTTATGAGTGGAAAGGAGTGCTACCCTCTTGGAACCTTCTCGAAGCTGACCGATCTCTGATTGGATAGCCAATGCAATGGACTCCTATATTTATCCTAAGTGCCTTTTACGAAGCTGCTCCAAATTCAACCTGTTTCGATACAATACAGCTTTTGAAAAAGATAACGATGAAGGTATGGTGTTTGTTATGAATTTTAGCGCTTCTTTAGCACTTTTCTAGCGCGCTCATAGTACCTTCTCAGTTATAACTTTTCTGAAACCAATAGATAATCTTTATATATGTGTATATATTTTAAATTATGTATCTACAATTCTACATACAACGAGGAATGAAAATTCATTTTTGAATTAAAGTCTCTGGATTATTCTTATACAGATGTAAATAAATCGGAGATTGCCGCCAATGCCAGTAAATAACCTTTACCTCAACCTATAAAAGTATAAATACATATTACCTCCACGACGCTACCTATTCAAGTGTGCCTCCATTCATTCTCTACACCTTCATCATTCATATTTACGACGCAATAATTGTAAATGGTGGGTATGGTGTTGTTAAATAACCAACTGTGTCAGATTTTAGTTCAGCGGATATATACGATAGAGTTCATCGATCTAGCTGGGTTGCGGAAACGTTTTAAAATACTACTCAAATGTCGATTACCTCTGGTTAATATAAATTTTCTTTCGGCTATCACCGTGACTATGAGTAACTAGAATGGATTGAAAATAATCAATTTTTTTTTCAAATTTTATACGTTGTAAGGCACACTGTCAAAGCAGAGCCCCGCTACTTTCGGTACTTTCTGCAATAAGCATAGGTTCTTCTATTTCATTGGGACTGTTATATCGTATTTAGCAGTGACCTAAATTATGGCAGGATATCTATATATCTATGGATAAGTAGAATGCATTAATTGCGTTTTGTGTAACGTGTAATGTTTGTGCTTTCATGAACTCATTCATGAAAGTTCTAGCTTCAACTGAGACACGTATTGCTTCCGGTCTGCAAGGACGGATCGGTCATAATAATAAAAACTGAATCTGCCTTATGCCTCTAGCATTACTTAAATAACTGACCGCCCCCGTTTCGTGACGATATTGCTTTTGGCACTCGACCCGTTCACGTGACGTGAATGATGTGGGTGTTCGGCATTCGTCACACATGCACAGCACTGTGCCTTTACGTACACACTCGTATACAACGGTACAAACCACACATATTCAATGCACAAAACAATTCCGATGTTTTTCACTCGAAAATGTAGAGTGCAGCCGACGCAAGTGTTTGTTTTGAAGTCTCGTCGTAGCATCGTTGAATATATTGCGTTTGAAACAAAACTGTCACATAAAAACTATTCACTTGCTTGGTTCGTTTTAATTTAGAACATCAATTTCACAGAAAACCAACAAAAATGATATTTTTATTTATCACAAAAAAAATGTCAAATACCCTCATAAAAACAATTTACTTGCTTAGTTCGTTTTAATTTAGAAGATCAATTTCACAGGAGACAAAAAAAATGATCTTTTCATTTATCACAAAAAAATTGTCAAATACCCTCATAAAAACAATTCACTTGCTTGGTTAGTTTTAATTTAGAAGATCAATTTCACAGAAGACAACAAAAATGATCTTTTCATTTATCACAAAAAATAATTGTTAAATAAGTACCCAATTCGCAATTAGAAAACCTTTCTATTAATAATTAATATTAATGTCTGTTTTAAACGTTAAAATTAACGTCAAAGTAACTTCAAGATCTAGGTAGTTGTATACTACCTATGTACATTATGTATACCGATGTTATTTTACTATGTACCTACCTACTAGGTTTTTTCATTACACGAGTACCTAAGCAGGTGCTTACTAAAATAACAGGGTGATAAGAATGTAAACATGTTGATAGTGGCTATCTAGCTGTATTAATAAATTTATTATATTGTTTAAATTTTGTCTCATGGTTTATTTGGCACGTTTTCTTTTACATTTCATCTTATCTGGACGCTAATGGGAGATCATTGCATACTGTTTAATTTTATTATTTTATCGAGGTCGTTCACACGTTACTCAACTTGACTTTAAACTTAGCTACAATAAATTATTCACTATTGAGACAAAAGTTTGGTTTAGTTTTATCACAGAAAAATAGCATTTAGCGTACAATTTTGTAAAAGGTGATAGAAACAAAACAATCAAAGGCTGACATTTATTGAGCAGAATGAAATGAAAATTTCCCGTTTAAATTATCAATTTTTATTATTATCAATTTAAATTATCAAGTTACACAATTTAATGTTTGAGTTAAAGTGGTCATAACAAACATTTCATGGATACCCATATCTGGCCCTTTTTTGTGTGGGGAAATCTATCATAGATACCCTGTATTGGGTTGGGGCCGACAGAGGGTTATGCCGGACTCCTACCGGCTAAAACCCCACGGTGTTCCACTCTCCGCCGCCTGTAGTCGGGGCCACGGGTACACTTTCGCATTCTTCCGCGACCCCGACGCACCCATATCTGGCCCTAAATCAAGCCATATTTTATAGTAAAAAGAGATTTATTGTTAAGTCTAGGATTAACTAAGGTACTACTGGGAACCTTAACGATACTTAGTATTAAATTTACATAGTTAATATATTTTACACAGTTATTCACCTGTGTGCTATTGTTTATTTCAGACGCAGATGAGCGGTGATCACGCCGGGTCGCAGTGCGGACTGACCTCGCTACTGCCGATGTCGTGTCGCGGGCGCGCGGCTGAGTTCGCGCGCCACCTCAACTCGCGGCTTCGCAACCTCGGCGCCGCCGACGAGGGCGAGAGCAGCTGGCTGGCTCGCGAAAACTCCGCTTCACATCGCCCCACGACATCGGCACCCTCGCAACGAGACCACGACACGTTCTATGACTTCGAACTAGAATGTGAGAGTCCATCCAGCCCGGTAGAGGAAATCGATGCGACATTCCCGCTCAGACCCACCACCGATGACGATCCACCCTTTTACGATGTCGACTCCGATGCGGAACTCAAGGAGCGAACCAAGTTGATGCTCAAACAGCCAGACAAGAAAAATGGGTTCAGATTTTCCACTGCCTTTTACACGGAATCCCCGGTAAAACAACAGCCGACTCCACGTGAAAATGGTCACATAGATAAGCCCCTTTATTCCCCGATCACTTTTGAAGGTTGTGCACGTCAGAATAGCTTTGATGAAGTCGACTGTGTCGCTCAACCGTCCTCCTCAGAATCAGACCGGTTGAGTTTGCCATTAATGGTAAGCTCGACAATAGATAGTGATTCAGAATTTGAATCCGCTAAGAGTGATCCATCTGATGGTACCGAGGAGGTGTCCGAAATTGAAAAACGACTAGAAAATGATATTACAGAAGTTATTGAAAATTTGTCAATTACAGACGTTGAAATTGCTAATGAAGAGGTCACCTCAGAAGCCCCCGTTGAAAACATCGTTGCTGAAAATGAAGAAAAATACGACTTAACACAAATAGTAACCAGTGACGTTTCAGTTGAAAACAGTTCATCACCCGCGCCAGAAATCGATCCATCGCTTTTAAACACAGAAACACAACCTGAAGACGATACGGAAGATGATCGTCCTCAACGTGTTCGGCGATGTTCATCTCTTAAAACGGGCAAAACTCCACCTGGAACACCAGGGCGCAAAAAAATTGTACGTTTTGCTGACGTGCTTGGGCTCGATTTAGCAGATGTAAAAACGTTCATGGATGAAATTCCAGTTATTCCAAAATCTGCTTACGATGATCTCACAGGATGCGACGTGCAAAGCTCTCCTCCGGCACGAGCTCCTCAACGACTAGGTGCTCTCACACTGGTACCTCTGTTTCAACTTCCGAACGACGTTACTGATAAATTGGAAAAACAGAATGTTTGTTTAGAGAGTGCGCGCGTCTGTGACGGCGTTCACGTAACCGTTTGCGGCTCGGTGCGAGTTAGAAACTTAGATTTCCACAAGACTGTGCACATCCGTTACACCATGAATCATTGGAAGACTTACACGGACTTACCGACGACATACGTTCAAGGATCGTGCGATGGTTATTCCGATCGTTTTCAGTTTGTATTATATGCCCCATGTATATCGTCCGGTCAAAGACTGGAATTAGCGGTACGGTTTCAATGTAAGGGCCAACAATTTTGGGACAATAATTGTGGAGTCAATTATTGCTTCGACTGTTTGGCGCTGGGCGCGACGGCCCCGGCGCCCTCGTCTCCGGGAGTGCTTCATCCCACAGTGGACTGGCATCCGTCCTTTTACTGACGCTGCACAGAAACACGTGGAAGGTAAAAGCGTCTAAATGGGAGCAGCGATGGCGAGCAGTCCGAAGCGAAGATTCCGGCAGGTCCCGGATGGCCGCGTGCAGCGTGCGGCTCGCTGAAGGCGCCGTCGCTAGTCACATTCCTGTGCCTGTTTCAACTGCGATCAGTTCCTAGGCGAGCGAGCGTGGACTCCTTAATTACACGAGGCTTGAAGCGATTTTGTGATATAAAGTAGATATAGGTGTAGATAATATAATACAAACGAGTGTACCGCTCGATCCGAGTGCCATTTTCAGTAACGACTTTCAATCAATTTTTGTACTATAATTTTGTAGTGTCGTCCTCGAGGACAATAAAGTAGCCGCATGCGGTGTAGGTAAGAGTGTGTCAGAGCGAGGTAAGAGAGTTGCCGTTACTGTTCCTTTGTACATACATAGATTGAGAGATGAATTCTGAATGATATTTTAATACAATTTTTACACAACATTAGCTTTATGAAATAGAAGATCTACGTCGAAACATCACCTAGTTAGAAAGATTTTATTCACATTACGAGTAATGAGAAGTAGATAATAAGTACGAATAGAATTATAATTTGAGGTGACACAGAATGATCCTTTGTGTGATTGTTAAACACAATATTTGAAGTTGTGAACGTTTTGTCAATAAGTAGAGCGATGAAGGATAAATAATCAATCTTCGCGGGAATATTTTATCAAAACTGTTTTGTAAATTTATTTTTATTCTATACCAATGTTATGAACTAGATATATCTATTTATAATTATATTTTTGTATTTGTGAATGCATCATGACATAGTTACTTCTTAATTATGAATCGATTTATGAGTTATTAAATTTTTGAGATTTTATGGAATCAATGAGACTAATAGAAATTATGAAAAATTAAATTATTGTAACATTAAGCAATCTGCAATATTTGTATGATGGTTTATGTTTGTATGTACCTGAATTCTTATAATGTGGCCATATTAATTATACAATACAAATGCGGAAACGCTGTCCTATTAACGTTTATTGTTACAATTTGACTTTATATTATCAATATCAACGTATCTAATAAATTAATGTGCATAATAATCTCATTGTTTTCTTCATGGAACACGTCTCGAAAAGTGCAGTCGATCTGACTTACTTAGCTTTTGTTAAAGTTTTAAAATTACTAATAGCACATACTTTTTAAAATCCTGTCAACAGATCCTGTCATCCGGTCAACAGATCGTACAAACAAATAAATACGTATTACCATTATTTATGGATATGGGTGGGAACATCAAGTGCTTCGTTGATCTATTAGGCACACATTGAAATTTATTATTGGACATTTCATTACGAATCAGAGTGTAGTTTCAGAAAGGCCCGCTCCTTGTTGATAGAAGTTCAAAGATGGAGGACACGTTGTCAATAGGCGAGGATGTGTTAGAGGAATAAAAAACTCTAATCTGTAAGTTTTATTCACACTCTTTAATGATCTACTTTTAACAATACCATAATAAGGCTAAGTATATCACAATTATTGGATGATATTGTTAATAAATAGGCAAATTATCTGTAACATTGACATATTAAAAATGTTTATTATCTGCTCAATAACACAAACGAAAAGAAAGTTATCTCACAAAGGTCTCGGTGAAGTCGACCTGTCGTCCGATAAATAATTTTCTTTAAAGGCATAAACACATAAGTACATAGGTACATGAGTACATAATATTTGAGTATCATGCCTACAACTCAGATTTGCCCTCACGGCATGTGTATACTTATACATATGCAGCTTATAAATCTGTTATATACTCAGTGATCTGTGTCAAATCTTAGGTACAAGGATAGGTTTTGCATTTTGTAGTAATAACTTGAGATGGCTGACTGGTTAAACGCGATGCAGTTATTTCAGTCACCAAATCGTTTTTATGTTACTTAATAACAAATTAAACTTTGAAAGAAATATAATTATTAGAAAATCAAAAAAATATGCTTTTTTCCAATCCCTCAAGGAAAATGAAAATAACAGAAAGTAGGTAATTAAAAAGAACAAAAAAGAAACTTAAATAAATCTTAACTATTAAAAATATATATTTACAGAATACAATAAAAAAAAAAAGAAAACTCATAATAAAAATATTTCATCTAAAGTGCCCATGTGAGGCATCGTTCCCAAGACGCTGGCAGCATTTCCACGCTGAACACACAGGCTCAGCCTTTGAGCGAAATAGCCGCCAGCTCTTGGGTCACCAGAGGCAAGAACCAATCTGGTCGACATTTCCGACATGAACTTTTTCATGTCGGAAGACCACGGACCCATAGTCTCTACTGCAAGCGCCACAAATATATAATTTTCTGATAAATTACTATATTTGCGGCGCTTCAGACATTGGGCCTGGTCGGCAGCGGCCCCAGCACTAACAGCAGTAACATTGATGTGTGATGGGGCCAGTGTATCGACACAAGTCGCGTCCCATACCAGAGATTGGCCCCAATTATTAGTATGTTTTTATGTATTAATTATTCAAGGAATCGTAAAAATCAGCAAAATATTGCATAATATTGGTTGTAGTTTAAACACATTAACATTTCTATTTACTAATTTATACTCTACATACAGATAAGTCTTATTTCTCTAACATACAGTACATGACGGAAGATATTGAAAGTTATCCTTTATTTTTGTATATTTTTATAAGTATATAATGATCCTTTCACGGTAAATGTTGCTCCAGTGTGAAGTCATAATAATTGTTGATCCACCTATTTCACGTGTTTGCTCAGCTCCGCTTCACGCAACATGATATACTTTGATCCGTCCTCAGTATACGCGTGACGTCGGTGGATCTGCACTCGCACATTTTCAACATACTCGTCAGCGGTTTGACCAACATTCGTTGATCCATTAACGGTCAAAAAAATTATACTGAATGTGATTTTTTAGATCCGGAGTATATTTAACTTAAATGCGACATTTGTTTAGACTTTGTTGATCCGGCCGAAACAATAACAAAAATCATACTGAATGTGATTTCTTAGATCCGGAGTATATTTAACTTGCTTAGACTAAGTTGATCCGTCCGAAATAAAAACAAAAATCATACTGAATATGATTTCTTAGATCCGGAGTATATTTAACTTAAATCTGACATTTACTTAGACTAAGTTGATCCGGCCGGAGCACAAAATTGACTCTTACTGCGCTCTTCTGGCGCTGGCTTACGGGCGATTTTCGCGTGTCGCTGCTCACTATTCAAGTCACGCCGGAAGACCAGGGGCCATCCATGGTACCTGCCGATCACACCGCGCCCTTTTATTGGAAAGGGTCACTGGAAAAGGGTCGCGGTGTCCGGACCTCTGCGCGCAACTGCGTACGGACTGAAGAAGACGGAAAGGAGCCTACCTACCCCCCACCACTCACCCCGCGTACCATGGAGGTCAGGTAGGTCCGCCCCCCTCACAGGCCCCGACTGCAGCGGCCGGCGAGCGTCCCGCGCCGCTAATAGTGGCGAAGATGCTACCCAACTGTGTAGTGGACCTCAGAGCGCTGCGGGACATCCTCGGCGTCCCACCGCACTCCGTGGCAAGCGGAAAGGGCTTCCGCTTCCATCCTAAATCCGCAGACGAGTTCAGGAAGGTCCAGGCCTACCTGATCAAGATTCAGGAGACCGAGCCGGGCCTAGTCTGGTACTTTCTGTCCCTGACGGGAGGAGCGGCCGACAAGGGACATCCTCGGCGTCCCACCGCACTCCGTGGCAAGCGGAAAGGGCTTCCGCTTCCATCCTAAATCCGCAGACGAGTTCAGGAAGGTCCAGGCCTACCTGATCAAGATTCAGAAGACCGAGCCGGGCCTAGTCTGGTACTATCTGTCCCTGACGGAGGAGCGGCCGACAAAGGCCAGCGTCCGCGGCCTCCCGGAAAATATGGACCCAAACTGGGTAACCGGCGGTCTTAAGGACCTGGGCTTCCCGGCTCATTTCTGCCGGCTCATCGCCCCCCGCGGCGGCAGCAAGAAAGGGTGTACTACGTCCAGCTGGAGCGTGTGAGCGTTGAGGAACGGCTATCAACCGTATGTGCCCATACCTTAGGCGGATGGCGCGCCTACGGGGTCTCAGCGTCCCCCCACCTCCACCCGGAACCCCAGCCAACATGCCGGCTGGCGAACGCGGCCCGCCCGCGCACACCAGCCGTAGACGCCAGGCCAGGTGGCGTAAGCGGGAGAAGGGGCTCGCTGAAGAGCAGGCCTCCTCCGCCGCGCCTAAGCCGAAACCTACGCCTCGAGCGCCCGCGATGGTCGCGACTCCGCCCGCCCCCTCGCCCGCCCTTGCTCCACTCCCCTCCACGGCTTAGCCGCCGGCCATTGCAGAGGACGGCTCCCCCGAGCGCAAGCGCATGCCAAAGTGCAAGGGGAAGAAGCCGCAAAGCACCCAGGAGGAGGTAGTCCAGGTACCCCAACCAGTCCCTGCCCACCTCCCCACACCGACCCCACCCCATCCTGCCACTCCATCCCCGCTACAGATAACGGGACGCCTAGCCCCCTCTAGGCCCTTACAAGCTCTGGGCTTCGAAACGCCGCCGATGAACTGGTAGCCGCCGTATCGGCCATCAGTGAGGCGATTGCGCGGTACCCGGAGCTCGTGGGGACAATTAGAGGGGTCTCAACCAAAGTCCTCGGGCTCCAGCATGTCAGTCAGTCTTAGACTAATGTACTGGAACCCGGGTGGGTTGTCCTCACAGTCCAGACAGGAACTCCGTCTCCTCCGCGAGCAAGACGTGCATGTCCTGCTCATGGGAGAGACGAATTTGTCTCTTAACCAGGACTTCCGCCTCCCGAATTACTTCGTGTACCGCCGCGATGAGATCGCCCCCTCCGGGTACCCTTATAGGGGCACGGTGGTATCGGTCCGCCGCGACGTGGTACACACGGTTTTGCCAATCCCGCCGTTCTCAGTTATGCGCTCCACAGGAGTCGAGCTGAACGCGACGGGCCAGGCACTACTTGTGTTTGCGGCATACCGCCCGCCTGGACGTAATCTTTGCCTCCAAGATTTCAGACACATCTTCGACGGTGGGAACCCGACCCTCCTGGCTGGCGACCTGAACGCTAAGCATAGAGCTTGGGGTTCCAGAGTCGCCAACAGCGCGGGACGGCGAATCCTCGTGGACGCGGAGGCGAATGGGTATCAGGTGTTAGGGCCAGAGACACCCACTCACATTCCCTCTAACGTCAACCACCATCCGGATGTGCTTGACATCGTACTCCACGGGAATCTACCGTGCCCGGTCTATGTGGAGGTATGACATGAACAAACAGCACCTCCCCATACTGGTCACTCTTGGCTTGGGACCCGACACCCGAGTGCACGTCATTGCCGCGCGCGAAGCGTAGGACAGATTGGGAGGGCTTCAAGTCTGCACTGGCCTCCTATGACCATAAGGCCCCGTTTACTTCCCCGGAGCCGGTGGAGGCCGCGGACGTGGTCTTTGCGACAGTCAAAGAGGACCTGGATTACCGAGAAACATAAGACAGAGGACGTCTGCAAAGGTGACGTGACCAACAATAATATTTTTTTATTCCGGTTCCTTAACTCTTAGTGGTTTAGGAGTTCCATTCTGTATCTCCGAAGCTCTTCATCAGATCATCATCACCTTAATATGGGACCAAATTCACAATAACAGGTCCCAAACCAAAAAAATATCAATTCAAATCAAGAATAATAATATACCAACAATAATATTTTTTATTCCGGTTCCTTAACTCTTATCGGTTTAGGAGTTCCATTCTGTATCTCCGAAACTCTTCATCAGATCATCATCACCTTAATATGGGACCAAATTCACAATAACAGGTCCCAAACCAAAAAAATATCAATTCAAATCGGTTATCAAATGACGGAATGCGGCGGTCAGAAATATAAAGAAAAACGAGTTCCACTCCATCATCAGAGTCGACGGTGGTCAATGTCTATATAGTTCTGCAAAGGTAATGTGACCAATAATAATAATTTGTTAACCCGGTTCCTTAACTCTTATCCGTTGAGGAGTTCCACTCAGTAATAAGTGTGATGCTCGAGGATGCTACCAGGATACTAACAGGTAGTAATCTCATCATCTTCGGACGGGATGATATGAAGCTTAATTACAATCGATCTTCACTTGATAAGTTTGTTTGATTTTACAATTATTGATGGCAAAGAAATATACCAAGAAATGTATAACACAGTATAGGTACCTACTGTGCGTTCCAAACTTCCAAATAAAATCTGTAGCTTGTAGGGTCAAAGATACGAAGCGGCAACGTCGCGGCTGCTTTCAGCCAATCCGATCGTATGCTGAGCGGCAACGTCGCGGCTGCTTTCAGCCAATCCGATCGTTTGCTGTGCTCTGATTGGCTCATTTGAATCGGATCAACGTTTTCCGTAACTATCGCAAGGTGGATTTGTATATCGGATCAACATCGGCCAAAACTAGTAAGCAGTCACGTGACTGTAGATGTTGATCCGGTCGGAGCCACATTAGTTACCAGAGATGCATATTGGATCAACAAAAGGCGCCGGATCAACATAAGTTTTTGGATCAACAAAGTGCTCGCGTGAAGTCGCGTTTGATCAACATTTGTCGATAAGGGATAACTATACATATATACATACAATTTTTCATTAAAAATAAATTAAACACATGCATTTCATTATATTCAATCAATTCAATCAACCGGCGGGAATCGGTCACACGTAATTCAAACAAAATATTATAATATAAAACTTAAGCTTAATTAATTTATTTAAGTAGCCGTTATTTTTTATAAGATTATAACAAATTAATGACTTATTTAAAAGTGGATGGACTATATCGAAATATTGAATAGAATTTATTTACATTATGTATGCACCCATTTTTTATTTGTTTGTGATCTGTCGTGTAAAACTTTAGTGGGTAGATAATAATTGGTATAGATGATTAAAATCAACAATAACATCGATAATCATATAAATTTACAAAACAGCCAAATATTTAACATAAAATAATTTCCAATCACAAAACTATAAGTACTTACATAGGTAAGTAAAAATTTTTTACGTTATTGCTTTGGTGCTTCATAATCCTATGCATTCCTTTTTTTGAGTCCAACAGTCACGTTACGGTTATAGGTATATGTACTATACATACATACTATTATTTATTTGACATAAAAATAATCGTCTTCAATGTTAAATTTTTTTATGTTGGTAATTTTCTGTAATTATTACTTCTCTAAAACTAAAAAAGGGAATTTGATCAATTTAAGGTCATAATCCTTTATACGTTAAAATGCCGAGTACGGATACCTACTACGGACCTCACAACAAGAGGCGACAGCATGATAAAAAAATAAGATCGAAATTCGTTATAAAAAATAAAAGCCTGTGAACCCTGATTCAGTCATTCTGGCTTTAAAACCTTGTTCACTCTAGGCTAATATTTTAGTCGAGTGGCGATTATTTCAGTTACTAAACGCGTCTGAGCAATAAAAATGTAGTCGAGCTGCTAAGGAAGTAATTTAGTCGAGTTAAAGTACTCGTCACCCCACTAAATTATTGGCCAATAGCATAATTATTCACGTTAAGAAAACTGTGACGTATCATTGTCACTCAACTTATCCAATCCCGTTGACCATACATGCTGTAATAACATACTGTGCAACAAAAATATTGCTTTAATATTGGTGGTTTATATTTTACCACAGGCTGAATTTCGCGTTTCCTTATTGCTTATGGATTATAGTGTGAACTAGGTTTTACAGTACAAAACCTTTGCTTTGCTTTTATTATCTTTGCTTTTATAATCAGATTCTGTTAAGGTAATGCTGCGTGTGTTTCTGGAAGCCCTTGGTGTAGGGAGGGGGTGTGATGGTGGGGTCCCGCAGCGCCCGCAGCTGCATGTGCAGCCTCTGTCTGCAGAACTCGTAGAACTCGATCTCGCGCGTGAAGTTTGCGCGGACTAACTGCTTCACCGCCTCCGTCACTGGCGGCTTGAACGCGTTGCGGTTTATGTGGTTCACGGAGTTTAGTTCATCTGTAACAGTTTAATTTAAGTGAAATAAGTATCAAAAAGTACGTGAATCCCAATGATGGAACAGGTACAATAATAATAAAATTGATAAAAATGGATAAGCATCTGCAAATATCTAATAAAATAACGCAACATAGAATACTGCACACTAGTACACATGGGGCCTATCGGCATATAATGTGTTGCTCATAGAGATTGCGTTTAAAAACCAGTAGGCGCTCACTGGCTCTAATTTATTTGAGCTTTGCTTTTTACTTCATATAATGAAGGATCTCTTGAATAATCTCTTTTAATGCCTAGTTAGTTATTTGCAGTGGTTCTGAACGAGGTGTATGTAAAAGCATATTGTAACTAGGTGCACACTGCATAGGATCAAATGGTATAAAACCAGCTATATATATCTAGAAATATAAAACCACCAAAGCCAACCATCGTGAGAAAATACAAGAAAATGCCAATAACAAGCATTTAATTGATTGTTCATTCCGAGTTGCAAGTAATGATTTCTAAGATCGTGCTACACTTAATTATTCCACGGGTTAATTACCTTGTTATTGTCTTTTGTCCGCGAAAAGAGTTTACAATCCCATCCAATATTCTATGGTAATAACTTAATATTTATCATAACTACATTATTGAACTCCAAGAGTGATTTAATAAATGCTCATTAGTATTACAAATTGAACGAGTGTCTCTCTCAAATTATTTAGATTGAAATCTATTTCAGTAACATAGTTTTCGTATTTGCAATAAAAATCATTTTGTGCTTGGATTCTAAATAAAAATGCGTTGTTGTATTAGATTTATATAGGTAGCTATACGTTTTTAAAGTAGCTGAATAAAAGCGGGATTATTTTAAGATATTTGTAGATATCTACCATAATAATATGTGTACTTAGTCATTTTTTTATTTTGTCACTCGCAAATCTTTATTTATTTCATTTTCTCTCTTCAAAAGACAAGCTACAACGCTACACAACATAAGTATTCGTATACCTAAAGAACCCTTAAAGAAGAAACATTCCCTCTTCCAGGTTTTCCGCGATCGACATATTTCTATTCAAAAACAAATTCAAAATTCAAAAGCTTTTATTCATTATTAGGTACAATTTATGCACACTTAATGAACGTCATACATTTAACATTATACAAACATAATTGTATCGTTATTTAAGTAAGAATTTTTACTATTTTGTGCTTACCCCAGTACAAACGGAGGGCTCCTTGGAAGAACCGCGGGATGTACCGCTCGAAGGCCAAAAGCGTGGAGTTCATGTCCTCCAGAACGCCCACAACCGCATATTGCTGTTCCACCACCCTCTTTGCGCGTTGCATGGCCTCCACTGTGTTGAAGGGCCTGAAACCAGCCAACCAAAAAAGTCGATTATTAGTTTTTCTTATGGAAGTTGCTTAAATATATAGTTCTGTCTAAAACTAGAGCAGTAGAACTAGAGGAGTTCACATTTTAATTACATAAATAACTGATACATAGGTATTTAAACGGAACCAAGGTTGTCTTATGTTTTTATTATAAATGTAGTTAAGTAAGTTATTATGTTTGTGCTTATAGTGAAATCTTGTGATATATAAATATGCTTTTTATTGTACTGTACTTCAGGGCATAATTAGTTTGTTAACAACTCCATACTGTTTCGAGGAGAATTGATTGGGTAAGATTGATCAATCGAAGTCGTGTGAGCAAAATATCGTAGATACTTGAAAACAATATGAAAATGGTCATTTTCTTCCCATTATTCCCACGAAAAAGAACAAAAAAAGTTATAAGATAAAAGTATATCAAAAATCTTTATCGCGTATAAATTCCACTTCCTTATAAAAATAATACAATTTGACTCCCCCATGGAATACTTACGAAATTTTTTATCTGACAAAAGCTACGAAATGAGAACTTACGTGCATTCCTGTTCATGTCCACAGAAGAAGAGCGTTTGCCGTCGATGGTCTCCGATGCCCTCGTGCGTCTCGCCCTCGATGTAGCGGCACTCGCGGTCGCCGCTCAGCACGCACGTCTCGAAATCCTGCAACGAGATAGATCCACGATTTAATAATGGCGTAACATAAACAGACCAATCTTCCTACCGTATCGTGGCGGGGTATGCCCCAGGCGTCTCTTGTAAGGAACATCGGTGACCAACAATGCAGCCAATGATCAGAAGAACAATAATTGTTCTACTATTTGACCGATAGGTATTTTGCTTTGCGGTTCCGTAGTTTGTATTATGTAATTAAAAAGGCAAATACTTTAATTGTAGATGTGTTTAATTCTCAATCAATTACAATTACATATAGAAAAATGTGTCAGGGGTTTTCCACCCGATAGGTACGATACCAACCAACCACAGTATATTTTCCGTTTGGTACTTTTATCATTTCTTAAACACTTGATACCTACTGATTGAGTTGTCAGAAATAACTAGTTAATTTTTTTTATTTGACAATAGTAGGGATAGTTCCTATAAATTATAACTAAAACTTTGTACAACAGTGAACTTCAAAAGGCTAAATGGATAAAAATAGTAACAAAAATTAAAAAGTTTGAGTCATTTGCTTTACCTATACAATACAGATTTTAAACTGAGATACTATATCATATGCTATCGTATCCTACCTATACCTGTCTCGTATAAGGTTTGAATAACTCGATAGGTATTTAGGCACAACACCCTGGAGATATCACAAAAATTGTTTCCGCAGTCAACGTGTTAATCGATTTTTTACACCCAAGCAATTTGTCCAACACAACTGGTTTTAGTCTTTACTTTGATCATCATATGGTCTTACACACGTATAACGTTTTAAGTCTTGTTCTTATAATTAGATTGTCAATTCGCTCCAAAAAAACGTGGTACATACAACGCTCGCTCTCATCACTGAATTAATTTCATGTAGATCGAATTTCAACTGTATCTATTTGAATTTTAACTGTGTGAGACCCTGTAGGTAAGTCAATGTATCAAATAATTTTAAATGTATAATCAAAACAAATGTAGTACTTAGAATCCTCATGGACGCCCTTAGTGTTGTCAAATTCAAGTTTTTGTAAATTGCAAATTGCTTAGTAATTTGTAAATTATATACCTAGCGTTAATTTATTAATAGACAAATTTTAAGGCCTCGATTGAAGTGAGAAACAGGTCATCAACAAATAAATATTTATCGCAATACAATCAAAAAGAAAATGATTGATGATATAATTTTGATTTTGTGAGACAGCCGAATTTAATGTCGAGAGACAATTAAAACAACAACCAGATACTAACTATTATTATAACGGACCTCTACACTTCATATGCATTTTAAACGAAAACATAATTCGCCATAATATGTAGCTATGTACCTAATTACAAAGGTACACGTGTGTGTACAGTTACAATACTAATTAAATCGTTATCTTATTTGTAACGCCGAAACTAATTTAGTTTTTGCTTCAGCACTACGGCATTGTCCTAACTGTATCACTCGTAAGTGTAACTGTTAACAATGGATCGAGTAATTGACAAGGAGTAATCTGCGCACCGGCATCACCGGTACAATCTTTGAGGAACTCTCATCATAGGCGCGATTCGCTTTACGTCCCTCTTCAAACTCATGTTTTGTAAACTTCCAAAACCTCAACAAGAAAACTTTTTCCACAGGTTCAATTGGATTATTTAAAAAAAAAATTAAATAATTCGTGTACCTACTTATTTTAATAACTTTGTGATAATAAATTAGTTAATTTCTATTATCCACCGAATCAGTACCTATAAGGAAAGTAGGCGAAGCTATAAAGAAATACCTTTGGATTACTTCTTACGTCCGCTGTATGATACGTCTCTGTAAAAAGTTAATAATAAAATGTGTATGTTGTAGGTAACAGTTTGTGTTATTCACAAAACACATCCTTCAAACAATATCTAATATTAGGTAGGTACATAATATAAATGTAGAGTAAGATTTATAAGATCTATGTAGATAGGAAAGCAAAAAATACATGTATCTGTATGATATATATATATATATATATGTATATATGTAATTTCTTTATAATAATATGATATAGGGGTTATCCCTTTGTTTGTACTAAAATCTTACTATATTATATTACTCTCCTTACCTACTATTCTTAGAATAGGTATCGTTTTTAAAGAGGAAGAACTTGGCGTTACCCAGTGCCTGTGGCAAATCACTTTAAATGCGAGTACCTAATGAAAGTTCGCCAAACAGACAAAAAACAACAAAAGATTTAGATGGTCATATGGGTGGTTAAATAAGTATCGGGCAATAATATATTCTAGGAATTATAATTTACAAAAATATTCTACATCACATGCTACTAGCATTGGAAACGGTAAAAATTGGTGACATATTCAGACCGAATAAGGATGAATGCCTTGCGTAGTAGTAGTGCTGATAAGTAGTACAGCAGCTACAGAATAATATCATATAGCGTTTAGGCAAATTGTTAACATTTCTTATGACTGGACAGGCTTAACAGTTTAAATTATGTGAGATGAGAAATGTAGTCGATTTTCAAACTATATTTAGCATTGTTAATACAAACTGGTTCGCAAATGTAGGGTTTATTGTTACGTTAGTCACGAACCTTAATCACCTTAACCTCAATCAAATTGCGTGGAAACTGAGGATGGTTTTTAAGGTTTTGTTTTTCATGGGGTTATTTATTCACCATTTAAAGAGATACGTTCGATTAGCTC
The DNA here is from genome assembly GCA_905147235.1 of Erynnis tages. Classification (NCBI taxonomy): domain Eukaryota; kingdom Metazoa; phylum Arthropoda; class Insecta; order Lepidoptera; family Hesperiidae; genus Erynnis; species Erynnis tages. The sequence continues at coordinate 4,562,355 of LR990081.1, forward strand.
GAAACTCATGAAACAACTAATGAAAGATAAGATATTTTTTAATTCTTTGGAACCTTAATAAAATATTTGGAGCGACATTTACATGGCAATTATTAACAAGTTACCAAATGCAGGTAAGAAATACTGACATTTTAATTATAAGAAAATATCCGCGTTCAAATAAAGCGGGTTTGAATTGCTTAAATGCTTGAACGATAGCAATCTTTGTAGATCATCGTTTACCGATTCGGTCCCATTTTGTAAAGCAAATTCACCACTTAGATCTATGTCCATTGATCGAGTCGTGATTATTGATTTTTTCATCTCCAACTCGTGAATCGTGATCAACCAATCGGTCTGATTTAACAGTTAAAATTTCAATCAGCGATGACAGCGTATAACTTTTCTTTGTCAGAATTACGTGCTACTCACATAACATAGAAATCTAGATCTTTTTAATAAACATCATTTAATACCTATTAGTTTTTTTAAGCATTTGTTTTTTTGTCTGTTTTTGTTTCATCATGGTCCAGAGTCTATTCTGTAAATGTTAGACGCTTGATTTAGTCATTCTTTTTATCGTGTGCGGAAATTTCACGTTCAATAAAAGCAATTTATCGGAGTTCTTTAGACATTTGGATCCTTTTTTGCCCTACAAATAGCTACAACAAAAAATTGCTAACGAGTAAAAACCGTCGGTGTTACATTTCATATCCATTACAATCGAGTAGAGTCCATGAAGTTGAGGCAAAATTGAATGGGGCTTGCCACTATTGAACCAATACTGAAGATACCTCTGTCTACTGTATTTAAATGAGTATTTTCATTGTTTTGAGTGTAAACCATTAGTTACAAAAGTATAAATTGTACGGTGTATATGGATTAAATAAATCCCGTTTGGTCAATTGAGCCCCAATGTCAATTAAGCCGTTTTTTAACACATCCGATAGGTTAGTCAGCATCGAAAACAAACTGACAGCAGATAGCACGCTTATAAAAACGTGCAATGCTATTTTTTTTCTATTTCTCATGCACAGATCAATGTGGCCGAAGCACGTGATCAATTGAACACCGATTGATCAGCAAATTGACGCCGACTGTGATATTGCGACAGCGAGAGGTGACTATGTACTCGTACATCCCAGCGTGAGAGTAATGATCGCTTGCCAAAACTAATGTGCGAATATATAATAGTAACGAAACATTGCTTCTAATTTGAGAATTGGTCAATTTAATCAAGTACAATATAATAATTATTAAAATGTGTAGGAATTGGTGAATGTGGCAATCGTTTAGTACAATGACTACGCAATGTCCATTGTCCTACCATCATTCATTATACAGGTCATGATTCTTCCTCTAGCAAGGGCGACATGCTAGCCAGATGTAGCAAAAATGTTATGATAAAATCCGAAGACAAAGAAAATCTATCGACATAGCTCACAAAGTAAGCAAAACTTCAATGGGCTGGCGAATTGTTGAAACCGATTCATTTATGATGCAGTTCAAATGGCTGATAGAGAAACAGAATGAAAAGTGGTTTAAATTGAGGACATTTTACAATCATGTTATGGGTCTGAACAAGTGTATCAAGCTTAGATCCACATCATATAAATTCCAAACATTTTCTGAGTTTAATTGGTCTTAATGATCCAATATCTATCATATTTATGGATCACTTCAAGTGAGATGAGACTACTAAAACTGACCACGAACTTAGATTTGCCGCAACTTTGTTTCATTAATTAACTGAACCTGTTAATCGTTTATAAACTTGTCGAGGGAGAAGCCAATTTCATTGTTATTTTGCAGATGTAAGTGGGCGGACCGTAATAATTGCTTTATGTACCAGGTACCTAAAGCATTTGCAACTATTAACAGAAACAATTTAATGCAATCATACATATTTAATATACGCAATTACGCATATTTAAACGATTTAAAGTTGCAAGGTTGTGCTTTGAAACTACAAGAAATGTTTTCTAGAATTTCTATTCTTCATTTTATCTGTAGTTAAGTAGTCTCTTAATAAACTTTTTAGTATAAGCTTTTTTACACTAAGTCGGCTGCAAGCCTTTATGTCCCATTGTTAGTCAGTTAGGGGGACGCCTGAAGCATACTCCAACAAGCTGCTCCAATGCGGATTGGTGGAGACAGACTAAGTTAGATGTCGTCAAATAGGTATAATCACATATCAGTGGAAATTCCGACTCACTTTAACAAAGATCAATGACACGTATAGCTGGTGTCAGGGTATTCTTTGTACTACAGAATCCAAAACGATAAAATCAGACGTTAAGAACGCTCACTAACATACTTCTAAGAATGGGAACATTAAATTCAAGACATCGCCGTTTATTGGCGGTTCTCTTGCTTCAGGAAAACTAAAGAAGGTACATGGTATTCAAAAAACAACAACAATGGTTAGAAAATATTAAGAATACTTGATGAGATACTCTTACAGGACATCACCCTTGACTGAGGCCCTATAGGCGGTTTGAAAATATCCGACACGAGTTGCCTACTAGCCCGTTCCTCCACCAATCTACGTGCTCAGCGTGGTAGAGTAATTTCTACGTCTCCCTCTATTATCCTTACCTTTTTAAGCCAAGCAGGGTCTGGCAACGGAAGATCCGGGAAAGCCCGCTTCCTCTCCACGTAGTACCACGGTGCTCGCACGTAGTAATACCAGGATATCACTCGCTCCACGGGGTCCCGTACCACATTCACGTATATTGGGGACGGATATCCGAATCTGTAATGAAATAATTATTTTATTAGACTTTACATTGAAAGAGAATCCAGATCAAAAAAGTCACGAGGAGAACCACACATAAATATCTTCCTTTCAGTCCTTCGTAGTCCACCGTGTAGTCCACCGATCAGACTGGGCCTCCCCTAATCGAAGCCATCGCGCGGTCTTGGCCCATTGAATCCTACGGTTTCCGGTGCCTTCCTCAGATCGTTACAGAAATATCTACTTAGAATAGTAGATTGTAAAATACCCAATGAACGCAGAGTGAGTACGTAAGGTCCTGTATGTTTTAATTCTGCTTTTATGGTAGTTAAAAAAAGTTTTTTGGAACCTTTCAATAAATTGACATCACTGTTGCCCTGGGTGCGTCCCTAAGTAGAATCCCAAGGTTTAATAAACAATATTTACTCATATCCCATTTTCACTAGTAGGTACTTACTTTGAAATCTTATAAAATGCAGCAAACGGTACATAACACGTACAAAAGATTTCTTTCAAGTAGCTATAAAGAACCATTCGTTACAATTATAACCAGCCAAGTCATATTTGTCATTGTTAGTTCATAAGTTCTACTTTCACCAATTGTAAGCATCAATAGCTATGGTGTCTACATTCCTGTTAACTCACTGTGAGTTAAAAGCACAAATGATTCTTTACGATTAATTTCGCTGAACAATAGAACAATGAGAGGGACTACACGTGCAGTTCCTAGGCGTAATTAGTAATTATAACTATTTCAAGTAACACGAGCAAGCGCACGTCTAATCAAGTGCTAACTAATTGATGTCTGTTTGATACATTCATCATTTTGGATAGCGTCTCTCAACATTTTTCGAGAGCAATTTTTGTAACATTCAAATTCAGAAGAACGCTGTAGTTAGGATTAGATTAGAGTGAAATTTGAATTATATTGCCATTAGTCGCGAAATGGAAAGAGTTAATAGCTTTTAATGCAGATGAATCATTTTGACCAGTTCTTATAGCGTAAGTACCTGACGTAAGTATCTATTGCTCATAGCTACCTAATTTTGAGCGTATCAATCGTAACAAATTGAAATAGTAGGTATTGGTAGGTATGATTCAGGAATGAATGCGAATAGGAATGCACCTTATATAAATAGATGCCTTAATAATACTTAATTAAAGTAAAATTGTATGCTCTTGATGGAATTATTTGGATATACTTGTTTTAATTTTGTCCATTTCTAGTGGTCTCTATATCGTAAAGAGGGGAGGATATTAATGGTTTCGTGAAATTCATAGGGATACCAGAAAAAATAAACCTCCCTTGTTAGTATACTTATGCAAGAAATCTAAAATTATCCAATTTAAGTTTAGCTAAGGTTTGCAACCGCTGATTTAGTTTATAGGCATTATATGTATCTATATTCCCTTGCTTTAGACCAAAACTTAACATTGATTAATGTATGCGGCTCCTTTTAAACGAATTGAGCAGTAACAATACTTTTTATGAACTTAGTTAGTGTATTGATCTATGAATGTTTGTGTGGAAAAACCTATTAAAACGTCATTAATCGTCAGACAGTTTTTGTATGCATTTACGAGTCTATGATTGAGTGTAAGTCGATGTTTATAAGGTTAACTGTATTGGTTACGTATCTTATTATCACATCAAAGATTTTTTTCTTAGATCAAGCAGTATTGGATGTATTTGACAAAAAACATCAATTTTAAGTTCATTTTTTTTAAGGCAATCAACGTATAGAATAATCAACAATTTAATATGGTATAATATTATTATTCAATGAGAAAATTCTAGTGGGGCGCTCCAAAAATAGATAAGACTTTTCATTAAATTGCATCCTACTACTGGATGCCTTATCACCTACATTAGGTAGTCGGTACCAGGTACATTGCCGGATGAGCCGGTAATATAATAACAATCTTTTTTTCCTCCTTATTGTATTGATAGACGTAGAGTTAGTAGGTACCTACTATTGCGTTACAGTTTCATCCATATAATTTCACAAATATGGCCAAGTAAGTGTCATACCGCGCGTGTCATATCAATTATACCGCGGTCGCGGTCAACGAAGAAATTCGTACATCGACCCTTATCTATCTATCTCTGTCACTTCCGCGTAAATATATTGCATCACACCCGCACAATAGCGATAAGGGATTATAAACCTTTTACCTGGAACCGAACACAGCACGCTGCAACCGAAGTTGTTAATTTTTAAATTTAAGTATAAATAACGTTTTAACGTTATAAGTACACTGCCATAATTAGAAAAGTGTCACGAATTTAAATTTTTTAAAGTATCTATCGAGTAAAATGCGAGAATATCACATGAGACTATTTTCTCATGCCTCTAGTAGGCACAAAACATAAAAGAAACTAAAAAATCGAGTACAAAATTTGTGATACTCATACGGCCTCACATTTGTCATTTGTGTCATAAGATCTAAAAAAATATTAAGATTTTTCCAAATAATTTCACTGCCCTTATACATTGTTAGCACTGTCCATTATTATTCGGTGTTTTGACAAGTACACAATATACATTAATCAAAGTATATCATTCAATTATAATGAAAAAACAACAGCCTAGTATCTACTTAATTATGTAAAACTAATTTCAAAACACCTCAAACATTTTTTGTAAGTAGTTTGGCTTAATTTCATTACCCGCTAGCCAAGTCTGCAAGTCATAAATAAATCGATTCAGTATGATTTTATGTTCTCCTCAAACGAAAAATGTCTACCAGCTCTTGGGGCTATAATGTTTATCTCAAGTGCCTCCAATAATGTCATTACACGTAATGGAATTTTCAACAAGTTTGATATCCACAACGGTTACACTATATCCATAAACCGTTCATCCTATTTGTTGGTGACTTAACGGATATGAGAAACTGTTTTAGAGCATCATATTAAGTCACATAATAATATATTAATATATCATATTAATATTAAATACCTTTTATTATAACGAATTTTTACATTAAATTATACAACTATTTATATAACTTAAAATATATAAATAATAGAATAAGAATAACAATAAATAAAAATAAAAATATAATTTTATAAATAAAATAATGAGTCCAAACCACTGTCCTGCAGGAGGGTACCTAAGATGCTGGCTGCATTCCCCCTTTAATCCTTTCCCTTTAATCTCTTTAATTCCTTATATTAATATGTAGGTCACTCATGAGGACTAAAATGGTTATGGCCCCATAAAAGTATCTCCTGGCGCAAACTAAGTAGGTAAAGGTTAAGGTAAATAAAATAGGTATAAAGGTGAAGCCCATATTTTAACACCTCTTTGATCTCAATTATTGTCATTATTTAATCGTTTATTTTTTGCTAAGTTCTACGGGTCGCGCACTGAGTTGCACGGTAACATGGTCGCATTCAAAAAAAACTTCCGGCTGTATAGAGATTAACATGGGGTCACTAACCCGATTTTTATTAATCCTTATTGAATCAATGTCGACGAATAAATTCTAGACCTCAACTTATTGCGAATAATAAACAAGCACCGGAAAGGAATTAGGCATAGAAAAAAACTCCATTAAATCTTTCAACTAGGTACCGTATTTTTTGAGGTCGTCTGTGAGTGCATTGCTGGTCATAATGTTGTTTGTCTCACATAAAGCACTCCGGCAACCACATCTCCCCAACCGAAACACATGAAATGAAGAATATGCTTCACGGTTAGTTATGAGGCGTCTGCCGCTGCATATACGGGCCTCGAAGTGGCGCATGCAATATTCCCGTGGGCACCTACAGGAGGCGGTATGAATTCCAGCTCCATCCCTTAATGGAAGAGGGGTCCAGTCAAGACCCAACGCCGTCGGGGTTGCGGAAGAATACGGAAGTAGGTATGCCGTAGCGCCGACTTCGTTGTGGAGAACAACATCGGCCCCATCCCGACATTGTAGGTAGGTACATGATGGATTTTCTCACGTAAAAATGTACCTTCCCGAGCGAGCTACTACGAATATACCTCCTACCTGGTAAAGTTAGTGTAGCAGACATGCTTGATGTATGAGGCGGGCTGCGGGTACTGGGAGACCAGACTGACGAGCACCTGCTGGTCGGGCGGCGCTATCCGGATTGTCTCCACTCTCTGCACGGCGTCGCGGTGGAGACCTTTGGACAGAAATTGTTATATTAGTCTTTTAAATGGCCAGAAAAACTATATTGCAACAGAACGTTGGCCTGATTATCGAGTTTGGTATCCAACTAATTCTACTTTACTTTGTTTATTAGTGTTGTGCCTAAAAACGAGGAAATTCGCTAAATATATCACTCAAGAGCGTCAGTTTTTCATGGAAACGGTGAGAAACAATTATCCAATTAAACTATTGATAACTTCGGCTTGGACTTAGTTTTCGTAGAAAGTTTAAGTAGGTAGGTAGTGCCTACCTGGCACATCTAATTTCTTTATTTTTCCAACTGTTGCAGAATTTTCCATAAATATAATTTGAAAATTAATTTGATAAGCGTAACATCCACACAATCGTGGGATGTCTTCAGATTAATAATAGAATGTTGGCAACTGCAACTTGTACTTACTAACAAGGTACCAGATGTAACTAGTCTAAAACATAATTGGATATGCTTTGACGGAATCGCACGACGATCAACGTCAAGGCTACCGAAATAAGAATAAAATGAAATGACAAGCAGTTTCCCAGCCATGGTGTTAGACGCGTTGACAGCGCAGTTAGCTATTAGTTGCCAAGGTGAATCAACTTGTAACAGAATTGTTTTTGAACAGGTGACCGTCACTCAGATATACATTATATCATTACCAGCTACGCTTCGTTGAGCTGATCGCATATGTTTTTTCTCCACGCTTCGTTAGTGTGTTGCGATGAAAATTTTATGTGATACGGGCGCCGGAATGATTTATCGTTTTGAATTGACATTCCGTCTAAAGGACAGAAACAGCTTGTCTTTTTAAATCTAAATTTGGTCTATATTTTTATGTATTAGATCGTAACCTTCAAAGGGCTGAGGTATTTAATAAATTGACAAAAATATCTTTGTTTCCGACAATCACAAATGGCCCCAAAATTCTACCACACTTGTTTTACGGCAGATGAAGGACGGATGTCGACGTCGACGACGAATAAAGGACATCCTCTCTCAAGAATAAGATTTACTTAAGTACATGAAAAGTACTTAGTCAGAAGGTCTATACCTAATTACCATCTATACTATACTATTTACCACCATCTATCTATACTATACTATACTACATCCACCATCAAATTCCACAAACTTTCGCATTCACGATGTAATTAAGGAGTACGTCCGTCTTGTTCAAACATCATTAACTATTTATAAGCTACTGGTGGGAGTAAGAAACACAGTCATTGAAATAGTAACAGCGTAATTGCACAAAACAATGAGAGTACAGACAGAGCTCAAGTATGCATGCCTACTCCATTTTTTGCACCTACATTTGGCACTAGGCCTGTCAATACAGATTCACGCTTTGGCTTAGATACAAAAATAAAAATAATTGGCTGGCTAAAAACAAACATATTTGAAACTCAGTATGAAAACGTAAATATAAACTTTACCTACGTGATCCTTATTTGTCTGATCTAAGTTGAATTGAAAAATCAATACATTAAAATCATTCTACTTTTATTTTTATTTATTTATTTTCTTTATTGTTTATTTATAACAATGGGCGAACTTAATACCAAACAAACAAGCAACACCAAGGAGCTTTTTACGCCATTCTTGAAGAAATAAGTTGTATGAATCTTGGCTTCTGTATTCTCGATGTTTTGTGGTAATGGGCAGTGTTATTACTGAACTAAATAAGAAGTTCCACACGGGAATAAAAATAACTTCGCTCCCGCGGGTCTTCATACGTAACAATCATTATTTATTCCGAACCACTTCTATTTTCCTTTCGTTATGAATGCACAGACGAGACGTATACATATCGTATATGGACACTGAAATTGTGAAGCGCTACATATACTTAAGTAGTTAATGTACGGACAAAGAAACAGAGTTACACAGCATAAAATGTTATTGTCTCTTTAGATAATGTAGACATATTTTATCTTTTAATATTTTTACGAACAAAAAACGAATATTCCTTTAAGATACGAGTAACTTGAAGGTGCTCTTATATCTTACTTTTGAGAAATGAAGAATAATCCAGGCGTTTTATGGGTATTGGCACTTAAAAACGATGATTTTTTAAGGTTTTAAGGAATGAATAGAAAAACAAATACTTAATAGTTGTCTTTTAGCGGTGGGCTTTAATAACCGATCTTCGGATATCGATAAAGATTACTATTTGATTGCCAAAATACTTCGCTTTGAAATAACAGATGATGAATATTGAAACCGGCCTTAATAGATATTTACCGAATTGATTCCTAATAGATAGTCTTCTCAGCAGCTCCATAAAGGTCTGACTGCCGACCTTGGGCACGCGGTTGAAGAACAGCAGTTCCACGTCAGCTTTGGCGGTGTTGTTCAGCTCCCAGGCCTCCGGGACCAGGGCCTCTTCGAGCAGTTCCTGGTCGGCGTCCTCGTGAGACGGCGCTTGCGACACCAGCGACCGCTGGGGCTTATTGCGTTCCTGACACGAAAATTAATAAATAAACGTTTTTTGCAAAAATCTGCGCATACGCATTGATTGCGTTATGGTGTAAAAAAACCACCGTCCCTTAACCCATTAGAGGTCAAAGGAAGTGGAAAACAAATTTAACATAAAACCATCACAGCCAATAGTGTTAATTAAGGTTTTGACTCATGTTTCGACTTAAAACAAAGATATAGAGTTCACATCAGGTGATATGGACTTTATAAAGGTTTCCTTCCATTTATTAAAGGACTCTTAAGACAACAGGCTTCACGGCGAGTTATTGGAGTAGCGGTTAGTTACTTCCACAGCTACACTCACTTTACCACCTATAAATCTAACAAACGGGGCACCGGGCACGAGACGCGAGGAAGAATCGTCTGATGTCATTCAAGTATGATTATAATTACCTACTGTAAAATTTTAAATCGATGAAGATGCATTTCAACATTTCATTTAAAGTAGCTAACCTAACTTAATTGATTTGGTAGTCATCTAGTCAATTTGTATAGTGAATGAAAACAGCTAAGTTATGTTTCATTTAAAGAGACTATTTTGATGTCATCATTGAAGACATGTCAACATTGGACGACTTTATCTAAAAACCATCTAAACATCGTCCACCGACAAAGATTGACGTGTGTCGATAGAGCATGTAAGTAGTCCATATAATAGATTCCATAAATTACAAATGCGCTCTAACTTCTGTTTGTGATTGTATTAAATAATGTTACAAAATGGCTATGTTTAATGTATTAGACTTACATACCCCCCTGTTTAAACTACGTATGACTATTATATAGGTTTGTTAAATTATAGGTACAAAGTAGAAATTTAACTTTGTAGGTTTACCTTACCACCGCTTAGCCCGCCGTAAAGGAGTATGTTTTTCGTATCTTTAATTTCGGTTTTGGGAAGTACGGTTGCCGGAGATACTTTATTAGAAACGACCATCTCAGTCTAAGGCAATAGTATTTCTATTCCATTTGAATATGGACACAGATGATCATAATGATCAGTCATGGGTTGTTTGTAATGACAACATAAAGTCATTCAAGTTTCCGAATATTTGTTACAGAAAATATACACTTAAATCTATTAAAAATAGTCAAATAATTGAGTCTCAGTTTGACGAAGAATATGAAATATTAAATCATGCTACTTTTTACCGTTTAGTATGGTTTCTTTCATTTTTATAAAAATAACCTTAATGTAGATGAAGTCATTTGAACTTTTTACACACTTACTATTGTAAACTAACGCCAGAAAAGTCTATTTTAAATAAAGGCATTGTACAAATTTATTTTATAACACTATTGAATAATAAACTAATAAAATAAAAAGGAGGCTTGGATAGAGTCCGTTACAATTTTATAATAGATGACTCACAGCCCCAGTATTGCTTCGTATAGCCTCGAGCGCCTCTTTGTATTCCTGCGCGGAGGCATACGCGTGCTCCGTGCGGTCGGTCTGGATTCCTGAAACAAAATAGTTTAAATAAAAAACTTTTATTTTATGAGTACTACTTAGTATAAGTAAGATCTATCTAGTAAGATAAAAAGTAAATTAACAATTGAACAATAAAAAATGATTACATTTTAGGGACATCATATTAAAAAAAAGAGAATTACGTTAACACTCGGAGAATTTGTGTTGGTAGAGATTATGTATCCCTAGTAAGTGACATAGCAGCAGTTCCCGTCAAAAAAATAACGACGTAAAAATAGGTGTTTGAAATAAAAATTTAACAAGTAAGAATTTTAGAAAATTAAGAATTAGTAGTAGTCAGTTAGTCAGCCTTTTGCCGTCGTTGTAAATAATTTCACATTTTCCAAGCTTGACCAAAAATTTGCGTGAAACTTTAACTGTGAATTATGAAAAAATTTAGATGATTAGGATGAGACTTTTTTGACGGGAGATCAGATGCCATGAATAAAAAGTGAATTATGCATCAAGTTATACTATAGTGCTGTATAAAGCACTCCACACAAGTGAAGTTAGTAGATTACGGTAGATTACGCATAAGACTTCCTTCCTAATACCAAAAATACCTGTTTTAAAAAGGTGCAAACGTAAGTATTAACTTACTGCTTTTTGATAGTCATTAAATACAATAAGGTTAAGCTATTCGCTCTTCTTTTACCGTACACAACTCGTAAGAACCAAATAATGATACAATTTGAATGTATCGCTAATAACGCGACTACTTTTTAAATTAGTTGCCTAATAACATATCTTGGGTCAATAATTTGGACCGATATGTGCTGGAATTATTCCGGGTATTAGTATCGAAATTGTTTGTAGATGATAGTTATAAACAGGTGGAAGTTCTTTAAATGTCGTTGACTTGGGACGGTTACAATGAAAGTATTTTTTATTTATTTCAGAGATGCGGCAAAAATATTGTGTTACACAATAAATAGACAAAAAATACTTTGAAACTATTTTCTCTTCATTATACTTATACCTGGAGTAACAAACGCATATTTTTTTTAAATGTTAAACATCAGCTAAGACAGGATTTTAGAAGACCTTTCAAGGCGATACAGCGCGTTGAAGTCTAGTTAAAGGTACAAAATTGCAGGGAGTGCCTTCAATATAATGTAGTTTTCTGCGCTGGGTTGGTATCTTTTGTTAAAATGTGATTCTCTTTTATAATGCAACTCATACTTTTATCGCTAGCGTCTAGGCCTTCTATGTTACCTACTAAAACTCTTTTTAAAAATTTATTTTCCGGCAACCGGCAATGACTGTAGCATTCAAACTCTTAGAAAACCATTAAATTCAAAATGTTTTTAAACTTTTTGTGTCCTAAAGACATAACAGATGTAATTTCGTACACAATGCATGTTGAAAAAACATATTTCATGACCTTAACTTACCTACTGGCGTGTGGTCGACCGCCGTTGATGACTAGAACTAATCGGTTACGTTAGATCGCCCCAGGGTTTTAGAGACAAAAATTAAATTGTTTGTAGACGTATATATCTATTTTATAAGTAGGTAATCATGACATGACAGATTTCATTTTCCTTCGTAATCAAGTCTCTATCAAAACTGGTAGCATGTTTCAGTTTGAGATATATGTATTGCTATATGTATGTCATGTATGAGTTTATGAACACCATAATGAGATACCTTCTTTATAAGTGCATAAATAATAATATTTGAAATAACGGCTATGATGGGTATGATGTATCTATACAGGTATATGGTGTTAGCTACCTAGTGCTGCGAGGTTGCTCATGTTTTACGGGTAATCCTGTATAGTACGAACATACCTTATCATAAGTTAATGGCAACAGTTTTAACAATATCTGTTATTTTTTAAACTATAGAAGCAAAAGTTGTCGTCTTGTGCGTGTCCAACAGGGAATCCTAGTGTGGGCTATGTGTGGGAATGTGAAGCGTTATTTATTTTATCTTCACTTGTGACATTAACATTGTTTATAAGGTATATGACTATACACTTTAGAGTACGTGTGAACGAGCATAGTGTGAACAAGTCATAGAATGCTCTTAGCATTCTATGACTTGTTAAAGGCGTGAGCAGCTAGAGCCATACATTGCTTGCACACCCCGAGGTCACGATAAAGTAGTCAGTGCTCGTTTTATTACCCATACCTACTTCATATGTTGTATAAAAGTGGCTCATAATTTTACGCAGTGTTACTTAACTGATGCACCAGTAAACTCATGTATCTCCAAAATGCTTAAAGTTTAAGGTTTCCTTGAGTTGAATATTGTAACTTATTGCCAAGCTCAAGATCAGCATCAGACGGTGTTTGTTACAGCATGCTGGGAAAATATTGTCTTTTACGAATCGATAACCTCCATAGAAGTAGTTGGTTTAAAGGTTTAATAAATATACTTTATTAGGTTTAATAAAGATACTAATGGTCCTAAATATACTGACAAATCGTTCTCAACTGTCGGTATGGTTGGCACTTGTATTTTAATTTACAGACCTTTGCATACATCGCAGATCCTGTCATCATTGAATAATAATTCATTTTTTTCATCAATTAAAAAATATCCATCAAACATAAAACAGCTTCAGAATCTAGGTATCGAAAAGTAGCTTTATAAGTGACATTATATTAATTTTATTGTCGACTTGGAGTTACCCGTCGTTACCTACTTATAATTTGATAAATGTTCACTTTTTCCTATAAAACTCTAAACCAATTTATTATTTTTCGTGTTTAATCAACAAAAAAGGCAAGTGAAAAATATTTTAAGAGCGACTTAACAATATACCAATAAAACAATAAAAAGTGGTCGTCTGCTTACCATTAGACATGAGTGTGTTAAGCTATTCGGAAGTGTAAGTGCAAAAACTACTTACATCTTCATTTGGAATAATAACGGAGACTAAGAAAATAAATAAGATGGCCGATTTAATACATGATCGTTAATGATATTGAGGAGAAAAAAGCGTGATCATCATGAATCGGGGGCTACACAGAATGTAGCGGGGCGCATCCGGCCGAAATTGAGAAATCATGACGTTACACGCTTCAAATAACTTTCTTTGGCGATGTTCTGTACACAATGTAAACAATTGAGCAGTCCTTTGATCAGACATAATGAAGCGAACAATAGTAAGTTATTAAGTCTCGTCGCGCAAATATAGATACAGAGGAGAACTAGAACTGTAGGCTAAAATAGTATAAGAATCTACTTTCCACTGTAGTATGAAATAGATCGTTTAGATATTAATTTTCTCGTCAACCTACGTTGGTGTTCATTGTGCTATGCAAGTACTTTATTTTTTTTCGCATTTTCTTTTATAGTATGATCCAGTTTGTTTTTAAAGTTCAATTTTTTTGGTACTATTGATAGCAGTAGTAGCAGACGCTGTTTCCAAAAACGTAAATAAAATAAAAGTATGCTAGTGTTGTGCTGTTTTAAAAACTGGTAACTGGTGCAATGCATCGGTTTTTGTTTTATTTGTCTGTAGTTAGATTACGCTGCGCATCATCTCCGTGACGTAGGCATCAAGCATACCGTAGCGTAGGTATAAATTATTCAAAAATAGGACCAACGCCACCACACCAAGACTATTGTGGTATACAGGTCGTTACTTAGTTGTTCATAAATATTTTATCCCGTATTTTTTGTCTGAAATTCTGGTAATAATTCATTCTTCTAAATAATGGCATTCTTTCCTTTCATTCCATTCATATCTATTTTATTTAAAGTGGATTTGTGCCTTATTTATGACAAGCTCTTTTGATATAAGGAATACCAATCGTCGTTGTAAGCTTGACGTGCTCTTACAACTTTTGAGAAGCAAGATATGTTACAGGTAATATTATATTAGGTACCTACAGGTAATTGTTAACGAACTAATAATAATTAAATAAGTACCTACATACTCAATTACTCATATATGCTATATCAATACTCCATGAAGTATAATTGAATATTTACATCAAGTGGGATAGCAACTGTTTAATTAAAATTAGATAGGAATTTACCGTTCAAGCTAACTACAGGCAAGGTGTCTGCTAGTCCAGTGTCCACCTACAAACCTGCTTGTGTCACGGGAATAACGTGGGTGGCGATATTGCTTGTTATTTGCTTACTTGTTTATAAGATTAATTACATGCTAGCATACTTTTACTTTATTTACGTTTCTGGAAACAGCGTCTGCTACTACTGCTATCAATTGTATCAAAAAAATTGAACTTTAAAAACAAACTGGATCATACTATAAAATAAAATGCGAAAAAAATAAAGTACTTGCATAGCACAATGAACACCAACGTAGGTTGACGAGAAAATTAGTATCTAAACGATCTATTTCACACTTAATGATAATACTACAGTGGAAAGTAGTTTCTTATACTTTTTTAGCCTACAGTTCTAGTTCTCCTCTGTATCTTTATCTGCGCGACGAGATTACTTATTTGAGCCCTAGACATTGCTTTAAGTATGATTATTTTATTATCAGAGGTAGTTGCTCTACAAAGGTACGTTTGTCTCTCTTTAATTTATTTAAACATTATCCACAAGATAAAATCGCCATTTATATCCGCTTCATCTGTGAGAAGTTATTAAGTAGTACCCGAGCGTTTAGTTAGCGTTTTTATATTACACAGTATACCTACATAATATCTAGTAT
The DNA here is from genome assembly GCA_905147235.1 of Erynnis tages. Taxonomy (NCBI): domain Eukaryota; kingdom Metazoa; phylum Arthropoda; class Insecta; order Lepidoptera; family Hesperiidae; genus Erynnis; species Erynnis tages. Next base: position 4,577,812 of record LR990081.1, read on the forward strand.
AATACAAGTAATAACACTCAAAGATTGTTAATTAATGTCAAGATGAAGTGTCTGGTTATCAAAAATGGGACACCTAAAATTAGCGTCCTTTTATATTAGATCGTTATTATTTTGGTTGCTGTTCTATCATTTTTAGTGATACACAATTTCCTAAGTGTTAAATATAATTTTCTTAGTGTGGTGTCCAGAAACACTTTCGCTTCTTTTTTATTTTTTAAAAGTTAATAAAGTTATGCCTACTTTTACTTTTCCTCTATTAACGTCTAACTTCGTCTCATCACGTAAGTCTTTGCTTGTATTATAATAATTAATAATCGATGAGCCGGAACGAGCTCAAAGCTCATTACCGGAGTAATGAGCTTTGACAACCCAAAAGTGGACGATGGCGTTGATAAATTTGCGGATACATAATGAAGTCATGTAACTGTGGCAGTGGAGACTGGAGAAAATTATGATACACGTCGCGTGACCATATAATGAACACAATTTTGAATTCAATGATTACAACTTAATGCGCGAGCGCAAATCGGTTGAGTTCCGAGCCGGAGGTCGTTCGGTGACTTAAAATGTCGATGGAAGTGTCGCATATTTTTTAATATAAGATTTACTTATTATTTACCTATTTAACTTATTTTACAATTCGAAGCGGGTTACTTATTTTTTTTAATTTACCTATTATAATGCACCAAGTTAAAGTACCATAATACAAGCCAAAATACTTGTCCACATAAAAATATTACCGGCCATTAGAAAGGCAGTAAAATAAAGGTACCCTACAAACTTTGTAACTTTTTACATTATTAGATGTGATATAAAATTAAGCTTTTGTTACTTAAGTATTAATACTATTTAATACCACGGTATTTAGATCTATTTATTAATATATAAGAAGGTAATTGCTAACATGTTTAGAGTTATAAATATTTATGATATCTTTTTTTTTCAGAAAAAGCAACGGCACCTTACATAATTACATATTATTATAATATGTAGGTATCTATATTATATTATGGCGCTATCGAAGCCTTAAAAAAGCGCTAGGTTAGTAGTCATTCATAAATTAAAACACGATAAAAATCGCGATATTAAGAAAATAAAATCGTGATTATAATCACGATGTTATTAATTTTCGGATTGCGACATAAAGCCTAATGCCTTAAAGCTGATGTACCGTTAAAATTGGTACAATTATATCGATGCATACATAGATATTAGATGAACTTTAATATATTATAGCTAATTTATATAAATGAACTCTCCACATAATTATTCAATGAATGACTAATGCTGCTATGGTAATAAATATTCTGCAGCTGGGATCCATTTATAAATGGGAAAATTAGAGTAATTAATAACTTAGACTTACGAAGAATAATAATATTCCATACACACCTACTGTTAATGTATGTACTTATTGGTAAATTTGCTTGATCTGATCTGATTTATCGTTACCTAGTTTTCAAGAGACGAACGCGTTGGGCTACAAAATCATGAATACATTTTAGCAGCTGTGGTCTATTCCCTAGCAGCAAACTTTGTTTAAAATTTGCCACATTTAACCAAGAACAGTCAGATAAGTGCGAAAAAATCCGTGAGAAAGGCGCCACTGCAAGAATCACTTAGTTGCATCGTAGATGAGCGTATAAAAACTTGAAAACATAATAGCGGGTAAGGTCTCTTATGCTTCATCCGTTCTATTTAAAGTGCATCAAGCGAATTCATAATTATCGAACAGTGCATATCGCATCTTAACGTCGTAAGCTTCGATAGGTCTTTGATCTTGGTCGTCAGGCTAAAGAAAAAACGTATAATTATGACATTAGGCTACGGCTTAATATAATTACGATGTTCTGATCGTTGACGATGTGACCTACCTTAACAAGCATTTCTATGTACCTAGCTTCTTCTATGTGATGATGTAGGTATATTATAATACATAGTAATTTTTATTAATATGATCATATTATTTGAGTTTGAGTTTTTTTTTCACTATAGGTACTTACACACTAGACATTAAAGTTTTACATTTTAATATCCTATAACATACTATTCCTTGCACTTTTACCTTCAAGAGGTCTAAACACTGTTCTACTTTATATTGGTTGGGGTCTATTATGTCCGTTATTTATACTTTCACATTCATAATATTTACTCGCAAGGAATTTTACTTTTTAGTCTGACCTAAGCAATTATGGCTGTGGCATTTTACGTTTTTTGCGATGGTCTTTCTGCTCTCTCTGACAGAATAATTTTAACTTAATAAAAGAAACCCTTTTACATGAATCAACGTTCTTCTATTACCATTATAACGTTTGCCAGGGAAGTTTTTTAATAAATAATAATCTTGATAGATTGATAAACACGTGATTGACACGTTGATAAACCAGTTTATTACCATAAGCTTTACAATCCTAAGTGTACAAAAACTGGTGGTGAAAACGACGGCTCCTTGCATCCCATTTTCATTATAGATACTACGTAAACTGAATAGGTAAGCTATTTATTCCACCATTTTATGAAAGTTTTATGATCATTACGATGCATTTCTTTGAACAGTTCTTCTTTGACAATCGATTACATTTTCAACCTACAGTTTGTATCATTTTATTACTTAGGTACATATTTTACACAAATTAAATATTATGTATGTAGATGTCACGCGAGAGAATCTCCAATTACTTGTAGTATATATAAATTAATAAGTAGTATTGAAATTTGAAAAGTAAAATTAAATGTATTTTCCATGTTTCCTTCTAGTCCAGTCAATTAAGATATCGGAAGATTACTTTGCATTTTTATGTAATTACAGCATAGCCGACTAGCCGAGTAACATGAGGATTCTCAAGATAGGTATGTATGACTTCCCGGAAAGGGCTATGACTATGATCAGGCTATTTTTTGCGAGCAGGAACGTCAACAGGTTGTGCGGACTTTTTATAACATATCAATTAAATCCCTGCGTAGGTATCACTTAATTGCATGGTACTCGTATCTACGGAAAAACTGAACATTAAGACCCTTTACCGACACTGTCGAAATAAGTGAATAGGTTCTGGAAAGTTCATTAGAAGGGTAGAGGTACTAAATAATTCGACTAAGTGTAAAGTCATAAAACTCCGGTTACGACTGCATGCTTAGGTAGTTTAATCGCTGAGCATTACGAAGCATTGCACTTGGTAAGCTTTGCTAATCTGCGGGTTCAAGGTGCAACGTTTTATAGCTCTCATTGTCGGGTTCGGTTTGGAGTCTAACCGTGTTGGATGATATTTAAACCACCCAAGATTCATGAGGACGAGCTCAGAGCTACGGAAGCCCTTGAAATTTTCCACATGTGGTTTGACAGTTGACAACACCACGCGTTTAAAATTTGGGCATTACAATACGCGCAATAAATTTAACAGATCTTATAAAGTGGAGTGTGTAGGCACTACGAGTATTTAAAGATAAACCCTATACGACTGTAAATTTATTTCTTCATCTTCGTGCGAAGAGGTTATTTTCATATTCAATGCACAGCAGAAAGCTCAAACAGTGAGATGCACTTTGCTCTATCATGCTCATAACTCTGTATTTACGACAGCTTTATTCATACTCTGATTTCTTTCAAGATCTCTTTATAGAAATTGCAAATAGATATATTATACTATTATATGTATAACTAGACGTAGGAAAACCTTTAAATTTAAAAGTTATTCAGAAAACAAGGCATTTAGCTTACGGTTAGAATTAACCAAGAATAACTCGTTAAACAACGCTTAGCTACAGAAATGCCACTTACAAAGAAATTAGACACTTAGTAGACTAATTACACGCACAATGTAAAACTAGCCCACTTAGGATATGTATGTCAACAAAGAAATTATAGTTTATAATATGTATACGTGCAGTCAACTCGGGTATCTTTAACCTTCGTGGGTAACTTTCAAACTTAAACCCTATAAAGTATGTTTTTATACGTATATATATTTTGTTACTTACGTATACAATACCTAACTATGTGATTTACGAAGCATCAACGTAAGAGTCGAATAAATAAGGACTTACGATACATACGTAATTTAATTGAAACACTTGTCAAAATATTGTTATATAATTTTATTATTTTAAATGCCATTTAATGAATGGCAATAACCTCTATCTATCTATATTTCAAAGTTTTCTTTATTTTTTTATAAGAAAAGCAGAATCATGTGGGGCGCCTTTGAATGAGTTTTTTAAGAAGATAAATAGAATAGACAAAATAAATAAAATACATAATGTAAAGAAGGTAGTTGACACGTGATGCAGTAGGTAAGTAACGCCAGAAATAAACATTAATCCATGCATTAGGTAGGTATACAATTTTTCGCACACATAATTTAGTAGTAGGGAAGATAATAAAATAACCAAAACAATCAAAAACGCTGTCAAAAAAATAAGTCTGTGGCGTGTAGATAATCGGGGGTGATCGCGGAACATTCACGATGAAAGTTTTTTTTACGAGTTAGTACCGAGATAGTCGTGATCGAAGTAAAAACTATTCCGCAGTTTGTCTAACGCTGAGTTTCTCAATCTTATCTTTCCGTGTAGGTACCCTTATTAGACGTACACCTATAGTAGACTGCGGCGCCCACCTTTACAAAACTTTACAAAACACAGACTACTAAATAATAACATTATGTTTAAAATTAGAACACACAAGATTATTTTATGACGAAAATTGACGAAATAGAACTTACTCGTATTATTAAATTTATAATTGTCTATTTCTCTTTTGTCTTTCATTTTCAAAAAATAGATATTAGTAGTAGGTACATAAATAAGTGTGAGGTGCCTTTTTTCATCTGAAATAGCGTCAATTATAATTAAAATAATTTTTGTATATTCAGCTTATCCCACGTCAGCTTAGCCACCACCGTAAATTTTATCACATAACTCCCTTATGACTCAATGGCGTATCCCACTTTGAGAAACCATAGCTAGCGAAACGTGCCGAGAGCCGGGTTGGCGTTGGGATGGTGTTCTGAGAAATTTCACGGGAGTACTCCATGGTAATGACATTTAAAGGCGTGACTAGTCAACGGTTCACCGTACAACAAGCACGGAATCCACGAACGGTAATGTTCACGAGATATACTAAAAGGAGAACATTTTGTTCAGGTTTTATTAGTTCCGCAAGTCACTGCCCGCTAATGTTGTCGTATATTTTTAAGCAGAAACTATTTGTCTCCCTACGTTTAGTTAAATATTTTTTGGTTACATATGGTCAATACAAAATAACTTTTAACAAAAATGTGAACCGACTTCAAACTAAAAAGTAAGAAATAACTTTACAAACATACTTCAATAAAAAGGTATGTTTGGAGTCTATGCAAAAACGAGGTTATCTACGAGCTTATAAATAGAACTTATTATATTGAAGAAATAATATGGATATAACATTGCTAACTTCACACTCTACTCGTACCTCATAATGCTCTTATATATCATCATACGTGCTCTTTGTTTCTCTTCCAGCTCGTTTAGCCGGGTTTCAAGACCGAATTTCTATACAGAAAACCTTTAAATGGTTCTTATCCGACTTGCCGCCACTCAGGCACGCAATCTAAGCTCCATATGGGAGGATGTTCAAAGTAAAGGTCCCATCTCTAACGATAAAGGAGTCACGACGCTCCTTCCGGGTCCTTTGGAAGCATCGCACCAACTGCGGTCAACGCCTGACCGCACAACCTTTGAATGGACAATGGGAACATCTTATACTGGATTCTAGTTATTCGAGGGACTTAAGTCATATGCGAGGGACTTAAATCAAGGCGTAGTAAAACACAAATTCTAATGGTATTCAGTAAAAGTAATATTGATTAGTAATACATATTTTAAGTAGGTTCCTTGAAGGATTAATTTCCAATTTCGGGGTAAAATTGGGTAGACTATAGGGTAGTAGGTAGCGTAAGTACTCAATTGTCTAGTGTAATTTGTGGTATTTATAATGAAAAAGGAACGGAATTTTGAATGAAAGCCTCCATTTTGACGTCAGTGCTCAATTAGTCAACAGGTTACTGTATTTGTAACAATTTAAAATCATAATTTGATTATATCACATGATGATCCATATTTTTTGGAATGCTCAAAACATCTGGATTAACAGATTCAAATTCAAAACGAAATTGTTCTTTAGGGGTTTTGTATTTAAAGTTACCAAGTCAATATTTAATGTAATTCCGGCAACTACTTCATAGTTCTAATAATGCTGACTATCACCGCATACCTATTCAAGATTTATTTCGTTATGGTGTGCAGAGATCGTGATATTATATCTCTTGAGATGTCTTGTCATACATGCACATTGTTTACGCCTTTTTCTTTGAAATCCTACAAAAACACAGTATCATACACTGAACGAGTAATTGCAGCTTTCTAGTGTTCTTTGATGTCTATGAATTTTATTTAATAGAGCATTTCTCTTTTACTATTATAAATGTCTTTATATTTAGATTTGCATTGCATGTGCATTTTATTATTGCAGCAGCAGTAGTACATTAAGTAGGGGAACTAAATCGCAGGTAGTTACCGATTTGCGCCGTGTTTCTTTTGCTCCTAATAGGAAGTATCAGGTAAATTGTTCCTTAATAAACCCTTTTGAAAAAATGTATTTAACAGAACTCCTATGTAGATATTTATTTGTAGTATTTAATTTAACACTACTAATCAATTCAATGATCTGTTGACAATGTTCAGGAAATCAAGAGGGGTCGCAAAAAAAATATTTTCAACGCTATTACATCCTAACCATAGGTACCTAAGTCTTTTGAAACAATATAGGATTTGTTACTTACTTCAACTAGGAATTTATTGCTATTAGAGGTGGGCTGCAATGAGCTATTAAGATCAGATAGCCGGCTTGCATGTTGGTTACTAACATAAAACAAACCTAATTCTCCGTTCAATTATTTCCCGACTATAAAGTTTATTATCCTCGCCGGTACCGAAGACTGACGCACGGCACCGCCGAAATGCCCGCGGCTCACTCCAGACCAGGGTTACCAGGTGGAAAATTATCGTCTTTTTTATTTTAAAGGAGGGCAAATGAGCTGTCGGGCCACCTGAAAGTATGTGGTCGCTCATGGACGTCTGCAAATAACAGTGGTGTCACTGACGAGTTGCTGGCTGAGTGGAAAAGGATTCGCTTTTTAGGGATCCCACCTCGTAATTTACTTGAAAAGGTGTGATAAAATTAACAAATTTAACAAAAATGTAAATAATTTTTTTTTATGTTTTTCTATGTTAACTATTAATAAAACTCTGAAATCTGAATAGAAAAAATACTCATTCTAATTTGCATTGGATGGATTTGCTGGAGCTCCATGTACCTACTTAAACCACGTGATATTACAGAATTATTATAAATGTTATTTCAAATTTTTATCCGCCTTCATTTGTTTTGTTTAACAAAGGAAAAATCCTATGATATGGTAACCCTACTCAAGCTTGTTTATTGCAAGCGGCGTTGATTGGCCGGTCGCTGACCATTGGTTACTTGTTTACAAACACATTCGAATATAAACATATCAAAAAGTAAAACAATTTTACTAAATAAGTTTGTTCGCAATTGCCAATTTTACAGAAAATTCTACCTACAGAGCGTACACCTTGAATTACCACATTTATTTGTAGCCGTCGATATAACTGTTAAATATGTGGTTTGAAACATATAAAAGCGCGTGACAAAAGTATATTAAATCTTTAAGTAATTTAAAACTTCGTAATTTGACTACACATTGAGCTCACGAGCATACAGAAGTACGTGATTGTTTATTTTAAAGTGTCCATTATGAACATACTTTAATTTATAGCCTGTAATCACGAAATCATAACGGTAACCTCTCCAATGGACCGGTAAAGATACCCACATTTAGTTTTCAACATATTGCATCACGACTTTTGCTGTTTCAACGCTGAATGCCTTCGAATTATGAAAGAGGAAAATTATTATTATTACATTAATACATTAGTAGATGAGACACACAAAAAGCGTCCAAGTAAACATTTTAATTAGAGTTCTTTGGACCTACGTAAGCAAACGAAAAACTTGATGCTAGACGGAAACAGCCAAAAAAGGTATTGAGTACTTTCCATCAAAGCCGGCAATGCACTGCTCTTATTTATGTCAATAGGCGTCAATAGGCGTTTGATTTATATACTTCGACGCATTATTATGTAACCGCAATAAATCAAATTCAATGAAATAATGGAATAAGTTAATATGTACTTATCTTCTCTCTTATTAAAAAGTTATGTTCCGCTTAGCAATAAGTATATCAGTTAAAATGTTTAGGCTATCCCGTCTAAAATGACGAAAAATAACCACTTACGAAGTCTTCAATAATAAATTGTCTAGGATTAGTTTTTATTATGTAATTTGATAGCGAGATAATTATACCAAAAAGGGGGCAAATTACAAGCGTGTGATAAAGCACCTCCCATCGTGAACGTAGCAATCTAGTGCAACGTTTCCCAAACATTTTAATAGTCTGTACGCTTACTTGTAGTTTTACAAGCTTTATTCGTCGAATACCGACCATCAACATTTTTTTTCCATATTTTTCATGCACTTAGCACTAGCGCCATCCTCGATTTCATTTGTAAAAGACTGCCCAAAGTGGAAAACTCATAGTAGGTAGGTATCTGTGATGGTTCGACTTGATTTGATCTTGCTCTAACTGGGTGTGGTGGAGTGTTGTATTAACTTGTCTGGACCCACCGAAACAAAAGACTTAAATTAAATACAAACAGTATAATGAAAACTTAGCAAGTGTAACATGTACTTATTTCATCATAAATCACGTTAAATTTTAAATTCAGAGGGAAGTATTACAAAGCTAAAAAAAATATTACACAGCTGTTTATCATTTCCTTTTTTTCATACTGTTTTCTATATTTAATATTTGAGCACAAATAATAACAACTTAAATTACAATTTAAAATATAATGTTTCGTCCCGGTACATTATATTATTTTTGTATCCTGGTGCCAGGATAAGTGCTCGACCTATCGTTTGAGAAACGCTGTTCTAGTGTATAATTGCTATGTTTGTGGAGTTAAGTATCGGTTGTAGACTAATTCCATCTACATTACCCGCTATTAATGCCCATTTTGCCCATACATTTTACTCCTTCAGGCTGGTGTAACTATTACTGTATTTCGTTTGCCGGGTAACTTCTTCCTGTATATTAAACCTATGGGGGTATCATTGCTTACAACGGGATATACGGGTCTAGTAGCCAAAGTAAGGTTTTATCAGAGAGTTACGGTTACGAGCATAATGTTAAGTTCATTAGTTTGTTATCGAAGTAACTATGCCTAAATAAAATCAGATTTTACATAAAGAGTAGGTAAGTATCGAATTATGCAAATAATACCTGCAGTAAGACCACAATTTGTGCTATCTGTACCACTATTGGTGTCATGTATCTATTGTTTTTAAATAAATTGTACATTAAAGCGCTTGGATATATTATTGATAAACTTGTGTTGATGTTTTACTTTTACCAGCTAAATCTTCTACTGTAGATGATATCACGTATCTGAACAATCTGTTTCCCGGTGGCCCATCAGCGGGCGACCGCAGTGCTCGAGGGGTTCGGGCTCCACACTGCCGTATTGAATGCGCCACATAATACTGCGGATTGCATTTCGCCACATCGAAATGGATAAAATATAATACGGTTATATTGAAAATAATAGTGGGTAGCCAACGAATACTTATTTATTTATCCAGTGATAATACACATGCACGCAGAAACTTCAGGTTCATTTTTCCGCTGCAAGTTATATTTGAGAGGTTTGATTGAACTATCCCTAAAAGATTTTTTATGATTTCCAAAATATGTATTTGTTCATGATTCATTTCTTACAGCGGTCAATTATAATAGGTATGCTCTTATGAAAGATAATAAAATTAATTCCATAATTGCTTTCAATTAAATTTCAACAAATTTAAAGTCTAAGGTAACTAAGTGGAAAACTTTAATAAAGTACTAAAGTTACTTATAAATATGACGGTATTTATTCTACAGCAAGCCTATGCAAGTGCAAGAACACGATTCCGGCTGGCCGCTTCCCTATTGACCGCTCTAAATCACTGCCAATAGAACCTAGCTGGACTGTGCAAACTGAGTACTGTAATAAACAGCCAATGCCCTAACAGAAATATATGTATAACCGTAATCACGATAAATTTTCTGGACTCCATAATTTTTTGTGTTTTGTGTATCTGTGTCATAAATCTAAGATAAACGAGGGTCCCCCTACTTGATATTTCCTGATGTTTTATGTGGAGTAATCTGTGGGGGAAAAGAGGAATGCTCGTCTCACAACAGTCACAACCTCATCACTACAACGAACAAGCAATTCCTGAAATGACTTACGTCATGGAGGTTTATGTGTACATGTGACTCACATGTGAGGTACACATAATAACAAGATTTACACACACACAAAAGGAACATGATACTTGTATCCACATATATTGATTATCCCCCCTTTTATGCCTACTGTTGGGCACAGGTCTTCCCCCCATAACAGGGGGAGGAATGAAGCATACTCCACCAAGCTGCTCCAATGCGGATTGCGGATGGTACTGTATTTATCCATTATTTAACGTATTAAAGTCAATTTATGTAAAGCTCAAATATGACGATCATAATAATACCAATCTATGCTTCCGAAACCGATCTCTCATTATCCTCACCTCATTCCTTTTCCAAAGGCTTTTTGTGCAATATATTAAATCAAGTATAAGTTCTTTATTTTGCTGTAATTATGAATAATTAATTATAAGGACTTTCATAGCCAACTACGTTCATACGTTTCATCGATTAATTGCTTATATTGCATGTAATTAGGTAATATATTGCGCTGTATACCTTAAAAAGTGTAGTATTACTGAGAGAGGTTATCTGATTGAACATGTGCATGTAAAAGTGACATCTTTCGCCTCATCGACTTTTAACATCGCGATTTATGGAAAAAATATCGAGACTTACTTGTTTTTATCACGTAAATAATTGTTGCCTACAAAAATTAAAATGTCCATATTATTGAACTAGGATCGCCTTGTTAGGCATTCATTACCATTAGTGATCCACTGAAGTGTCGGGTCTCCCGTAACAATAAAGGATGTAGGCCTTAGTCCACTTGTGGACTTCATAATTATGCATTTGAACATTATGAAGATTTCTCAAAAATGTCGGTTTCGGCAGGTATTTACCATTTACTTTTTATTGCCTATTAAATTGTTCAAGCCATTGTCATTTGTAAATAAAAATCAATATTCCTGCTTGCATTTTAAAATACAGATGTCTTTATAAAATGACCGTAGCCTTCAGAATCTGTAACGGTATAAAACCGCATTTGAACTGGAAAAGAATTGGTCGTGACAATTTAATTCGATAACAGACCACAACGAATGAGAACTTTCCTTGGGATAAATAAAAGGTCTAGTAGATTCAGTGAACGGTATAGGAATAATTTGGCGAAGTCAAATGCCATGACGTAATTTTTTTTTTCGAAGTAGTGAAAGTTTGGAATAGTTACCACGATAGTGACCATGGCATCACGCGTGCACCACAACAATGGCAAATAAAACTTTGATTTGAATACAAATAGGGACCGATTTGTGTCGCGACATGACATCGATTTTCAAATTCCTAGTGACTGTTAACATTACCCATTTATCACGTCTGCTTTGAACAGTCAAGCTATGCAAATTCAATCAATGAACCGTAGGAAAGGAACGTAATTAAAATGTTTTTCTCGATGAGTACCTAAGTGATTACCGATAGTCCGTGTTATTACTTTTTTATTTATAATCATTATTACCCCATAAATCACTATAAAATTAAATTAAATTTATGTTATAAATGATTGAATTATGAAAATTTGATGGATGTCTTCAAGCTTCGTAAATATTGATCTTCTGATGCGAAAATAGGCGAAACCAATGCTCACAATTATTTGAAGTCGCTACGCCAATCTTGGTTTAGATTCTTTTTTACAAAATCTTTGTTAATATCACCTATCATATAGAGTTTGGTAATCATCAGTTCGCTTCCGTAAACACTTCGTGACGTAAATGGCTTGCATCGAATCATATCTCCGAAACAAATTGCTAAGAGTAGTGTTACAATGCTATGATACTCGTATAGGTAGGCCTGCTTGCCGCTTCCTATAGCAAACAATACCAATAGGGCAATCCTAACAACGTTATGTTATGACCGGTTCTCTGAAATTTTGTACTAGATATGATTACGTACTTAAAATTAAGCATCTAATAATATATAGGATATTTGAAAATTGAAAATAAATGAAGTTCAAAATGTTTATCTGCCCAATGATGGTCATGATTAAAAAGTATGACAAGGCATTTTAATGAAAACTCGTCCATTCTTGAATATTATCTGATATTAAACTGAAAACAGTATTAGATTGAACTTAAGCGACTTTAATGTATAAACGTAATAGGTACCTATACGTAGATACGTAGATAATAATAGTCAAATCTAGATAATTAAAGATTAATGTTAGAGGTTTCACGTTATTTATTGAAACAGGTTGAATATTTCGCGTAGCAAGTAAGGCGGTTACTAGTATAGAACAATTCCACATAAGTGCTCGATATGGTGAATAACCAGCGTCGTTAACGACGTCGTTTCTAGTGGCACAAAAAGGCCCATTACTTTGTCACCGCTAGGGCAAGGACTTGCCATAGTTACAGTATAAAGGCCGCACTTTGCGTCGATCTCATCTGTGTCACAGAGGAATGCACACGGAACAAAAAGTCGACCAATTTACTTTTAACTATTACTCTTATAAAAACAATCTTTTCACACAGATAACGACATTCAACAGCAGTATGTTAAATTGTAATAAATTTTAGGCATGTTGTTAGTTACATATTTAAGAATGCACACGGAACAAAAAGTCGACACATTTGCTTTTAACTATTAAATATTACTCTTATAGAATAGTTATTTTAATCTGACTGCTGGCAAATCATCTTACACCAACCTAATAAAAACAATCTAATAAGTTAATTAAACATTGTTCATTTTGAAATACCATGCCGTCGCGTAGTTCTAAATTTCGCTTAGAAACTAAGCTAACAATATTTCATGTTGTTGTCTACGCCATGTCAAAGTATTAAATATAAATAATATCAACTTGGTTAAGAAACCCGTGTGGAAATTAAATGAATATTAAAATACGCCATTTCTTATAAGAAAATGAAAGGACACCTATAGATAATGATGTCAAAATAAGAATTAAACGCAATGATTGAAGAGCTTTCAATATGTTGGGTTGATAACGTTTCAATTAGGATTTAGATTACTACGCATTTCAATCTAGCGAATAGAAATTTTATTAAGGCTTATGAATTACATTCTTATCTGACTGTACCTTTAAAATGTATATATATATATAAAAGTTGTAACTTACTTATACAAAACATTTTTAATTGTAAGGGATAATAACGTCATAATATTTAAGCGCTAAATTACTGCGTACTTACCAATAGATTTTCATTAGATTTGAATGTTTCTCAAGTACAGCTTTTACTTCATGCCGCCCGTACAACAGAATAATAGGTCCACAATACGACAGCAGAATATCATAGTATGCAAATGTAACATAGGAAGTTCATTAAAAACGCAGTTTCTCTGTAAGTTATGTTGGTATTGTATTGTTCCTGCTCGTGGTCTATTATCATCAAAGAACCACCGGTAGCGAGCAGTGATCACGCATAAAGTAAGAAAATTACTACCTAATTTTATTGAAACTATTAACGCTTTAATTGCGTGGAAACACGGTTATTACAAATGGATTGTTGCCCGAGTTATAGCGAGAAATTAAGACATATTTTCAAATTAACCTTAGATAAACTCTCATTTTATTCGGCGATGAAAATAGAAAATGAAGAACAGAAGGACCGATGACTTGAGGAAGGCAGCGTACCTACCAAGTGGAAAGACGTCTATTCTATCATATTTTTCTATTGATGAGAATTGGTATTTCTGATCAATAGTGTTGTGAATATAATGCTTATTGTAATCTTCAAGACTAAAGTTGTTGGAATACGAAAGTTAATGTTTGATGTCGTTAAATGGTTAAACAATAATTTTATGAAATATATTTTTCTGAAACGAGAACCAACCTTACGAATTAAACCAACACCCCATTTCAATTGTACAACATCACTTACGGTCTGTAAGGTGATTGAATCCTGTGACATCATCGTTGAGTTTTCCCTGCATGCGCCGTAACTTGGTGCTGAGGTCTCGTGTGTGCAGGAACAGGAACAAGGTGCATGACACTGCTACCAACGCTACTAGTTCACTCGTCCTGAAACAATAAAAAAAACTACGTTATTTTTATATTCCTCGCAATAAACATAAGTTCTTGTTCGTCGCTACTCATGAGGATGAGATGATTGCCTCGAGTAAAGTATCTCCGGCAGCCACACCGTAACACAACTTCACCGTAGATATCTCTCCGGGGAAGCTATTATATGGCTCTACCACCTATTAAAAAATATTTCTCCGAACTTTAAATTTTTTAATTTTTTTTATTTTGCTATTACATAATTGTATGGGCATTAATTGAAATAAGAAATGTTTGAAGTCGTAATAAAGTAGCTTCTTTAAGTACTAGATCACCGTTATTTTTGACAATTTTATTAGTTTTTGCTCTATCCAAATAATGATAAGATCTCAGAATACTCAGATAAATTGAAACAGGAAACATTAGCGTAATTTATATGCTCTAAAATGAATCCGTATAAGCATCTATTCTAATGTGAATAATCATCTTGAGTGGAAAAGTGACTCAATTATTCAGGTAATGCCCAAAGAAATTTTAATGGACGAACCAAATGTTGAGACATAGGTCTGTAATTATCATTTCGCTATGCTATTTTGTGCCTAATGCACCTTCTATACCTACGTTTACAATACGATTTGTAAGCAGTAATGTATTGAATATTGCATTAAGATAATAATTCGTAAATACGAATATGTTACGTACGTCTTGGTGGTCTAATGGTTACTGTCAGACCCAATCTTTTGTCTTTGTGGTTAAAGGCATTTATTAATCTTCAAAAGAAATTGAATTTCACTAAATGAAAAATTAAAACTGTATTATGTACTAATAAGCGTGTTAAAAAGAGAGCATACACGCAATTTAGGGTTTAAAAGAAAAGAGCTTTGTTCGCCTATTTTATTAAGTTCTGTGTTGTTTATTTCATGTTTATTTCATTGATTGATTCATAGTCTTGTCTTTAAGTTATTGTTTCTGCTGTCTTTCCGGCTAGAAAGGCTATTATTCCACTAATATAAAAAGTACCAACTATACTCGTTTACCACGAGAAATTAGTACAAATAAAACAAGAAATTGCACATAAAATAATGGGATAAATAGTTAAGTTGCTGGCTATGAAACTGCACCTTGCTGCAGACATGACTACTTTGCAATTGAATATCGTGAAAAATTGCACTTATTTCCTGTTCATAAATATATAAAATATAATCTTGAGGACTTTATAGATGGATACACTCATAATATCATATGTCAGAACTTGGTATCAATTATTATCTGCATAGCATAGCAAAGATAGTATATTACGAAAGTTTTTTTAAGAATTCGTTATACAAGATCAACGATAAAAGTACACTGCCTCTGCACGAACAAAATGCATCTATTCTACATTTTAAGGCATAAGAATTATTTTTTGGGATCTTTTGGGATGCGCTAATCTCTCTCAAACATACTCGTAGATTTGGTAAAGTAATTCACACTGGAACATAGTGAGTATGCACCATGCCTCCTTCTGTTGTAGACGACTCATCACGACTCGCACTTTTCTGTGGGACAAAAAAGGGATGCAGTCTTTCTTCGAATCCCTTTTACAGCATAAATGGTGGACAATAGAATCCAAGTACATAATCTATTTCCGTATTACGAAACGGCTTGTTTTGTAACTTGCTAATTTGGCTTGCAATAGATATTTCTATCTACAAACAGCATACATTAAAGGAATGAGCCGCATACCATAAATAGTCGGAAAATTTCAGGATAATGTCCATTTTTGGAGGTGTGCAATGCAATCCTATATTGCACACCTCCAAATTATGCTTAACTTGCTTATTTGAATGAGTTCGAAATGTAGAGGCACTAAATTGCCGCTCTTCCCACGCTGACCACTCGCAGAATCTTGCTAATTCTCTCCTTTCCCTTTTACCGACCGTATCAAATGTAAAAGGCAGTAGAAATAATCCTTTCACCTTGCAAATGTATTGGTGAGTAGTGGGTACTTAATGCATTAATGTCAGTACTAAAACTAAGTTTTATTGTCTTGACCTGGTGGAAGCATTCTGAGCAGTCTGCGAATGCCCACAGGCCTAATTAGTGGTCTTAGTGCTCGCTTGTTAGCGCCGCATTTATCGCCCATAAAGGGATAAGTTAGCAAACGCAACATGAAGTATGTTGATGGAGAAACAGTCCACATTATTCTTTGTAGTAATTAAATGAATAATAGTAGCACACAAGAATCGTTGTGTGGCGGTTGCAGTGTTAACCGGACCGAAACGAAAACTCTACATTCAAATTTCTGCTACTCTGAATATCGAACCCAGAACCGGAACGCAGTGTTAAGCGTATTTAAGGGCAAAAAAGTATAAACGATTGGTATATAGGTTACCTACTTGACATAAAATTTTGACTTAATACAACATTCATAGCTAAAAAATATTACAATATATCAAGGTGTCATTCTCAGGCTTTAACAAAAGAATACTATGTTAAGAAATTGAAAGTATTGAAACAAAGGCAATTAAACTGTCTTCTGGTCTTAAGTAATTACTCTTTGTTGTACGTACATAGTGCTTTTGCAATCGAATTAAAAACATAGCCGGTACACTATAATTCGAAACCATATATTTACCGTTTACCGTGATATACGATCTGAAGATGATCTTGATGCTAAGCTTTAATACTGGAAGATGCTTATCTTAGCCACCACTATCACTGTTTCACTGTTAAGTAACTTAGTGAGTACACATACTCGTAAGTGTCAAGTGAAAAGATTTTAAATATACTGATTATGAGAATGTAGATTGCTCTAAGGGAAACCAGACTTTGCCAGAACTAGTTTATCGTTGTCTACGTTCCTTATGAGAAAGCGGCTAAGCTCTAAAGTTTCAGATACTCAATAGCAAAGCTAATGGTCTCTATTTTACAATATTGTTCTGTAATGTTCAAATGCCTACGCAAAACTGCTTCGATCGTTCAACTCTTAACCGTAAACTCGATACTGGACCTAAATATCTTTCAGCAGATTTATGAAGATTAGATGACTTACAAATACTTCCGTAAGCTCTGTTATAAAAATGTTACCTAATTCCTGAGTTTATTGCTGTTAATCAAGTTGTAAGCAGAAATAGAGATTGTAGCAATTTAGTAACATAATAAATATACAGAAAATAATAGTAGGTACCTACATATACTATATGTACATATTTACCTATTTCAGTTGGTAAAACCATCACAGTTTACTGAGCGATAAGCATGTTCTTCATGATTTCTATTATTTTCTATGTCTGGGTTATCCGAGACACTATTTCGGGCGCATACTACGAGTATATACCACCACGATGAGTATCGACGAATCCTCATGAGTATCCGCGATTTCTATACTATTTGATAATATAATATGTATATGAAAGGTGTGTATGTTCAAAGATTACTTAGAAGGTAAAACTAGTTTATTATGAATTTAATATTTAACATTTTGTTTATTGTCGCTAGAAGAGGTTACGTTAAAACCATTCTAAATTCTGGTAGGTTATTGTCATAAAATCATTTTAACAATAATGTTTTACGATTAGGTATTATAAGATTAATTATGATGCTAAATTAGGAGAAAGGCAAAAACGAAAGGATACCGAAGAACGTGAATTTTATAACTCTAGGTGAGCGTATACATGTGATTTTAAATTATTGTGCAAATCATTGGCCAAAAGTGCATATTCCTCGACTGATTTCTACTTACTACAAACTTTGTTGTACAATACGCATAAATAACCGCTTCCCATCTTTTTACATCCAGTTTAAATGCTTCGATCCTATTTAACGTTGGATTTAATCGTGTGTGTGTAGTATAGTAAACCCGTACAGATTTGGCACAATCTACATGTCTTCAAACACCGTTTAATACCGTTTAATACCAGAAAATCTCTAGATTGTGTGTATTCTGCAACTACTCTTCTACAAACCAAACATAAGAACTCTCTACTCGTAAGAAACTGTTTATGAATGTGGCGCTATGCGTTCAGCATCAGTTTTAGATGCACCTAAACGTATTTTTGTAGTATTTAGTATTGATTTTACGTATTTATCTAGTATTGATTTTAAATTGATAAGATGAGATAGGTACAGTAAAATAGGGCAATAAAAAAATCAGTTGCGCAGTATTAAAATTAGCATTTGGAAATTATTTTTAAGCAGCCTAGTTATTAGCAATTCCGTATGGTCACCGACATTATGACAGGCGGTACTGCAGCAAATCGAACGAACTTGTCATGTAAATGGACGGAATATGTTTGTTGGCTAATACTATTTGTTTGAATTGGAAATGGGTTGAATCGCGTGTTAACGGCGAGCGCGAGCGCGGCGGACATGAGAAGGTGCGCTTTTACCTTTATCTACGAGACGTGCGCTGCAGTTGAATCTACCACTATTGCAGGAACACGGAGGATTTCTCGTGTTTATGGTTCGCCAGGAAAGCCCAAGCATTTTAATTATCTCGAACATTTTCGATAAGATTTCAGTTAATGGATGTAATTCGATCATTGAACTTCGTACTCGTACACGTGTTCTGTGTCAGCATTCTTTAACATCAAATGCCGACCGACATCTATCTATCGTTTAAAATATTTAAATCGTGCAGTTACCGCAACCGTGACCAGAAAGTTCCTAAATTCAACCTTTTATGTATTTCTAAATTATCTTTTATCTACATTTATATTATTTAAAAAAATACTTAGTTACCTGTGTAGCTCAAATCTCGTAATATATCGTATCACTCGGACCTTATTGAACCTGCATGCTTTTCCTACTATAAGTTGGCTAAGGAAATGAAATGAAAATGCATAAATGGATCATGACATGTAGTGCAAAACGTGTACGTACCTACTTACATGAAAGATTGCATGTATTTAAAAAGCCTAGACAATTAAATAGCCATATCTTACGTCTTCTATAAACGTTTCCAGGAAATACCATAATAATTCGACTTATGACGATACTTTCACTTCTCATAAGGCCCTTACGTTAAGGGATGTAGATATCCATAGCGTAATTATTTTTGCGTTTCTATTTAAGTATATGATATATTTATGTTATACTTTATATTTAGGTCTTACTACGAGTATGTAAAGTGTCTTTATATTTATTTTATTTTATTTGTATATAAAGAGGCATTGATTAATATTTAGGAGAAGGTGTATGTTTATGACACATATTGTTTTTTTATTAATTTCACACTCTCGCACTAACAGTTCATCAATCTCTCAACATGGTGTATTGTGCTTAGTAAGCAATGGATCTAATATGTTTTACTCATTTATCATTTTGGGTGTCAAAAAGATAAATGAGTATACACAATGACATTATTTCCGTATTTGATTTATTACTTTAAAAATGCAGTTTAAGACAACGCTGCAAATGGATTTTATTGATGTAAGTACGTTCTTCAATCAATTTTATAGATACTGTAATAAAACAAAATTTATACTTACCACTCAGTACTAAAGCTAACTACTATTCAGCGTTAAAAATAAGACAGGCCTAAAACAGAATAATATAGGAGCTAAATGTTTAGCTCCTATATTATTCAGTGATAATGAAATATTGATACAAAAATATGACTTTACGGATGATAATATGAGCCCCATAACAAATGTTTGGAGCAAACAGTTAATATGAGATTATTTACGATCCATGATTACGATTATGCAGCGTATATCGTAGTGTTCCTCAAAGTGGAGTACGCACGCATACCACTTTTGTCCAGTGGCCCAAAAATAAGCCCACCCAAAAACTTTATGTTTTATTCCTAATAATTTATATACATAATTGTAAAAAATACAAAAGAGCTCAACTCTGTGTGTTGTAAAGAGTTACACTGTTGTCTCTTAAGTCTAATAAATATTAGATTGAGAAACCCTATCGTAGAGCATTAACGATACGTAAATGCATTCAAAAACTGCAAATATTTACCATCGTGAGCGGATCGTTCATTCTTTTTACGGGACTGTCTGTGTTACAAATATTAACAAATCTGTATGAAAATAAATGTACCTACTGTACTTGGTTCAGAGACATGTAACTGGACAGTGGACATCCATAATTGTATACAAAAATTCAAATAATTGTCAAAATATTTTTTAGTGTTCAGTACTATGAAGATCAAGATACATAGTAGGTACTTATAAAGATATGTTGTAGAGGAAGTAAAAAATAACAGGAAACTTATAAAATGCAATAATCGTGTGTTAGGTAGTAGGTATATACATACATTGTTATTGACATAAAAGTCACTTTGAAGTGGCATTGTCATCGTAAAGCACTTTAACGATCAGTTTGGTAGGTGGTAAGAGGTAGAAAGCCCTGATAAATGTATGGCGAGCCTAAAGCGAAGCTGGATCTAGACGAGATTGGAAAGTTGGGTGCAGCCCACACTAACGGGTTGCAAAGTGCACTTTCCATGCGAGATGCGCTTTCTGATATCAAAAGCGGCGAATACAAAAATGTCCCTAATGCCTCATGTTACAAGACACTTAGTTCTGTGCAACAAATGTTTTGAATGTTAATGAACTATGAAGAGAGTTTTAGCACATTCGACATGTGAAATAGGCTAAGATAATGTAATTATTACAATAGTTAAAAGTTAACACCTTATTCATTTAACGATGTTTATCACGAGGATTACGCTTCTTTCTATAGGTTAATGCCTTACTACTTGCGTTGCGTTTATAAAACATATACCTAACGGCTAACCTCCTCTTTTTTTGAGTCGGTTAAAACGTAGCTCATTCACGAAGAATTTGCTACCTGGCCTAGCGGCCTAGAGAAAAATTAAAACAATTTAGACACTATACCTACACCTGTACTTATACAAAAGTCATCCAAATTCGTTCTACCATTTTTGCGCACGACTTACAAAATAAACACGCATCCTAATAAACTTTCACATTTATAATATATGTAGTAGGTAGAAGGATAGTAGGAAGTTTAAAAATTCATGAATATTATTCAATTTATGAATATTATCAACAAATCGGTTCATTAGGAATCGCACGCATACTTAAAAAAACTTTATAGCATCATCAAGCATAATAGCACACAAAGCTACTGTGCGGTGCTAGAAATAAAAAAAATGCAACTTAAATCATAGGAGTCCCATTAATATTTCATTTGTAACTAAATAGGTACTCGCACAAATTATATTTACCGGCAACCATGGTCATGTATCGAACGGTAAGTAAGGCCACTCGTGGCTCAATTAATTGGACTATAATTAATTTAATGAAAATTCATCAGGGTTCTACTAGTTACGATGTACCTAACCCTAGCCGGTTATTAATATTTACTTCATGCGATGTAGGAATTTGATATTTGAAGCTTAGACGGCCTTTATTTCAAAAGACGAAGATCTTATTATAATTATAATAATATAGTGTAAAGAAACAATTTTAACTATAATAATGAAGCAAAACCATCTCAGATTCACTCCTAGATGATGACAGATGAACTCCTAAACCTAATTTAAAATATTTACTGTTGTACAAGGGACGTAGGTACTTATTATAAATAGTAACACACATTTATTGTAGTTTTATAAATGCTTACAAAACGGTGTTCAGTAAAAGTAACTTCATAAATAGCGATTTCTAGACGTTCTAAAAGACATACATTAAAATTTGTGTCATTTCTGCTTACATTAACATAGAAAGAAAGCTTAGAGAAATAAAACTTTGGCTAACAATATGTCTTTGTTGAATACGTCGAATAGACAAGTAGGAATAGTAGAGTATTTTGAACACTTTTTGTGCATGTTCACTGCGTTCTTGTTACATATCCTATTTCTAACTTCAAGTGTTGTTTTCTAATTGATGCAAACTAACTGTTAAAGTAGAAAAAGTGACTCGTCGGCATCTTGTAACCAAAGAAAGACATGGAATGGCCTGCTTTGATTGCGTTGCTGTGTTTGTATAGGCACTATAGGTTGCTTCAGAGTATTTACACAAGGGCAGAAAGGGCCAGGGCCGTGGGTGGCCGGCTAATAGGGGCGGCGGAACCTGCGCCTTACGTCAGGTTTTTTATAAGAGAACCGCGCAAACAGATATAAGGGTCACCGGATGGTAAGTGATCAATCACCATTGCCTATTGACACAAGCAACATAAGTAGGCAGCATAAACAGCATTAATAAAAATTAAATTTAAAATTTAAAAAACCCCCGACACAATAACCTGAGTTCCCTTTAAAAAGTAAAAAACTGTGAAAGAAACTCAATTTTAAAGTATTTGGTACTTTAGGTAAATTATTAGACGAATAAGTAGGAGCGGTCCCCCACGCGATGTATAATTCTAAAAAAGAATTATTAAAACTTACTCGTACATACTTAGGTAATTTAAGAAAACGTGAAAAAACACACTACTGGTGGAGCAGGGCTCGATCCATGGGGTTGGGAGCGCGAAGTAACAGGGCGGTTATAGTAGCCCGGGGCGCTTAATTTAAAATACGTCGCTGGGTTGCTCCCGCTGTGATCCCGAGCGGTGTGCCTCTTGCAAACCGCAATGACCGGCATTTTAACCCGTCTACGCCAGAAGGAGGGTTATATTTTTTGAATTGGGTTTGGCACACTCCTTAGTTTCAACATCGATTTGAGTTTAAGGAGTGTTATGAGATTCGCATTAAGTGTCACAGGCTCACGCAGACAAGGCGAAATTGAATCAAAATTTTTCAAAACTACATTATTTTTCTCAAAACCAATTGACGAGGACAAGCAGAGAACAATTAGGATAAGTGATTTATTATTGTTATTTAATTTACGCGGTGATAGCCCAGTGGCTAAGAATTCAGCCTCTTACTCGAGGGGTCCGGGTTCGAATCCCAGTGGCACGCACCAATGACTGTAAAAAAAAGTTATTGTGAGAGGAGACTCGACCCTGTAGTGGGTCATTAAAGGGTTACTGACAATTGAATTTATTAAGTGTAATTCATTATTGTAATTAAGTTCATTGAACTTAATAGAAAGCATTTAGGTAAGCATCAAGTTATAAATACTTAAACAAGGAATATAAATTATGTATTATAGTTTTTCCACTACGAAAAGTTATAGATGCCTAATAAAATATATAATTATAATTAAATTTAATCTACAGCTAATTATAAATATCATTTAACAGTACCTGCTAACCGGACAAAACCGTTAACAATATATCTAAGTAGGTACATTGTATATTTATAGTTACGGTCTAAATATAAAAACATTCGATATGATGGCAGCACAAAGATTTAAATTCCGTTATTTATACAGCGTGGTGAAACATTTTAACCGTTGATTAAATAAATAAATGCTTACACACGATCCTAACATTGGTTTAAAGCGAATCAAATGAGCGGTCTAGAATGCGTCGCACCCAAGTAGGTGTGTAATTCAGTGATTGCATAATGAGATGCAACTTTCTAAGCTCGTGCTACATTAAGTAGATTTGTTGTACATTTCCGATAGTCATATGACTTATCACTGGGTACATCCTCTCACTTTCATGCGCGTGGAATAAAGCGCATGTCGCAGCCTAACGGGAGATTTCTCATATAACTGGCTTTTGTGAAAAACATAAAAAGAGTGAGTTTTTACGCACGTCGACAAGTGAGAACGTGTAGGTGGTGCAAAAAGCACAGAAAGCCTTAAAATAAAGAATAATTAAATCACGCGAATCTTGCATAAATTACGATGCGTGTTGTTAAATAGATAAATAATACGTAGGAAAACGCACCCATCATTTAATTTTTTCCACGAGTCAGTATCATGATTAAAATATTCATTTATGATTGCCATTAAAATGTTCAAATTTTAAGCCCCCTTAAAATGTTTTGTACCTCCAGCATAAAAATACGTTTTCCAGTAACAGATAGCTATTCAAAACTTTACCCACTTTTTCATTAAGTTCTTAATATTTTTTTGTTCGTATTTGCTTAAGTAGGTAGTATGTAATACAAAGGGTATATATTTAAAAAAAGTTTAATGGTCTAATAAATACCAATATTTTGTATTATATTATATAAATAGATTTATTTAATGGTTAAGGTTATTTAAGTTGTTTTTAGTTCGATTGTATTGTGATTCTAATAAATACTGTATGTAAAATTCAGCTAATTTGTTATCATCTTAATATCATTTTCTTATTATCTTTAGATTTACAATCAACGTTTGCGAACACCACAATTTGGATAAATTTAGCCGGTAGATAGATTATTCAGTTGCGTCAACTCACAGTAACATACCACAACAAGATGCTTTTATGATCCGTCCCCATTGTAAGTTAATACCGCCCAATCCGACCACTTTTACTTTTCCCGCAATATGAGATAGTGGATGACTTCATCCGTCTAAAATGAATACGTAATTTCGCTTGAAAGTCAAGCCAGATCAAGTTTGAACGTAAGATTTAGAACTTAAATCTTTACAATTATATAAGATAACGATTACATGATCCGATTCAAGTTTTCCATTATCATGAGAGATGTTTACTTACATTTGCATCAGTGGCTATCGAGTTGTCAGTGCACATTCTATTTAGTGTCTTACATCTTACATCAACATTATTGTGTAATTACTTCGAGTTCTCCTTTGTCTTTGCCATAACTAGTAGGGAATCAAGCAAGTTCCTCAGCGGTGCATAATTATGTTGTCCATGGGTATAAAGACCGCATACTAATTTGCTACTTTTATCAATATTAAAAAAAAATCAAAAGAACGAACTTCACTCATCTTGCTAAAGATAATTTATAATCTACACTCAATAATCTAGCTTTATTGTCATAAAACTGATTGATACCATCAGACTAGTGAGTAAATGAACTACATACTTTTGTAATAATTTTATCAATGAAAATCAACAATTCAGAAGTAATAAACATTAAAAACATCTGGTACTTACGCTTACGACATACCTACATAGATGTTAAGTGTATAGCAAACGCAATTGAAACGTCAGTCGGGTACAATGTGTGAAATAGAACAAGTCAGCAGTCCGTGATGTAATGATTGTCCTCTACAATAGCTTTTGTGCATACATCCTCTGTTCCGCTCGCTCACATCTAGGCAAGTACAGAAGAAAAGAATTCGCAATGAAATCGTATGCTTCGATGCATCGAAGACATATACAATAATCATTGCTCTGATTTCACCTGACGTAGCAGTATTGTTTATTTAGACTGAATTTCAATTGTTCACAGGTAAAAAACAGAAATTCAAAATATGGCGAAATTTCAGGGCACAAATAACAGGTAAACCCGGTGTGAATACGTCTAGTGTCTGCCGCCGTCAAAATACGCCGTAAGGTACGTAAGTTCCGTTGGAAAAAGTATAGTTGCCTAAAATTGTACCCGTGTTATAAGATATGGCGCAGATCTTTGACTTCGCAGATATCCCTTAGTTAGGCATTGTCTTATTGTTTTCAAATCTAGATATCGTCTTATTTATTGAACACATTGTGGAAGTTACACGATCAGGGTTTGTATAGCCATAAGTCCCTTCGAAATAAACAATTACTAAACATGTGTACCTAGATATATTTATTTTAGTTCCGTCATTCCGTCAATATTTCAAAACAATCGGTGAAAGTCCATTAAAGATCATGGAAAAATTCGAAGCTCATCAAGCTCATTATTTAAGAATAGATGGATTGATAAGTAATTTGTTAAACAAATAGTTTTTTTAATATAAAAGATTAAAAAGAGAAGAGATTAAAATAGAATATTTTTAATCTCTTACTGGACCAAATTATGCTGGCCTAAAAAAAACATTTTTTCTACTAACGCACTTCTTTTAATTAATTATTTTCTGAGAGTAACATCTAACCAGCTATGTTAAGTTGTCGGGATCCATTTGAGTGTTAACAGCGTCTGAGAAAAAAGGAAAATGTGGCAGAATTTACCGCTACTGGGGACGATGTATGTGAAACAAAGTCATAATCCCCGTAAACGACACAAGAAATATGGGTTCCCATTCCCATATTCATTTTAATTTTCAATTGAACGCTTCTGTTACAAGTGAAAGTATTGCTGGCGATTAAGATACGTTTTAATGTTCAACATGTAGGTGATATAAATTAACGATCACGATACATGTTTAAAATATGATATATGATAGGTTTGAAAAATATTTGTAAATTGTAACGTAAACTATTATATTTATTGATTGCACTTTTTAAATGGAAAGGCTTTTAAATTGAGTAGCATTTTTATAAAAAGACGAATTTGAAATATCTAATGAATAATTTAAAAAAACGTTGTTGCAATATTATCTAGTGTTTAAAGTTAACAAATTATTATTAGTTCAGTTTAATTTATAACATAGTTAATTGGTAAAATTGTAATAGGTACCTACTGATTGATAAATGGAATTGTTTCGCCTTTTTAAGATAATTCTTATAATATTATGCCTTATAATGAATACTAAATCAGTTCTCGACTCATTTTTTTTATTATAAGACAGCCGTAGGCGTTTGAATCCACCGTAAATAAATTAACAGTCAATCAGAATCCAATCAAAAGGAGATCGTCTTGCTGATATCTTCATATCTCGCCAGACTCAATTACACGTGCTTAAATTAATCAAGTCTGCTTTGCTTTGGTCCGGTCTCTTTGTCTGTATCTCATCTCCTCCGGCATTTACATGTTGGTGAAATACCTACTCTGCGATGCCGAAACAAATATTGGTAAATAGCACGCCCGGCAGGCTTCACTCTGCTAATTATTTTGACTATTATTCAAACTCTAGCAAAATTTCACACAACTTAAACACGTTAGCTACCATTAAAAACTGGCACTCGATTCCAATATTTTAATTTAACACTTAGTAATCCATATACTTCTTCATAATTCCTCAAGAACCAACCTTAATACATACGTGTAGGAGTGTAGTAGGTGTAGTAAATTTGTCTCAAACGTAAAATAAGCCTAATGACTTCGAGTTGATAAACTAGACTCATAGCAAGTTTGCCTAACATGATTTTTTTAAGTTACTTAAAAAATATTTTTTTTTACACTATTTTACAAGTTGTATACCTACATATTATAAGTCGGTACAAATCCTTTAGTCGTAATAGTCATTACAGCACCCGTAATTTTGTGCTCAATATCAAGTTTGGAATAAACAATAACGGTCTGCGGTCTACGATAAGCATAACGATAACTCAGGGGGGTTACTACAAACTCCTATTACTATTATCTTAAAGCAATGACGTTTTGTTTTAATTTAGTTCCGTTGAGTCGAATTGTATCGTTATGGCAAAGAAATAAGCCGTATCTATCCATTTACTTTGTTACTTATTTAAAAGCATAATCAAATTTACCACAAATGACTGTAGGAACTTGCACAAGTAAACAGCAAAAACCGCAAGTAATAGCATAATGAATAACAATTTTCTAATGTACTCGTAATCTAGGTGCAGTACTACCAACGGTAAGCGATTTTGAATTGATGGTGTTATGGTTATTAGATGGAAATAATAAGGGTTAAAATCCTCAACGAATCCATGAACTAAGTACATAATGTGTATGTAGATTTTAAATGGTGGCGTGAACTTATCATAGTTTTTGTGTCTATCGATTATTGTAACAATATAATGACGAGTTATTAGTAATTACGCCTCGTCTTTTACTTGATAATGCTCATTGATTCAGTTTGTATGAAGAAGATAATTGTTTTCCTGTCCTTGTTTATATCTTTGTATTTCCTGCGATGTTTATTTATTTTGTCTATTTCCTCGAGAAAGTTGATTCATAGAAGTTAGCAGTCATAATATTCTTTTTAAAGTGACTTTGTTGTGTAGAAGCTATTTAGAATTATAAATCTTGATAAGCGCCTTAATAAAGTGTTTTGGTATACCTAATAGTCAATAAATTTTCATAATGAAATTTTTAAAAAACAATAGACACGAAAATTCTTGCATAGTCTATCAAAAGATCAGGTTAACTATATAAAGTTCATCTTATAGTTTTTACTAGTTTATTTACAGTAGATTGACAGTATCATGTAGAGTCTACACAGCACTAATGTGCGAAACTAATGTTCGTGAGTTGAGAGCTGTCAAAACATTGCATAAATTAACTATAAGACAAGATAAAAAGCTCCTCTTCACTACCGTTACCTATCAGTTTTTGCAAAGTAAACTGTTTCAGTAGTATTTTGATAGACAGCTACAGATTATCAGTTATCATTAGGTAAGCTGCGTACAGCAAAGTGTTTTTATCGCTGGTATTTAATGCAGATGAGAACATAGATGAACTATGTGTGCACTCATTAACATGGAACAATAATACAATTTGAAACACAGCGCAAACTTTTAACTATCTGAAGAGGATATATGCTCTTGTTCGTATTACAAATACTCTGGACTTGGTTACTTGGAGACAAAAAGAAATGATAGTTAGCTATTTTAATGCTAACTATCATTTCTTTTTGTCTCCTCGTTCGTATCGTCCTTCATCAAGTGATCTCGCAAGTATTTAGTCAAATACTACCATAGTTTTACATTAAAAAAGAAAAGGAAGTTCGCACTTAAGTATACGTTAGTTAACCTACTAGTTAATCCCGCTAATGCAAAAAAACATTTCTCAAGGAGAAATTTCCGAAATAAATAAGATAACCTAATCCTCAAAATTAACAAGCAAACTACTTTACCTACTACTTTTCTTTTTTATTTGATACAGTACTCACCACTTCATACGCGGTGCCGGTTACCTGAACGCGCATCTGCAATTTCTACCGATAAAAAACTTACGTCGACGAAGATGAAAGTAAAAGTTTGAACTTATTAAAAATCTATAATACATACACTCGTACATCAGGTCTAAAGTTACGTAATATTTAACACGCTTCTTTGTCGCGCACGTAATTTCTTCTTACAAGGAAAGCGCTAATGGCTTCCCCGTTGATGGGCAAGTGCAAAGTGACGTGAGAAGCTTTGCTTTCAATATTTATTTAATATAATATCGGTAAATAGAAGGTGCTAAAGTTGACTACATTACATTATCATAACCATTAAGTTTTTAGGTACATATGTGTAGTGCTTACGAGAAATAACACCACCTTAAGAGGAGAGTTTTTGTATACCTAGTAGTTTCTTCCGCTTTTATTCAAGATTTTTTTGAAATTGACGCTGTAGTTTCTTTTCTTCTTTTAATATTTTGTAATTAACAAAAGATAAATATTTAAATTTTAAGAAGAAAAAAATAAGAACGATTGGTCACTGGAATATTACTTAGTTGTAAATTACCTATATTCGGTATATCATAGCTCACGATTCAATTTTTGGGATTATTGCTTTAAATGGATTTAATGTTTTTCTGGGTATTAAAGGCTTATTTATTTAAAGTAATTGCTGTCCATCGATTTATCAGGCTAGATGTAATACTAAGCTTGACAAATTTATGTATGGACTGTTTTACGTTTCAGTACCTAATGTAGAAACTTTTAAGTCTTTAGTAAGGTTTCGTAAATCTTGCTAATTCTACGTAATTCTACTAAGTAAATAGGAAAGTATGTTTGCTCGGTTCTTGTTGTTCTGAGCATTGCAGTACAGGTTGGTGAAACCGATTCATTTCTAGAATGTTAATCTTTACTTAATTTAGTATGGAAAGTGGTAGACTAAAAGGTTAAAAGCACGCCAGCAAAAATATTCAGTTATATCATCGCAAGACGTCGTAAGCTATTCAGGCTTAATTTATCGTATTTGTTATCTATACATCTGATTTATTAAATTTTAAAATGTTAAATCGAATTTAAAATCTTTGGAATGTGGACACTGGATGGTCAAAGACCGCGCAGATCTGATCGACAAATGTCAGCCGCCACTTTCACTACAAGATTATCTGCACTCTCTTACTTATATGTACCTGTCCATTATACACCGAGATACACAATTATGAGTCTTGCACCTAAGTAATAAATACCTCTTGTAATCGTAAACACTTACTATCATTAATTAATAATAACTGAAGAACAAGCCCTGCAGAATATGCTTTGCATTCTCATAGCCGAGTATCAAAGATCAGCACGTGCATTTAATAGCCTTGTATTTCATTTCTATCGTATCGCACATTAACAGCTATCGCTTATATCGGAGAAAGTGATAAAGATTATTTCTCTGTGAACAAAATTCTGAGCATGTTCTCTAAGAAAGTTTAAAGCCGTTAAACCAGTAACACACATCCTCCGTGTCTGACTATACATGATTGCGCGGTTAATTCTTTGGACTTCGCTAGGTAGTTGTTTTCGTTGTGTGTTTCGTTTGCGGAAAGATACCATTTCTACTGAGACCGTGAAAATGTTTTTCTTGTTACACAAAAGATAATATTCTTTGTATGTAACGTATGTTTGATAATGTATTTTGATCCAGACCCCAACCTAGAAAGGTTGGGGTCGACTCAGCAATGTAGGGGCAAGGCCCACCCCGTTCAAGCATTAGGTGGCCGGCCAGCTCGCTTGCTATTTTTATATTTATTTAATCCTAAAACAACACCAAGCATACCCTTCAGTTTATTTTCTTATGCGGAAACAGTGCTATCCTAAATAGGATCTTGAAATGCGGCGCATTCCCCGTCGAACGGAACGTGAAAATCGCGATACAATCAAATTTACCATACACCGGCAACAAATTGTTTGTAAACAGTTACATAGAATTTATTTGCGGTTAAAGTCTATTACCATACAATGCTCAGATTCGTTGGTTCACCTGCCAGATACAGATCAAGAGGCATTTTGGTTGACGCTTAAGTAAATGATAAAATCTGTAGGCCTATAAATACTGCATTGGGCCCATAGTAGGCCACGCAGAACATAGCGCAAAGAGGATTATAAATCACTGAGTTTCAAAGACCGTTGTGAGAACACTTATTATAGATACCTCTTCCAGATGTCTTGCGTTGTTTTACGATTTAAAAAGTTAAGTTAGTGAAGATCTAAATTTTAAAGATCTACAATTTAATTCTTAATGCGACTAAGTTTTATTATATAAAGTCTACTTTAGTAATTAAAAACCGACAGATGGGATATTATCTTCTCTAGGTATTAATAATATTAGTCTTCCAATAAAATAATTGCGATAAATGCGTGATCTGTGAGTTGTTCTTTACGTTTGTAATCAAGATGGAAACCTGTCAAACCTGAAGAGTCCGTAACTGCGAGAATATAAGAATTTGAACTTCAGATTAAATTAAACTATTCTAAATTATAAAATTGAAACAAATAGGTACTCGTATACCTACTAAGAGGTGTCTAATTTGTGAAACTGATTAATGTATGATAACTTGTACATTTACTATGTTCTATACTATGAGCTTTATAAATCACAAAAGGAATCATACATCATTAGATATATGTCATAAACGCATTCTATTCTATCACATGAAGTAGTAACATAATAGCTATTAAGGCACACGAGAGCAACAATTTATCATCCATTCAGAAATACGTGTGAGTGAATATGAAAGTTTAAGAATTAATTGAAGTCTTATGACAAGGGCAAGCTCTTATGCAATAATTAATTAGGTACTATTCTAACATATGTAATTGTAAAGTAAGCAGGCATTACCTCTTTACTGATACATATGTAGGTAAATGGTTTAATGGTATATCGAAAACTAAATTATAAATAGATGAAATGTGATATTAGAAATTATCCGTATGCTAAGTGAATAAAATTTTGAACTAGAAATAAAAATACGCTATCGCATAAACTTTCCGAAATAGATTATGAAGGCATGGCAATCAAGGCATTTTAAATCAACGTAGATACCACATTGATTAAAAATGACTCGGATTAATATCGAGTGTAAAATTAAATTGGAAAAGGTCTAGTGAAAAATTACAGGATCGAGTACAAATAACTTTTTATTACAGCTCTACAGCGGAGATACTTTGTAAAGTTTTTGGTGGGTATATTATTTCGATTGAATATTTTTTGCCATTTTCATTCTGAAGTTATCGAAATAAATTAAGCTGCTATTATTGCTACTGTATGCATGACGTGCAAGAAATTAAAAATATAAAACTTTGCTTTTGGCTTTGCTGCCATTTTTTATCAAGTTTTCTTGGTTTTCTGAATTTTTGTGAGAATTTTTGATGACATTTCACAAAGAATTATTTGAAATTCAGGTTTTATTGTACAAGTTGCAGGGCTAATGAACTTTTGTGACATCAATGAGAGGACTAAATGTTCCAAGTCTCAGTGAGATTCCTTAAATGCTTCATTAACATTGAGAGCCAATTTATTACTTGTTACTTAAACATTTCTCTTTACGTTCTTCTTAGTTAGCTGGAGTTGGCTGGAAACGATTAAATGAGGTACGCTTTAATTGGTTGTTTTATGTAGACGTCGTAAAAGCCCTTCGTGATATCTGATCAAATGATGCTCCATAAATTCTGCAATTGCAATCTCCACAGTATCAAGTGGCAACGCCCACAAGCATGTCCGATAAAAATTTATTAGGTACATGGGATACCAAACTTAGCTAGTATCATTGTTCACTTCGTTTGCAAACTTGAAGGACCTCCGCGAGCGAGCGATGTGAGTCAATGAGATAATTGTCCATCTGTAGGGTTGCTAACTGTTTTAAATTTTAAAAGTATTTAAATCATACAGTTTATATGTTACTTACATTAAAGTAAGTTCAAGAAATATACTGGATCGTCAGTTTTAAATTTTTAATTTGGGATAGATAATTATGTCGTAAGTATTTTATATTATTATAATTTATATTTTGATGCATATTTGTATAAATATAATATTTATATTATAATACCAGAATTTTAATAAAATTTAAATGTATTTATGAAACATAAGCATGTTAAAGAAGGTGATAAATTAAAGTAATTACTATCAAAGGTATTGCTCATTTGAGACACTCTAGGCCTTTAATGTGATAAGGACATTATGATTAATCAAGCAGAACTCCAATTGTCACAATTATTATATTTACACATAATTTACACCTATATACACGAGGGTCTTAAAGCTACTGTTAGTTGTAACTCCCAGTGATGGAATGACTACTGCTATGCTGCTAATGCTACTAGCTAAGCTTGCTAGGGCCGATTCGGGACAAATGCTTTTACTATGGTTTAACACGTTCAGTGCCTTGGCATATTTCGTGGGCACTTTAGCGATGCCATCTAAATGTTTTGGAC
Organism: Erynnis tages; assembly: GCA_905147235.1. Classification (NCBI taxonomy): domain Eukaryota; kingdom Metazoa; phylum Arthropoda; class Insecta; order Lepidoptera; family Hesperiidae; genus Erynnis; species Erynnis tages. Next base: position 4,611,327 of record LR990081.1, read on the forward strand.
GTGCCAGGCGAGTGGCCGACGCCACTATTGAATCTTACAAGAGTGTCGAAGACATTTAACGTGGTAAAGGAGCTGGCAGCAACCCTATCTGGGAGAGCCGTGTACGCGCCACTGCTCACTTTCTCGGGCCGACTTGCGCATCCGCTTAATCGACAATTCGATGATTGTCACAACAGAAGAAATATTTCAAAAAATACACCAAAACTATTTCTATCAAAGTTATTATGGACATGACATAACTTTCAGAATGTTAAGGTCAACTTGCGTATCTTTGAATCTTTGTGGTAATTTTAATGCGTAGCCTACGGAAATGAATTTTCGGAAATTTTCATTGTTAAAACATAGATAAAGATGAAAAGCCTGAAAGAAAAATAATGAAGCTGCAACGTAAACAACGTTTACGGGCGGTTCAAAGTTACCGGAAAATGTTCAGTTTCCTGGGTTGACTCTGATAATATAATGTTAATTTGCCACTGTTATTAACTTTATGAATATTCAAGTTCATCTAGTGATTTAAATGTTCCTTTTTAAAAAAACGATAATGAATGAGCTGAAACTATCTTTATATATATTATTATAAATTTACAGCTTTTAATAATTGGTTGATGTGCTCTAAATACAAAGTTACTATAAGGCAACCTTTCCTTAACTTTACATTCATGAAATATAAGTATTTTACCATTACTCTCGTGCTTTAGAAAATGACAGTACTGTTGCAGAATCACGCAATTGTACGTATTGTCTTGAATAAATGAAATTTTAAATACCTAATAAGCCATTTCATACATTTATATATAAAATGGAAGTTATTGTGAATTAAGCCGAACAAGCATTATTACTTTCGAAGCTATTAATAAAACTTTATTCGAAATCTATTACCCATTCTCTTTGGAAAGATTTATGTTTATAGAGTATAATCAGTAATAATCAGTATAATTTTATATTGAATATAATCAAATATAAAACCTACTTTAATTCGTGAAATTTAAATAAAATATTCTCGTCATAAAAATTTTTTTTTACATTTATTATAAGTCACAAACATAACAATTATAATGTAGGTACATACTTAATTGTAACACGTGAAGATATGTACCGGACGTAATACACTGCCAACATTGAATCAAAATAATCATAAATTGATACTAATGTGTACCTACTTCGGTCGTATTAATACAGCGCAACAGCTACTGATACCGTATAAAAGAGTGTTTTTTTAATGACTTAACCTAAAATGCTGATTTCGTGATACGAGCGGTCGCGCGTGTAAAAGACTTCAACGCGCGTAAACTTTTTTACAACGCACATTTGAATAGGTATTAAAAAGAGAAAATAACGATCGATTTGTAAAAGAACTTATATCGGAACGTATTCGTGCATTTCGAATTTCGTTTACTGTTAAGTACTATGCTCTCTTCTTTTATTGGGGCAAATGTACACGAAAGTGAAAATTTTGAACTAGATCAAGAGTAATGTGTTTATTTAAAGTAACGTGATATAAAAGGTTAGTTTTTATGTGTGATAAAAGATTCCGCTTAATTTAGTTAATTCTTTGTAGCCTTTCCGAAATCTCTTACCTGCATCGGTTTGAAATCAAGTTAATATGATATTAAAATGTTACAACACATTTTAATCATCCATCACATTCGACACCATGATATAATTGATTATTAAAAACAAACAGCTTGGAATAAGATGCCATCACCATGAAAAAGACTCTAAACAATAAGCTGACGGCCGCTGCCATGCTTAATAAGTCAATGTCAAACAGGGGGCTTGCTATCTAATATTATTCATGATTTCATTAGGAACTCTATAGAGACCGCCCGCGGCTAGTCGTACATCTTTAACCCGCATAACCGCACTTCAAAGTGACGCTAAGCTTCTTAACATCTCTTAACAGTTGTGACTGCCTTAATGTATTCCCATAAAAAATATTTAATTTTCAGAAAAAAGTTATGATTTATTAGAGTACCACTAATCTAATTTGCCAACACAATCCGATAACAATTGTAGATATATTTTGATAATATTATGCATTTAAGTATCTCACTATGATTTAAACTCAAAATAAGAGCATCGCTTGTAACACTTGCATCGCCAACTTTATTCTGTGTTCGTTAATGTCTGTCCGTAACATCGTAGCTTCGTGCGAATAGAATAACTACAATGCTTTTTATTTAGTTCGAATCTGATGTGGTCAAAAAGGTCTTCAATTTATACAGTTACTAAGTTACTTAATTTTTAAATTAAATTTAAGTTATATTCAATTACACAAAGCCTAGTTAAATCAGTTACAAGATAAGACGCGATACGCGAAAGAATGCAATGGATCGGACGCTCACGCAACGTGCAAGTAAGTATCAATGAATGATCTACTAACTTTTTACATGTCTTTGATACAGTAAGAAAAATCGTTAACAGAATTTAATTAAAATTCTATTATTTAAATACAAATAGAACGAGTAACATACTTACATTATAGAGAGATAGGTTACGTATTAGGCATGTACTTAACTAGCTACTATAAACGTAAAAGGTATTTTAATTAAAAAAACGAAAATCTCTGTGAATGGGCCGTTCGTTTTTTTCACGTTAAGTTTACCCTACTTTATCTAAAAACGTTCAGATTTGGATGAAATATGGTACACAGATGGATTGATAAAAATAAATGGGATACCTAACTATTACTTGCAGAAATAATGCGGAAAGTCATAGGCTCGTTATATATTCCTCGTGTGTAACTTAATTATGAAATCTTATCAATCGTTTACTAAATAAGCCGTTATGTTACGTGCAATTGTAACTACTTTACATAGGTATGAATTGATAAATTGTTCCGATTAACGGTAAAACTCGATAGATCACTGGAAAAACGTATTTAACATGTGTTTCCTAATTATTATTCTTTAAAACGCTCTGGTTGCAGCTTGCATTACAGTTAATATTTACACTAATAAAAAATATACATATAAAAATAACTATTGAACACCCTGAAAATCTGTAAAATTGTGTTTTTTTTATTAATTACATTTTAATCACTTACTACGGAACGTCCATTTTAAACCTATTCTCCAACTACCAACACTAAAATAAACGTTCACGTAATTTATGTCGGCAACCTCACCTCTCTATATGAAACACAAATTGATTTAATTTACTAAGTATAAAAAAAGGTTTATTATGTCCTTCCTCCTAATTGCAAATCAATTCAAGTCGTTAGCTGGACAAGCGCTGGACATATTTAGAGCTGCAACATCAGGCTGTGAGATGCCTATAATGTACGAGTAACAATAGGTAACTATTGTTTGCCTGGAGTAATACTTAGTATGCCGCCTGTGGAAGTAAAATTTTGAAGATAAACCTATGGTTGCATCAGACATTAGGGACCGTTGCGGTTTGTGTAGATCGCTGGTATCAAACCATCGAATAAAACTGCGTTTTGCGGCATTAGGATTAGAGTTTGAATTATGCTATGTAATAATCGTAAAGATCTTTGCGGTTACCATAGATTTCATTGTATTGCACTGTTATCTTGGCTTTGCGTTACGGTTATTAAATGGACAGTTGGCTCATGCGTCCGGTCGGACGTAATAAATTGTTTGATAAACTATGTAGGTACATATTTCATTAGCCCTAATGAATTCTCCAATAGATTTGATACAAGTTTAGAATAGATTTTATCTGTTTATATCAGTTGCAATAACTCTTATCTGCTTAATTATTTTAGATGATGATAACATATAACAAAATGACTTCAATTTACTTTCTACCATGGCTTCTTTGAATTGAACGGTCAATTTTCATAGCTTAAAAAACAAACCGTTATCAATATCGTGCTTTTGTGGTAAATCGATTCCCGGCCTAGATCGCAAAACCATGCCATGCCTAATGGCTCAAAGTGCAGCATCACGCACCACTTTCTAAAATTTTAATGATCTATTATCGCTTAAAAAATAAATTTAACGTAAATTGCCTTTGATAACTGTTGATTAAATGTTTGTGAACAATCAAGAGTATCAGCGAGTAAGGATGCTGCAGGTTAATCTGTATAACAATAAACAAAACACATAGATAAGTTTTCTTATTCTTATAACAGATATTGAAATAATTGAAGACAATAACGAATGTAAATTGTTGTTGAGGTTCAGGACTCTAATTCTATTGGAACATATCTGAAGAAAGTGCAATAATTCATTTAAGGTCGTGAGGCAATATTCGTCGCCGTGAGTCAGAACACTAAAGCCATATTAAGTCGTAAATAAAATAAACAGGGCAAAAGACAATTCAATTCATCAGATAAGTTATCAGATCCTTAATTTCTGATCAACTTCGAGATTATTCCCTAAGTATACTTACATTTAGAAAGATCGAAGTCAATTCATAAACTCGGCTGTTCTCACGTACCTACACAAACATAGGAGATATCTACTACATTTTCTTTTCAAATCTGTTAACAATTATGTACCAAGCTCAAAACAATGCTACTTCGACAATTGTTTCGAAAAGGTCATTAATCAGCATGAGACTTGGTAGTTGGAATTAGCACAAGCGTGAACGATGTCCCGGTGCCACACTTCCGTACTCTTGGAGACGCGCTCTGCATCTTGAAGTATTTAACTAGAAGCACATAATTACATGCCAACGTCATTATCATTGTACTAACAACCATAAAGAAGGTCAACGTTAGCACAGCTGACTGACGACAAACACCATCATTGAGCAGAAATAAGTATGTGACAGAAATTAGCAGAATTACTCGAAGCTACTGTGCACAAGTACCTAAATATCTTATTTTTGTTAAAAGTTACCCAATAAAATAACATAACAATAATTATAATAAAACAATGTATTAAAATAGTGTTGCTTCTTTTAATGTTCACCCTAATTGAAAATATTGGTCTTACATGAGCAGAAAAAACAAAAACTAATCGACAACATGGCAACAGTACCTACCTACATGCTTAATGCGGCTATAAAATGAATTTAAATTCTTTAACGCTGACTACAAGTTTCTTTTCTGTTTTATCGCAAGGTCCATAATGACTTAACAAACAGCTTGGTTAATTTCTAGATAGCAGGTACTTAAGAATGAATTTACAATGACAAAGTGGGGCAGCTGATGCGACAGCTTACATTTAACCAGATCCCGTCTTCCACCTCATTCACATACTCTAGTACCTACTACCTACTTAGAATAAAATTGTGCATGTCAATGCAAAGTTTAATTTATTAAAATCACATTCACTTTTTTCCGTCCCAATACCAACGGTGAGGAAGATATGCCTTGGACGCATCAACGCATGCTATCCTGAGGAATGTTTTTTACCTACCGTATATTTCACATTATGTGTGTACATACGTTAATCGGTATAACAGTATGCTAAATTCTACAGCAATCACAAAAAAGGCTCAACATCAACATTTTAACATTCACTTGATGATTGAACGGTAAATTAAAATTTTCTTATTAATAAAGAGAGCAAGTAATGCGCCTCAAGATGACCGAAAGCGAAATAATCTAACTGTTCCGAAGGTATTCAATTTTCGGGCTCAATGAGCGTATCGTACGTACCATCGGCATCGCCTAACAAAGGTGCTTGTTATATCGGTTAATGTTAAAACCACAAAAATAAGAACTTTATAACCACTGCAGAATGAAATCAGAACAATCACTGCTTCTGGGTCAGGTTTCTATACAAAGGCACACATTTCCCGGCTTAACACACAATGCTATCATTTAGAAAAATGCACATAATCAGTCCGCGTACGTCAATACGTAATCTTTTAGGTTTTCTTTAGTATACAGTAACCCATAAATATAAATGTGTAATCATCTTTTCAAAGTCATCAAATTTTACTATGTAAACTATAATAGTTTACATAGTAAAATTTTCATTTACTTTAAACTGTGTGTAAATGAAAATTAGCTTTAATGTTACATATATCTATACCGCTGAACACTTTTAAGGAGAAAATATTTACTACTAAACTGAACCTATGTTTTGGTATAATTTTCACTTCTGGCAGCTATTAGAATTATTAAAATTATTACTCGCTCAAAAAGTTCTAGTAATAGTTAGGTTGGTAGATATGCGGACACGGTTATTGCATGAAGGGTAATTATTGAATGATGGTAACCAGCGAGGGTAGGAAGTGATGCGTTGCATCGAACTGTCCGTTATCTATCGACACTGTCCACAGGCTGGCCATCGACCTAGACCTTGCTACTTAGTATCAATGACGTTAGAAGTATGCCGTAACTCGAGCAGAACTGGGCGACGAAACAACATTTCATCAAAAAGGTAGAACTTTACACAGTTTATCTTTAAGTAAAAAAATCTAGCTAGACTGATCAGATTTTTCAATATAAATAACTACTTAATTAATGAACAATTAATTATTATAATATTGAAAATTTTAAAGTTAATAACTTTAAAAGTTAATAACTTTCAAATTTTAATAACTTTCAAATTTTCAATGCGAAATAGGTACCTACAATGCAATATCATAAAAATTGCTATTACCATACAGGAAACTAACACACTTTTAATTTTTTGAGATTCATATGCGATGCATTTGCAAAGATATAAAAAAAGCTTCTACAAAAGTTTTGTAGATCCTTTTTCTCTACAATATTCGAATTTCAAACACACAGATTTTCTCCTGATATTCACACACTCACAAACACACACATACATCGCACGCAATTGTACTGTATCCTACTAATATTGCTAATTGTATTTGGGTCGTCTACATTAGCACGATCCGCCATTTATTGAATTAATTTGTTAAAAAAAATGTGATAAATGAAGAACCGCTAAACCATCTACTAAATAGTTCGAACAAATCCTAAACATTTGGTTTGGATTGGTGAGCCCGATCTTGAGTTATAAAATTACAACGAAAAGTGGCATTGATTTTTATATACATAATATATATAGATTGACACGCAGAACTGACAATCCATGCTTTCTTCAATTACGATATTATAAGTTAAAAACCTTTTTAAAAAAGCTTGTATTTTTTCGAGTTACTCTTAACAAACCCTTTCATTTGATACCCATATTGTAGAAATGCATAAAAAATAATTATTCCGATATCTTGGATGGTCCGCCATATTGGATTTAGAATGACGTCACAAACCATATCATGCATTGTCATCCAAACTAAACATGTATACAAAATTTCAGCTCAATCGGTTGAAGATATCTACTTCAAAATTGAGTTCAAAGATTCCGCCGGAACAAACATACCCACCATAACAGGCATACTTACATACATTGCAAGTTAAATAAAAGCTTTTAATAACCAAAATAAAATACAAGCACCAAAACATAATAATAAATTATATTTGTTTGCAGCATCTACATACTCGTAATGTCTTTTTGAGGTATTTCCTTGCTTTCTCCGAAAACGTTACGTTTTTTATTTTAGTTTTTATTTCGGTGTTAAGTAGGTATAAATTTTTACGGCATTATCATTTCAATTTCATTTGCTTCCTCGTCAACTTTTGATGTGAAAATTATGATAGGTATCTTCATACGCTAGATAACATCTTAGTTTTTGGATCTTTAACAATAGTCATTACCACATTGAAATGTTTACCATTTCAACTTAATGCCAAAACACGTTTTTGTAGTGGTTAAAACGTTTTATTTAATTGAATGATTTTTAAAGTGTTTACTCTTCACATGTTTTTTTTTGTTTTTTATTTTAACTAATACTCCGAAACCACATAAAAGAAAGCATTTTATGGTTTTCTCTCTACCTATCGCATCTGTTGCAATTAACGGAAAATGTGTACTTAATTACATACGTATTCCCACAATCAATTAAAAATCAGATTTAGAAGTAGTTTGCTTCCATTGTTATATATGTATATTTACTTATCTTATTTATAAAAGTAAAACAATCTTCATGATAACTAGTTGCTAACTGCATTTCATTCATCAAGATTTATTTATTTGCAAATTAACATTGCATTTTTAATTGCATAACATAGGTACATATATTATGTAAACATACAAAATATTAAAGTAGGTATCAAACTGTAATTAGATGTCACTTGTTACATATAGGTATTAGGCTTTGCAATTTTAATTAAAGAGATTATTATAAATATTATAAAAAATACTGTTTTAATTCCGTGTATAGAAGGTTCCTAACTAAAAAAATAATTAAGATTTTATGCGTTATTTTCTAAATTATGTTCCTACCCATAACTAAGACTTGGGCGTATTCATTAGAAGAACTAGAACAGTCTCAGAGCGCTGACAAGCGCTCGCAAATATAGGAGCACATGTCAGGCAGTCGGAACACCATTGTCGACCGTGGCAACAAAGCGCATGCGCGAGATATCAGCGACAAAAAGTACACGACCGCCGGCGGAGGAAAGTGTCATTCACCTCGTAGAGGAAATCACTGTTTACATCAAATACAATCGATCCGAGAACCGCATCACAACTAGATCTAGCATAATCGACGTTTTTATCCCGTTTTGTTCGAATAATTGCGATTAGTTCAGGTCGTGCGCGTCCGGGTGGGAATCAGACTGTACAGAACCGTGCCTTAGAGAAATTTGAGTCGGTCGGCTCGCTTAAACACTAATCGTTCTTAGCGTTATTCGCAACGGTTAAGGTCTTCCTTTACATTTGCATGCTTAGAAAAGAAGGTTCATTAAATTTTTTTTCGTTATAAGCTTAGGATTAGGATGCTTTCTAATTGTCTTGCTAAAAAAAGAAGAAAAGAATGCGTTTATTTTTGACTGTTACACGAGAAAGATGTTACAAAAATTATAAGTAGTAAGTTAAGAACAGTTTACCCTATGCGGGCATACAATAATTAATTCTTACCTAAATAACTAGTATATAAATACTTAAATATAATTGACATATTATGCTGGTTGTCTTCTCATTGGCTGCTGCAATGCAAGCGACATAATGAGAAGGGGCCCTTATTACTTAGAGATAGAACCTTAGTAGTTCGCCAGAGGAAGTATAATTTCAAGTATGTAATATCGACTCAAAAGCGGCAACGCTTTAAATTTCAAACGGTACTTTGGTCTTCTTTGAATTTTCAGACGGTTGTCCATGGTCAAATAAAAACGATAAAGAAAATTCTGAGATTCCATCCTGAGATTTGATATGAAAGCTTCTGATAGTCGCCACGAATGTGTCGGACATTTAGAGTAGGTACACAATTACCATACACAATTTTGAACTACCTACTAGGACGGCGATTGTTAAAAATCAACGTAAAGTTCGATCATTGATTAAATTTTTAAACAATACCAAATAATATCAAATTATTGTATTATTTTCCAATAGATTAGAGAAAAATAAAACGAAATTTAAAAAAATCAATATCCTCACAATCACTATTACACTTTAAAATCAGAAACCTGTACTAATTTTATTAGTTATTATTTAACTATTGTTAGGAAATATTAATATGTATATTTATTACTTTACTTACCGCTTGGGTATACTAATCCTTCGTTGTCGGAACAGGTGGTCCATTGTTCACGTATTCTTCTTTTGTCTTTTCACTTCAACTCAGGCTGTCCCACACGGAGAAAATTATAACAAACTTTCACTTGATCTCGAATGTTTCGTTCCGTGGTAAGCAGCTGTCGACAGCTACTGATATTTGTATTTCTCTTGAATTAAACACCGGAAACACAGCCTACATTGCACAATAGTTCACACTCTAAAATCAATAAGCCTGTAATGATATTTATCTAAATGAAACGTTGTATTATTCTTTGTTAGATAGCCTTTCTATTCATACCACAAAAAAGACGTTTTCGATGCTGCGACCTAAATGGGAAAGAATGAAACATAACTAAATAAATAAAATGCTTTGTTGTTCCCAATATTGGATTAGTGCCATAAAATAGTTTAGATTTGTCGATTACCAATTGTGTTCTAAATAAACTTTTTATACAGCGCGATAAAAATATAATTCCGTTTATTTTCTGACATCTTTACAGGGTTGTATACGAACTACACTTGAATTCTGTAAAACATGTAACAGTATTTAAAATAAAATTGCAAAAAATGGCAGAAAAATAAATTAGAAAATGTGGCAAAGCTAACTTTAAAAAGCACACGATATTAAACCATTTTAAGAGAATAACAAAAGATTTATTACACATCTACATGTATACAAGTGGAAAACTTTAATATTTCCTAAATGTCCTTTTCTTCCTTTATCAATTGATCGATAAAAATTAAAAGGGGAAATACTCAACTCAACTCAAGAAATTATTTTGTTTCAGCATACATATCTTAGTATTACTCTTATTCACGTAATAAAGATGATATTCATAAATGTTTGGTTAAAATTTTAAATTTAGATACAAACAAAATCGAATTGTCTGGAAACAAACAATAGCCCGTATCTAAGACAATTAATTTTAATTATGACTTATTGAATCAAGTGGATATTGTAAATACAGTAACAATACTCTACGGGCATTATAATAGGTACCGATAGAATATGATGTAAGCACAGGTGGCTCTCCATTCCAATATTTTAATTTAACATTTAGAATCCCAACCTAAGTATACCTAATATATTCCAAATTTTAAGTTCCTAGGTATAAATTGATTTTGGTGTCGCGTTAATGTTCGGTACGGGTAAATCAAAACGCAATATTTTTTGAATGGAATATCCGATTTCAGTCATTTAAAATGTGTTCTCTAGGTATTGAAACAACCCTAATTATGAAGTAATATATTTGGATAAGGGTTAAAAATTAGGTACTAATAAAGTGGTCTAGATTCTACTGGTGATACTTATTTTTAACTTTTTAAGCTGTAAAAAGTGTCTATTGTGACATAACGATAATAGTTGGACATAATTATGTTATCGCGAAGTTTTTTTGTAGATATTGATATGTTTTCTTTAATATAGTAGAACATACTTTTGTTCTACTTACCATCGATAGTTTCCGCAGCGCATACGACGAAAGACGTTTTAGGCCACTTTTTTACACGTTATTCAAGTTTAAGTAAGGATCCCTAATCTTTTCTAGCGATAAATATAGCCTATGATACTCAGGGTGAACGTAGCTTTCCAATGGTGAAAGAATTTGTGAAATCGGCACAGTAGTTTTTGATTTTATTCATTACAAACATACACACACACACACACAAATACAAATTTTTCCTCTTAATATTAGTGTAGATTAGTGTAAATAGATAACATAATATCTGATGATGCTACCTCGATCTACCTCGAAAATTTTCTTAACTTGTAATAAGCGACAATTAATGAACAGTTCCTTTTAAATCACAAGAGGTTAATCCTGACTAAATACGTAAACAATTTTTATTTGATTTTTACTGGGAAATGTAAAAAAGCTATTTAAATGTAAATATTATAATTAAACACTTTAAGGATATTAATATTTTTCCAAATATGACTCATTAATTTAATTAAGTGATCGATCTAATTTTTTAATGTATCCCAACAAAAGTGAACTCTTCAAAAATTTAAAATATTTATGTTATTTAAAGTATCACAATAGTGAGTTCAAGAAGTAGAACATACTTATTACACATAAATGTAGATATTAATACATACATCAGTCAATTACTTATTTAATTTTAACACACTTTTATTTACTACTATCTAAAGCAGTAGGTAATTTAACAGACGGCTCTCTTGAAATTAAGTACCTAGTTGCTTTACTATTTAGATGTATCTATTTGTAGAGAATTTCAATTAAAAGTCTAATATTTACCGTACCAAAAAGTTTTAGAATAGTACCTATAGGTATTTACTAATTTAGTAAAAACATATATTTACTTTGCCACCTAGAGTTCACCCACCTCCTACATTATTTTTGTTGAATTTAATAATCAACGTAGAGTTCCCAATCCTCATAAAGAATTTTAGTACCAATGCAAGGTAAAATGCTTAAAATTATGAAAAATTACCTACTCATAAATTGTAGAAATATTATCAGAAAACGAACCCACTATATTTATTTTAATACCTTAACTGCATTTTTGAAAAATATTTAAGTGCCGTTACAAATTAATATTACAAAAATAGATAATGTTACGAAGAGTCCCCCCACCCCCCATTACTTTTTAGGTGCAAAAGTACAATAATAAAATGTACTATATTCTTTTAATAATTAAAATGTATTTTTGAAAACTACTTCAATGCCTTTACAAAAAATAATACTTAATGACTTATTACAGGAATATCATTGGTGTCTTCTTATTTTAAAGTAAATATTATGAATTATTTGCATTGCTACCTCACCGTATTAAACGAATATTTTTGTAATGAATTTTCGTAAACACGTCCGCGGGCTTTCTATTCGGCGAAATTCACGCAGCACGGAATAATTGCGCGCGCGGTCTTCCGTGCGATCACCAGCGTGCACGCGTGTACACTGCGGCGTCTCGCCTGTCCACTCGCCTCACTGCAACCATAGGGGATGAAGACGAAATGATGATTTTCGAAGCATTCGCGTCGTATCACCACTATTCACCACGTCAGTAACACGTGAAACGGATGTACGTAATTATGCGTTTTTGTGTACCAAATGTGTTTGTTAATAGGATTATGTGAAATTTCTTTTTTCTGTTATAAAGTGCAGCATTCTGTTAACATTATTTAACAGAAAAATATAGGTCTTTCCACCACGCTGACTCTTGCTGACTGTATTTTTATAATTTCCTTCACTGTTACAGTTTTTAAAAAATTTAAATATCACCTAATAATTTAAATTTTATAAAATGGAAATAACTTTTAAGAAGTCATGTGCGTATCACTGATTTTCGAACCCCGAGACCTCAAGTAAAAGGCTGAATTTTAAACAATTGGCCTATCACCGCTCCCCAGTTTACGGTTTTTTTGTAATTCCAAACGTGTGACAATTCATACCTACATAACGTATGACAATGTTACCTAATGCTGATTTTATTTGAAAGATGGTTTAACGGTGAGGATCTAATAAAAATCGGTACTGCCCATATTATGTGAATGCCAAACAAACGGGCATACTGGCTACTAATCTAATCCTTTACTATAAAATCAAGATCTCATTCATGATACTGCATAAAAGTCGCATGTAGCAGGTAAACACGCAAATCTTAACGTCGATACAGAAAAACAAATTGATGTTCGTTCGTGCGTCTATCGGCAACTTGCGGTGTTATTGTTTGATACACCGTTGGGTGCGCCGGTTTCATTTTAAAGAAATTTCTTCGCGAGTTAGTGAAATCACACTGAAAATAACTTAATTCATTACTAGTGTATCAAGGTATCACCTTTTTTCTTAACGGAAGCTCTCTACCTTACTCTAAACAGTTACCTTACTTATTTCATGATTTTCGGTAGGTCATGTCCTTGGTTTTATGAGATGGCGAAGATACCTTCAATACATAGATATCTAACACTCAACCTCATGATGACCAGTTTGCATTTTTTTGTATTTAAGGTACCTATTCCATGGTCACTAATTATATTTTTTAATGACCAATGGCAGGCAAATTAGCAGACGGGCCACCTAATGGTAAGTGGTCACCGCATCTGCGACACCAAGAAGCTATTAAAATTTCTAGCTAGTTTAGTTACCTATTTCTTTGTTTTGTTGAACTTCAATCTCCTAATAATGGCTACGTCGATGTTACTATCCGGAACGTTTACTTATTATATTCCCATTACTGCGGCATAAGTATAGCCTAGAGCAAATACACAAATAATATACGATAAGCATTTTGAGTAATAAAAGAAAAATAAAGTTCTCAGGGTATTTCAGTTAAATGCCTTCGATTCATTACGTTTATTAGGTAGTCATTATGTATATTAAGTACGTAGCAGTCTACTTATGACTGCTATAGTTCTTACGCTGGAGTCTGGAGTTACACATTGGATCATTGATTATGTGTTTTATAGAGGGGAAATGTGGCATGATGGAGCCAGGTTTTGAAGGAGCCACTTGCATTATTTCCACAGAACAGTTATTTCCATAGTTTAGGATCAAATCTGGTTGAAAATTATATTTTTAAGTGGCAACACTGATATCTTACCCACTGATACAAACATTTGATAGATAGTTCTCTGAAACCATTGGAAGCACAGAACACAATTACTTAATAAATCTTGAATAAAACAGATTGTAAGTTGTTTAATTGATTAAAAAACAAAATAATGACAAAATTAAATATCTCTGTTTTCTTGATTTATTATAAATGGGGTCACTTTCCACCCCCGACACCTACTACGTTACTGATTTTAGCGATACCAGCCAAGGGTAAACCTTGAGCAAATATTTTTTATTATTATGATTGTTTTATTATTTATGAATTGAACAGAAAAAAAAACACAATATTATTCCTTAATTTTATTTTAAATCTTTTATGTTATACACAAATGAATTAAAATTTAAATATTTAGAGTAGCTTATACCTAGTGTAATGTATATTATACAGTCAATTGTGTCAAAAAGGGCTAATTGATGAAATAAAACACGATTGTTATCAAATATAACCTGTAAGTTGCATACTACTCGCAACAATCATGAGCATAGAGTGCTATTATCTGTTACATCTAACCCTAGTTTTTATTGACATCCTATTAAATGCAAAACATTACCATCCAAGCAGTTCTGTTTCAAAAATTGATCACACAATAAATCAACTATGGTATTATTTATAACTTTTTAACATTTTAACCAGCTAAGGGCTGGAATCCCCACTTTGATTGAAATCCTTAGCCTTAAATTACGAACTTTCACTCATATTATTTTGTCTACTACATAAATGATTTGACAAAATATCTAAGTCAAATCATTGATTAATTTATACTATACACCGAAAACATGAAAGGATCTACTTTGTTACTTTGATACAGTATCATCAATTTCAAGGTTTCAATCAAAAATTCAAGAAATCCAAATTCAGCAAAAGATTGCTGTAAACAACAGCCTTCTATTCAAAACATAATAAATTAATCTAAATTGACTATTACACATCAAAGTTTTATATAAAATTCTAAACCAAGAAAATTATAGCAGTGAACATGAAAGCTCAATTAGTGTTATAAATTCAGTTCTAATTTGATGGGGAACAATATCATTTCACAAATGAGTATTAAATTTACCAAATTGGTAAATTAATGGTTTGAACTCACTTTGACTGGGCTAGATAATATTTTCCCCCAGCCAATATAAACAAAAACAGTAGAATATGAGTACATTATTCCATATTGTGGACCTGGGTCATGCTTGTGTCTTTTAGCAGCATTGGGAATAGAATCAGAAGTTGGTTTTGCTGGATGGTTCAGTCCTAATTCTCCATTACCATAGCATCCAATTATTCTAGTATTTGGGAACGCTGCTCTGAAGAGTTCTTGTTCCAGCTTATGTTTTTGATCACGCCCAACACAGGAGAGTTTAACAGCAATACTATGCTCAAACTTTGGTACTTTTTTTGCAAACTGAAAGGACAAAAAATAGAGTTTTGTAAACATTGTATAAAAGTGTGACTATTGAAGGTAATGGCAAGGTTCTTGGACTTTTTATTGACATTGTTCCAATAACTCAAAAGGCGACAAGTACACTTAATTATAACTTTAGAGGCATAGGTCGAACAAAATTATTGTTTAGCATTAATCTGGAAAATATTAGTATTACACAATAACTTACCTCATTAATAGATTGTTGTATCTTAGGTTTGGACCAATCTGAGGATTCTAAAATTAGTGAAAACATATCAAAATTATTTTCTCTATTTGTTGGCTCTTTTGGAACAGTAAATAGAGCAATGGATAATAGATTATCACTTATGAAGTCAGTGCCATCATTGACACCTTCAACTATGAGGTTTATGTCACTCCCATCAAATACTGTGTCCTCTATGATGCAGCCTCCGAGAGCATAGGGTATATCAGGTTGTCTGAAAATAATAAGGAAAAATGTTATTATGTGATATTATGTAATGTGTAATGAACCTGGGGGTGAGTGATAGTCAGCCTGTCCGTATGTGAATCTCATAGTCACACACCAATGACTCTTACAGTATTTGCATCTCAAACCTTTCATTTTTAGGCAACTCTCGGGAGATTGTGTCTTTACTTGCCATTTAATGTATCAAATGCACATGCAATATGGCATTACCAGTCTCATCTATCTAGATAAGTACTGCCTAAAGTTGATTTTCTTTTTTGTGAAACTCTGCTTGAATAGATTTAAGGCAATTAATTATGAACAGTTGGGAGCAGTCATTACCTGGCATGCTTAGGGGTTATCCATAGATAGCATTCAATAAACCATGTTGGAGGCCCTACAGGCATTTGAAAGTCATATGTGGTTACAATGAGACATATTAACAAAACAGAAAGTAACTTACTTTTCTTTGAAATAGTTTAAAAATACAATATCTTCAACTGTGTGCAAAACATATCTTTCAGTGACATAGACCAATACTCCTTTAAAAATCCGATCTCTAGCAATGTACTCCACTGCATTATAAAATTCATAGTCTATGGATTCCTCATGACTTTTTAAATGAATTGCATGAAACTGAACCCCTGGGATCGTTGGAATAAAAATTCCACCAATAAATGGTCTGTTTTTAAGATGAGTTAATGTATATTTGTAAGTTATGGAGTTTGGCAAAGGAACATATGACATGTAGTTTGCTTTTATAGTATGCATCCGATTATTTGGAGCATTTGTCTTGTGATTCACAAGGTCCAACACTGCAACAATAAAATGTATTATGGTTAAGGTATTTAATATTATTTTAATATTTTTTAAGTAACTGTTCTTCCTTCCTTTCTTTGAGCCCTTGGCACTCCACTGCTGGACATGGGCCTCCCCTAATCAACGCCACTCATCAGGTCCTGAGCCCTCTGAATCCAACGGTTTTAAATAAATTTAAACTGTTACATTTTAAACTGTTCTTAAATATCTTAAATCTGTTTGGTAAATTTTGAATTTTAGGATTTTCAGGTGACCTATCTGCCAGTTTGCTGTCTGCCACTTTTCTTATACAAAAACTTCTCACACATATTTATACAAAAAAAAATAATCAGCTTACAATTATGTTTCTTCCTACAAGGCTCCTTGCAAGGACTGGGTTCAATTGCAGCACAGTTGCTGACAAAATTTACACCTAGGTTATTTGCAAAAGTCATAACAACCAAAGGCTCAGTGTAAAAAACTCCGGACTGCATGAAGGTAGTGCCATTGTTCACAAAATTTGGCAAATGTAAATTGACAACAAAGTCCTGGGGGGCAATTTGCTCTTTCTTCAATGCTTGCACAGCTGAGTGCCACGTAGTACAAACATGCTGACACAGCATTTTTTCTTGCCATGGTAGGTTGCTTATAATCTGTTTAGCTATTATGTAGTTCATAGTAACATTCTCCACAAGACTGCTAGTGCATGGAACACACTCTGTAGCTCTTAATAGTTCCTTCTTCGACTTGTAAGCTGCAATGTTCGGCTCCAGTTCTAATTTCACACATCTAACTGGATTGTCCATATCCTCAGCAGCAGAATCTACTTCCTCTTCATTGTTGTCACTATCATCGTCATCATCATCATTTTCTCTAAAATACATAACATCTGGAGGATTTTCTGCCATTTTGAAGTGCTTAAATTTCCGTTACTATTATTGGATCGTCTGATCCCCGAGGTATGAACTCTCCCTTCAAGAGAGCAACAATAAAGCAATAAAGATAAATAAAAAAGAATAACATGTAATACGCCAAGTAGATCACAACATCGCGTAAATGTTTTTTCAATTGTCCACGGTTATGAATCTCCGCAGGGTCGAAGGCCCCGATGTTTCCTTGGGGAATAGTAAAATATTCAAAGGTTAACCATATAAACATAGGCAAATTCACCACAAAGAGGGCCACTTCCCCATGTAACAAAAAGAGAAACGTTAAAAATGAGTGAGCGATGTATTTTGGCAGCAGCCAGTAATTTAATCTATCACAGCACTCTTGAGCGTTCAAATAGTCACATTCGAGGTCCGACAATGTTATTATATAGTAAATCAAAAGAAATAAAATAGCACCGGTATCGATCAAAGATATAGCAAACAACAAAGTTTCAGCCAATATCATTACTAAACTATGGCGCTACACTTTTTCATCAAGAAGTACTATCCTCAATCGAAACTATAGCCACATGTATTATACAAAAAGAAGATAAGAAATGTATTTTTTTTTATAAATCCAGAACTCACTCATGTGGTTACAATATAATTAAATTCAAAGATTTTCGGTTTTCGCAAAGGTATTAAAGGTAAAGTAAAGGTAGGTAGGAAAAGGAAGAAAGGCTGTCAGCCTTCCTTGAGCCAATTGATTGACATTGACTGTCATGAGATGACAGTAGCGACAATTACAATATTGACAACTAAAACCGCAGATAAATCATGGGGTGAAAGAATATTATTAATTATTACCACAGACCTCTAATGATATTGAAAGGGTAACACCATAACACATTTTACGTTTTGTGGCGCCTACTGTCGTGGCGGTGGGTGCACGCACCCTTGTGTGTCGTGTCGTGGCGCAATCGGAGGCGAGCAGTCGGCACGACACGACACGCCCTACTAATATATTGTCTCTAACCATAGTAAATGTATGACTTGTATGAGACCAATGTGCTTCTGGCGCGTCACGACACGCCACAACACGTAAATGTGTTCTGACGTACCTAACTTTAAATTTTAAGTTGCCGGAGAAAAAAAAGGTAAATCCACAACAGAAAAATCTAAAAAACATTTTTGCATACCTACTAGGCATGATGACAGTAATCAAGTATCGCCAAAATATTTATCTGATCTAATGAAATAGGATTCAAAGATTTTGAAACATGTATTTATTCTCTTATTAATGTCGAGATTAATAATTTATTTGTTAAAATAAATCTACAAAATACAACTATCCGCCATGATAGCTTAAACACCCATCAGATCGAATTACGTCAATTTACGTCACGTCTTAGTAAACGTCATTTTTTTCGTAAGCATATTATACGCGATCTGGCATTTTTTACTGAGCCGTGGCGCAATGACAGACGCCATGACACGGACGAGCGTTTTGGAATGAATTTGAAACTTTAAATTTAAATGTACTTTTATTGCACAAAAACCTTAATTTTCTACAAAAATATGATATATTTTAGACATAATAGAAACTTCTGAATATCATAGAAGAGTTTTTGAAAATTAGTCATCATGCCTTATATTGTACATAAAACTTTTTCTCAAATAACCTCAACTAAAAATCAACATATTTTTTTTAACATTTAGTAAACTTTTTTTATCATACTTAACATGTGCTGACTTTTTAGTCGGCAGAATGAGGCAGACACCCAGGTCACTGATATTCCGAAAGCAGACCATTTGAATTTTTTTTAATCGACGCTTGGGTTTTTTGGCATTCTATGTTTATGTTTACAAAATATTAATTTAAGTAAATAAACTGAATATCGAAATGCACGTTAGCAAAATATGCGATTCAAAGTAGCGTGTGTGTACCATACCTAAGACTTTAAAACCACCTGTAACGGTAAAAGGCGCTTGGTCTTGACATTTTTTCGTGGATTCCCTAATTAGGCTGTACCATAAAACGGGATAAATTCTAACGTTTTTTATGGCAAACTCGGTACCCCAGTAGATACCTACCTACAACTTTAATCATTGTTAGTGTAATTTTTCTTTGTCTGGCAACTTTTTGTTTGTGGCAACATCGCTAAAAACGTCAAAACTTAAAGTCAAAGTTGACATCAAAACAAGTCGTTAGTACGAGTGAGTTTGAACCATGAAGTTATAGATATTGAACCTCCGTATTTCGGTGAATTTTAGTCTTAACTCTTAATAGTTTAAAGTTATCTTTAAATTACGGTCAGAGCAGTTATTAATATAATATTGTGCTATAATTATTAAGGTAAGAATATGCATTATTATATTCAATTTATTGTTCTTATTTCTTGCCCTGTTTTGTTTAATTTTTCGTGGTGATTGGATACACGAAACAATGACGTTTAAACAGATAGACACGTTATACCCCAACATTAAAGTATTTTAAAGTGGCGCAAGGAGTAGTCTATACATACACACAGCCGCAAGCTGTATGTATTTATGACACTTAGCGCTAATAGAGAAAAATGATGGGGCATGCCTGTTATTAGAAAGAGATAAACATACGCAGTTCGTTACGTATTGATGGCCTCTGAGCGCTCATTGGCGCGAGCGCGTGACATCATGACTACGGAGGAGATTGGGCAAAGTGGAGGCTCGATTTTACTAGTATAAAATAATAAAAACAATTATGAACAAAACGTTTATTTTTTAAATACACACTAGCGACGGGCGATTATTACTAAAAACAATCGAGTATGTCGATTGTTCAGTTTAGTAGTTAAAAGTCGATAACAATCGATGTTATTCGATTGATGTTAACAACCGAATCGCGGCGACTACTACGCTACGGTATTACTTACTAAGTACTAACTTTATCGACTGATTTGATGATTTTGATTATTCGTTCGTAGTTGAGCACTACTTAAAAAGTAATTACTAAAGATGGTGCGATGGACGGGCGTGCGCTGCGTATTACTTATTACTTTTTAGGACTGTTTAGTAGTCAATCCACCGATTTCACGACGTCCATTCTTTCGTCGTCAGTAAGGTAATCTAAAAATATAAACAATACATGACAAGTAATATCTATTCGCTTCATTGTTTTCTAGATTGTATTGTATTATCATATAATCTGAGCAAAATAAGATTTAACATACTTGACATAAAACAACATTAAGAAATCTGGGTTCATAGTTTAATTTTCCCCAACTTCCGCTGAAACCGGCCGCCACGTGATCGCGCTAACATTGTCTCTTTTACTCTCACGCATAAAACATATTACATCTCGCTCTTTAGCCTACCCGTGTTAGCCATTGCCAAATTATGTCAAAACTAAAACATTTATTATGTTTTTCAATAATTTTAAATGAAAATACTGTACTTACGAATGAAATGACACGTTTTTCTTGTCTCTAACAGTTGCAGTGTAATTGGTACAACTCCTAAACACACAGGAAGGCATTTTTGCCAGGAAATGCGAAATAATTTTAGGCGCTGTCTTGACGTAAAGCCGTAAAGAGATAGCGTGCCCGACTGAATGCGCTTCGGGCAATTACCTGCCTTTCGTCTAGTCATTCTAGAGCGTGTAAGACGTATCTATAACTTTTTAAAACATCTTAGACACGAAAGGGGTGAATAGACACGCGAATATGAATAATAGACACAGCAAAGGGGTAATTAGTTACGAAAGACGGGTGATTAGCATGATTATGTCAGGGCTGCCACAAAGTTTGTTGTAGTTATCTACAGTTCAAATTTCACTTTTAGTACTTAAAGCGTTTTTAATTTACTTGATTATCTTTTGACCCTATCAATATTTTTTTTTAATTTAATTCATTCTTATTGTTTTCTTGATACACAATAAATTTATTAAATATTTTTTATTCATTTTTATCATTGATGATTTCTATTTGAAATTACAATTTTATTTTAAACTAATATCTATCAAAGATACCTTCTCGAGTTTGCTTGCCTTTATCCTAAAAAAATATTTAGGGAATCTACAATGAGGCAGCCCTACAAAAATTTTCTAATGACCCCTCAGGTGCGTCTATTGTCCCCTGACTGCTGGTAATTAGAAATCACGTCAATTTGTGTCTTTTTTATTAACTATAAACATATCCGAATAGAAACAAATATTTTTCAATAGTTTGGCCTAAGACTCAATAAGTGCATGCTTAAAAAAATTGGTATCAATTCTGCAACATTACAAAAATCTTTACCAAAGTTCGAAGACCCTATCTATTCACCCCACTTTATGGTAGATGTTTCGGGAGGAACTCGGGGGCCCCATTCAACCGCGGGGCTTTGGGCAAGTGCCCAGTGGAAAACAGGGTGCCTGGGTGTGACTTGATCTATTTACAAATTTTTAAATTATAATAGCTATAAAATGAAACACAAATGTTGTGTCAAAACATTTTTATTCAACAATCTTTTCTTAAGCTAGTAAAGGCTTGGTAAATATTTACAAGGCTTCATTATATGGCAAGGTAAAAAAACTATCCAAATACACTACATTTAACCAACTTCTGCAATTATCACATAGGTAAATATAAATACACATAATATTTACTTGGCTCTGCCGTAAAATGTTATTTATTTTCTAAATGATCTATAATTATTACGTGAGTACATATACATACGATTAATAAGTGCAGTTATGATTAAAGAAGCAATATAACGAAGCCAGTTAATTTAATCTATAGAACTTACTTAAATGTATGACTCTAATGATTCATATTCAGCACTGTATATCACGTCAGAGTATAAGCTATTTTAGAAAACAAATTTTAAAAACTTTCCTACAATAATTACAACTATAATAACAAATATGCTGATAGTAGGAATTTTTTATCAAAATATTAATCTCACTTGATACCTGTTATTCATATTTAAGCTAATTCTCAAAAAGAGAACAGTAGTATACAAAGAAGTTTAAACGCCCTAGGCCTCTAACATACAAGGGCACCAGTGAAACAATATTCACAAGGTCCCCCATACATTAACTTATATTTGGCTAAATTGGATAGGTACATAATTTGGATGAGCAATAGAGAATCAATTAAAATAAAACTAAGAGTATTGTTACATTTACTTAGAATATGGAATAATACTTAGTTTAGTGAAGCAAAACAAAATTCAGCATTTGTTTAATATTAGTATCGAACTGTTTCGAATTTCTTTTTTTTTGTACAGCTAATAAGTTCCCTCTTAATATTTTGTATAGGTAATAAGTTCCCTCTTAATATTTTGAAACAAAAACAATATAATTATAAGGTAACTTTTTATGGAAAAAAACGAGATAGAGGTTTAAGACACTCAATTTTACAACTGCCATACTTTAGAATGGTATTTGGTTATCATTACATATGTTTTGAAAATTACAGAAATTTTATTTGATTATCACAAACTCGAAAATAGTTTTGGGCTACACCATACTTTGTACGACTTCTGTAATAACCAATATTGCAAAATATATTTTTACAATAGTGTGTGATACTACAATAGAAATAGATTATAAAACTACATGAAATATAGCACCATACCCTATGGTCCGGCAGCCACCAACTGTTTTTTTCAGTGATTAATAACAGGCTAAATCTTCGTGAGTTCGTTCGGTTTGACGAGACGCCCAAATTTCTTCCATTTCCAAATTCTCAAAGAGGTAGGTAATGAACTGCGCAGGCGTAAAACATGTTGATTTGGTAGGGTGTAAATATTGTCTGACTAACAGTAAATTATTTATTGAAATTTTAAGATGATAATAAACTCGGAAAAACAATTGTCCTACAAAATCGATGGTTTGAAGTGGTGCGTCCTCCACGCCAAATATGTCGAAATAACGAGGTCATAAAACTCGACATGTTTTACACCTGCGCAGTTCATTACACCTACCTCTTTGAGAATTTGGAAATTGAAAAAACTTGGGCGTCTCGTCAAACCGAACGAACTCACGAAGATTCAGCCTGTTATTAATCACTGAAAAAAACAGTCGGTGGCTACTGGACTACTATGAGAATGCACTTTAAAAGTGTAAGTGAGCATATTTTAAAGTACATCCACATACTTCCTCCAACATGCAATCAGACCACTAGCAGAAATAAATAAAACTTAGCATAATATACAAATAATACATACAGTCATATTCCTATAATTTGTGTATCGCAAATATCAAAACATTGGCACAATTGAGGCTGTGAAGCCACATTCATTGTTGTGACATGCATGCAAAAATTAAAATTAATTATAAATGCAAAAAATGGCAATATTTGTTCTGGATCATGGATTCTAAGATATCTGTAACAGTTCAATGTTAATGCAAAACACAATATACTAAGTACAAGGAAGTTAGCAAATACATGACTAAGGATAAATCCAAACAAAACCACAAGAAACTTCAGGACAATAAATAACTAAAAATAATGCGCACAAACAACTATGCAAGCACATCACATTTTAAACAACAATATAAATAATGGTGCACCTATCCTAGATAATACACTGGAATGATATTTTTTAAGAATGTTTTGTTTCTACAACATTTTCATTGTTTTAACATGTCATCTTCAGCTAACAGTTGTTACATATTGATAAACACATAATTCACACTACAATATCAAAATTTACAAGTTTGCTGGCATACCTACACAAAAAATGGAAGATAATTAGGTATATTTACCAAGTGAATGTTGATAAGTGTTTGCACAATTGTTTGTTTGCAAGGAGTTGGCTCCCTACTTTAACTAATTGAATTCATACCTAATATTGTTCCCGAGCTGGTCCCACCCATGACGATGGCTTGTGAATATGCATCTTGCCCTCTCCATTTTTAACTGCATTTTAATGATAAGGAAAGGTTTCAAGAAACTATAAGTGTTAATAAGAGAGGCAAGTTTGCTTGTATGCCACATTTTGCAATTCAACAAGATTGGAATGTCACATATTGATTTGGGAAATAGCTATCCATGCAACAGAGACTGATAAGCTAGCTGATTTTACATAATGTTTAAATAAAAATTTCACATCAAACAAGTGATTATACTAGCAATGAAACTGTATGCTTGGTATCAAAGTTTTGCTTTTGTCTCGACATAAACAACTATTCTTATGATAATTTTCCCCTAAGTTTTAGTCATCGGGCGGAATGCAGAAATCCACAACTATGTTGAGTATTATACTTTACTTTCATTATATACATAAGTAGATATGCCTCAGTAAATAAAATGATTTTTTTATTTAATGTGAGCCAAGTATGTTAATGCGCACGTAGCCGCGCGAACGCTTCACACTCACTATTAAAACAAACACAAATAAGTTAACTAATATCTAGCGATACATACATTTCGTATCAAATATTAAGTACCAAACACTTAAAAAATATCCAGTCCTTCACAAATTGTTAATAAACACTTTGTGTTTCTCAGGCTTATTCCTAGTTTCCACTAAATTAGTCACCATCCTGGAAGAACGATACAATGATAATAGACTAGCGCGCGTCACACGAACCACTATTCGATAGCACTTTTCTTTTCAACTATCGCATTTCACTTTACATCGTTTATTTTTTCCTTGGGTTTAACACGAAATCTTCCGAGAAACCACAAATCATGCAATTTCAACACGAGAGTTTGACACATCGGCTCATAGAGACGGTCAAATGGCTCATTCGAGACTGCAGCGGGGGATATTGGAGATCATAAACGAAGCATCGTTAGAGAGCGATGCCCTGGTGCAGTGTGCGTGTGCGGCGCAGGGGAGGTGCAGCGGGGCGGCGGGGCGGCGGCGTGGGCGGCGAGGGTCAGGTGGCGTCGAACTCGATCTTGTCCCAGGAGTAGTGCTTGCGGGCGGGGCGCGGGGCGGGGCGCGCCAGCACGCCGCCCAGCAGCGGGTCGCACTGCGGCACGTGGCCGCGCCCGAACAGGTTCGGCGTGCGCTCCGTGTCCATGTACTCGCAGCTGTCGCTGTCCACTGTCATGTCGGTGCCGAGGTCGATGCCGAACTCTTTGAAGTCGATCTCGCACGGATGGTACTCGAAGGGGTCGTGGCGTGTATCCTCGTTCTGGAACGATGGCAGCGATAGATCCTCCATTTCCTCGAACGCCGTCCGGTTTTGATCGATAATGTCGCCGTTGGTGAGGGGCGTCATGGTCATCCGTTCTGGGATTTCTTCGACGATGTCCATGTCGGTGTGCGGTCTCTCGTCGTTGTCGATGGCCAGCAGCCTCCCGAAGAAATCGTCCTGGTTGTTACACGAATCTGAGCTACCGAAATCCGTATGGAATCCGTTACTCGTGAGCAAGTCGACGCTTAGATCGGTGTCGATGTCTACCACTGTGGGATCGCATTGATTCGCATCATTCACAGCATGTAAGTCGGCATGACTCATAATTTCATTCTGAATATCGTTCAGTTCCCTTTGCAGCTCGTCTGCGGCGAGTGAGTCTCGACAGTGGGAGTCTCCGAGAACATCATCGGTGAGCACATCAGTAGGAGAAAAGTCACTCGATCCCGCTGTAAGATACCCGGCGTCGAGGGATCGGCTCGCACTTACGTCTCCCACGGCCGAAGGTGGTAGCTCACCATTCTCGACCAAAATCTCGAGAACATCATCCATAATTTGGCTGTCCTCAGTGGAGTCATGAAGAGAGTTGACCACTGGGGGCATCGGCGGCGGCGGCGGAGGAGGAGGCGGTGGAGGCGCCGGCACTGTACGTTCTGGCTCATAATGAGCAGTTGGTAGGATGGCGATTGGAACCACTTTAACGCCATTCAAGATATATGCGGGATTGCCGTTCTTCGCTGGCGTGACATCTGTGCTAACTTCTCCGGTAGCATTTGGGGATGTAACGGTGAAGAGACGCACCAATCTATCTGGTGCAGTATCTGGTGCTGCAATGACGTAGCGCGGAGCTGAAGGAGCAGGCACATGTGATTGTTGTAGTGCATCGAGCTGCGCCCGTAACTGATTGAAACATAAGTGCGCTTGCAATAGTCTTCTACCCTGATCGCTCGCAACGGCTCCGGCGGCCTCTCGTCGGACACTTTCCAGTTGCTGACGCGAAGCTTCTAGTTTTCTTTCTAGTTCTTCTATTTGCCTGCGTTGCGACTGCACTATATCCTCGGAAGGTTCCAATTCAATTTTTAATTCTGGTGATGCTACAGATACGGGTGAGCGCGGAGCGTCCTCTTGCATTTCAGCTAAGAAAGGACGCAAACGGTCGATGAGCTGAGGTTTAGGTCCGGAAACACGAAGGTTGCGTCGTTTACATTCCGCTCGGAGGTCTGATACCTTCATATCTTCAAAGCGACCAGATGACGAGAGAGTCGACGTAATAGTCGTCGGTGGTAGCGGTGGAGGTGGTGGTGCGGCATACACATCTGACGAATCGGATGCAACGGACGCCGAGGAAGGTGCGGGTGACGCGGGAACCATCAGCTGTAGGAGCAACTGTTGTTGCTGTAAAAGCAGCTCATAGGGTGTCTCCACCGAGCCTGGAGGCGAAGAAGACTTTTGCGCATTTGGGGGACCTTTGTACTCATGAAACTTAAAACGTGCTTTTGGTTGCTGTTTTTGTTTACTTTTCTTGCGATTTTTATCTTTCCCTGGAGCAGGATGTTGTGGCGGCGAAGCGACGCTCACAGGAGAAAGTGTGGAAGGTGGTGATGGAGACGGGGAAAACTCTTCCGGTGGTCCACAATAAGAAGACGGATGCTGAGGACGCCCGGACGCACCTTCGCTAGTAGCTTTAAACGCCAAAATGCCACTCTTCACAGCTTCTTCAATATTTTCTTCCGTATGTAGTATATTCTTTTTTATCAATTCTAAAGGACCAGGCCTGTGTGAAAGTTGGTCATTCAACTGGTCTGCCAGCCTCGCCTTTTTGAGCATACGTTGCTTCTCTGCCAAACTGGGATCGACATGGCTCTCCTAAAATATATAGAGTAAATTAGTAAAGGACACAATCATCTTCAAATTGCTGAGAATCTGAGATCGAGAGGAGAGACGATTAACACAAACCTGTTCCAAAATATGTCTTCGTTCAAGTTCCTGTCGATCGGGTCGTCTCTGTATTTTGGCCTTCAGTAAATCTCCTGTTTTTGCTCTCTCCAATTGTTTGCATTGTTCGAAGTAAGCAGGTGGCGTTTTGCGAGCTGTAGAAAGAAAAAATATTTTATCGTTAAAAATTCGTTAGATCAGAGTGCCTAATTTTATTATCGCCTGTGCTCTATAAATGTGAGAAATTTACTTTTCTATTGGCAAGTTAGAAATTCTTATTACACAGTGTTCGGGTCGTAAATAAAATTCTTTCACCCACGCACCATTTGAGATAGTTACTGTGCAGACCGACTATCCAGACTGACGCCTCTCTAAAATCGTCGCATTATTGTGATGAAAATTATACGTGCTATACTTACGAGGCATGATCCCCTGCGCCACCAGCTGGTTGATGGGACGCCGCATCATCAACTTCACTTTTAACGCTGTGGAAAGCAAATTTGAAGATTAGAATACATATTTATACTTATCAAATTTTTAATAAGTAAAATTGGACATTTTTTAAATTGAGCTGTAGAATAAATATTGCTTGTGAAGTACCTAACTGCCTACCTGCTCGTTCCATGAGTGACAAGATCGGCGCTATGACGAAGCGTGACGACGTATTGACGTATCTGAGGGATATCATACGGTTGACGGCGGCGTGATCGATACGTCGATCGCTACATTTAAATAATGTCGATTCGATAGAAGTAGCGAGAGATGAGCGTAGGCGAGCGGAGAGCTATATTCTTGTTCGCGGGCAGACACGCGGGCACACGCGAGTGCCGCGGCTCGCGGGGCGCAGCTAGCGACGGGCGGACAACGCTGGCTCGCCGCCAACATAAATAAACACTGCACAAGGAAACTAGTGTTATGCCGCGACCGTATTACAGACGAAACATTCACTACCACTAGGCCGAATATTGTGGGTTACTGGGCGTCTTAGCATCGCATTAATTTCGCTCCACAGTTGTCTTGAATTAATTATGACAAACTTTCCAATTACTACTTTAGTTTCAGCGAGCTTTGTCAGAAATATGTGATAGCATAATATTAATGTGACGAGTTACTTGTAAAACTAAATATTTTAATGTATTTAAACAGATACAATCCGGCATATCGTCCCGTGTAGCAACAAGGGCACGACAAACAATATGTCATAACAATTTATAGTGTATTTAATGCTAATTAAATATATATTAGTCAGTGGCGCTGACAGCGAAGCGGATTGTTTATTGGCGATGCATGCAGACGGAACCGTCGGACGAGAATGGCCGGAAGTGCAAAATTCAGCATGCATTCTGATGGGCACGTCACAAAACCCACGCCGAACAGGGACCGAGATGGAAGATATTCAGCACTTACGTCAGAGTATAATTTTAACAAATTAATTCGCCATAAGCATAAGCCTTCCTACAACATTCAGATGTATTATACGAGGCAGTATACAATTATTATTATTCAATAGGTACTCAACTCTGTAAATAATTTTACTTTCATCGATCCTACGTCTGTATTAAAACATCAACATGGACTTCCAATCTTGGTCGATCAGATCTACCGGCTTTGAATAGGCTGTACGGCTGTGACTGTTACTGGACTTCATTTAAACATGAAATTATTATAAAATGAAACGATGAAAAACTCAATGTAGTTGCCAAAAGCCATGGCCCGTTGAAATTGAAAAGATGATAACTAATATGTAACTAAATAATAAAATAAACCTCTCGTGGCGGCGCCATATTCAAATTCTTCGATATGGCCACTAACATTAACTACCAAATTTCTATTTTCTTTTAATTTCATTTTAAACATTTTTTCTCATATAAATCGATTTCTAAATGTAGATTAACGGATTGTGTAAAAATGAAGCACTTTAGGCACGGAAAACCGTGGCATAAGTGTGGGTTTATGTCATAAAAGATATTAGTTCGGACCACTGCAACTGTGAGGTTGACTTTAGGACCTATAGGTCCTATATGTCCTAATGTCCTATAGGTCCTATAGGTCATTTATTACTGTACGGCATTTGTGTGATTCCTCGATTTGACCTCGAATCGAGGGGTCCGGGTTCGAATCCCAGTGGCACGCACCAATGACTTTGTAAAAATGTTATGTGCGCTTTATAAAATTAAATATCACCTGCTGTTGCGGTGAAGGAAAACAACGTGAACCCTGCATGCCTGAGAGTTCACAAAAAAAATGTTCTCAAAGGTATGTGAAGTCCACCAAACCGCAGTAGGCCAGCGTGGTGGACTAAGGCCTACATCCCTCTCATTACGAGAAGGACACCCGACCCTGTAGTGGGTCATTAATGGGTTACTGGCAAGTGCATTCACGTCCATCAAGTCCACCTTTATTCTTTTCTAGTGCACAAAAATAAATAAATAAGTTCATAATATTTCCGGATCATGGCGAACGGCGAGGCGCGCAAAGGCTCGGTCGGAGTATACTTACATTCCTTGTGCTTGCCCATGGCGGGTTGCAGCGGGCTGTCGTCGACGACCACCTTGGGCGGGGAGCCGCGCGGCGGCGAGCTCGGCGGCTCGCTGCTGCCGCTGCCGTGCGCCTGACGACCGGCCATCTCCTCCGCGCCTGAACTGCTGTAGGCCGATACGATGTGGAAACAACATGATTATTCGTCAGTTGAGATACTTTTAAATCTCTTAATGAACTGTCAAATCGTTGCAAATCAACTGACTACTTTGTTATTGGTTTGGAATAAACTAAAATCATACTTCAACAATATTGACTTTAACCAAAGTTTTTGGAATTGTTCTCTTTTTTCCAAGGATTCATATTTTAAAATAATAACTGTATATGTTATATTCCGCCATGCCGCCGTGCTATGTAGTTCCATGCGATCTTACAATTGAATTCAAAGACAAGCCGCCGAAACGAATGCGATCCAGTGTAGGTACGGCTCTGGCGCCGTAACCTAAGTTTTACGCGGTAGAGCTATATTAGCACGCGCGGGGAGCTTCCTTATCGCCAGCCTCTTATCCCGTCGTAAAGGTATAGTTGATGCTTTATTTAGGGTGAACATTTTAGCCCTCATGAGCACCCACCCGCATTCAACCCCAGATAAGATTTTTTCACTAATTGAGGCTAGATGTGAGAGTCCATGAGCTGCAGTGACTACTTACCATCTGGTGGCCTACATTCCCGTTCATCAGTGATTTTTAAGTATAAAAATATAGATCAGGCTACGAACCTGAAGGTGTCGTCGTCAGGCGGGGTGGCCGGCGTGTGCGGCGTGCGCGGCGAGGCCGGCGAAGCTGGGCGACTGCGCGGGCGGTGCTGCGGCTTGAACCACTCCGGGTATATCGCGCTCAGCGTCTCTACCAGGTCGTGGTCCAGCGTCACGCGCCACGACGCGCGGCCCTCGGCGCCCTCCGACTCGCCGCCTCCACCGCACGTCGACGGATTCTCTGATTAAAACAAAACAGCACGATTACGCCTTGTCCGAATTGGCTTTCGCAATACGACACAACCGACCGACCGACCGACCGACCACTTAAGGGGAATCATTGTCAAATTTTTTTGACATGATTAAATTTTAATTGAGCTCATTGAGTATAAAAAGCAATAACAGTATACTACTGTATTAATATCAAATTATTTTCTTCACACAAAAATATTGTTTACACAGAATCATCGCTCTAACCCGTACAAAAGCAATAGTCAAGTAATAATGCAAAGTAAACAAAATCCGACGACATTTAATTATTGTAAATAAACGACTCGGTTGTAAAACCGACTACACGACTAGTCGACTAGGTAAAAGGCATAATCGGCACATCTGTAACAATTATGTTTGACTGCTTCGTCTACAATATTTTCGTAAAGCTTGTGTTTATAGCTAAATGTTGCTAAAGGTACTTAATATGTAATAATGGTAAAAGAAAGAACATATCACGTAAAATAAAAATCACATCAAACGTGTAACAAATTTATGGATAGACAAAAATACTATCATTATTTTATGGGGATTTGTAAAAGCGTTGTGTTTATATTTTTAAATAAATTATTATAATGTGCAACCGGGCAAGGGTTAATAGGTATCGTAAGTTTCAAAATGCGCATTGAGCCTCCAACGCAAAGTAACAATTAAACGTGAATTTATTAATGTATTAAATATTACTTCATATTGTAAGAAGTATTCCTAAACTTTGTAACCATGTACTTGTTGCGAATTATAGTTTCTTTTTCACTCAAAATTGTTAAAAAGTGCCAAACAATAGAACCATACCAAATTCGCAATAAACATAAAAATATACGAGGCCGACATATAAAACACCCGTTGATGTATAATAGCTTCAGGAGTTATGAAAGACTGTCAGAACTTTCGGATAAAGCGCAAATGTTAAGGATTAAATCGGTAAAAGTTTCGACATTTTATACAAGTGTACAAGTAGATACTTAGGAATTACGAGTAAGTAAAAAAGAGTAAAGGAGACACAAGAAAAGTATCAGCGCGTAATCATTTTCAGAATAACGCGTACATGTAAAAAAGAACCGCGAAATGTTCGTTTCAATTCATTCAAAACTGGCAATACTGGACGGAAAGTAACAGACCTTGCCTTGACAATCGTTACATCATGGCAAGACATTAATAATGTGTGTAACACTTCTTAACGCGTTACAGAATACAATATTGTAAACAAACTCGCGCACGTGCGTTCCGTTGCTGACTCACTGCAAGTATCCAGTTATGTCGGCGCACCGGTACACAGACTTCGTGCCATTGCCAATTAAAACTTTTAATATTCAGTTTGCTAGCCACCAAGACAGTAAACAAATTTCACTGAGACACCGTTCAGCCAGTGGACCAAAAGAATTGAAAAATGGGAAGCATTTTCATGTAGTTCTGACAACAGCCAAGATTTCTTCCAAATCCATGTTTAATAGACGCGACAAAAAGATAAAAGAATTGCAGTACTAAAATTATTTGGCATTAAATAAAATTAATGTAATAAGAATATTGCACTCCGGGAGTGCCGGCAGAAGTAAAAACTTATAAGATGTGTTTTCTTGGTGATTTGGACAACAGTTCAATTAAAACTAAATTAAGTTTCTCTATAAGAAAAGAAACGACATTTAAAGCATTAAATGTCGTTTAATAATCGCTATGTCGAATCCAAAATCACACTTTTTATTTATGAATGTTTCCTTGTGACAGTTTCCATAATTCCATCTAATTAGACGCATTTTGTTTATGATTTTTTTCTTTTTGACTGTTTCCATAGTTACTTTGACATTCTATATCGACGATGAAGTGATAGACATTAACTCCTAACTGACATTTTGGCGATTTTTTTTAGGTAGATAGGCTTTAAATAATTGTTTGCGTGAGCTGGCTTCGTTTCCTGTAAAAATTATGTTTTGGTATAAAGGTTCATGTCACTTCATTGTCGATATGCTTCTATAGCTGCGTCTCGTAACGGTGTCGCGAGTCCAGAGATTTTATCTCATCTAAAAATATGCGTACCGCGCTAAAACAAGTTTTCACTTCAAAAACATCCTAGCAACTTCGAGTACTTAGCCGATACGGTGGTAAAATGCGGCTAACTGATTTGTAAGCAGGGTAAACTTCGGGGGTAGAGTAAAATTATAGACTAGTAAGTACACTTACTTAATAAGAAAACATTACTCAAAATCCAAGATTCAAATCGTAAGTAGCTGCCAAAATATGGACACACTTAATGCGAGCTCTCTTTTACCAGTTTTGTACAAATACTGTAGATACATACATACTCATATTATGCACTGTTTGGAAAATGAATCATGGCTTCTCACAAGCACTAAAACTAATTAAAGCACAGACCTAATTTATCTGGTTAAAAATAAACAAGACATCCAAATAGTTATGAACAATATGTTTGCAATGCATGCACTTGGTAGTTGGTATTTGGTATAGTTCACCACGAGTATTTATCACTAGCAGCCAGTAGCAGCCCACCCCTTAACAATTTTCATTGCATGCGTCACAATATTTGTTAAGACAGTTTTGCATTATATGTACGTCACACGGTCCGTCATTACATTTAGTCATTTCGCTTCTAAAATAGCACTGAATAAATCCTCACGTTCTCACTGGCCTTCGGATCATTTACTTATAAGCATACAGCTTTTATCGATGCCAAGTCTATTTTTCACGTTAGCACTCGACATACTTTTAATTTTTTCGTCGGTCTCTATAAATGCTTTTAGGAAACTTTCTTCGAAGTTGTCGGGAACAAATGTGATGGAAAATAATTAAAATTACCTTTCAAGTTTCCATCGACCAAAAAATTAAATGGACTAAAGAGCCAATTTTAATGAGGTTGAGAAAACAGTTGATCTCCATATGTGTCTTCCACAGAAAATGGTACCTGTACGTAAATATACCAATTTATTTGTGTTAGCATAATATCTGCACTTAGTGCATGAGTCTAGTAAACCATTAGATAATAGATTTTGTCACAAAATTATATTTTAACACAATATTCCGCCAAATGCTGCAAAGCAGTTCAGTAACAAACAGGAAAATCCAATAATTAGCGTAATATAAGGGCATTATCCTTTTACCTATCATAATACAATTATAACAATTAATGTACACTACGGCCAAGAAAATAAAATACTTAGTCCTTTAATACAAAATACAAATTAATTAATTATTTGTTTGCAGTACATGCTGATATCTTACTGATACGAAAAACAGTGACTACTGTTAAAGCTGTGTAGTGAAAGATACAGACTTGAAAGGTTTTTCTACAAAATAAGAACCGTAATCTTAATTATAAAAGCACATCAAAGTAATGTACTTTGGGAAAGTAGTATCTATGTATAATATCGCAGTTCTAGATCAAAGTAAAATTATGCAATACATATAATTATGTAGAAAGTAAACTGGAAAAGATTTTTTTTTATAATATAAAAGTGGCGAGGCCACTGGACTTCAAGGACACCCACATTATGAAGTTTTAATGGGTGAATACATTGTTGCTTCAACCCCGCGACCCCAACACCTGTGACCAATCTAAACTAGGGTAGAAATCCGTTCGCCTCAAATTGAGTATCTCCAGCAAACGTACATCCCCAGCCAAAACACAAACAATGAAGTTCATGCTTCTTCACGGCGAATAAAGAGGGTAGCGGTATAATTCCTCCCCGTGTGAGCTTCTATAGCTCTACCGTAGGTACGTACAATTAATTGTAGTGTATTAATTTGTAATTGTATTAGTTCCGCAAAGTGAAGGTCTGTACCGCATCAGAAGGCTGTGACGGTGACGTCAGGTATGCACGCGGCACTGATCGCGTGGGCGCTACCACCTGCTGCCTCCCATGGTAATTTGCATGACCACTTCACTCGTAAACACTTACCGGAATTATTTTTTATTACCAGATCTATAGAACAATTTTTGTACTTTCAACTGCATTGCTGTCTCAAAACATGATACTTTCAATAATATATTACTTTACAGAAGTAGACGTACTTAATAAGTAATTAATTAGTTCCCTTACCTCCATTGCCTGGATGTAAAAATTAGAAGCTTTTGTTTGCGATTTCATCAACGGAGGTAGAGTCAAGAAATCTAATAGAAGGACTAAAAAATCATTAGATATTTTCATAACGACGATTTTTGGCGCATTGTCTGACACAAAAAGGCGATTGTTAAATTAAATATAGAAAATGCTTAGGGACTTTGAGAGAAAAAAAATAATTACATTAACCTACAAAGCTAAGCTAAAGATGATTTGTGGGACAAATCTTAAAACCAGGCGACGAGTGACCCCGTTCCGCCAGGCTACGTCACGCGTTCGTCGCAACACTTGCTGCTCAATTGAAAAAATAAAAACAGCATTTCTACCTTGCAACTTGTTAGCCTACCTATGTTAAATAATTTAATTATAAAAAATACTTTAAAGAAAGCATTCATTGTGTTTACATTGTCCGCAGCAAGCCCTTTCATTTAATACCCATATCATCGGAGTGCACCAAAAATATAATTAGTCCGCTATCTATTGCATTGTCGTCTAAAATAAACTAATTTGCAAAATTTAATTTCAAGTTAAAGGTTTCAAGTTAAAAATTAATTTCGGTTAAGGCCTTAAAATTGAGTTGCATGATTTTACTCAAACATACCTACATAATATAAACATTGCAAGAAAATAAAAGTTTTCCAAAACAGCATCTCTACCTTGCTTTCTTGTCAGCATTTATTACATGGTTGTTTGAGCAATATCAGATCGACAAAATGTGTTTAAAATTATATCGCATCCACTTGCTATCTTAGACAGTAATTAGTTTCTCCCTAAATTGAAAGGGCCTGTCCATGGATTGCAGTCGCAGTAAAGAGAAGGACATTCCCGTACGCCCCTGAATGCAGTATGGTCGCAGAAAAGTCGCATGAAAGAGCCAGTTTACTAAACAAAGCAAAAAATATACTTTAAATGAAAGATATCATGATTATTTTCTCTCAAATTATATTATATAATTATTAATGTAGGTAATTTCATAAGGAAAAACCTAAAACATACTAAAAAAATCAATGAATTTACCATTTTTAAAAAAATGTGTCATTTGGGTCTTTCATAACTTATTGGTTATGAAGGAGCCAGTACAAGTTATGAAAGAGCCAGTTTGTATTTTAAAGTGTTATTGCAAAAAATATGCAAAATGAAAATTACTGCAGTATTAAAAAAAACAAAATGACAATTTCCTAAAAAAAATACGGATTTTTATATTTTTTAAATTCTATAAGTCATTATAAATCATTCTAACAATCGCTTTAATCTAAAATATTAGATGCTGATAATTTTTAATTCTAAAAAATTTAACAAAGTAGGTAACAAATTTCATCTTCCAGAAAAAACGTAATAGAAAGAGTCAGCTCTTTCAAGGCATATTTACCCGGCTCTTTCATAAATTATTCTTTAAATAAATATAACCTTCAGAATAACAATATTAAAACTTTTTCAGCTCAGTTTTTTCGTATCTACAAGGCCAAATATATGCACAAACTCAATTTATAATCGGTGTAACTATAGCTGTTTCACAAAAAATTCCGAAAAACAATTTAAATTAAGTAAAATACTTTGTAGTCCCAAAAACATCAAGTCGTTCTTTATCTATCTGCCCAACTGGAGTTGAAGAATGTGAAAATTATAAACTTGTGCTGCGTGGTGCATGCTAACCCTGGTCACAGAAATTTGTGGTCATTTGAAAATTGAGATTGAAGCTGGATGGTTTGAAGGTCTGATTCCCGTAGGTAGCAGAGGTGCTCGCTTACACAACCGGGTAGAGTTTGGCTTACCGCGCAAGTCTAAATTCGGATCTTAATTGACTTTGTAAGTCGATGAATGAATTGCCAGCTACGGTAAATATCTTGCACGGATTTCTTCGCCGGTTGCCGACTGACGACATTATTTATACGAATACGTACATCAATCTATAAAACGATAAACAAACTATAACTGATATAGGTTTATAGACTATAACGTATCCAACAAACTGTAATAAACATGCAGGTCTTCCTCGAAAAATTACATTGTTTCTAAAAGACTACCTATAATATATGCACTCCCGAAGCGTTATTACTGTCAATTTTAATAGTCAACTAGCACAATCTTCCAAGTCTATTAATGATGATCAGTGATATAACAATATTACGAAATCACTGTCATCAAGGTGCTTTCATAGCTTTAAAATTCATGTACCTATTAACGTTTAGGTATTGAACGCGCCAAAAAGCTATTTAGGTAAATCGTTTATTTACACTTTTAGAACCTTATATGAATGTAAATACATAGAATAAGCCATGTTATTGATTACTCGGTAATCAGTAAACTCTGAATTTATATACGAGTACTTTTCACACAAAACTATAAAAGCTCGTAATAGAAGTTCTGGTAGAATTCACTTTCAACTAAAATTATAATAAATCTCTTGTAATAAATCTTATGCCTACAAACACAAAACTCTACGCAAAACAATTCGTAGCTGAGGCCATAACGGGCTGATGACGTAAAAGGATGTTTTCAGCGAGTCGGCAACAGCGGCGGTCTGTTTATCGTCAGAACACAGTTAGAACTACACCCAGACTGGCCTATAGCGAAATGCAGCTGTAAAAACACACGAAATTACTCCACTTATACCAAACGCAATAAATGTACATACGATGTGATAGCCCGTTCGTTACGCAACCCTCGAGAGAAACTTACGCAGTTTTCAACATTTCATGATAGAATCAATTGTTTCTACAACGTACAGTGCAAAAATCGACGGAAATATCTCTTGCTTTGGAATAATAGCTATTTCAATCTTCATGTCGTGATTTTCAGTGGTGTTACTTTTGAAATCAATTCCGATCCGATCCGTTGCACACTAGCGCCTTATTTGCCAATATTGAACGGATATTGCAGAACTAAATGAAATTGTGTAATTTCGTTGCAAGTCAAAGAGAAGCTACTCTTGACGCAGTTTTTGACAGCCCAATTGTATTGTCGAAACTCAATAACAAAAGTATGACTTTTTAGATATTGAATTGCAAATCTACTAATTTAAAAAAACTGAAATTATGCCAAATATTATACACTAGCTGACCCGGCAGACTTCGCTCTGCCAATTAAGTTGACTAATATCCAAAGTCCCTTGCGAAAATCCAAAGAAACGAAAAAGGCACGCTCCCGCCGCCCCTGCCAGCCTGCTGCTGTAATAATTTAATTTTGCACACCCAAGAGGTAGAACGCACTGTACTATGTATCTTTTATTATTGTAACACCTGTAATACTTACTGTGTTCTAGCAAATAAAGTTAATTTAATTTAATTTAATATCTTCGAAAATATTCATTTAAATCATATGCTGTTAAGGGCCAGCCATATATATGGATCTATATTAAATCAACAATGTATTTAAGGTATTTAATTAGATAAGGATTAATGCTGTATTGGATAAAATCGCTTTGAAAATTAGCCATTATTTGTCGTAAAAAGTAAATGACAAAAATTGTTATTGTGGGATATCCATAAGAGATAGACATATACCATCGCGGAGTTTTCTGTAGACCTTTTCAATGTGTACAATACTTAGTACATTATAGGGTTCAGCCTGCGTTTGCAATGTAAGCGGAATAAATTTAATTATTTGAGACATCACATTAGACACCTCAAAAATAACAGTCTATTTAATGGATGTTATTATACACATAAACCTTCCTCTTCAATCACTCTATTAAAAAAAACCGCATCAAAATCCGTTGCGTAGTTTTAAAGATTTAAGCACAACAAAGGGACAGAGAAAGCGACTTTGTTTTATACTATATACTTAGTGATTTCCATCAAAAATCCTCCAAATACAAAATATTTCTCATTAATTAAGCAAAACTTGTACGAGAAACTCCTTTGGGCCAAAGACAACTATTACCGTAGCCTTCGCACAAATGCAAAGAGTCGTCTAGTAATCCCAGCACACAAAACAACTCGCTATAGAAGATGTTTCAAGTTTGCTACAACAAAGATATGGAACGATCTGCCTCCTCCTTTAAGAAACAAAATGAGCACGGAGAGTTTCAAAAAGAAATATAAATCTGCACTGCTTAAGACAACTTGCTTCAGAAATCATCTTAAATGAAATCATCTTATAACAAATACCTTCACCTAAAGGAATACTTCTGATGGGATAACCCACATAAAATCGCGCGCGCGCACACACATACGCGCACACTCACACGTACAATAACACACAGACAGACAGACGCGAGTCGTCCTACTCCGCGGCGCACTAAACGCCACATTGCGTTCAAGAGTACCAAACCATGTGACAGTTCAGATTGAGTCGTAATCAGAATTAAATTGTGATTCTTTTCAAGAGTAAGGCCTCTGGTCAAACTTTCTGGGGAACCAAAAATCCCTATCCTAGTCTGGACTTATGTATGAGTGTCAAACATAAGTTCAAAATAATTACTCCCAAGTGTTAATAGAAGAAGGATTCATTTTTGCCGTCTTTAATTAAATACGCAAAGAATGCAGCGCTAGGCTACTAGCATATATTTAGGATTGTAGATAGGGATTGCTTCCACCGATTCTATTTTTCACTGCACGTTTTAGCGATTGGAATGGTACGTATATTACAGAAAAATCTCGTGATAGGTATAATAATAAAGCTGTTCCTCCATAATGATTTTATATTAATATCAACATGGCACGGTGCCGCCCGCGCATTTATGTTACATCACTATATAGTATAAAACAAAGTCGCTTTCTCTGTCCCTATGTCCCTATATCCCTATGTATGCTTATGTATAAATATTTAAAACTACGCAACGGATTTTGATGCGGTTTTTTTAATAGATAAGAGTGATTGAAGAGGAAGGTTTATATGTATAATAACATCCATTAAATAGTGGAGAAATACTGTTATTTTTGAGGTTTCTAATGTGATGTCGTAAATTATTACATTTTTCCCGCTTACATTGCAAACACAGGCTGAACCCTACGAGATTTATCAAAATAATGTACAAAGTATTGTATACATTGAAAAGGTCTACAGAAAACTAAGCGATGGTATATTTCTATCTGTTATGGATATACCACAATAACATTTTTTTGTCAATTACTTTTTACGACAAATAATGGCTAATTTTCGAAGCGATTTTAACTAATACAGCATTAATCCTTATCTAATTAAATACCTTAAATACATTGTAGATTTAATATAGATCTATATGGCCCTTTAGAGCATATGTATTTAAATGAATATTTTCGAAGATATTACAGATTTAAAAATTGCGGGACATGGCGTTTGCGGCGGTACCGGCCGGTCGGGGCGGCGGGAGCGGGTTTTTATTTATTGGAGCTTTTTCTGTAACAAATGTGTTAAAGTTGTTTGGATTTTCGCAACGGACTTGGTGGTGAAAGTTTGTAACTCAAAAAAACTTTGGATATTAGTCAATTTAATTGGCAGAGCGAAGTCTGCCGGGTCAGCTAGTTATGAATAATTCAGAATAAGCTTCGTTAACGAAGGTGTCGTCGCAAACTGCCGACGCAAAAAAACCGCTTATTTCCTAGTGCCTCACTCTATATCGGTAATGTGCCAGTGCAATAAAAGTTATGCTATGTCATGCTGTAATTGTGAAGGAAAACATCGTGAGGAAACCTTTCTGCTACCATTACAATCTCAAAGGCATGTGAACTTTGCCAACCTCCGCAACACCACGCAATTTGTCAGCGCGGTTGACTAAGGCTTACATCCTTCTCATTCTAAGAGGAAACCCATCCTTGCCCCCCCTTCTTTGTCCCTTAGTCACTAACGAGTTGCAGATATGCAACATTTACCTATTACTAGCGATATCTATTGACCAGGCGTGTTAAATCTTCATAGTCCGATAAAAAGCTTGTAATAGTACTTAAATACTGTTAGTAATTTTCCAAAATTCCAAATTAGATTGGAAGTGCTAGAAATAGGAGCTTGCCATTATTGATTTCGCTTCAAAAATAAGTAAAATGTAGGTAAATAATTGTCTTAATATATAAAACCTAATCTTTTATACATTACGCTACGACGAATACTTTATATCGAAGACTCACAGTGTAGACATACTCGTATGTATTACATCCATCTATCGCAGAAATCAGAAAACACGGTTCGCTCATATTTTTATACATATTTCAACAGTCACTCTGTCAAGATTACGAATAAAATCTAATTTACGGTCATTGGCAACAAAGAAGTAGTTATTTACACCGGAATTCGTATTTATATCAAGACTAGTAAATTAATTGCTGGCAACAGCTTGAAATGTCTCATCTCCTAGACAACGCATGAGAAAAAATCATTGTTTCCTCCAAAACATCGTAATTTGTATGTGACTAAAGAAGCCTTTGCTGATTTCTTTAAAATATATTACCAAAATGTAATACATTTTGTCATTGTAATACATAGGACTCGTCGTTCTTCAATAGGACTTTGGAAAATATTCATAGAATTTCTGACAAGAATCATTTGGTATATGTACCTTATGATTATCCAGGTTGAGATGTCACCTGAACTAAGTTGCTGAATAAATATGCACATAGAATCGGTTTCGTAGCATGAAAACATATGGATAAACGGATAAATGGATGAAATGAATAGAAGATGAACTATTATGAAGAAAAAACATGTATTCGCAGCAATCCAGAAAAAAAAAATTAAAAAATATAACAACATGTTATAAAATAAGCACCAGAAAATAAAAAACGATAAATTATAGTACAAACAGCAGGTAAAAATAAAAAAATTGGACTACGCTTAACTAGTGTGTGAAATTTTGAAAAGCCTCTAATAGGATATTTTGAAGGAAAGAAAGAAAAAACATTAATTCCACTACAAAACAAGAATATAGACAATCGTTTTACATTCTCCCCTTGAATCCCATTATGTACAGTTCCCACCAAATCATAAAAAGAAAGAAATATTTTTCACAAAGAAACAAAACAAAATTTGGCATACCAGTGAGAAATTGCCCGATCACTGGCACCATAATTTAAACGATCATAACAAATCTCTTAAGCCAACAAACGCAAGGGAAACCTTGGACATAAGCTACCACTAAAATATCTTTTAACATATTGTTATGGTTGTAGTTATACATAGGTGGCGTCTAACCTAATAGTTGCCACACGTGATGTCTTCCATTCATTCGTCATGTTCTACGTGCGGTACGGTTCTGCACGCCCTGGCATTGTGCCGCGTGACGAGTTCACGTTACATGGGACAAACATGTTTAAGCCTTTACATATTTCATACGTTAAAAACAGCTGCGATCACCGACCGAGGCATGTTGGGTCTATTACCGGCCTGGGTATAAAAAATC
The DNA here is from genome assembly GCA_905147235.1 of Erynnis tages. Taxonomy (NCBI): domain Eukaryota; kingdom Metazoa; phylum Arthropoda; class Insecta; order Lepidoptera; family Hesperiidae; genus Erynnis; species Erynnis tages. The sequence continues at coordinate 4,653,839 of LR990081.1, forward strand.
CAAAAGCAACTTGCAAAGGGTAAGTTATATAAGTCAGCAACAAATAGTCCACGCGGCAACGCGAATAACAAACGAGCAAAGCAAGCTCTGTTTTAGGTCAACGTTGAACAAATACCAAACGGGTCGTTCGGACGCTTCCGGGGGTCTATTTCTGAACTACGTCTATATTGCGCAGAGTACTGGGTTGTCGTGAGTTTCGCGACCAACTGTGACATTTCGAAAAGAAAAACGTATAAAAAATTAAAATCTAAAATTGCAGATTCATTTGCATATTTTTGGCCGTGTTAGGAAAAATACTAAAAATTAAAATGTATACAAATTATAAGTATTATTGACAGTAAATATAACCAAAAAAATATAAACATTGATCTTGGCATCGGTACTTAGGAACAACTTTTAATATATAAATTCAAAAAGCTATTTGCCGAACTGTCATGTCATACAGGCATTGAAGACCATATTAGATGTATTATAACTAAGTACGAACTTAAGATCGCGAACTTACTGGGCTCGACGACGTCGGCAACACATCTGAAGCTTACGCACGGTTTTGCGATATCGTCGACAGAAGAAGCTTTTTGTTCTTTAGGAACTGTATCATAATTTTATTGTATAATAATATAATATTATAATTATATGTTTTTTTGTCTCTGTAATCATCGCTTCTCATTCTCTTAACTCTTGTCTTTGGACAAGGGTTACTTCGGAAAGCTTCTATAAACTCGGTTAGCAGTTCATGCGAATAAGTTCGGAAATCATTCATTTATAATAATTTCTAAATCAAAATTAAGAAACAATTCGAAAACATCACACAAAAGGTGTTGCGCGTCCACAGACTGGCGAAACAAACTGGCGGCTCGCGGCTCGCAGTGCTGCCACATGCCGCATCGAGAACGAACTTACTCGGCGGTTTTAAGGTACGCGTACTTAAGGTGACACAGCAGCGAAAAAGCTTGTCGAGCCACAAGCTCGCGAACTTACTCACACGTTTATCACCCCTTTAATGATAGAGATTGGTAACGTGAAAGAGAAATGACTTAAGAATACAGTATGTTAGAACGACATAGATATATATACGGGTCCTGTTCGTAACACGTAACGCCCTATAAAAAATTGTCAGTTGCATTGCAGCAACAAATCATTTTTACAAAATACTTGTTTTAAGTAAGATAAAATTGTTCAATGGACGTACAAAACCTAAATTATATTGTGCAATGCCTAGTTGTAACCGCTTTAAGTAAGAACACTTACATTATTATCCATTTTGCCCCCATGTATGTGTGGTTTATAATGCGAGCGAATTAATTTTTAAAGTTAATTCAAAAGATTGGTTGCACAGATATATTAAAAAAGACATGGTATTTGATCACATTAATATTTCGAATGCGTAAGAATTCATTACAAGATAATAACAAATACGAAAAAATAAGATTTTAAAAATGTTTCTTTAATTGTTGTTTATTTTAATCTCAAGCGTTACAAACATACCCGACCCGTAGAATCAATTAATAATACCAGTGTTCTTAAAAATTAAGTCAATAATATCGAAATTAAACGTGGAAATCACTACTTGACGTGCACATTTTTGGTCACGCCTATATCATTTGACAGCCGATCTACCTAATACCTATTATATCTATGTCAAAGACACTAGGAATGCGGTTATATTTAAGGTGCTTATACCTACAGTCATGGGAACTGATTACGTGCTTATGGTATTGCTTGAAAGAAATCAGCTATGTAGATGAAGGATGGAGTTGGCGCAGATTGCGGAAGCTGAACGATCATTCGTATTTCGCGGAGCGGGCACGGTCCGATTGCGTCGGTCGTCGTCTCCACTTCTATAAAATCTAAATAAGGAGCAAAAGTTCAACGCCCGTCCACATTCACTAGAAAGCAATCAAAGAAATTACAATATGGCAAAAAAATACACTGTTGCCTAGGAATAAAATAGTGAAATATTAGCGCTAGAATCTAATTGTAGATTGAAACAGTGGTTATACGATAAAGCCTTAAAAAGTTTATCATAAATATGTAAAAATAATATTTAACTATAATATTAACAAGTTTGTGTAACGATGTTTACAAAACTTATATAGGTCAGCCCGCTGTCACCTGTAGCGCTCACCGTGACGAGAATGATGAGTTAAAAACGAATGTTTAAACGAAAATAGCTCTAATTATGATGCTACGCGAAGAACATTTTGTCTGGCTAGTGGCTACATTAGGTAGGTACTCCATTAAGCCTTAAGAAAGTGTTGAGTACTTTTGGAGGAGTTGTATGATGTTGAGTCGTCTGCAATTTGAGGTTGAATTTTTGTTTATTGAATAAATAGTTTATTTTCAATTTTACGCCAAAAACGGTAATTACCAAAGTTGTTAGGAATTTAATTTCCTACAATTCTGTTACCTATCAAATTTTACCTAGCATCAATATTTTTCGACTTAAACCTGAAAGAATTTAGTACATTATCACTTTTACTTTACATTTTATTTTTAAGAAAAAAAATAGTGACCCACAAAGTTGTTCGAAATTAAAATTTCTACAATTTAGGTCCTTACAAATTACTGTCAAATTTGCAACCCGTTTGCAAAAAATTTTTTTAAACAATTCACCATGTTCATAGAACGCGTCCTGTCGTAAATCTTGTGGAAAAGATTTTCAATGACATACAGCTTCCTTTGTGACGAAGAAAAATCGGTTATCATCTACGCTCTGGCGTTCAGAGGAAAACTGTAGGAAATTTAACTTTGGTAAAGATCATTTTTCGTGTAAGATTAAAAATAAACGACTTACTTATTCCACAAACAAAAATGCACCCTTCAATTCAAGATGGCGGATAACGCAACAAGCTGAGAGTCCCGAAACTCGAAACGTAGACTGCCAGTGATCCCACCTAAAATTTTCCAGAGGGAAATTGCTACTTATAATTTTTTCGTTGTCAACCCCGTTTGTAATCTAATTCAACTGGCCTATTAGTGAAATAGAATGATCAAAAATTGGAGAATATAATTTTTAAACATAATCACAACATTTTAAATTAAAATATAAGACATTTTAAACCTACTTCCACCATTTTTACTCTTAGTGACATCATCAAAGTTTGACGTAAAAGCATCGTTCATTTCCTCTCTTGGAATAAATAATGAATAATATTTAAACCTTGTATTAACCAGATTTAAATACAGTTTATATTCCAAAGACATTTTGATCCGAAGGAATGGTGTTTAGTTAATAATAAAAGTAGAATAAAGACATGAATAAATAAAGTTATTTAGTTGCAGCAAGGAGCAATCTAAGTTTGGTATGACAACAGAATTAAAAGAAACTTCCGTGACGATTTTCATGGCTACACAGTATTAAAATCAAAGTAATAAAAGTTTAGTAAGTAAACATTTAGTTGCACGATAGTGGGAGGGCGGGCGACACGAGCACGAATTATTGAACTAAAACTACGAAACCTAAACGTGGAAAAAATCTTGGACTAGTTCCAAGCAGCTGATTGATGAGGATGGTCATTTCGTACACGGCCAATCCCGAGCTTTTTCTTATTATTTAGCAAAGTAGTGGACGAGTCTATTTCTGAGACGCGAAAAACAAGCCGACACGAAATATGCCGCCTAGTTACAAAAAAAGTGTATTGTTGTTTTTAAAACGCAAACTATTTAAATGGAACCCTTTTGCTTTTTACTGATACTTTGGATCACAAAGTTAAAACGAAATAATACATCCATCCTATATCCAACAATTTGGAGACGTATCAACCATGATGCAAATTTCTGAATAAATAACTTCGTCTGTCTGAATACCTGCGACTACAAAGAACCGCTATATATCTCGGATGCTAAAATAAAAACACACGTATAAAAATGTACGTCAGAACATTATCTGATTTTCTATTTTCTAAAAAAACTCATTTTGGCGTTTAAGCGTGGGCGTGGAACCGACTGATCGTACTCAGCAACAAAATATAGATCTAAATTTTTGAAGATGGTTTATACGATTTGTGAGATAAATTGGATACACAACATTAATTACAGAAAAACGTATTAACCTTTTATATTCTCCCTTCAGCCGACATTGGGCCACTGCTGGACATCGGCCTCTCCCAAGGCGCGCCACTGAGCCCTATAATACGATAACTTTTGTATTCGTTTGTGATAAATCTATTCAAAGAAGAGGATTTAAATTTTATAGCAGAAGAGGTACCTATGAAACCTGTCAAACTTTTTCTTTCTGGAGTAGATTAACAATTAAAATTGTCTATTTTAATTAAATATCTACTGCCCTTGGAGCCTGTATCCATAATGAGGTTGGCGGGCCAATAGCAAATCTATAAAATGTCTAGAATACATGCATAGGCTTTCACTAAAGTTTCTGACAGAGATACCTAGCTCCATTGGTCAACCATAGTGTTTTTATAGGCCGTCTCTTTTGCAACGGCTTTTAAAATTTTAAAATGTTACTAAATATAGTAAGTAGTATTCTCCTTAAAGTTTGGGATATCAATTGTGTTGGTTGCATTATACAAGTCGAAGGTGATGAATTGCATTCAGTTCCTCTTTACTTGTACTTATTAGCCAGTGCCAGCCAATGTAACAAATAGTGCGCTTGTCAACGCCAGGAATTTAAAGCTAATCGATATAGAGGTGAAAAGCATTATTCATTTTCGCCAAAGCGCAACTAATTATTACCTAACGTTTGTCTTCAAACTCACCGGAATATTGTGCAGTCTTGCCAAACATTTAGCCATTCAGTAAGAAGGAACGTGAAGGTTAATTACCTGAAAATATAAAATAAAACATCACTACTCATATACCATTGCGCCAGTTGTAGGAGCAACAAAAACATGGATGAGCTGAAACAATTTCACGTAAACAGAGCGAAATAATTTATTTTAGGCAAGTAGCTGAGCGTATCTTTATTTCGCTCCCGGTAATGGCAAAATCGAATAAATTTTTCTATGTCATTGATGGATGGAATTAAGTTTTGAAATATCCACTCCAAGTTTGAGCTTTCCACCGATGAGCGCTGGAGCAGCATGGTTGAGTATGCTCCAAGCTGTTGTGTGGAGATCTCTCCGTTACCACACTCACCAGTGGGAAACAATAAGGTTTGTAGACAAATAGACAGTTTAAGAATTCTCAGACCAATTTAGAGTAATCCTGAGTACAAAATATATTATTTCTCTACACGGTATGCCAAAACGTGGTAAACAAGTTTGATATTACCTACGCCCAGCGGCCCACGCATGGCCTTTAATATCGTGAAACTACAAGACGAACTACATATCGACACAAGTTGTCACTTTCATGAAGAATTTCATGTGCCATTATAAAAAATTACCTACTTAAAAACCACTAAGATTAGTTCACACTCACTCCAGAGAAGTTGTGATCCAATTTCCAGTAAAAACAAAACTATTGTTTTATTAAAAGAAGTAAATCTGCCAGAGTGCAAGCCAGGTAGATAAATAATTAATAATCATGGACATAAACTTTACGCATTTTCAAAAACCTTAACAACAGGCTTATCTATGGTCTTTCTAATGAAAGGTAATATTTCAAATTTCAATGCATCAAAACTCTATGGTTTGTATGTGATTGCAATGATCTCTATGGATATTATGTACCTGCGTTAATCCCATCGGAGTTTTTGTAGACCCCACCATGTTGCGAAAAAATTATGAACTAATTTCTGTTACTGGGAATAGTGCGAATGACGACTATGTCATGTTTTTGACCCAGTGAACGTGAAAAACTTGACATCGACATATTCAAAGAAGACAGATATTGGCGTAGCCATATCAAACAAAAGAGTGGCGCCACCATTGAAGGTCTACGGATTTTTTTGGTATAGCTTTTTTGTTTTTTAAATTTCAGAACAATTACGTGGCAGGGATGGCGGTTGGCGGTAAACAAGTTTGACGAAGCCGTCAAGTACGTTTCACGTCGGTGACGCTCTGGTCGTTAGGCGTCCCACGCGTAGCGTTTATCGTAAAACCGTAAATCACACGTGATCAGGGCACGCATGCCATGCAAAATTTATGTCGATTAAACATATTATTGTGTCGATGTATTGATGTAATTAAACCATAACATCAAGGTAAAATAAAAAATTAATAAGGCCTATAAATACGCATAATGCAGTCTCATATTATAAATTAACATAAAACACATATTACTATAATAAATTAATTATAACAAATGTGAATTTAACACGGATATAAAAAATGGGAAATACACGTTGACTGTTGCGATTTCACCTGCGACGTTTTATAGGTCAGATAAACGAAGTTCGTTAGTCTCTGAACTGGTATTATTCTTGCTTACAATGCGGTATGACCGGCGTATCGACACGCCAAAAGGATCGGTCATTCTGGCGATGTACCAAAGAACGCGATCTCGGGCCTAACTAATGTGCATTACGAGACCCAAGTTGGCATTTTGTTCAGCAACGTTGCAACCAGACATGCGTTTGTGCTGCCGACGCATGTTCTACTTTATCCGACAAACAATAGGTACTTCATGTCTCGGCAATTAAGATAAACGTGCGCTCTAATTAATAGGAATAATAATAATAATATTAAACCAACAAAAACCCCACCAAACGGATTTTAAAAAAATCGTTAATCTCCAAGATTATAGATATTTCACTTTCATCACCTGGAGCAAAACACTTGGTCCTAGATGTTCAAAGAGGAATCCAACGTTACAAATATGCTAATGCTTATCATTTTTATTTCACGCGACTCACTCGAAGTTAAATTGCTTAGGAATTTATGGCATTTTGTCAAAACAATAATAATTATAAAATCGAAATTCATATTTAATAAGATAAGGCCTTTGAAGATAAGGCATTCCTCATTATCAGTACCCGTATTTCAATCGACAAGCTCATCTAGTCGGTGTTGCGAAATTTGCGTCACCAAGCGCCAAGCATTCCCGCCCGCCTAGCCGCGACGGCCGCAAAGGATGACGCCCCGAGATGACATCGCACAGTGTAGACAGAAATAAATATGCAACCTAACGCTGGTAGCACACCTCCGCCGCGAAACCGCGAAACCGGCAATGTTGCCAACTCACAAAAATATTTATCCCTAAAGTTTATGTCAAAAACCCCTAAAATCGCTTTAATTATTTAGTTGTCCCCCTAAAAAATATATAATAAATTAATAATGATTTAAAAATAATAATTAAGCTGTAGTATGTTTGAAAAGTCTTTTTATTATAAGCTATTTAATATTTAATACATAAAATATTTCGTCTTCATCTGAAGATTCAGATTTTTTGAAATCATACATGTTGTACAAGATCCACCATTTCGATTTAATGTACGTAAATCGAACCATCATGATGCTTTGCAACATTTTAATAGAAGAATATTCAATAATCTTATTTTTTGGCAGTATTCTATCTGGCATAAGCTAATGTCAAACATACGTTCAAGTTTTAAAAAATATAGGCTTATACTTATACAGAACAATAACCGCCATATGAAAAGACAATAAAATGACCACGAGTGGCGCCAGTATTGCCGCCAGTCACCACAGAGTGGTTCTAGAATTACGTCCTAGATGTTCTTATAAGTAGCTAGGTCAAGAAATAAATATTATCAATTTAAAAATATTAAAGAGTCAAAAAATCTCTGAAAATACCCCTAAAAAAATCCCATCTCATTTATTTACCTCCTAAATCTGGGGGGAGAACCCCTAAGTTGGCAATACTGGGAAACTGAACTAAGCGGCGTCTACGTCGATCGCGCGAAACTCCGCGGAGAAGAGACAGAATGAACGCGTTAGAAAAGGCAGTTTCGCGAATGTTTCGCCCGTCATACAACGGACAAACGGTGGCGAAATTTCCGCGGTTTCGCTACTTCAATTTCGCAGCGGAAGTGTGCTAACGCGGTAAACAAAGCAGCATTTCCGGCAGCCACGATAGCACTGACGCAATTAAGATATTCTCCATTAAGTAAATTAAGTTTCAGGTTCAATATTAGATAATATCATTTTTATAGGTGGTGGTGTTGCTTTACCAGAAAGATATTCAAAGAATTTTAACCCACCGTGAAATTGGAACAACACTTCTACGTAGGTACCTCAGAAAAGACTACTATCTTAGGTGTTGGACGTGAGTGAACATAGGCTGCAGTAACTGCTTAACATGCCCATAACTCATTCAACATGAATATTCTCATCAATACTAAGAAAATGAACGCAATAGTTAGTAGAATATTAGGTTATTTGTTGTGTTGTTCTGTTTATGTTGACTGTCGTTGAGCATCCCGTTCAATTGCTATGTTTATGGTCAACACATAACTCAGCGAGTGGCGTGCCCGCTGTCGTCGGTATATAGATTGGCAACAATTCGGTGTGTTTATTTCCATGCAAATTATCCTCTTGCGTGAATTATAGCCAGAGGCGGTGGCGCATGGCAGTGTGACCGATCTACGGATTTGCCAAACTGAGGATTATTAAGCGAAATCCTTGCACTATTACATAATATATATATTTACGCTTTAAATAGGAATAGTCTAACTTGATGTCAGTAAATTTGATGGCAGTTGGTTACCGCAACGTCTAGACAAGAGGAGCACAGGCCGTCCTCCAATCAGGTGGACTAGCGACCTGAAGCAGACAGTGGGAACCGTTGGATTCAGAGGGTCCAGGACAGGCTGAGTGTTGTCAATTAAGGGAGGCCGGTGTCCTCTAAATACCTCTTCATCTAAAACATTCTGGTGTTTTGAACGTACGATGGACGTACATGCATCGCAGCAGTAAGCAATATTATGCATACAATTCGTGCATCCGAAAATCTACAAGCACTTGGAACATAAAACAAAAAAACCTTAACTAGTTTTCAGTTCATATATCCTCCTACCTTACACCAAGTGATACAATCAACATGATAAAAAGTATTATAATAATATGAACAACGAAGTAACAATATAACGCTTCTATCTCAACGAGTGAGTTAATTTATGGCGTGTTTACTTTTCTCTTACGAATACAAGATAATCACAGTAAATCGTAAAAGTTTATCGTAATTCAATGCTGCTTCCCACCAACAGCTGGCTTTAATGGCTGTCAATCGGTGAACTGTTCAACGTTATCTCTTCATTACTTCATCTCTTCTGTTTTTGCTAATCTTAAAGGACGAGCTCTCATATAGGACGCACTTGTCATGGCCAAAAGAGTTTTGGAGAAAGTAAAAAAAACTTCTTCTTGCAAAAGGCGTACGTGTTAATCACACAAATGAACACAAATCAGTAAAACTATTTTTAATTGAAGATTTCTAAATATAAATAATCAAGTGACTAGGCAGTGTTATGACATGCACCAGCAGAAACTGAAAGTGGTTTATCAGCGTCCAGTTGACACGGCTCCAAGATACGACGTACTGTCGACGATAACGGTAAAACGCATAATGTGGCTCCCAAACTTTGTGTGTCATATTCCATGCCATCCTAAAGTTAGTCATTTGTGGAAGAACCACCACTCGGTCCATTCCAATAAATTCTATTATTTCGGACATTCCCAACAATTTAGACAAATTAAAAAAACTGATATTTGTCCTTAACTTAATTTTAATTTTCTACCCTTTTTGAATTTTTTTTTCTTAACATAAATGTCAAGATTATCACTATCAATGATCACTTAAAGCAACTGTTTATCAGTACTTTTAATTAAAATAGATAATAATATTATAATTATCAAATAATAGCTGACCCGGCACTTCGTTCTGCCAATTAATATAGAAATTGTTACTATTATTATCGCATTTTTTAAATTTTCTCACCATATAAACTTTCTTCGGATTTATACGAACATATCAAAACTAAAATGAGCCAAATCGGTCAAGCCATTCTCGAGTTTTAGCGGGACTAATTAACAGCGATTAATTTTTATTATAAAGAAGACGAAATTCCGAAGTTTAGATACTTCAGAGTGTAAATCTAGCCTCATTATTAGAGATCTTAACACACAATATTAATTTTGTATGCACATCAATGTCATTTAGATGCTAAATATTTACATTTTATTGTCTTCCGACAAGCTACCATCTGTTGTTTTACGAACATGTTTGTAAGGAATAGTACAATGGTGGATAGTAGATCGTAAAGTAACACAACGATGTCAAGGTGCTTATAGAACGAGGACGACTCCGCTAATTACCCTCAACAAGTTAATAGAATATGTTAAAAATAATGTCTACACAACATATATTACGTAGGAAAATGTCTAGAGTTGTACCTAAGTATGGGGAAAACTTTACATGACAAATTAACTAGATATTATGATAAAATTTACATGAGAACGTACACTGAGATTTGGCGATGAAAACACGGAAAGTTATTTCCATATATCTATATTACGGCTTATGTTCAAACCAAGTATAACATTTAAACCTACAATACCTACATAATTAAAATTCTACAAGTGGTTTACATATGTAATGAATTACACAACCACAGACATTCAGTGCCAAAATTCTATTTGTGACGACAAACTGAGACGGGTATATTTAACTGCCACCCATAAACTGTCGAATAATGTCTCTAACAACATGGGAAAATGCTCACAATAATAATGATCAAAAGTATAAAAACAAAAATATTCACTAACTAAGTTTTATGAGAGAGCTTGTTTTTCGGCCGTAAAAATGATTATGATGCACTCATATTTTCTACTTGAAGGACTTGTCTGAATTTATTATCAACACCTTTGAATTTATAGTTATTCATTTCTTTTCAAAACTAAGAGAAACAAACGATCATAATCCGAGTACAGTACAGAATCCGTTCTGTTCAGGGTTCGGTCGCGGCATCAAATTCGATTACGTCACGCTCAATTATTGTTTTAAGGTATAAATTATTATTTGAACATTAAACGGGTTAGACGATTGTTAATTAACACAATTTTCTCGAACTTCCCTTTTCATTGTAAATTTAAAAAAAGGTTTAAATAATTGTCGTAATTTTTTTTCCCTTCGTGGAGCCCTTCTTATATAATATAAGTACTTAACGAGATCACGCCATAAAATTTGAATACTTTGTTTATAATAACTTTATAAGTTGAACAAAAAATGAAAAATCCAAATAATATTATCGAGCATTTTTTTCATTTTATTCTCACATAATCGATTTTTCGTCAATAAAAGACATAAATTATTGATTTGAAGAATATTTTTTTATAAACAAATGGACTATTTCAATGCTTTTAAATTTTTTTTCCACCTTAACAAAATTAATTTTTTTTTTCTTACTAATACTAGTTAATTGTTTATAATCGGTTTTTCAATGTTTCTATTGTTTAAATTATTAGGTAAGAAAAATTTTTTTTTCTTAAAAATCATAATTGACCATTCTCAATAATGGTACACAAAAAAAATTTATATCAACAATTTCTTTGTTTGTTAATTTAACAATTTGTTATTAACAAATTCTCAACTTTTTTATACTTTTTTTCTAAAACTAAAAATTACAAAAACAACGATGTATAACAAAGTACAGAACCAAGACTCCCTTTTTTCCCCTTTGTTTTTTTTTTACAACAAATGAAATTTTTATTGGCGGATAAATGAAAAAAATGCAATAATCGCCATATTTTTAAGAGCCCTGTAACGATTTTTCGTAGGAAACTCACTTCTCGACTAGGCTAATTATAAATACTACTTATTTTTTATTCTGAATACTTATCATGAATAATATTATCAATAATCGTACTTTATTCAATTAGGACTAAAAAGGGTAAATTCATTATACATCTTAGATCGTACACCATTAACTTTCCTTTTAAAGATAAAACAACAAGTTACAAATTCGACTTCTTGGATTAATAATGAGTTCTTTGCGACTCCTCAAAACAAACATTCCGCTGCTGTGTGCGACAGAATTACCTTACTGCCACAAGCCCACAACTGCACGCCAACGCGTTTCGCGTAAATAGAATCATTTTCTTGGTGGAAATAACTACTTTTATTGTAGGGCCAGCGTCATCCAACATTTGTGAAACCTTATTCACAGACTATTTTTGACATGTGAGTGTGACATATACCCATCTACACTAATTCACTAATACACTAATCTATAAAGCTGAAGAGTTTGTTTGCTTGTTTGTTTCGCGCGATTAGAACGCGCTAATCTCAGCAACTACTGGATCGATTTTAAAAATTCTTTCAGTGTTGGATAGTTCATTTATAGAGGAAGGTTATAGGCTATATTTTATTTTCAAAAAAATTGGGGATCCGTAAGAAAATTGAATTGAAAATCTATTTATGCGTGCACTGCAAAAACTATAGACAAGAGAACAAAATGTTGTAGTACGCGTTTGTAGGTCTTATTAAGATCTACAAAAAAGTCCGCGAGGGTACATATCTAACTATCATAATTTAGTCACAATAACCGCAAGTTCTAAAATCCAAGCGGGCGAAGCCGCGCGCACATTCTAGTATAATATAAAGAGGAAAAATTGTATTTGTGTGTGTGTGTATGTTTGTAATGAATAAACTCAAAAACTACTGTGCCGATTTCAAAAATTCTTTCACCATTGGAAAGCTCTATTCAGCCTGAGTAACATAGGCTATATATTTATTGCTCGAAAAGATTAGGGATCCTTACTAAAACTTAAGTAACGTAACCCAAGGTGCAAAAAAGTGCCCTAAAACGTCTTTCATAGCATCCTTCCTTCCTTCCTTTCAGCCCTTGGTAGTCCACTGCTGGACATGGGCCTCCCCTAATCGACGCCACTCCACCCGGTCCTGGGCCCTCTGAATCCAACGGTTTCCCGCTATCTTCTTCAGGTCATCAGTCCACCTGGTAGGAGGGCGGCCTGTGCTTCTTTTGCCTAAACGTGGTCGCCATTCGAGGACCTTTTTTCCCCATCGGTTATCAGTCCTGCGAACGACTTCGACTGCGAACGACTTCGTCGCATGCGCTGCGGAAACTATTGATGATAGATGCCTACATATCAATATCTATAAAAAACTCGATAACTTATATGGCAAAACAACGTCAGCTAGTATTTTATAAATGTATACGAAAAAACGGTCGAAGACTGTGTCTTCCTTAGAGAAATTATAAAACTTTGGTTTTGATAGAGTTCATACGTCACTGGGTTTATATGAAACAAAGCATGGTCGTATAATTATTTCAGCGAAACCAATTAGGATGCTATATGAACTTTCATACTTGATGGAAGTTCATTTCGACGCAAAAAAACCTAATAATTTAAGTAAACATGAAAAGACCTTACACACATAAAAATTGTCCGCGCTAATCCTATAAATAATAAGGTACTCGTATGTTATGCAAAACCGAAAACATGCTAATTGAACTCTCTTTTTGCCGTATCGGAACTGCTGTTTTGTTGACAAACAAAATTAAATGCTAACATTGATAGTTAACATTCCTTTGTTATTTGTACTCGAGGTTCTCGGTCAACATGATCGACACTTGATAACCCAGACAGCTCTCGCCGTGACTGGCGATGCCACCTGCCGCATCTTCACTAGACTACAATCGAAATTATATATATACCTACACTGGCTATAGCCAAATATCAATAGACGATTACTAACGCCGGAAATTAATAACCGATCTTCTGATTATGGATCGCCTAAATGACATTTGGTTGCCAGGCAACATTTGTTTTTTCAAAGAAATCTTAATATAGAGTATTTTGAGTATCTTAAAACAACCAATGTATTATTATTTTTTTTTTTTCAATTTAAATCTTTGTATTTGTTTTTAGGCAGATATGATGTTTTAATATTTAATTTTTATTTTAATTATTGTCATGACGCTTTTTGTATAATTTGCATGTAGTCTGCACCTATATTAGTGCTGCACCAATTTTAGTGCTGCTACAAGCAGCACTAGAATTGATTTTTTAATTCGGATTTTTTATGTTTGAGTTTGTTAGTGTATATTATGTTGGTGTTCAAATAATAAATAAACAACCAAATAGTATCAATCTCAATCCATAATAATCCGTTATTAGTTTCGGCCATAATACATCAAGAATGTAGGATTAAAAATTTCAAATTAACCTGCCTAATATACGTACCATATTTTTGTCAATTTTAATTAAATGTAATTTTTGAAGCATTTACGAGATCCAGGTAACCTTCAACATGTACAACGTGTGTACAACACATGATTAATGACAGCGATAGATTGATGATGATTAATAACATAGCCCAGTGGCTTAGAATTCGACCTCGAATCGAGGGGTCCGGGTTCGCCCAGTGGCACGCACCAGTGAGCGCTTTATAAAATTAAATATCACCTGCTGTTACGGTGACGGAAATCATCGTGAGGAAACCTGCATGCCTGAGTCAAAAAAAATGTTATCAAAGGTATGTGAAGTCCACCAACCCGCAGTAGCACAGCGTGGTGGACTAAGGCCTTCATCCCTCTCATTGTGAGAGGAGACCCGACCCTGTAGTGGGTCATTAATGGGTTACTGACAAGTGAGGTGGACCATAAATTCATAATATTTGTTTACTTCACAGATATTGAGTTTGTCAATTGCAAGACATGGAGACACAAAATTCGAGTCGAATTTGTATAATAATGGTCAGTTACAGCGCTTCTTGATACAATAATCATTTTCCCACACGAACAATAAACCCAAACACGTAAATAAGGAAAAGATGTCATGTTATATCGCGGCAGTTCGTATAATACTGAACGTTAAGCAGATTATACCAAGTTGACATAAGCAAGCTACCGCTATGCAAGATACGATTAACCTAATCTTCAACTATTGACGATGTTAATAATTGTTGACACGGAAATCGGAACGAAAACATTTTGGAAATAAATATAGTTCAAAAAATACTAAAAAAAACACGCTTTAATGATAGAATCATCTAAAAAGTAGAAAAATATTTAATCTAGAAATCAATTAATAAACAATAAATAATTAGTATAATTTTGAAAACAGTGTGAGGCGCTCAAGAATTAAATATATGGAGCACCCCACGCTTTTCTCACAATTATAGTAGGTATTATAGGATTTACGGTAAGAATCCCAAAATCTGCCGAAAAAATTTTTTTCAGCGTGGACAGGAGAACCCAAGACAGGTGAATCCGTGGGATGACTTCAGCGAAGACCCGCGCCTTAGCCCACTCGGCCAACGAACGCACCTAAAGTGGTGGGTATACTAACAGTAATAAGCCTTGATCTTGATCTTAGTCCAACGAAGAGTTACATACAGACAAACATACAAGTGAAGCTAATAAAAGCGTGTTCAAATGAGGTTAAGGATTGAGCGAAATGGAAGAAAATTGTTGAGGTATTGGAAGAAACCCACAAAGAGTTCAAGCGTAACAGGAAGTATTAGCACTAGAAGACACTAACTACTAAAGATAATGCTTTGATGAGCTGCGAATATGTTTGCATAGAAGTGACCGAAGAGGAGAGCGAGTTTTGCAGAGGTACTGTGCAATAAAAAAAAACATTAAAATACCGTTTTATAAATCTATTAATAATAATAACAATTAATGCTGCTACATGAACAGCCGTTCAGCGCGCCAAAATACAATCACAACAAAGCAATGCGCCTTAAATAGTATGCTCCAGATGTTCTCTTAGAAATTGTAATGAATGTGGCAAAGTCACGTGCAGTTGCGCGGAGGCGCCGGACGCGCGTCCCGTCCCAATTATGCAAGAGACAAGTGCAATTCAAAGTATGGCTAACGCATGTACCGCCACTCGACGTGCATTTGTTTACGAGCCTCCAGTTACATAACGCGTTTCGCTCTGGAACCGCCGTGCTCACTATTTATAATGCACTTGCCATTCTCGACGTCTCCGACACATATTACACTCCGGTGACTAAGGCAATCTAAAGATATTCCCACTGCAGATAAACTCGAGCGTCAGTGCGAAATTAAGTATTTCGAAAATTAACATTTTAACCGTAATTTAATGTGAGGCTAGCCACGGAATACCGTTAGACTAGCGTAAATTACACTTGAAAATATTAATTATTACTGACATGAACATGGTCTAATTTTGGTCGGTATTTCTATTAACTTTTAAACTGTGAAAAGTGGTTATTGTGACATAACGATAATAGTTGGACATATGGTAGGTATCGCGAAGTTTTTTGTAGATGCGCATGCGACGAAAGACGTTTTAGGGCACTTTTTTACACCTTGGGTTACGTTACTTAAGTTTTAGTAAGAATCCCTAATCTTTTCTAGCAATAAATATAGCCTATGTTACTCAGGCTATGCTACTCATGTAGCTTTCCAATGATGAAAGAATTTTTGAAATCGGCACAGTAGTTTTTGATTTATTCATTACAAACATACACACAAAAATACAAATTTTTCCTCTTTATAATATTAGTGTAGATTGTTTTAAGAGTAATTTTACCTTTGTGGACTGAAAAGACGTATAACACTGCAACAATGCATGTTGCACTAGATGTAGATAAAGTAAAGATACAAAATATTAAAGCGAGCGCCAGCAGATCCGCTCGAGTGACTCCGGATTTTAACTTATCTGCCGCGTTTCATCTCCGCATACCGGTAGCGTAATTTTGGCTACGTTAATTTAAACAGACTTTGCTATCAATGGCAAAATTGAAAAATTTTCATCAACAATTACGTAAACGTAGTGTAATGTTTAGATTACCATCCATTTCTAAAACAGAACTAATACGTAACTAGACCGTAAATATGTGAAGATAAAAATGCTAAATTAAGATAAGAATCAAGGTATCATTACTAGATAGGGAGCTGGCGAGCATTTGTACATTATATGATTTGCTCGTACCCCGTGTTGATAGGCATAAAAGTTGGGATCAATACGACAAAATTTTCTTAATGAATGAAAACGCAGCAACGTACCCTACGTTGCTGCGTTTTTTTTGCTACAGGGCTTCAAATCTGTAAAAAAATATTGGTACTAAATCATTTGCTCGTGTCTGCCTCTGGGGTTAATGGTTAATACCATTTTGATAACGAAGAAAATCTATGAGGCAGACAGACAGGGCTCTGCATTATCACAGGAGGTAGATGTAAAAATGTTGAAAGAAAAAACAATACTAAATCATTTGCACGTAGCTATAACTGGGGCCATACGATTTATTAGAACCCCCTGAATACAAAAAAAATAGCAGACATTTTACGTACTGATTTTAACCGTTACAGGTGGTTTCAAAGTCTTAGGCATAGTACAAACAGGGTATTTTGAATCGCACGTTTTGCTAACGCTCATTTCGATTTTCAATCTATTTGTTTCGATTCATATTTTGTAAACATAGACCTTAAATTGCCAATTGAATGCTTCACCCAAGCGTCGATTAAAAAAAATTCAAATGGTCTGCTTTCGGAATATCAGTGACCTGGGTGTCTGCCTCATTCTTTTTTCTTTCTTTTATAAGCAATATATAACAGTCAAAGAGGCAGACACGATATGATATAGCACACTTTTTTTCTCGAAATTTCTGAAGCGCTGTTAATTGAAAACGCAGCGCTACGATGGTGGCAGACTTTTTTTCCGATTGTTCACGGGATTTTTAAACGAACACTGCAGGTCTGCCAAGCGTGCATTTCATATATTTTTTTTAAATCATAAAAAAATCTTTAAAAATGCATAACTTCAAAAATCAGAGTCGTAGATGTCTGCCTTTTTGTTTTTTTATTTATTTTGACAAGGTTTCTAAACATCAGCCTTAGAGGGGGTTGTGTGTATTTTTTGATGCCACATTATTGAAAAATAAAAATAAAAAAAATTGTCCAAAAAATAAAATAAAAATTTTAGGTGTAGGTGTAATGTAACCCCCATCACTTGGGGGTATGAAAAATAGACGTTAGCCGATTCTCAGACCTACTGAATATGCACATAAAATTTCATAAAAATCGGGCAAGCCGTTTTGGAGGAGTATGGTAACTAAAACTGTGACATGAGAATTTTATATATAAGAGATATTAGAAAAAGAACCAGCAAATCAATGTTATATAAGGGGGTGATAACTTTGATTTTCTCGTAGTTTTGATAAGATATGATACGATTTGATCTGACGAAGAACTTAATCGTAGACTGTAGACTACGCATGCACTACGCAATAATACATGAAAATTAGAACGTGTAATAGCCCTGTTTGTACTCGAAAAAATTTATCTAAAGATTTATTTTGACAAAGACTGGTTGAATGCAACTATGTATCGATTGATCTGACGATCGATACGAAGAAAATGTAAGTACATTAATGTTTCTAAATTAAACAACCAACACTTATTTAATTTATGAATATTCGCACGCTCATCAAGTCAATCCGGAAGAAAACTAAGAAGTCTAGAACGTAATTCGCCACGAAGAAACAGTTTTATTATATTTTTTTGAAAATAGCGTTTATCTGAGTATTTCATATCATTAAACAGCTATTCTTCTTCATGTAAACTTACATTACCTCAAAGTACAATATTAATGAAATTTCGTGAGAAAGATTTGAGATTTTGTGAGAGTAAAGCAACGCCGGCCCGGCGTGAAATTATGGAGAAAATTGAACATCGCGTCATGGTAAAACTCCTTGCCAAGCAAAATCATTTTGAATGTAATGATAAAATTAAATTGAAACTAAAATTAAATCAAAACATTAAATTGAAAATTTAAAAAACCCCTGACACAATAACGACAATTTTCATTGAACATATTATTTTGTAATGTGTACGTGATGCGCTTTCATTTGAGACCCCACTCGATTATATTTGCAGACATTCGGTTATTCTTCCCCACTTTCACCCCCCACAACTTTTAAACGACTCAACCGATTTTCATCAAACATGTCAAAGAACACTCGGCCGTAACTCACCTTTCATACAAAAAATCGTTTCATCCGTTCGCGAGCTACGGTGCCACGACCGACAGACAGACAGACAGACACCTCAAACTTATAACACCCCTTCTTTTGCGTTAAAAACCGTTTATGGTGGTCATTGCCTAAATCAATGGTTAATAACTAACATGGTCTTTTCAAACTTGGTCGGGAGTCGATTGAAGATGATCCCCGCTCTGGAAATGGATCCATCTACCTGTCCACCTAGGTCTGACAAAAACAACAGTCAGTACAAGATGGATACAGAGAATGCTTACGCTGCTTCAGAAACAGCAGCGCGTCGGTGTATTTAAACATTTTTTGGAGTTGTGTGGAGATGAACCTGCACTGATTTTGGAACGGATAGGGTAGGTTCATCGCGTTAAATCTGAGTCGAAACGGGAGTTCACTAAATGTTATAAAAAGGGCACACCAGCCCCAAAAAAATTCAAAGTGTTGAAAGGAATCTGCTGGAAATATTATTAATTGATACCAAAGAAAAAGGTAACACCACAACCGGAAAATACTAGATGAAAATACTAGAAAAATCAAAGGCCATTATGGTCTATAAGTTTTATTCTATTATCAGCCCGTTGCAGATTGATTTAGGTTCGGATCTTCGACTATTAGGAAAAATCGTAGAGCAAAATTGACCAAGAATGTGTTGCTCTTGCAAGAATACGTCTTCGGAAAACTAGCCCCTTGGGATTTTTAGTTGTTTCTGAATTTTAAAAGAGGGTTAGGAAATTTTCTGAGACAATGAGGTCAAGGAGGCAATTTTGGCTCATTTTGAGGCGAAAGACAAAAATTATTTGTTTAGAAAATATAATTGACAGATCAAAAAATGTACATATTTGACTTAAGGGTGACATTGACAAGGAAAACTAGATTTATTGTTTTATTTCATTTGAAACCCTTCGTCTCTTAGACCTTGAACTTTTGGACCTCCCCTCGTAAATCAGAACATGATACATTATATCATAACATTCAGAACCCTTCAGAATTTTGTTGACTTATAATTGGTAAGACACTTTTTTGCTTTTAGTATCTGTTTAGTGTGTTTCGCAATTTTTTAATAGCTTAATGGCAAATAACAATCATAGTCGGTCAACAATATCAGGGAATATTTATTCTTGCTCAAAAAAATCATAATCATAATCTTGCTAAAATAAAAATTATGTTGTTTATATAGTTTTAACTATTTGATGACAATTATATAATATTAAAAATTAAAATATTGTTATCTCCCATTATCGTAATTTATCAGTTTCGTAAATTGTTTTACATTATATTATGTCTATTTAATAGTTCTTTAGTTTTATTCGTAGTCACAACTCACAACAGTGACATACAGCACACGTGTTACAAATTTATTCGCAAACAGAACAAGAACAACATTAGCATATTGTTACATTAGCATTATGATTAGGGCTGTTTATCACAACGAAAGCCAGTGCATCTTTACAGGTGACATTATGTACTACTATATCAACAATTCTGGCACGTGGTGGCCGGCTACCGAGCTTTCGGCAATTTTAAAAGCAGTCATCAAACAAGCAGATGACAAACAGAGACATCTCAAACTGTCACAGATTTTAGGAGACGATAAAATTGTTCCATTTCGATCGTATCGATTTGTTACCACTCGTTTATATTTGACGGTGTGATTAGCGCACTTTATCACGTGTTACATTAGGAATGAAGAGTTGGTGAGTTATCGGCACGATTTATGGAATTAGGAGCATTCGGACGTATAGCGTACCGTCGCAGTGTCTGCAGCGTTTGGGCTCCGGGGGTGCGAGCTCTTCGCCGAGTTCGCGGTGTCGTACCGGCATGGCGGCGCATCCCGCGCCGGCGCCGCCACCACCCGTATCAGTACGAGGCACGTACGTTCCACGTCGACCGCTTCTCTAGCGGCTCGCGGCTGCCACTGAGCGAGAGCGGTTCGCCGCCCGCCCCGACCGGTAGGCGGCGCCCATTCCCAAGTTATTTTTGGTTGCTGTGAGTCATGGCTCAAACTGCAACGTTTGCGATCAGTGGCGCCCGCGCATCTTAAGACTTTTATGCTACTCCACTTCCATAGATCATCTTCTTATTCCCTCTTTCACACTCCCTAAGTTTATTAATTATTGTACTTTACATTCACTTGTCAGAATACATAAACATGTGACTAAAGGCTTGCTCAGTAAATCTCACAGTAATTAACTAAATTTGTCATGACATAATATTATATTCCGTTTTTGCTCTAATTTTGATTTATTATACCTACTACCACACTTGTTTCAAAGTCTTAGGATGTCTTATAGGATGGTATTTCCTGCAACCTATAAGGGTCCTTCTGCAGAGCTGAATATAATATGACAAATAAAATAGGCTTCAGTCTTTCACCAGTATGAATATTATGTGTTAGTAAACTTCATAGGCCTCTATGGCTTCAAATGAATGCATGCCACGTCGGGGCAAACTAGGACCCCTCCAGTAACAGACTGAATTCTTAGCCAATGTGCCACATTTCTTATTATGCGACATTAGTGCCACGTCGGGGCAAACTAGGACCCCTCCAGTAACAGACTTAATTCTTAGCCAATGTGCCACATTTCTTATTATGCGACATTAGTGCCACGTCGGGGCAAACTAGGACCCCTCCAGTAACAGACTGAATTCTTAGCCAATGTGCCACATTCGAACATGATTCGAAAGTTTTGTATTCAAAATATTTATATCATAACAATTGCTTTTATTACATTTTAATCATAACATAAGTGCTAGTTAAGTATTTCTATTAGGAAAATACTATTCTGCATGTCAAAACATAATTTTCCTTTGAATATTATAGATATGTTATAGGCAAACTTCGAAGCCGGCGCTCCTAGGTTTGACTGGTCAATCCTCAGGTCTGACTTTAAGACTTAGTCAAAGCCCAAATAAATTATAATATTAGTTCTGCCTTTGACTAAAAAATTTGGACAAAATTTTTTTAGGAAATGAAACTTTTTTTATAACTTTCATCTTAGTAAATGTTATCTTTTCGGAATCAGTGTGAATTGCATTTTTTTTAAATAAAGTTCCACAATTCCATAATACAAATTTTTTGCACAAGTTTCTTTCACACATCATATTGTAGTAAACTAATTATATACTTTTAACTAATGTTTAAACTATTATATCCTATTATTGGCTCCTATTGGCCTAGGACGATAAAATTTTGTGATTTTGATAGATAATGGTCCCCTTTTTTAACGTTGCTCCACTGATTATGGGACACCATATATATTGAAACAGACAACTTATATCATCATAAAGAGATTCAACCATGGATAACGAAAATGGAGACGGATTATCAAAATAGAGAGAATGGAGATGGTACCTTCACAGGCAAACAAATGATTTAACTGCCTTTAAAATAGAGGTCCTTCAGAGGTGTACTTCCATTTAGAACATACCTCCAATCGATCTGAAATTTGGTACAGTTATGTGTTATGACACACTGAGTCGCTGATCAAGAATATCATACCCAAAATACCCACAAATTTGATGTTCAAGATCAAACAGACAAAAAAAAATCGAAATTTTCGATGTTTTTCACACATACTGCGATATGCAGTATGCTCTAAATGGATGTTTATCCGGTCATTCTACCAAATAAGCTTCAATAAATATGATACACATACAATTACAGTGGAGCCCCGGTAATCCAACAAATGTTTTGCAGGGCAGTGTCGGATTATCGACTTTGTCGGATTAAAGAGTACTGCCTAAGACCCCTATAGTCCTGAATTTTTTCAAGAGTATCTTTTAATCTGACTAATTTGTTACATGTATTAAGAAGTACAAATCATACATTATTGTACATGTACAATAATATATATGCATTAGTAATTAGCATAGATCGACCATGTCGGATTACAGGGGGTACCGGATTACCGGGGGTCCACTGTATTATAAAATAAAATTATAAATGTAAGTCTAATAGCTTATAAGGTCCATGGGCCATCTATTTCTGTGACTACACCCTGTTTAATTGATAAGATATTAATCTATGTACTTAGTAACAATAAGACTAGTTAGTGTACAAAAATACAACCATTGCGTGAGTTAAAACAGCGACTATACTTTTATATAGTTACCAGCCGAAGTATGGTTGTTTACATAATTTTTCCGAAAGCTTTAGTGCTCTTACTTCAGAAAAACATTTTACAAGAAAAAATAATAAACATTTTAAATATGTTTTATTAATATTGGTGCCTGACATACCATCACTAACTTCTTTACAATCAAAATACCAAATATTAATGCGTATCTCCTCATCAACTTCTTTACAATCAAAATACCAAATACTAATGCGTAGTGTCCGGACAGTGGACACTGATTAGATTGTATAGTCTCCCTCCTTTGTAGCTCAAGTAATCATGCATAATAATAATATTACAATCGAGCTTAGTTTTCTATAAAAAGCAAGATTTCCATCATGGCTTCGATTATTATATATTTGCACAAAAGTAAGCAGATTGATAGATCAGTGGGCGGCTACTACGTAAGAAAAACACTTACCTGTTATGAATATTTTGATCGCCTTCAAAACCACTAAATATCAATAAGTATACCAAAGGTTGCAATATCAATCCAATTTCCTCTAGGGTCCGTTATACCACTTACACCACGTCACAATTTTATTGTCTTAAAATTTTCTAAAGAAATAGACAGATTTAATCTCACTTCACTCACTGCCATTTTGAATCTTTCAATGTTCTTAATTGTTGCTAGTACTTGCTAGAAAGGAAGAAATAATTAAAAGAGTTATGTTGCCATAAACATATTAATCGGTAAGCACCATAAATTGAACGAATGTCTCTAGACAGCGCCAACATTGGCTTCGTTATGCGTTATCCGGCCACGGCGTTTTTAACTGTTTGTAATCTATACAATAGTTTTCCACAATGGCGAGGTGCTTAAAAACTTTGGTTAGACTTACAAAGCCACAACGATTTTAGTCGATTTAATCCTTTTCTCCCGACCTTAACTGCCGTACCAAAGCCTTGTGATCCTCAGCTCGGGCTGCAAAGATGGATTGACCTAATACTATTACCCTTGATATGGCTACAAATCAAGAGAATTTGATTGACTGGAGGCCACATAACATGATTTCAAATCTTGCCGTGCGTACCAGTTTACAGTCACTGACATTAGAGGTGTGCCAAACAGAAATCGATTTCATATTCAATAATCGGGTGTTCGGTTTTTGTAAAATCTATTTCTATTAATAAATATTTCATCATTTTTAACTTTTGCGTGGATATTAAACAAATTAAACTTTATTGTTTAGTTCCTAAAGAAAGCCAGAAATAATAATTGATCATAAACAAAAAATAAATGAAACAATATATTATACTTATTAATTTTTTTCGGGCTTAGGAAAACACATTTTCACATCTTTACACCAATGGCTGTTTAGTAGAAAAGTAGAAAATAAATATACAGTGTCCCAGGATAAAGTGCAACCCCGAAAGAGGGTGAAACTAGACCAAAAATTATCGACGAAAAAATAGAAAAAAAGATATATTCATAAATTAAGATTTTGATTTTTTACTATGGACCCTATGTATAAAAAAAGCGATTTATTTCAAAGTAGTGGGTCAATTTCGATGAAATAAAAAACAATAATACGTCAAATAGTTGGCAGTGACGATAGGATAACACGTAGCTCTCAAAACAACATCTATCATGGCCTAAACTTTGACTTTTGTAACAAAAACGATTTTTTTTAGCAATAATTTTCAGTAGGTAATTTGAAATTTTTTCAAAACTATCCTGATATAACTAGGATATTTGGTGACTTATTATTATTCTACAGCATATTAGCTTTAAAACAGAAAAAAACCTATGTTCTAATTCAATAAAAACGCTAGCTAAGAGCTGATAAAGTCGACACCTGAGTGATGACGTAATCAATGGCAAACTTTTGGTTTATAACAAACTAATTGTCCGGACGAATAAATTATATTTATTTGTCCGGATACTTCAACATGTACAAAGGGATTTCTGAGTTAAATTTAAACTTCTGTCACTGACCCTCGCTTCGCTCGGGGAAAAAAAATTAACCTATTTTTTCTTATTCTTAAATCACTTTCCTTTACTTACATTTCGAGATAAGATCGGATATTTTCTTTTTATAAACCTTATGTTATTAGCCACTTGGGTGATTTTAGAGGGCAGTCCGATCTTTCCCCTACATTGTACGATCTTTCCCAGTTTCCCATGTTTTTTAAATGTATGTCCGTACTTTAAACTCGCATAACTCAGCAGTCGTTAAGTCTGTGCAAACGAAAAAATATTTTTCCTATAGCTTGTTTATTGATCATTATCAGTTTTTAATTTATTTTATTACGCGGGCTGGTATAGATTATGAAAAAAAAATTGCCAACATTTTACGAATGCAGCTAAAAACCATCCGAACTTACCCCAACGCACCCTAACATTAGGTAGGTACTTCTTCGTCAATAACTATCACATGTCTCATACTAACCCAGTGACTTATGGACTCTATTAAAACCAAAGTTTTATAATTTCTTTACATTTCCTACCGATAACGATTCAAATTTTATCAAGAAAGCAAGCTCCAGCGCAATATAATTAAGAAAAAATTGTAAGTAAATTGCTTATGGATGCTATTGGGATGGATACATCAGCATGTTTTCCTAATATCGCTGCTAACATCGCTTATCCAAAGAGCTCCAGGTCACAAGGATTCATACTACCTACTCTGTTTTTAAGCATTCTTTGAATTATTGGCCAGAAGGAACTTGGTCATAGCCTATCACTTATGCAACATTACTAGTAGATACGGAATCATGATAGGCACCTTTTACAGATTTTACAATAATATGTACTTATCCCATTATTGTACGACACTGACATACAGTTACAAATAAAACATTTTTTTCTACTTTATATATTAGATATAATTATTAACATTTTGCAGTAGTACCACAAATTATAACAAAATATATAACACTCCCGCGGGCAGGATTCATTATGTATTTTTATTAGTATATTGTGTGAATTATACAAATAAACATCATACGAAACAATTGCACAAGTATATATCAGTATAATAATATACAGGGTTACCCGTAAAACATGAGCAACCTCGCAGCACTAGGTAGCTTACACTATAAGCAACAACTTTTGTTCTATGAGTTCAAACTCAATACATAAAAAATAAACGGTTAAACAAGTTTTTGTTGTACTGTTGTGACATTTGTAAGTCTACGAAAGTATTCATGAATGCTCGCATGACCGACGGTCGACTGGCGGGCGAATAGGTCAAGTTCAATCAAAGGCGGTGGCGCTGCAAGCCCCCCTCCCCCCCCCCCCCCCGCGAAGTTATTGCGATGCGCGTAATATTTTTGTATGAAATTAAAAATTTACAAATTACCAAAAGTCGTAGTAGAAAAGTTGTTGCTTATGGTGTTAGCTACCCAGTGCTGCGAGGTAGCTCATGTTTTACGGGTAACCTGTATATAATAAATTAATAATAAACGATTTTGGTATAGTATCATCACTATTATGTGGAGTTTTGCTCAAAACAAACATCTTCCAATCACAAGAATTGCAACATCATTAACTATGTTCCCCTCTGTCTGTATTTGTAATGTATATTCACCTAATATAAAAAAATGAATATACCTACATACATGAATGTTATTACCTATCCAAACGAATTGTGATGTGTAAGTACAAAAATTTTAAACAGAGATTAAAAATCAGCAAATGTTTTCAATCTCGTAAGATTTTTGTCTAAGCTTTAGTGTAAAAATTAATAATCCTACAGAAATTTTATCCAAATGGTTTTCCTCATTGTCAAAAGTTGGAAATGTGTCAAGTTAAGCTAATAATATTATACAGATAGCGCGCGAGTTGAATGCACAGCTCAGGAATGTGATAGTTCTGTGACCTTATTAGAATTAATGATGAAAATATGTCGATAAATTTCAAAATCATTTAAAGTTTAACACATTAAGTTAAAAAAAACAAGATAATAATTATTTAAAGTGAATGTCAAATTGTTGTTCTGCCTTTCTTCAATACACATGTCTAGAACATTTTTCGCCATTTCCCGTGCTTGGCGATGAATAAAAACTCGTTTCTTTGTAACAGAACTTGATGAACTCGGATCAGTCATTATTAAAAACGAAAATAACACGCGGCTGCAACTTGAATATTAACGCGATAACACAGTAAACGTATGATAGCTGTCAACAAGGACAGCACACTGCAGGCGTGCAGCATTCAACTCGCGTGCTACCTGTACTTAATACAGTTCATGAATTACAGATTTCAAAAAATGGGGTATTGGTATTAAACCCAACATGGACTTTGCTATACACACTATTATTAACAATTTCAAATTCAATCGTTTTAATTTATGCTTTGCTTTCAAAAAGTTTCAAATTGAAAACATGATAAAACATCTAGGTATACTATTTGCGCAGTAGTGCTGCATGGTGCGAGTGAAAGACGAAAGTTGCCAGCATAACGTTGACATCTGTCAGTAAAACATGATTAGGACATTCCTAATGCAATTCATTTTTATCGCCAACGATACTCGCAGCATAAATCTAGTTATCTTTAATATTATGAAAATTAGTGTGTTATTCAGTTGTGCAGTGTAACTAACTATAACTTGTCAATATAAATATTTTCGGGTACATATCTTTGTACTTATATAAAATAATCAAAATCGGGTTCATGATTTATCTAGTTTTTTACAATTCTTATAGTGTTTCATTAATATATTCATAACGTTTTAACAATAAAATTGAACTACGCACAATATAAGTTTTTTATTATAAAAAATACATCGACTATCCATCGTAGCAGTACATCACTAAATACGTCTATGGCGTTACGTTATACTCATAACACTGCTTAATTTTTCTTTCCATTGGAATTTATTTGTGGACTAAAACATTCTGGTTGGGTTTCATTTAATTTACTACAGTTCTTATTGATTTAATATATTACGAATGTGGTACAGCTAAAATACGAAGTCATATTAATTTGTGAATCGCAGCAACTTTCAAAAGTGAAACGCAACGTTATTACGTTATTGAAACTATCACCCGCACAATGCTACAGCGCAATAATTATATTAAATCTAGATTCCATAATTATACATAAAATATCTACTACAACATTATATTATAACAATAATAAATAACAATAAAAATTAAGGTGATAATTATAATTAATTAATTATTTCGTTATGAAAGTAGCATCGAAGATAAATAATTAAAAATATCAAAGTTTACACAATTTTGGT
This sequence comes from Erynnis tages, assembly GCA_905147235.1. Lineage (NCBI taxonomy): Eukaryota > Metazoa > Arthropoda > Insecta > Lepidoptera > Hesperiidae > Erynnis > Erynnis tages. The sequence continues at coordinate 4,681,995 of LR990081.1, forward strand.
TGAAAGCTATTGTCGATGCTTATTTTACTTTGTATTATTATTAATGTATATCCCGTGCGGATAAAGAAACAATCTGTAAATGGCGGACGGTCTCATGCTATCTCGTTCATATCGTCGCTCTGTCTATACTCGCACGTAGTGGTACGACGTACAAAAAAAAATCAGTTTGGATTAGCATTCGCGCTGTGTCGACGCACTCTATTTCGTAAAATTTTAATTCTGTTTAGTTACAACTAATGTTCTGTTTTTTGTTGTTTTTGTTAAGTTTAGATCTTTGGTTGTTTAAATGGCTTCTAGAAAACGCGAGAAGGTTCTTCATAGTGATGCTCGACAAATAGTCTGCAACGTATTTAAGTATTTTGTAGAAGAAAATAGACAGGGGCGTTATCACCTTTGTAATTTAATAACGCACGGGCAAGTATGGCGACCGGTTTGGACCCCAGCACCATATCGAAGATAAAAAAAAGGTTAATATTTTACTTGACCTTTTTTTACTGACGCTACTATAAGTACGGGCCGCCATTACCAGATTGTTTCTTTATCCGTTCCGCTTATAAGAAGTTGTGATAATGCTAGTGTCTCTGCAAGCGCCGTATTTTAAAGCCCCTGAGATAAAAACGCAAATACATAATTTTATAGCGGTGATAGCCCAGTGGCTTAGAATTCGACCTCGAATCGAGGGGTCCGGGTTCGAATCCCAGAGGCACGCACCAATGACTTTGTAAAAAAGTTATGTGCGATTTATAAAATTAAATATCACCTGCTGTTACGGTGAAGGAAAACATCGTGAGGAAACCTGCATGCCTGAGAGTTCACAAAAAAAAAAGTTCTCAAAAGGTATGTGAAGTCCACCAACCCGCAGTAGGCCAGCGTGGTGGACTAAGGCCTACATCCCTCTCATTGTGAGAGGAGACCCGACCCTGTAGTGGGTCATTAATGGGTTAATGACATGACATGACATAATTTTATGTGCTAAAATTACGTCTTCTACCTAGTTCCTTAATACTTAAACTTTTAGTTACTGTCAAATGTCCATTAATACAAGGTGGTCATTTGTCATACATAATAATAAATTATAATTATTTTAAATATGAAATTCAGGTAACCTCAAAACGTGGCAGAAAATCACAATCAAATAAATAGTATGTCTAAGATATTAAGTAACCCTGGGGGCTTATTCTGTATGACCATTCAGATTTCGTGCCGATATCGTGTGTCATTCAACCGTATGTCATTTTATGAACTCGGCAAGACAAGGAACCTTAATGTCTTTTCTATAAGGCACACAATAGATTGTGACGATATTTGACTTTTAAGCCTTTTTTGACTTTTTATCACGGGCAAGACACGACATTGCCGCGATACGAGTGTGAATGGTCATACAGAATCGGGCCCCAGAATAGAAAATATTGCCTGGCTAATTTTATCACTGACTTCTACAATTTTCAGTAAGTTATAATCTCCCCAATCCAACAAAATTTCAAGCATTTTCCTAATTAAGATATTTTCCTGAATAATATGAATATATCTATTTTCATACAATATGAAGTAGATACAGATTTATTAAAATATTGGTTTATTAAAATACTTAAATTTTGAAGCAATATGAATTATCAAAAACATCCAACAAAATGAATGTCCAATTTAAGTATTTTATTAACCAACTTGTTTCATATTGTATCTTTGTATAAAACAAAGTTAAACTTATATTCAAGACTTTCTCAAATTATTCTATACAAAAAAACTGATTTTACATCATCTGGATGGATGATATAAAATTGCGGAATATAAAAAAATATTCACAATAATATCAGATATGATAATTATGAAAATGATGAAATTGTTTACTCACAAATTTGCCACCTGTATTTTTTCAAGTAATAGTAATGCCACTATTTTGTGTCATGATGTCATGATGAGTATAAATATTGAAGCATTGCAGTATTTCAAACAGCCCATCTTGTAACAATGTATGAATGGATTTATTGCACCTATCTATTTCTTTATTTATTGCGTAATAAATTTATTATAATAGGCGGCCACATAAAGGAATATAATATGACAACATAAGTCTATGTAAGATAAAAGCGATAGCAATAGTGGTTATTTAATAACCAATAATAGGATAATAAGCAATAATAATTTATAATATACACCAGAGAACAAACAATAATATTAAAATTAACTATAAATATATTTTGGTTATTTCAATGGTTTGTTTCGGCTTTCCCATTGCAATTGCCATTCTGACTGAGATGAGTTTTCTGTAAAGCCTTCATAATAGCAATCTCTTTTTGTTCCTTGCGAGTATTTCGAACTTCAAATTCAAGTCGATGACGAATTATTCTCTGTACGATGTCTTCCGTCGTCATGGTGTTGCCTGAACTTATAATCTAAAAATAGAAACTCTTATTTATTTTTTGACACTGCAGCTGTTTTACAGGCATTTATTTGCAATTGTGTGCAAGTGTGAAAATTATATTAAAAGGGGTCAGATTATTAAATTCCATTAAAATAAATAAATACCTTAAAGCACCCCCGCTGTTTCGGAACCATATATGGATCAGATCCGTCAGAGTCTTTAGCGATGGGCGTGAGGCCGTGGCACACGACGCTAACTCGAAAATGATCCATCAGTTCCGCAGTCACACTGTATGGGGCGCCGATTACAACTTCATGGACATACTGGAAATACCAAAATTAAGAATAAATGTAATTATTGGTTCATTAAAATATTGGTGAAATATCCTTAAAGCTATGGTGTATATGCATAAAGGGTGATGACCTACGGTGCCGAGACGTGGTCCTTTACTATGAGCCTAATCCACAAGCTCAGAGTCGCTCAGAGGGCAATGGAGAGAGCTATGCTTGGTATTTCTCTACGAGACAGAATCAGAAATGATGAAATCTGTAGAAGAACGAAGATGACCGACATAGCTCTCACAGTTTGCAAATTAAAGTGGCAATGGGCTGGGCCACATCGTTCGCAGGACTGACAACCGATGGGGAAAAAAAGGTCCTCAAATGGCGGCCACGTTTAGGCAAAAGGAGCACAGGCCACCTTCCGACCAGGTGGACTGATGACCTGAAGAAGACAGCGGAAACCGTTGGATTCAGAGGGCCCAGGACCGAGTGGATTCGATTAGGGGAGGCCCATGTCCAGCAGTGGACTGCCAAGGGCTGAAAGGGAGGAAGGAAGGATCCTTAAAGCGGTGATGGCGCAGGTCTGCACTAATAAATTTGTAGATGGAGTAAGGTTATGTGGTGGCCTAAGGTGTACAATAGTGTCCATATTATACACAAAGAATAATCTATAAGGTATATAAAAGTAGCTAAGAATAATATAAATCTCCTACCTTACAAGCTAGTACAGAGAGCACTCGTTCATGGAGGTTCATTATGGGATAATTGGAGCCCTTGTAGCGATTGACTTCGAGGTCGGTATGCAAGCCCACTATGAGAAAGTCGCCCTGTGCGTGAGCTGCCTCCAGGAAATCTAAGAGCCCAACGTGAAAGAGATCGAAGGCTCCCGCTACGTACACCACCTATGAAAAACAGAAGCGTTTGGCTTATTTAAATGAATAATTAAAATTCGGCAAGTGCTTGTCGTCATTAAGCACCTATATTACATAACCAGATAGTATATTCTGGACACTCCGGTGCTACAGAATTTATCCCTTAATAACTATTTGCAGTTTTTTGTCAGTTTTTACCATAAATCTACTTATAGTTTCGTAGCAGTTCGAATGAGCAGTTGATAAATTTACCGATTGGTCTGAACAAATGTGCAAAAAGGTTTGTAACATAACATAGATAAGACAGATTGACAGGATGAAATTGTAAGGACTTCGTTTTTGTCATTTGCCTAAACAACATAGAAACTAGAATGGTTTAAAAATATAGTTAGCTGTCTTTGAAACCCTTTTAAACGTCTTACTCTTTAACTAACAACTGATTGGAATACAATGGAACTAGTTAACACTTTTATGTACTAAAGCACATAGGTAACGAACGTTCAGATGTTTTGTATTCTTATTTATCAAGCAAGATTAGTACGACCGTAAACCGGTCTGCTGACCTTTCTAATCTTAGACGTTAATTGCCATAAAATAAATTGTAAATGATATTGTGTTCAAAATATACTATATTGCTCTTTGTATCCCTATTACGAAGACCGAATTTCAGTCGGCGTAGGTGGTGTTTGGTCACTAAGCTGTCATGTTACAGAAGACATACAAGTAGAAGAATGTAGGTAACAAAAACATTTATACCTAAATATAAAAAAAATGAAACGAGACAGAGGTGGCACAATATGAAATGGTAATAGACCAGTGGCTAAGAATTCGGCTTATTACACGAGGAGGACGGGTTCATATCCCAGTGGCACGCATAACTTTTTGTAAAGGCCAAGTGTATGATTAGGGCTGTTACTAGCTGTGTAAATGCATATTAGTTGGGAACGATTATGATTTAGAATAAGAGTACTAGAGCGGTGATAGACCAGTGGTTTAGAAATCGACCTCGAATCCCAGACGCACCAATGACTTTGTAAAAAAAGTTAAGTATGTGCGCTTTATAAAATTAATTATCAACTGCTGTTACGATGAAGGAAAACATCGTGAGGAAACCTGTATGCCTGAGTTCACAAAAAAATGTTCTCAAAGGTATGTGAAGTCCACCAACCCGCACTACGCCAGCGTGGTGGACTAAGGCCTATATCCCTCTCATTGTGAGAGAAGACCCGACCCAGTAGGGGATCATTAATGGGTTACTGAGAATATTTCGTTATAAAAATGTACGCGACCCACTCACTGCAGGCCACGCACGCATTACTGACGAAGAATTTATAAAGAAATTATAAAGAAGTATGAAGCATGCAGGTTTCCTCACGACTGTGTCCTTTATTGTGCGTTTCCTTTTCTATTAATACAATACAATCGTAGTTATGGCTCATTGATTACAAGTTACACTAAAAGTTCTTGGAGGCTAAGTTTAATTGGTGCTCGCAGTAGTTTGAAGATCGAAGGTCGTTAGGTCAGGGTCATTCGGATAAAAAGAATTTTGAATAGAGTTCCGCGTTGCGCACTTTGGAATTTACGTAAGCGTTCAAGAGCCTCTCAAACAAGAATAGTGAGACAAAAATAAAATACAATGGTATAGGTTAAACTTTATGCATAAGTTCATTATCCTCAACCCTTGAACAGACAAAAGCGACAAAATTATCCCATCGAATGTAAAATCAATCAGTGGGAACTCAGGTTTTATCTTATTATTTATGAAATGCTACCTGTTGTATAACTGAATCAATAAGTAGTTAGGTGTAGATGTTATCACATCATGAATTGTTCTTATCGTAGATGTAAGTGACGTCATGCCTAGCAGTTCTATTTAGTACTATCGTATTGTTCCACTTATATGGGCTGGAAAGGGAAAGTGAAATCGAGATAACCATTAACAACCATTAACCATTTGTTAATGGTTGTTAATGGTTAATGGTTGTTAACACTACCGCAGTAACTCGATGCATAAACTGTTGTTTAAACTGTTGTTTATGCATCGAGTTACTGCGGTAGTGTCGTGGGGACGCTCCTGAAGACTATCTTCCGATACCTCATAGAGACTTTTGTATCCTAGGAACACCTGGTTTTTTTATTTGTTTTGTCACGTAAGAACAAAGTTTTTTTGTTTACAGCACCCTCCCCGCTAGTCAACCAAAGATGATAGCAATATAAGTGTGATTTAAGTGAATTTATTATATTAATATAATAATATACACGTTTGCCCCTTAAACACAGTAAAGAAGTTAATTAAAAATGGCAAAAAATATACAATACAATCAGACCAGAAAAACTTTAAAAGCTAGATAATACAAACGTGTTTAGGTAAATGTAGCTTTACTTGTCATGTTGTATAATTATCTGATCGATTTTATTATTCATGCAATGATTTCATGTGCAGCGCATGTGCATAGCATTGTCTCACATATTTATAGGTACTTTCGTTGGCGACGAACGACTTATATTTGGGCATAAATCTTTCTTGTTCTTAAAACGGCTTTAGCACTATACATTATTATATAATATACTAACCATTAAAAAGCTGTTGACAAAACCATAAAAGTTTGTATGTTTCTCGCACAATCGATCTAAGTTTAATCTTTTGAGTTTAATGCCAACACGTGTTTTACGTCCAGAATTAAAAAGAACCATTCCCTACGTAGTTTATTTGAGAAAAGTTTAAAAAAAAGGTTAAATATTTCAGATAATTTGTCTGGTTTTAACATTTTGTAGAGTGCGTTGAGGTAAGATCGTGAATGGGGTAAGAACGTATAATTTAAATATCTACCGAATTTGTGTTTATTTTTTTATACTGGAAACAGTGCGAGACTCCATTTTGTTTTGTTACTCCCGTGAGTCCACATCGGTGGGTTCGTCGCGTCGGTCGTGTGTCATGGCTGTTCACAAGTCACGTAATTTGAAAGATTTTCGAGATAAGATCGGATATTTTCTTTTTATAAACCTTATGTTATTAGCCACTTGGGTGATTTTAGAGGGTAGTCCGGTCTTTCCCCTACATCGTCCGACCTTTCCCAGTTCCCATGTTTTTTTAAATGTATGTCCGTACTTTAAACTCGCATAACTCAGCAGTCGTTAAGTCTGTGCAAACGAAAAAATATTTTTGTTATAGCTTGTTTATTGATCATTATCAGTTTTTAATTTATTTTATTACGCTGGCTGGTATAGATTATGAGAAAAAAAACAATTGCCAACATCTTACGAATGCAGCTAAAAAACCATTTGAACTTACCCCAACGCACCCTACCTATATGTCATACATAAATAAATATGAGTAGTGTGAAGATTTTATAATTGTGTGTTGATTATTGTTTACTACAAAGTCATTTAATACAATAGTATGAAGTTTTTACTGCTTGATTGTATAATTTGAATGAAACAATTATTTAATTAATTTATTGCTTGTGATAGATTATTATTACCACAACATTGTTTATAAAATTTAAATTAATAATAAAATCAAGTTAATAATATTTATTATATATAATCACTTAAACTGATTAAGTTAATATTTAAACCAAGCAGGTATATGAAAATGTGATACCATTCAATCCAAAAGAAAGAAATTCTAATTCCAAATATATAAATAAAGTATTTTAAAATATTGTGGATTAGTGTTGACACTCTTTTTCACAGATATATGAAAGAGTTTAGGTAAATCACAACAAACCTTATCACTGGGCTTTGGTGACAGACCACTACTGAACTGGATAATTTTCTGAGTAGTTGGTAAAAACTGGGAGCAGCCAGTGTATGGTGATCTCGCCGTGGAGTCTGTCCCCAGGTTTGATGAGTGTTCAAAAGCTACTGAGTATTCTTTGTCACCTCTCCTGAAATCAAATAATTTCCTAAGTGTAATATTTTATAAACATCTAAAAAGATGGATACAAAATGAGATGTTATTAAATGTAGTTACAAAACTAGCTATCAGATTATTATGAAAAATTTAGTACTAACTCTCTGTAATCTCTCTTTATCTCTCTACTTTCTATATAAACTAAACAACTTATTACAATTAAATGACAACTTTCTACTTTTTAATCCCATATGTATATCTTTTTAAAGATTATGATGTTTCTACATCATGATCTAAGCTACCCATCTACCCTTAGCTAAGCTAATTGTCAAAGCTACTCAAATATTTTTTAATTAAATTGTCATTAATGTTTTCAATGGATTGTAAGGCAGTATAATAATGCAAATACCACAGGTCAGGATTCAGTTAGTGCAAATAAACAAGCATAGAAAAAAGGTTATTACTTGAAATGCTCCCTCGTTAGTAATAACATTCTTCCAACCAGATCTGTTGTGGAAACACCAGCAGTCCTCTGGACCTCCCTAAAATTCAACAATTTAAAAAGTCATGTACCTACTAGACCTTATTGTCATACAATTTATGTGTTTGTATACTAAAAATATTGGTAATTGACAAATAAGACTGGTGTACAAAGTTTAAACTTGTCACACAAAAACTTATATTATTTTGATTTATATGGCCACCTAACAGTGGCCATGTATATGAATGCAAAAAAGGAATGTCAGTTTACATTGGACACATAAATTACATGTTGAGCAACAGAGTCACACATATTAAAGAGTATTTACATGTTCTATTTTTTGTGAAAGAAATATCTGGGCACTGAAATCGCACAGATAGGAAGAGCAAGTCCTGGAGAATACTCTATCACAAAGTTCCAAAAACAAGTGATTGTTTTAATATTAAAAATAAATTACCTGTATCTACCAGCTGTTTTTACTAAATGATATGTATCTATTCCATCTGCAGTCACTGTGATGTCATCTAAAATATAAAACAATTTATTATGACAAAAATAAACTATAATTAATATACTGCATAAAATATTATCCTCATGTTATTGTAGTCAAAAAATAAAAAATTAATCGTTTTAAGACATTTTTTGTTTTTTATTTCTTGCATTTCCTTTTAGGGTGGGTTCAACAGTGTTTCCACTGAGACGGAGCTGGGTGGTGTCTCAAAATCTCCACTACAGCAGCAGTAAAAACAATGTGATAGGTAAATTCAGTGGAAACATATAAAATTGTAATTTAACCTGGTAGAAAAAAAATATTTGAATTGAAAACTAAACATATCCCACCTCCATGTACACAAAAATCACACTGGTACTTGTCTAAGGTTTCCAAGGTAGTGACATAAGGAGCGCCCTCCACCACTTGATCAACCCATTTGATGGCCCGCACCATCTTGTATCTCTCCTCTTGAGTGAACACAGGAGGACCTTTGTGCTTAGATATTTCCTCATCTGTGTGAACCCCCACAATCAACACATCGCCTAATGCTTTCGCCTGTCTCAATGAGTTAGCATGACCAAAGTGAACCATGTCATAGCTGAAAATTTTTATATTTCATTACGTAGATCGAATTCAAAAAAATACTAGTATGATTGGATGATGTACGATGTAAGTAATCAACAAAAAATTATTAAACTAGCGCGCTTGCCCAAAAATGTCATAAGTAAATAAAAACGATCGGTAAATCATGAGCGTTGTTTAGGTTTTAATAACCCGGTTTCCCGGACGGAAATAACCTAAAGTTACTTACAAATCTTGCAATGGGCCGCACTGAAATATTGAAAATCATACTCACCACCCATCACACCACACTCTTATTTGGTTTTTCTTTTCGTTTTTATGATTTTCATTACTCATGATTTGAAGTTCCTATGTCAAATATTGGCTAATAAGTACTAATAAATCACTGGCGTATAAATAGTTTGGATTAACAAAATAAATAAAAATCAACAGCTTCCACTCAAACGACGTTCCTGCTTGAATAAATATTTTTAACTGACTTTATTTCTTTCTGTTCTGGTTCTGGCTCCCGCTCGATGGCTTCTACTGAGCTGTGCACTGAGCAGTGTTGCCAACTCCACATGACAAAAAGTATGTTTGAAAAGTAGCTAGAAGTCGCTAAATGATCTCAGTAGACTGAACCCTAACCGAATTTGATTTACTTATACAATAATATTTAAATCGTCATAAAACAATTGAAAATTATAAAAACCAACAATTTAACAAACGAAAAGTTAAGAAAATTTATACTAAAAAAGACATAAAATATTACAAGACATCGCCACCGAATGAAATAATAACAATTTTACAAATAAAAAGTCAAAATTTAATACCTACTATTTAGTAATAGTTCCGTTAAGGTGGTAGTCCACCTAATAATGAAATTAGGAAATTAGATAATTTATACTCTCTTATGACAAGAGTCTCTCTCACTCGGCTACAAGTTCGAAAAAGACAGATTTCTCAGACAGTTCCTTCCTAATATAGAGAAGAAAGAAAGAAGAAAGATTTCTGGCCTGAAATGTTGCCATATTTTAAGAAGATGGTACTTAATATTTATTTTATTATTTAAGAAAAAGTCCTTGAAGTCGCTAGATAATTTTTGTCGCTAAACAGAAAATTTAAGCTACTATAGAAAACGAAATGTCGCTAGATCTAGCGACAAAGTCGCTAAATTGGCAACACTGCTGAGTCTGCTGACTTTCAGATTTCAGACGGTAGGGTAGGTAGAGTGACCTGTAGACCTTTCACTCTTTCAGTCACACATTGTACTTTGTAGGGATGTTCGAATTCGATGTTCTATCCGTATCGATACTTAAATGGATCGCTACAATGGCATTCGATATCCAATTGATATTTAAATCGGATAGGATTTATACAAATGCATGGAGGATCGAATCGAAGAAATCATAATTATTATGGAATGAACTTTTAGTATATATAATATTATTATCTAATTGCTAAGGATCATGCCTAAATTAGTGGCAAATACCATCAAATTTACTGTTGACATAAATAAAACAAGTGTTGGTATCGTTTTATCGATCGACACATGGATCGATACACTATGTAACGATCCATCGCGATCCAAAATATCGATACACGGGAATTGTATCGAAATCCCTACTCCAGACTCAGTGACAGTGTCTCAGAGTAGTCAGAGTACTCAGACTACAGTACAGACTCCTTTTTACTCACCCCCCTCCTCCGTCCGTGCTAATATGGTTCGTCTAGTCCAGTCAGATATTGACATTGACACTGACAACCTGCCCATAGAGATAAGGTTGTATTGAACCTGCCAGCATGGTCTAGAATTCTAGATAGTGTTAATTTCACAAACTAAAAACATACAAAATATAAATATATAAATAAATATAAATATTGTGGGACAACTCACACCTGGCTTTCTTATCCCAAAGTAAGCTGTGAGCTTGTGTTATGGTAACCAGATAGCTGATAAACATACATATATATATTTTTAAATACATACTTATACATAGATAATTTACACCCAGACACAGAACAAACAAGAACAAACAAACAAACAAAATAAAAGCACAACGCCAGCTACATAATCTCCACAAACTAATTCGGGGTATAATATTACTAATCGTGAAATATGCTCACAAAATTAAAAAGTTGAAATTAGGTAACAACCAAAATAAACAATAAAGATTCGTGAGAAAAAAAAAGTAAATCCATTAATCGTGTATTATGTAATCTGTAATACAAGTTATTTAATAACATACCTACATTTATATGTTTTTACCTACCTATTGTTCTTGTATTATGTTATTAGTCCTTTCTGTATTCTGAGTTATACAGTTAGAATTATTATTGTATTAGCGATAAAAATTAATGCGTTTTTATAACCGGTTTTGCAACTTGCAATAATTTGAATGAAAGAACGTATCTGCCTTACATACCTATTCATATAAAAAGGAACATCACCATGAATACAAATGCTTGGAACTAATAGTAACCGAGGAAAAGGGATTAAGGTCTAAATTATGAGATCCATGTTTTACAAATTCAACTCATGATGTGGGAATTCCATTAAATACGTATGGTTTTAGAACACAAAAATATTATAAGTATCTCAATATTTATTCGTCGTTAACATGCTTAGCATATTTGTAATATTTTAATGAGTCACATATTCTCATGCACCCCACACTTGGAAGGCGTGCATTTATCTAATCGTAGCGCTGTACCAAGGCAAATTACTTAATTTTATTGGTCCAGTCATATCACGCCACCACTGATGACGACTACCAGACGATTTTGTAATTACATAAATTAAATTTATTGGACACTATTGCGAGGAAGGGTTACGGAAGTTATCGGATCTTGTGAATCCGGTATAGGACAATCACATTGTGCTCAGGTCAATAAATAAAGCTTTTAATTTTGTTAATTTTTATGTATTTATAGTAAAGTCCACTGTTTTTAAAAACAGGCTCTGGATGCCAATAAATGGATACTGGATTAATAGATGGGGTGTCTTTCTAATACTGCTTAAAAACCTGACTTTTAACAATTTTGAAGATTTGGTATTATTTTTGCAAAGAGGATAACTTAATCTTTAGCATCGGACACTCCTCCATTTGTTATAGCAAACGTGGCCTCACTCTCCGGTAGATCTGGTGAATCGTAAATCTTAGCTATCCTATTTTCCCCGCGACCCTTCCTCAGAGCAATCCTCGTTGTGGAGGCATGAGCCAGTATGTTGCCACCTATTGGTTTTTTGGGATCCGCTTGAAAAGTCAGCGTAGCTCCTGGATCTGAAGTCATTTGATTTGTTATAAAAACTGCTACGTTATATTCCTCAGATATCTGTAATGGATGAGTTCACATAAATATAGACTTTATGACCAAACAATCTGTTGCATATAATATAAGTCTTACAATCGTCTAAGCGCTAGCAACACAATTCAAAAATGTTAATTAACGTTGTATTGAAAGATTGATAGTCCAAATTATTAGGCCGGATTTTCATATCTAATCACCGCAACAAATCGATCTTCTAAGTAGCCTAATTTTATTTTGCTACTTCGCTATATAAAATACGTCAAACAGTAATCAATAACTACAATAGAGTCGCAGCTTTAAACGTGACTTTGACTGTTTTATCTTATCTTTAACCCCTCGTTCGGGAGACTCCCGGATGCTTGGGTGAATAAAATAGTTCACGATTGAACATACGACATTTATAGGTACATATCTTCTATACCTACATAACCATGATCAAATCACACAAACTAAATGTAAGCAAAGTGGGGAGTTTTTTTTGTTATAATAAGCCACTTTTGTTAACTGATGCTTGTAATGTGTGTGCTTAAACTGATGTTATATACCTATGTGGCAGCGTTGCCAGTTTTTTGGCAAGTCGGGATTTTGGAATTTTTTGATTGAAAACAGCGGGATTCTTTCAATTTCTTTGCGTCGAAAGCGGGACATAGTAAAAAAACGTATATAGGTAATTGTCATGTCAGTACCCATTAATGACCCACTACAGGGTCGGGTCTCCTCTCACAATGAGAGGGATGTAGGCCGTCGTCCACCACGCTGGCCTACTGCGGGTTGGTGGACTTCACATGCCTTTGAGAACATTTTTTTTGTGAACTCTCAGGTATGCTGGTTTCCTCACGATGTTTTCCTTTACCGTAACAGCAACAGCAGGTGATATTTAATTTTATAAATCGCACATAACTTTTATTACAAAGTCATTGGTGCGTGCCACTGGGATTCGAACCCGGACCCCCCGATTTGAGGTCGAATTCTAAGCCAACCGGCTATCACCGCTTTTATAGGTAATTAGAAGTTTTCAAATATTTATCTTTTTATTTGAATTAAAATTACGTTTACATGATTGTGTGCGTATTGCGTGCATGGTCGAGTTATCTCCGAAAAGCTGCACTAAGCTGAGGCTGTCCCGCGCGAGACATTTAATCGCCCAAATCGCCAAAATCGGGACGTCTGGCAACGCTGCTATGTGGTCACATCCTTCGCAGGCTTCTGCTTTTCGAGAGCCTATTGTAGTTCTCTGGCAACTAAACGAAAGACGCTTAAAGGTTTTTAAATTCCCTTCTATATTTATTGTCAACGTTTGATTACTCTTTACTTTAATGTTGTAAGAACATAATGCACTATAGATGTTGATTGTTGTTTGTTTGTTTAATTACTCTCTCGGTAAATGCCGATGCAATCATTGACACGTTTAAGTTATCGCTACGCATGGTAATGAATTAAATAATACTTACTGACCTTTTGCAGTCTGGACAGAACTTGTGCTAATTTCTGTTGCCTGTCCGCCAGCTCGCCGCGTCCTGAAAAATCTACTCGGAATAATGCCATAATGGAATCAATTATCAACAACTTGAATACCCCAGCCTCTTCGTGGAACTTCGCAGCGACGAAATCTAAAAGTTCAGCCTGGAAAATATCATTAAGTATTTGATTTTGAGCGGAGAAAAAGATGTTAATGAGAACTATTTGTCGCATATTGAAAAGTTTCACTAGTTCTACGAGTTTCACCTGATGTTCTGAAGTATACGCTCTTGCATAGAGTACATTGTCAAGCACAGCATTCTGGTCCAGGTTAAATCTATCTGCGATTGGTCTCAGCCTGTCAGGACGACTGATGGTAAATTATTAAGGAAATGTATGAGCAGGCAATTTAAATTAAAAGCAAAATTGGTGGGATGATTAATATACAGCATTCATTACCTACGTAAAGAACAAGTCCTTATGTGGTCGGATTAGAATAGCAGTGATAACTCAGTGGCTAAGCTAGTGCTAAGGAAGGTGGTAATCTAAAGGTCTGGGTTCGAATCCAGTCTAATTGTAACTGCAATTACTGCAATATTTACTATAAAGACTATTGAATATCTTCTTCTCTTCTCTTTCTTATATATAAAATTCTCATGTCACAGTTTTAGTTACCATACTCCTCTAAAACGGCTTGACCGATTTTTATGAAATTTTATATGCATATTCAGTAGGTCTGATAATCGGCTACTGTCTATTTTTCATACCCCTAAGTGATAAGGGTTGTCCACACCCAACATTTTTATTTTATTTTTTGGACAATTTTTTTATTTTTATTTTTCAACAATGTGGCATCAAAAAATACATACAACCCTAAATTTTCATCCTTCTATCACCAACCCCTTATTAGTCGATTTTTAACGCTCGATACCTTATAATATACCTATGGCAAAAAAACGTTTGCGGGGTCAGCTAGTCATTAATATAAAAGGATACAACGTGTGTTCCGTATCTAGAAACATGACTTTCCCGCCATGATAGCCAGAGGAGTTTGGTATTTGCGTGGTAACGCACAGTGTATGCGACAATTGCGTCTTTCCGGTACGAAACTCTCCAAAGACTTCTGTAATGGCCATCGACTCAATGCCGCCTGCCAAAAGCTTACTGAAAATTATGAGTAAAATTAACCAATTTACATCTTCCCATATGACAGCGACATACTTATTTTTCTGTTGTTTTTGTTAAGTAACTATATGAATCATATTATGTCACGCAGAGAAAATTTATCAAATCAGAATAATAGTTCTAACCTCTGTCATCGCGTTTAAACTACTTTAGACATAGATTTCGATTATCTTTAGTTAATACGGCATATGTTAATAAAATCAAAGACGCTGATGTCCTGATGTGACAGGCAATTAAAATAACTAATGAAACTAATTTCTAGTAAGAGCATCTAAAATATTTTGTTTCTAGTTTCCACGTCTTTATTGATACCTTAAGCAGTAATAAAAGAAGAGTAGGGGTCATAAGGATAAAGGAGAAGAAATAACTTTCGTATTTTAATACTTCACAATGTTTTAATAATAAATTCATATCTAATAAATAAAATGGGCTTACTCTAACTCGCTACTTCCAGTACTGATTTTGAATACTAGTTTACGTCGATCGCTCACTTCTAACGCGGTCATAAATCCAAGCGTAACGACCTTTAGACAAGCTTCTTTAATTTTCTCTACTTTGGTGTCCGAGAATCCTTTAATGTTACATAGTTTTTTCTTTGTGGACATTTGAATACCTTTAATGGTGCAGATACCAGCACCCTTTAACTTTTTTATATCCGCTACATTGATACCATGTTTTTGTAAAATATCAACATCTTGGAAAAAACTCTCTTCCTCGTCATTTTCAGAAATATTGTCATCAAGTGACTGGTCGATCATTGTATTTTATTTAGGTTTAAAATACTATAATAGTATTTAAATCCAAACCAACAAATGTTTGTCTGCTAAAGGATTAGGAAGGAAAGGAATTAAAAATTAAAATATTGGCATTTGGCGCGAATGGAAAAGTTTTTAAAATTTCTTTGTTGACTTAGATTCCAGCATTTTAACTATCAAAGATTGACACTATAAAAATAATAATATATTTTTAAAACATTAAATTATTATGGGGTTCCATAGGTCACGTTTAATAAGTAATTATACTAAAAAAGATATGGTTCCATTATTTTACTGTTATTCTTAATGGCGGCACGATTATGAGATAATTTCGTCTAAAAATATTAATAAGAATAATTTCTCATGTTGTTATTAAACTATCAACCTAACGCAAATTCGCACTAAGGCTGCGTTTACACCAGAGATGTGCGAGGATGCGTAGCGAGGGATTTGTTTTTGAAGAGCTTCATTTACCACTTTCCCTAGCCTCGCTTAGCACAGCTGGTGGCCAAACAAGTGAGAGAGTGTGCGAGAAGTGTTTTACGAGGGAGGGATGTGTTGCGAGGAATGTGTTGCAAGGAATGAGTTCCGAGGTTTGCTGCCAGTCCATAGACGGTGTTTGTTGGAAGTAGATGTGCGTATTTTTATGTGGATAATTGGAAAAAGAATCCACATCCTCGTACTACTCATTTTCCTCGCACAAGTTTGGTGGAAACGCACATTTTCCTAGCACAGCCTTGGTGGAAAAGCAGCCATTAAAGACGGATTCTAGAATCTTAAATTTTAACATCCACCAACCCGCACTAGGCCAGCGTGGTGGATTAAGACCTGCACCCTTCTCATTGTGAGAGGAGACCCGACCCTGTAGTGGGTCATTAATGGATACTGACAAATTTTAACAGGAATTAAAATGACAAATAAGGCATTGCACCTCATGTCATGTAATATATTTAGGCAAAAAGCCAGGAGTCTTTGCGATTTTAAAGCGTCTATGATTCTTCCAAGATTCTTCTTTTGAAGTGGGTGGTAAACGTACCAACTTTAAGTAGGCGGTTTTTAAGATTGCGAACTTACTCGGCTCGACGTCGGTGACACAGGTAAAGTGTTCACAGTTCATTGCGATGTCGGCGACAGAAGACGGATTGTATTATTTAGGAATTATGTCATACTTGTATAATAATATGCCATCAGAAACATAACTTGTACATATAAGGATACATTTACATGGATTTCACAACTTTTTACGGTAAAAGAATCTGGCAGAGAATGGCATCTCATTTCTTTTTGTGTTGTCAATCTAACTGCAAACGTAACTTGGTAATCCTATATATTTGTATGGGATTATAGTCATTTATTCAGTTGATGTATCTAGAAAACTGGACCGAAATTAATACACTAAACACTAATTGTGTTTTAAATTTGAAGCTTCTATGTCTGCTAGAAGTACTTCAGAATTTTGATGATCGCCCAGTTAGTCAGTGACAAAATCATGAAACTTTGACCAGTCATAATTCGTATTAAAATACTGGTTCAAATTGAATGAAATTTGAAGTATACCGAGGTTATACAATGCCTGCCTGGGTACTAAAAATTCAGGCTTCTAGTTTTATCCACAACTAAGTTACAGGGGGTTGAAAATGGCCTAAATTGCTTCGAGAAAAGGATGGTACGACCGTGCCGCTTTTTTGCTCGACTTGGCGATGGCATTGCCGTGCCCCCAGATATAATTATAATATATTGTCTTTGGACAAAGGTTTTTTCCGGAAAGCTTCTATAAACTCGGTTAGCAGTTCATGCGAATAATTTCGGAAATCATTCATGTATAAAAATTTCTGAATCAAAATTAACAAAAATTATAAAATCAAACAATATAGGCGTTGCGCATCCACGGACTGACAAAACAAAATGACGGCTCGCGGCTCGCAGTGCTGCCACACGTACGAGTGCAGGCGCTTTACGAGTAACATTTCAAACTTGTTGGATCGCGAGCGTACAGGTACTCGGCGGTTATAAAGTACGCGTACTTAGAGTGACACACCAGCGAAAAAGGTCGTCGAACCACAAGCTCGCTCGCGTGTCAGTATAACAATTCTCATATACAATAACAATTGTCAGTAATTGTCAAACTAAAAGTATATGCTTATATGATGCTTATGCTGTCTGCCGATCAGATTGACTGACTTGAATTGAAGTGACTGACTAGTGACTACTTTGACTATAGTCATATTTAGATGAAGCCAACTGACAGTAGCTAATGTCACTTTGTAAAATAATGTTGCCATATTTAAAGTAATAGTGATGCGCTCAGTTCTTGAATGAACAATGAGTCTGAATAGTTAATAAATTTCAAACTATTAAATAATATTATTTCTATATTACAATAAAATTGTATATAAGTGCTTTGATATATTTTGCTATAATATGTAATTACAATCAGTTTTTTGATGGCTTATTACAAAGCGCGGCGCGGCGACTAGTGCCAATACAGATCAACGCCGCGCGCTTCAGTCGCCATCTTGTTTGTAATTCGGCTTCTAACCTCTTGTCTGATAGCACGAATGTTTTTTCTGCGCTCTGTTTAGTTATTGTTTTTGTTATGTTTTTCGTTACGTTGTGTTTGTGGTAATTGTTGTGTTTATTTGTTGCTATATTGTTTCATACAAACGATATGGATCCTCAACCAAGCACGTCAAGCCAAAGCTAAAACATATTCGTCGAAAACTCGTTGATATGTACAAAGCACGACTCCGATATCGGCAATTCGGCACACTAACTGTGTCACAACACTATTTTTATTTCATCAAAAACTGACAACACAGTAAACGTCAGTTGACTTTTCTAATTATACGAGTACGACTATAGGCGACAGGCGTCACTCCCGCAGGACCCGCATCATTCGTTTTCGTTTCGTTGTTTGGAATTGAATAATAAATAAAATAATGTATGTTCATTGAACTAACCCCTTATTATTCTGATAAAATTTGTGATTTGTTTCTACGAACCTAATAATAAGTTTCTAAATTCCCGGACACAGATTTAAGTGAGAGGTCCTGAAAAATGAGAATTGCTATAGAAGGATGTGCTCACGGCGAGTTAGAAAAAATATACGAGTGTATAGAAGCAATTCAAGATAGAGAGGGAATAAACATTGATTTGTTAATTTGCTGTGGTGACTTCCAGTCTGTACGAAATCAAAATGATATGCGGGCCATGGCAGTGCCCCAAAAATATCAAGATATGCGTACTTTTTATAAGTAAGTAATTTGTTTACAATGTTACTTTGATTTTCTTCTGTAGACTTAGGTCAATATAATTAACTGTTTGTTGTATAGGTATTATAGTGGTGAGAAAATGGCTCCTATTTTAACATTATTTATTGGAGGTAACCATGAGGCATCCAATTATTTGCAAGAGTTGCCCTATGGAGGATGGGTAGCTCCCAATATCTACTACATGGGTAGAGCTAGTGTTGTACAGTTTGGAAACCTTAGGATTGGAGGTATTTATTGTTCATAATAATTTACAGAGTATTTATAAGTAATTGAACATCAGAAAAATAATATAAAACAATAATCTTTTGTATAGTATGCTCAATTGCTTCTATATCTATACACCATGTATCAATATTTATTTGTGAGCGGATGGCAATTGGAACGATATTGACACACTCAATAGCTGTCCTAGTCATAAGTCATGTCCAATTGGACCTTGTCATACTGCACTATAGAGTAAGTTTTATTTACTTTTAAAAGAGTGCTGGGAGTTTTTTTCCCACCTGCTTTTTTCTCCCAGTCTACTTTTGCCTGAGGGGCGATCAAAGCAGATGAATGTAGAATGTATAATTTATCTGTATGACTTTCATTAAGTGTGCACTAATTGTACCTAATAATGAATAAAAGATTTTGATTCTTGACTTTTTTGACTGCAATGTTATATGTTTTAATTGAAAGTAGAAATTTGGGTATCAAGTTTTGTTTATTTGACATAACCTTTGATACTTCAGTTCTGATTATATTAATATAATAATATATATTACTAACGCTTTACACTCATAGCCCCACACTAGGATTCCCTGTGTCGTGGGTGCCATGGACACACACAAGACAAGAACACAACCCAGGCCAGAAACAGATATTCAAATTGACATATAATTAATTTCAGGTTTGTCTGGCATTTTCAAGGGACATGATTATTTACAAGGCCTTTGGGAAAGTCCACCCTACAGCCAAGACTCATTACGGACAGTATATCATGTGAGAGCAATTGATGTCTTCAGATTGAGCCAACTCAAGGAAAAAGTACATGTGATGCTGTCACACGATTGGCCGAGGGGCATTACAAAGTATGGAGATGTTGAAAATTTGTTAAGACGAAAAATGTTTTTAAGGTAAGCCTTCTTTGATCAAATACTAACAGTATTATATAGTTAATTTAGTAAATATTTCTTTTGAACTCCTAATACTCCAATTAGAATTAAAATGTGTTTAACACTTATAAACAATCAGTGTGGCTTGCAAATCTTGCATCACAATGAATAATTGTTGCATCTCCACTGGCTGCACATTAGTGCACTTACACATAAGCTGTCCTAAGTTGAGCATGGTTGAAGTCTATCACGAAGTAGAAAAGATAAACTGCATACACTAACAGTATCTTTATGGCAAGAGCACTATGTGTGTGCATGCTGCTACATGGGGTTGCCATTAAAAATACAGATGTTTTTGCTAGGTGCAATCAAATCTCAAATTATTGTGCTTAGTTGCTGATGTGAATAATGTCTTTAACACTGGTACAGTTAAAAGCAAAAAAATATCTATAAACTGCTCATATCATTAAAACGTGTAGGACTGTTATCTATGTTATAGTCAAAGGTTGATACACATTCTCTTTGCGGAATGATTGATTTTCCTAGGCACGCACCAATAACTTTGTAAAAAAGTTATGTGCGCCATATAAAATTAAATATCACATGCTGTTACGGTGAAGGAAAACATGGTGAGGAAACCTGCATGCCTGAGAGTTCAAAAAAATGTTCTCAAAGGTATGTGAAGTCAACCAACCCGCAGTAGGCCAGAGTGGTGGACTAAGGCCTACATCCCTCTCATTGTGAGAGGAGACCCGACCCTGTAGTGGGTCATTAATGGGTTACTGACAAGTGCCACAGACACACTAAAAGTTAAAATGCTTTCAAATATAAGGAAGTAAGACATTTAATACCTAATTGAAGTTTGACTGGTAAAAGCTCAATTTTATAAAATTGAGTTTTGATGTATGCGCCTGACCAAATTGGTCTCTCGTAGGTTGACGAAAAATCTGTGATCAAAGCCGAAAAATATAATTTATTTGGGCGTTGACGAAATGTTTAAGTCATACCTGAGGATTGACCACTCAAACCTAGGATTGCCTGAGCTTCGAAATTTGCCTATAACATCTATACAAATCTTATGGTTTGTTTTCTAGTGAGGATATTGAAGCAAATCAGCTAGGAAGTCCACCAGCAGAGAAGCTGTTACACTTACTGAAGCCAGAGTATTGGTTTGCTGCTCATTTACATTGCCAATTTGCAGCCATTGTTAAACATGATGATGTTGGTAAAGAGACTAAGTTTCTAGCTTTAGATAAGTGTCTTCCAAAACGGAGACACTTGCAGATTTTAAACATACCAGAAGAGTATGATGGAGACAAGTTGTTAAAGTATGATGCTGAATGGTTAGCTGTTTTGAAAAATACGAATCACCTTTTAAGTGTTAAAAATATGGATTGTCATCTTCCTGGACCTGGAGGAACTGAAAAGTAAGTGTTTGTAAAAATTGTTAATTTATTGCCAAAACATTTTGAAATATTCATTGTGAATCTCCATTATGTGCAAATATTGAAACAGGCTAAGTTAGTAGTAGTTTGCATTTTATCATCAAAAAAATTTTATTTGGGTTTTAACCTTTTGAAATTTTCAATTTTTTTTTGTCGACAAAATGCGGTTTTATTTTCGCTTGTTTCAATGTATAAATGTTTAACTAATTTTCAGCTATGAATTTACACCAACAGTGCAAGAGATAGAAAATGCCATTAAGTTAATGGGTGATTTAATTGTAAAACCTGATAGTTTTGTGAGAACTGCCCCAATTTATAAACCAGGCAACATAAACCGTGAGCAAATGGAGCCAATAATGAATCCACAAACTGTCTCCTTGTGTGAAAGACTAGGAATTGATGATCCACTGCAAGTATTGATGGCAAGATCTGGGAAAACTATGAAAGAACCATGGGAAAAGTCATACACTGCTGTTACTGGGACAGAGCCTACTCAAAACACAGACCCAGCAGTAAACAGTACTCCAGTTAAATGTTCTAAACTCTCTTTACCAGCACCTGTTACACCAGTGGATAATGACAGTCAAGACATAGCACAAAAAACCTCACTCTTTTCACCTGACAGTAGTTGTGTCTCCAGCCTTGATGTCAGTACTTCTGATTGTGGCACACCAGTATCTGTATCTTCTAAAAAAACTTTCAAGAGACGGAATTTGCAAATGTATACTCCAGATGTTGATGAGGTCATTAGAACTGAAACATCAGGATCTGCCTCAGATAGTGACAGCCGAAGATCAACTAAATATGTCTGTAAAAACAATGTGTTATTATAGTATTGACTACGTTTTTAGTTAATTGACTTTCAAAAATGTAATAAGTTGATGTATTTTAAAGTAGATATTTTCGCGTGCTTCAAGCTGGAAGCTGGAAGCGAAAATAAACTTGAGCTGATTTAATTTGAAAATAAAAAGTTTTTATTCTTACTTGTACGACTATTTCAGGACTATTTTTAGCACTGTCAAAATCTGTTTTCATTGAGATTTCAAAGGTGAGGATTCCAGCTTGAAGCACGCAGATTTTCTTGTTCTTGTATTTTTTATAACATAGATAGACATCATGTTACTAACTACCTATTACTACAAACTACTGGCTGAAATAGATACCCAATTATTGGGGCCATCGGTACACTATTGAACTCTGCCGCAGCTCCAATCAGTTTAGTTTGATTTTGTGACATGACTATATAAAACATTTTGTTCTATGAGATGACTGCCGCCACAAAGTAAAAAAGTCATAACGCTTCCTAGTATTTTTAACATTGTTTTTTCTAAGCAGAAAAACCCAGTTACACTTTTTTGGCCCGAGCCGGGGATTGAACCCGTGAGCTCCACACTACTGTTACAGTAAAGTGCGATTCAACTACGACTGCGCCACCGGAGGCAGTCATATAGTTCACCAACCATTAGTGCCTACGCGTCCTATCTGTATTGTTCACATTTCTTAATCTATGACTTTTAAACAAAATGTCGCCACTTCGTAGGAAATAATGTATTTAATTAGTTTTGATTGGTTTTAATTAATAATTGTGTTTACTTGCCGATGATAAGTCACACCGCTATCTTTTTTCTTTGTAGTGGAACGATTTTTACACGTCTTTACCCCGCAAGCCGGCATTTTTGGCATATTTTTAGTCACACAGGCAATCGCTTGAGCGTTAGGCGAGTGACTAATCCAGTTGTTGCCCATTGGCTACAACGCACAGAGCAAAAAACTTGTTTAGTGCGTCTGTTCCATACGCTAGTAACAATTCTTCTATGCAAAAGGTGGACTTAATGCTTTACTGAAACCTTGGACCTACCAAAAAGGGTCGGAATCTCATGAAACAATAACTGAAGCACCCTGAGTAAGACAGTTCGCTTATACAAACAAGCCGGCACGCACACATTCACATTAAAAAAAAGACAGGGAATCACTTTTCATAGTACTAAGCATGTAATTTACCCACCTCATTTCTCGTTTTACTTCAAGCTATCTATCTTCAAGCACGAAATCAACCAGTGTTGCCAGTTATTAAATTTGCAAGTTACTTGGGAGATAATTATTTTTGGTTTACTTTTAATTGTTACTTAATTCATTCACTTTTGTATATATATACATGAACAATACTTAATTCATGCAATTCTTTTGCTTTCTCATGTTACTAAACTGTGTAGCTTTATTTTTTTGTGTTTTACATTTTATAGATTTCCCTCTTCTAACGATGTGTGGAAAAATGATTGGGTACAAATTATTAGAGAATGTAGAAATGAAACAATTGGAATCCATCTAAATCTAGTGTAATCTGCAGTAAATATTTCGAGAATAATGATTTGTACTCAACTAAAGGTGGTTTTCTTCACGTTTTTGCTTACGCCCGTATGTACCAAAAAAGGTAAAAAACAATGAAATGAAATGAAAATCATTGCAAGAAGGTTAGTTATTGGTTTTACAGGGCATTTTGATCAATCCATATTCACCTTTTCAGGTATGTAAATTCAAAAGTAAAAATAAAACCAATAAATATCTACTTGCCTCTTACAATTATTACTTATACGCTTAAACGAAAAAAATGGCGTTTACTGAGACGTGACGTAAATTGACGTAATTCGCTCTGATGGGTGTTTAAGCTATCATGGCGGATTGTTGTATTTTGTTGATTTATTTTAACAAATAAATTATTAATCTCGAAATAAAATAGAAAATAAATTAAATACATCTTTCAAAATCTTTGAATCCTATTTCATTCGATCAGATAAATATTTTGGCGATACTTGATTGATGGATTGACATCATGCCTATTAAAAAAATGGGTAATTTTCATTCATCTGGCAATCCTTAACAAACTCACACATAGTTAAGCCGCCGCCATTATGGTGCTTCACTTGTTTAATAACGAAACTCCGTCCGCCTTTTTTTTTGTAGGTCCATGGTAGGTGGCATAAAATAGTTATGTCAATAAAAAACTTGTAGTTTCTGAATGAGATATCCCAAATCAATAATGTCATCTTTCAACTTTAAGCTGAGGGTAATGTGACTGTGAGTGTAAAATTAATTGATTAAAATTTTCAGAGATAATTACTCAGATTTAAAACAGCTCTGTTAAGGTATTGTGACTTAAACATGAGTTGTCTTAATATAACATTCGATTTCTTTTTAAGAATCAATATCTTTAATTAATTCCAAATTTGAATTGTAAGTACTAAATATAAGTCAAATATTAAGAAATATTATAAAACTTAATCTTTATAGGTTGCGTTTATATTAAAATATTTAAAAAACTTAAGATTTTATACAAATGGTGAGGTAAATAAAATGAACTATAAACCTTTGTGAAGAATAGTTTATTGTTTTAAGTATTTATATGTGTAAATAAATAAATGAAATATACATGAAATAAAAATCAATAAATTTATGAAATTAATCATGTAATATAGCAATAGCGATACCCCAGTGGCTAAGAATTCGACCTCTTAATAGAGGAGTCCAAAGTCGAATCCCAGTGGCACACACCAATGGCTATAAAAAAGTTATGTGCGCTTTATAAAATTAAATATAACCTGCTGTTGTGGTGAAGGAAAACATGCATCGTGAGGAAACCTGCATGCCTGTGAGTTCAAAAAAAATGTTCACAAAGGCATGTGAAGGCCACAAACCTGCATTAGGCCAGTGTGGAGTACTAAGGCCTACATCCCTCTCATTGTGCGAGGAGACCCGACCCTGCACTGGGTCATTAATGGGTTACTGACAAAAAAACAATGGCCACTCCAGGAGTGCCGGCAGAAATGAAAACTTATGTGTTTTCTTGGTGATTTGGATGACTGTTCAATTAAAACACTATTCAATAACCATTACTTAACTAACTATAAAATCTTTTTAGTAAAGTCAAGAATGAATTTACAAGTTAATTATGAAAGTTCAGATGGTGGCCAAATTGGCTGCCATAATAATAAAACGACCACACCATTTCCAAAACCAAAATTTTATAATTTCTCTAAGGTCAATTAGGTGCACTTTGTTTATGAATGGTTCCATAGTTACCATCTTACCTTACCATACGATATTTCGCTGCAATGGAATTTTAACTTTATGCCTTTGCGTTACAGTTGAATTCAGTTTGTTGAAGTTAGAGATCTGTCGCGAGTTTAACAATTTTCACTCAAAAGAAAGTGCTCAGCGCTGCTAATGAAGTTTTCACTTCAAAAATAATAAAATGTTTATTTGGCAATAAATTATGTGCAATCTTTTTTTATTTCAATGTACAAATATATCTGAAGTTCTTAACACTAATATAATTATGAATGAATTTATTGTACATGTTTTATTAAGTGTTCTTTAAGTTGTGGCATGTTTTTTGGTTCATAACTACACTGATTACATTTAATTTTTGTAGCCATCAATTTTTTATGTAAGTCACCTGATAGTTTTACTATGCAACCATTTTGTTTTAGCTCTCTTAATAAATCTGTAACAATAAAGTAAATAAACACTAAAAATTTGTTTTTTCTACCTTGTTAACCAACAATATTAAAGTGTTTGCTATAATTGCATTAAATTATAAATATATTTTTATGAAATAAGATATCATTATGAACAACACTCACTAGATATGATTCTTTTGCAACTGACAAACCCTATTGATGTAATATTTAGATGTTGATTACATGACAACAATGAGTGCTGACTGTGCTAAGTTAGGTTAACATGTTCAGTTCCTTGTCAATTTTTGAGGGCACTTAGCAATGCAGTATGCTACCAGTATGTCACTACTGCTAATGAATCTTACAAGAACCCAGTAAGTTCACATAGTAACTACAACAAAGAAATTTATTTTTTAAGAATTGCATATAATTTGGAACAGTGGAAGAGCAACTGGCATTCAAACCATGACTTGTAGTAAGAAAGAGACTAGTCTTAACCATTGTGTTATCAACAGTTATTTAGTATTCATATACCTAAGAGGAAATATTATTTAAAAATGTGACACTACCTTGATATGGAATGAAAAATTGAGTATTGAAACTATTCCAATGGATTTTTGTTTTAAGACATGGTGATATCATATCTGTGCTTATAATGTGCATATGTAGCTGTTGCATGCTTGGGACTGCATGAAATCCAGCATTTAATGTAATACCATTGTTTTCCTCTCTTATGTCTTCTAGTAGATTCCCAAACTCTTCTAGGAGACTAACATGTTCTTTATTTAATTTATGTATGCTGCTTATGTCTTCTCTGGGCAACATTAAATAATGAATTTTTGATTTCGGGTATTTATCCTTTATAACCACTATGCGTTCCGTTTCCTTGTAAATTTCATTAGGGTTTTTCATTGATTCGATTAATCCTAAAGACCAATGTTTAGGCTTTTTCATTTTTTTCTCCTCACTTCCTGCAGATATACTTCTTTTGCTCATAATAAAAATTATTAAAGAGAGTCTAAAAGAGTACCTATTTCAGCATAAAAAGTTCAATCAAACTCCATACAACTGTTGACCGCAATTAAAATTTCCAAACCGCCGCACTCGTAACGCATGCAATTTTTTTCATTTAGTTGGAAAACTTGGAAATTTGATAAATTTCAAAATAAAATATAATATTTCGCAAAGCACAGGTGATCGTCAGTGTCAGATTTTTGTCAAAGTCAAGAAAAGTGACATCTCTCAAAGGCACATATAGGTACAAAGGATAGGGTTGCTAGATGCATATATCTGAAATCGCATAACTCAGCAGTCGTTAAGTCTGTAAACGAAAAAATATTAATCTCATAGCTTGTTTATTGATTATCAGGTTTTACTTTGTTATTACGCTGGCTGGTATATATTATGGGAAAAAAAATATTGCCAACATCTTACGAATGCAGCTAAAAATTATCCGAACTTACCCCAACGCACTATATAATTATAAAAAAATGGTCGTAATACATACCGGAAATCGAAACATATTATTGCTTTTGGGGGGTTAAAGCAGAGTTTTTTACCTTGACCAAGGTTCTTGCGCACCTTGAAAGGCGGCGTATAATAAAAGCTTTGAAATAAAACTACGTCTAAACTATGGATATTTTATTTTACTTATTAAACACTGATGTATAAATTAATACGTCTACATTATATCACTAAAATTTAATTTTACTTATCATAAATCATAGAGAGATGGTCATGACTAAAAAAATAAAAGCTATTTAATCAGCTTCCGATTTTTCAGTCATAAGATCAAAGCAATGGTTCTAAAGAAATAAATAATTAGTTAATACTTATTTTTTAAAGGTAACCTTAAAATTAAAGTATTTTTAATACCATACAATATTAAACAAATCACCACTCAATGGTGGGAGGTTCAATTAAGTTTTACTGTCACAGCTTTATAATAGTTTGTTAAGTATAAAATTAAATATTATTATTATGACAAAAGTTTTTAAAGACCAATTTTTTATTAAAATTATTAGGTCAAATTACAATACAGGTATTGTTAGTTTGGGCAAGAGTATACACATAGATAGGTATAGCTTATTACTCGTCGACAAGAGAATGTACTAAGTATAAGATACTTAGATTAATGGACTTTATGGACTATTAACGAACACTTTGTTTATTGAATATTGCTTTAAATAATTTGTTAATAACTCTTAACAAACTGTTTTGTTATCATTGTACGGTGGGACGACCGGTATAACCCGTGTCAGGCATTGAATGGTGGGCTAACTCTCTGAGAATCTGCTCAAAACCTTTCCCAGAGGGTGCATGTAGACTGCTATTCTTTAACATAGTCGAATTTAATTTAGTCGCGAGGTAACACATCTGTAAAACAAAAAATAGACATTTTGAATGTAATGTATAGCTTTGTTTGTTGCTAAATTTATAAAGAAAATAATACATAACTTATCAATCATTAAAGCAATCTTAGCCCAGTAGCTGAGAATTCGACCTCATACTCGAGGAATCCGGGTTCGAATCTCAATGGCTCCCAATCACCTTCTTAAAAGTTATTTGCGCTTTATAAAATAAAATGAAAGTCGCCTGCTGTAACGTGGAAGGAAAAAGTCTTGAAGAAATCTGCCTGCGTGCCTGAGAACAGGTATAGTTACAAAGGCATGTGAAGTGTACCAACCTGGAATGGGCCAGCGAGTAAAATGAGACCTCACCCTGCAGTGGATCACTAATGAATTTCAGATGGTACATAATAATAATATATCTGCTGCATAAAAGCTTCAGAAAAACCATTTATTTTGACTAGAGATCGTTAAGTGCTTAATCGAAATTCGACTATAATTTATTGAAATTAGAATTTGACATGTAACAGAATGTACGTACATACAAGTCATGTTTGTCTATATAATTATGTGTTTAAAGTACGCAAACTTATGGCTTTAGTAGGTACTTGTAGGCTTTTGTAGGTACTACATTTTTTGGTGATTTTCATGTATTTCTAATGATTTTTAAGAGTAGGTATTTAAAAATATTAAAATTTGTGTATTCTTTTCCATATACTTAAACATTATAATTATGCGAAATTTCAAACTGATATAAGATGATTCGTACGAAATAAGACGTACCAGCAATGCTGACATGAAGAGCAGTGCACCGAGCGCGACTGCGATCATCATGGATGTCGCGCAGGTGGCCTCCAGTGGCGTCCTGTGGAATAGTTCTCCTGGCATCACGACCGTGTACTCAAGATTCTCTTTGAACCGTGTGAAAGGCGTTGAGCCATTATCCGTTGCTATTGTTTCACTGGTAACGTTGTGATAATCGGCAATAGCTCTGCGACGGCGACCGTGTCCTGTTAAATATTACTTATTATAATATTATTATAAAAATATTATTATAAGCATAGTTCTATTTTCATCTACGATTTTATATCTATTATTATGCTACTTTTCACGTTGGAATATTAGGTTGGTAGGTACTCACCTGAAGGTTCAAACAAGTCGAGGCAATAGTCGGGTTGACAGTCTGCAGCGTCCATGCAAGCCTTGATTTGAGAATGAATCCAGAGTGTAGACCGCTCTTTCATAGAGGCAAGGAGAAACGCTTCGAAGTCAAGGAATACTTCATTGTGTCGCTCCCGATACCGAGCTGGCTGGTGCGGAATTATCGATGCAAAGTCTCGGTTACGACACCTGATGTTTGAAAAGAAAATATTGCAAAGATGATCGTAGGCATTAAAGAGATTCAATACAAAACGGAAAATAGCAATATCTACATAACTCAAGATAGTCGGAATTGTAAAGAGACAAACATAGTCTATCTTCATCTGTCATAGATCATATTTTAATGCTGTAAGTTAAAATCATAAGAACCTTCATTATTTTAACGATATTTCAAGATTCTTATAAGGAAAACCTAACTGTTCTAATTCCTTACGACTTCTGATCTTTAAACATAATTTACTTACCCATCCTTGACGAGTAGCACAGCTCCTGGTGCATGAGGTCTGTCAGGGTCCGGAGATACAGCCACCTCCAACAGTTTAATATGTCGCCAAGCCGAGTCTGGGTTAATGCGTGCCCGTAACTGTAGTTTTGTGCCAATCGGCACAGCCTGCAACAAAAACGGAAGTTATAATAACTTTTACCTAGACACCGAGAAACTTAATCGACATTTTCTGTTTGTACACTACACTATCTACTATGTTATGCGGAATAACTGACCTATAAGTCTGTAGTAATGGTATTACTGTCATTTGAACTTACTGTAAAATCGTTAACGCTGCTATTAGAATTACGGTAACATAAATCGTATGAAAAGTGTAAACTTTCTTTTGAACAAATTATATATGGCGTGGATAAAAAATTATATACATATATATATATATATATACATATAAAAGATTTCTAAGTACGTATACGTGCAAGGTGAAACTAAGTAAACGAGAATTAGGATGACCACTTAAACTAAAATAAATTTGGAGAAAGGTAAGAAAAATAATAAGATGTTAGCAAAATTGAGAAGAGGAAAATTAAATTAGTTCCAAAGACATCAAAAATCTACTAACGATATAAAACAAAAAGCTCTTTTTATTAAGAAAAAACTATTTCTGGTTTAAGTATTTTCACATCACAGAAAATAACCACCGTGACTGCAAGTAAAAAAGGAACATATTATCAAAATCTTGGTTACACGTAGGAGAAGTCGATAAAAGGGAATTGGTATTCAGTGGTCACCCTGCTATACTAATTAATATAATGTGCAAAGTGAGGAATACGTACAGTAGTTACCTGGTCTACGGGCAGGTCGACGGAGTGGTTGGAGTGGCGGGACACTGGCGGGGCCTCCTTGTAGAGTGCTACTTCGTATTCGAGGCGGCCCGGGGTCTCTTCTACCACGCCGGAGACGCGAGCGCCGTGCGGACTAGAATCGAAGAAGAGTTAACTTAACACTTAACATGAACAATTAAGGCCAAAAACTATTATTTTAGTCTAGAACTATTAGGGAAATCAAACGAGGGAAGCTAATTAATTAATCTTGCCTTGTGTGCAAATTCACACGCTCTTGTAGAGTTCAATTAGCCCGTCCATTCTGGCAAGTTGTAAAAAACAACGTAGGTACCTATTTCAGATTCCTGATCAACAAACCGAACTCTCAAGAATGGACCTGTATGTATGTATGTATTATTATTAAGTATTAAATCCATATTAAATCATTCATTTCAGTTCATTTTCTTCAAAAATACACTAGATCGTAAAATGAAACGAATTAATAAATGACAATATTAATTCTTGGGTAAAGTGTGTACTTGAAGTGGGTACACAGGATCTGGGACCTTTAAATAATACTCACAAGCTACCAGCAAAACCTGCAGCTTTGTTCTCGATGATAGTCGGCTCTGGCGGCTTGCACATGATGATCAGCTCCTGGTCTGATTGCATCACAACGCCGGGGAACTGCGGGAACCACACACGCACGTGCACGAAACCCTGCAACAAAACACATTTTTAGACCATTTAAAACGTTTGATCATTAAATTTAAGAGCAACTTGTGGTACATAGGCTCCTTCAGTGAGTTAGGTTTTCTGGATAAAAGACAACATTGCAAATGCTATTTACCTCTAAGGAAGGTTTCAATATCATATCATCAGGTATTAGATATGAGTTCTATACAGTTTGGTTGGAGTAACGATAATGCCTGTAACCAAACTGTCCTAGGGCTATCCAAATCCAAACCCGTCGTTATGGGCATTAAATTGCCTGAATATAATTAATTATTACAAAGCTAAACAATTTCTGTACTAGGTAACTATATCTAAGTGAATTTCGTCTATAGTAAAGTTTATTGTCGGTACGATTTGCGCGTAGGATTGCTGTGATTTCACCAAAGACCTCATTTCATTTTCCAATGATGTTACAATATAGAATTTATGGCTATTGACTAGTATTGAGTAGATCTTTTAGTTTCTCTGCACCTCAATAGTGGTACCGGTCTCGGCTGTTCAAGTTAATAATACACCAGCTGAGCACCTAGTTATGTGTAGGCCACTCGTACACTTCATACTGTTATAGTAACGGCGAATATTATTATACATGCGCAGATGTCAGCATATATAAACAGGGAATACACATTAGCGAAAGTAATTTTAGTGTAAGGTGCGAGTGCATCGTTTTTATCAAATAAGCGGTCGATACCTTATAGACTAGGACCGAAGTTTACTTGTTGATGGTGTTTTTTTTTTAAGTTTTATAATGTAGAATTGTACATGTTTAGATACTAATGTATTATGGGCACTTTGTAAAATTCTAGGCAAGGGGCCGTTCAAGTATTACGTAAGCAGATTTATTACAATTACTTATTTACCCCCTCCTCCCCGTTGTCAGCAAAAGTAAGCAAAGTTACCCTCCCTCCCATGCTTACGTAAACATTGGTACACCTATATACATTTTTCTTTTAATGTAGGTATTCTGTTTTTTTTATTGATTCATGAGCAGCAGTTATAAAATAGGCTTAGGATAGAGGACTTTAACGCACACAATATTCATTTAAAGTAACAAACTTTATTGACAATGTGGAAAAAACATAACTACTGCTGACGTAATCACCATCTCGACCCCCTATGTCATCAAAAATAAGCAAAGCAAAGACCCCCCGCCCCGTACAGTGCTTACGTAAGTAATAGGTACTTGAAAGGCCCCCAACTTGCAATCGTTATTAATGGTTATTATTTACCAAAGTTGGATAAATAAGATCTCTATAAAAATAATAATATGTACGTAATTTATCTTCTACAGAAATGTGGTATCTAATTATGTATATGCAAAAGAGTTGATTGTGGTGTTCTCCCCCGTAAGCTTTTCTTGTTTCATTGTATTTAACCATGTCAACGAGATGCGTGCAGTTCTCGTCGCATTGGCCTAGTCCTACTATCTATGCAAGTAGTTATAGAAGTATATGTAGTAGATGTCACACACACGTAAAATCATTGCGTGAAGTAGGTAAGTAATTAAATTTGCCTATGAAGCTCAGCATCATAGATATCATAAAAGATACGAGTTAAGGTAAGTTTTCAGCGCTTACGATTTTATTTTTATGTATACCAATTTAGGTTAATTTGCATATTTTAACGCTATCGTAATATTAAGGATATCGTTCTAACGTTCTATGATAAAAGCTTCTAATATTAAAAAAAATGTTAATCTCTACATTTCACTTTTCTCTTCATAGTAACAACGACACTCATCAGTACTCACGTTTCTCTTCAAAACGCCACATTTTGTGAAATCTGTGATCCGTAACCGGTACAGCAATCCTGTGGGGTCTTCCGGTTCGGGTCGTATTTGGCACACGGGGTCTCCTATGGGGTCGGTGGCGCGGTCGTCGGCGAACAGCGGTGCGCCTCGGAAGCCCTCGGGCTTTCGTAGCAGAGCCGTCACCGAATCCCGGAGACCGGTGCCCCCGCTGGCGAACGTGCATTGAATGTCTGTCACTAAAACAAGTACAGATGTAGATATGTATGTGTATTATTGTATAGCAGTGTTTCTCAACATACTTATCGTCGTCCACCAACCCGCACCTTACCGTCTATACCTACTAGCGTGGTGGACTAAGGCCTATATCCTTCTCATTATGATACTTTGCTATAATATTATTGATTTTATATATTATATACTTAGTAAAAAATGCAACTGATTATAGTATGCTAAATTGAGTACTTAATTAACATGAACAAACTGCTATTTTCTACGTTGTACGATTTTGTTTATGCAAAGGAACTTACCATCGTAGTCTTGTGCGAGCACAATTTGGATCTGTAACAATGAACATTCAAGATGAGCATCGGAAACTCGGAAGGAAGGCGGTCGTAACAATTAAACACTTTGTTTTATTCTCTCAATCGAGCCATTGTTGAATCTAATTAAAATAGTTTAAAATTTGATCCGTGAAAGATAAGACAGAGTAATCATCTACCTATAGAATATGTATCTATAAATTATATTCTTGGGCTAAATATTTCGCTCAAAACATACATAATTTCTGTGTTCCATTCATTTGTCTGCGCCTATCAAACCTACCTAATCCAATTTTCCAGTTTAGGTTTTCCAGACCTAGCTACATACGAGGTCGGAAAGAGGAGAGCCCATGGTTTTAGCACGTTTTGCACTTTAATCTGAACATTATGTTCAGTATTCGTCTATTGACATCGAACACACCTGTGTGGTTGATGTCTATTGACTATGCAACCTTCGAAGACGTTACGTATAGGAGTTAACCACTTCTCTCTGATTAAATTAGGGACATACTAATATAAAAGCGTTTTAAAATAAAACTACTAATCATTTGAGATATGGAACGTATTTGAGCTCCAAGTTTTTACGAAAAACACGAAATGGAGGATTACACTGAACAAACAGGAAAAATATTTTCTAGACGCAACAGCGGTATTTGGCGCCAACTACGGATACTGGATGGATGGAGGCGTCATGGATATATGTAGAATTGTAGATGATAGATGGATAAGGGTCTTTGAAGTAAAGCCACTGCATAGTTGAAAAATAGGGATCGGTAATCGTTTTTTTATTGCCAGCGATCGTGACCAGGCTGACCGCAAATGTCCGCAATTACTTTCGCTATGTTATCTTAACTTTTAATATCCATAGCAATATTTTACGTGACATCGGCATCGATGGATATTATATTTAAATAATTTAATAATTTCAATGATATCTTCCAAAGTATTTTCATTTGAAAATGTAAGCTTACCTACAGACGTGACTACATCTAAGTAGATTTATTGGCTTTGAAAAAGAAGTTGGACTACCCAGATTTCTAAGATGTGCATTGGAACTTTAAAAATCAATGATTACTGGTACCAAACTAACTACCTACTGCTTGTAAAAGAAAGAGAGCAAACTCCTATGATATATTTACAGTAATAATATCTTATCTGATTTATTGAAAGTAAGTTTATTCACACGCTCTAGTTGTCAAGAATAATTGAATAAGAATATAAAGTTAGGAATTTGTAGTGACTATGAATAGATAAACTTTACGTGGCTCCCCCTAAACATACAACATAGGTCTTATCTTTATCATTTAAGAATATCAGAAGAGTATCAGATGTTAAGAATAACAGAGTCCGTGCCAAATACACAAAGCAACCCATGTATTTCTACCCAGTAATCTTTGGCTCGTATTTAGACGTGATCAAAAGGTGGATAGAGAAGATGGCTGCGGTTGGGTAAACGAAGCGATTCACCACATCAATGCGCGAACGTGAGGTCAGCTAATGTGCACTGTTGAAAGTAACCCGCGGCTTGTGCCATCAACCGTAACAGTCCAGTGGCTACGTGAGCTTGTTATTATTTCCCATACATCTAATTACCAGAACATCTTACATTTCTCGCTATATGTCACTAACTGTCAAAGTTTAAGAAGAAATGGAACTCAATTTACGACAAAATGACAGAATTACAACAATACCTATGTTCGTAGGAATATATATTATTATATATCTATTCTAATTACTTGTGAATTTAAAATATATCAATACATAATATTATTTTATTACAGTATGTTTAGAAAGGATAAGTTGCTTAAAATTAAAATTACGTTATCGTTAACAGGATAAGTCAGAGGTCACTATAGTACGCTTGCGTGTTCGAGGCGCGGAAACAATTTTCAACTGTT
The DNA here is from genome assembly GCA_905147235.1 of Erynnis tages. Classification (NCBI taxonomy): domain Eukaryota; kingdom Metazoa; phylum Arthropoda; class Insecta; order Lepidoptera; family Hesperiidae; genus Erynnis; species Erynnis tages. Next base: position 4,717,576 of record LR990081.1, read on the forward strand.
GATAAAATGGCACTGTTAGAGAATGCTTGTATGCAAATTTTAAGTCAGACGATAAACGGTTTCTTCTAAAACGGTGCTACTCTGGTCATTGGGCGTGAAGCGCTCTATAAAGGCTGATATTGTTTCCTAAAAATTAACATTATATACTATAAAATTCTATACTATAAAAATCTCATGTCACAGTTTTCGTTACCATACTCCTCCATAACGGCTTGACCAATTTTACTTTTTTACTTTACTTGACATTTTTACTTTTCTTAAGAAAAAGTCCGTAGATACTCGTAAGTCCTGACAAGCCTCTTATTACCTTTAATGGAAATAAATAAGTAGAATTTATTATTCTAGAAGACACATCTGTCGTCCAAGTTACCTAGATTTTACGGTCGCGAGTTGTATGGTTCACTTCCAATATTAGGGTCAGAGCCAACCGTAGCGTAATGCCTACGCCGGCAAATGAAACTGCTTGAATCGATTGCTCCGAAGACAAAGGTTTCAGGCACGGAGCATTCAGAACATTCGATAAGGAACGAAATTGCTTTTCGGGACGGAACGGATTCACGGAGTTCAGAATTTAGATTACTTAATATGAAAGTAAGTACTTACCGTGACTTATTTTGTGTAAACAAACTACTTACTACCTACTTAATTACTCTTTTATTACACGCAATTTGAGAGCTCTAATACTTCGGAAAGTAAGGCGTGAAACAAGTGCCTGATACAAAATATAGGTACATTCAGTATGGTCTAAAAGTGATCTACTTATAACTGCAGGTTTTATTGGTTTGATCTGCGATGACCGTGACCTATCAATTGTCATTTACAACGCCCGAAATTAATAACCGATCTTCAGATTATGGGTCCCCTAAATGACGTGGTTGAGATTATGTTTACTTTGAATTAACTCATCACGTCTTGCTAAAGATTATAAAATTATACCTGTTCAGAGACCGCCGTTGCACCAAAGAAATTGGAGGTAGCTCTCAATTAACTTGTTACGAACATAAATTATGTTGTTACAGGTAAGTACTTCCTTAACTTTGTTTAGTAATGTCCCACGATACACTATCTTGTTCCCAGGCGATTTGGTTAATTACGAGCTGTGATGTCTGTCGAACTGACTAACAAGTTTCCTAATTACCCCCGACGCAAAAGAAGGGGTGTTATAAGTTTGACGTGTCTGTCTGTCTGTTTGTCTGTCTGTCTGCATTTTCTGTGGCACCGTAGCTCGCGAACGGATGAAGCAATTTCAATTTAGTTTTTTTTGTATGAAAGGTGAGTTACGGGCGTGTTCTTAGACATTGTGACCTAGTGAGTTGCATAAGAGAGTAGGTATAAAAATAAAAAGAGAATAAAAGTTGAGAAATATAATTAAAGTAACATAAATAGAGATATTTACAGAAATGGCGAGTACAAAATAAAAAGGGGTCGTGGGTACAGTCGCACCGAATTAACATTAGCAGTCTAAGTAAATACTTCACTGTCCTGGTACAGCTCCGCAATGTGCATTGAAGCAAGGCAGCTCGCAGCTCTCAAATCCAGATTAGGAAGCGATTGAGGTGTGGAAGAACAGCGTAGGGGTAGAACAGCGTAAGGATAGAACCCTGGAAGTTTTGTATTTTCCATATGATGCATAGCTGATCCAGAGTCTGACCACTGCATCATTGCAAGCGAGCGTGCAGATGGATCAGTGATATTTACACATGAAATAGTATTCAATGATGCGGCAGTCAGGCAAAACCATCCATATTTAAAAAAACAATAGGTAATACTGTGCAACACTCACCCGATCGGGGTTAAACAAATGTTTCCAATATTTTAAAATAGTAGGAATAGCAGAATATAATAGGAAATAGAAAATATTAGTATTTAATTTCACTGCCTTTTATTTAGTTAGGAATAGAAAGCGTATCGTAGGCTTGCTATCCCGTCGTCAAGGAAAAATTCAGACCCCGAAATCTTTCGAACACATATTTTTTTTTAATATAAAAAGTATTAATGTTAGCGGCCAGCCCCTACGGCTTACAAAATTTAATTTTACTAATAAAAAATAAAAATCGTTACAATGTTGTTGTTAAAACATGTTTGATGAAAATCGGTTGAGTCGTTTGAAAGTTGTGGGGGGTGAAAGTGGGGAAGAATAACCGAATGTCTGCAAATATGATCGAGTGAGGTCTCAAATGAATGCGCATCACGTGCACATTACAAAATAATATTGTCGTTATTGTGTTGGGGGTCTTTTTTAATTTTCAATTTAATTAGTTATAGTTAGTTATGAATGTTGCGCGTTGGTTTGATACTCTCTTGTTTTTTATAATGCTTTACAAATACAACTGAAAAAAACAATAATTAATATAGGTAGATGAAAGATTTTTAAACTAAAAACTTAATTTAATGATAGTCATTAAAACTGTAGCCTATGTGAGAGAACTTTCACATTTTTTTTTTTACATTTATATTAATAAATGAGAAAGTTTTTGAGGAATTTGGGAGGAATAGGTACAACCTACCACTTACTACATTAGTAGTAGGTTATATTACAAGAAGAATATATTTAATTTTGATAATAATTTTGTACATTTTAAGATTCCTTTATTAAGATAAGTCAATAATTTGACATAACTTCAAGTGTAGAGTGATTCATTTCTGTAGTTACTCGAGCGCACCGATCGTACGGTACGGACACATAAAACTTGTGCGCATTGAAATCCGTAGATACCACCTACGTACGATGCGAGCATTACTTCATATTAGTACCGCAATAAAATGTAGGTTGAGATTTGAAGTAATTTATCATCAATTGAAAAACAAATCTTTTACAGCCACATTGATTTAGTATTAGCCATAATTTTCTAAAATTAAAGAGCAATTCAGCAGCTGAAATGGCTGTTAAAGTCAGGTCACTTGTTGGAACCTCGTAGGTACCTACACTAATTTTAACTTAATCACTTCCGAGTTCCTTCCTGACACTTTCAAAAAACGCACAAACATTTTCCTCAATGAAAAGCATCGCCACACAAATCATAGAAGTTTTCTTCTAATTAGGTATACAGAACACTATGAGGACTTAATGACCGTAACCTATTTAATAAGATAACACCTATGTATTAAGTTTTTATTCTCCTACCACCAATAAAACTATCAGTAGGTACATTACTTGACTTTACGTAAATAATCTAAGGTATTATAGTGCAATTAATAACTAAGTTATAATGACACCATTTTCAATTTGATTAAATAAAAAACGGAAGTATAATCTTCTATTAGCTACCAGTAATTCTAAAGATCTGATTTCCGGAAATATGCTGCAAAAAGGTATACATGCGCTTACGTATAGCATTTGTTCGATAAATAATTGCAATGGCAAGTGCAATGTACTATACCCGGTCCGCTTGAGCTCTTCATGGTAATGCTCTCTTCACGCTTCGGCCATCTGGGAGCAATCAAGGGTTATATCTGAGCATAAGACTGATAAGATAACGAACTTATAGTCGTTTGTACAAGCTTCACGACTAGAAAGCTCACTGAAGCGTGATTGAAAATTTGCTTTCATGTTAATTAATGATGTACCTTACAAGCTGGAATTTTATTCCAAAATTTCGATTTCTTAGTTAAATAATGATAATGCGTGTTCGTTGAAGTAAATAAAGTAAAGAAATAAAATAAAGGTACCAAGAAATATTTAATGCGTTAGTAGAATTTGGTATAAACTCGAAAAAAAAAAAAGTTTTACTAAATATGTCGAAGTTCTCCTTAAAGGATGAAGTCAGAATATATTTTGAAAATTTACTCAAACAAATGTGGAGCACCCTCTTCTAATGAAGAATGGGAGAAGAGAAAAGGAGATTTTATTTTTCAGTGGCAATGGCACAAAAATAAAATTTCCAACAAAATTCGTTCCTAAACACCCAAATTAATGCAAGTGGCTCTTTCAAAACCTGGCTCCTTCATGCCACTTTCCTCGTATTCTGTGGTATAACAGGTTTTGTACGAGAATGCATTTTGAATGCATTTGTCGAACTTATTGTCAGTCATTCACTTAGCTTTGTGTGTCTGTTAACACTGTTAAAAAGACGTTTTTTATAGAGGTATATAAGTAGCGGTAATTTTAAGCACTGGTTTAATTTTTACATTTAAGTATAAGTAGGTACTGTAGTGCATATGCCAGAACAACAACAATAACAATTTTTTTATTGACATTTCTTGTATCAAGTGAATGTTTTATAAGTAGGTATTTATGTACATACTATTTGCATATTCATGTGTTCTAATGATTACATTATTGTTATTTCATTCTCTAACTTATCAGTTACCTTAAAAGGAGGTTAGCGGAACATCAATGGATTGGAATTGAAATTTAACTGTAAAAATTAAATCGTTATACATTAGAAATGTATCATTCTATAATTAATTTCCCGGGAGCGTGTGGTATTTAATTTAATCTTGTTACTACTGCGGTGTATCTACCGTTTAAAAGATCTAAGACAGCTGCAATTAAAGGGGGTTGAAACGGTTGACTAAAGCCGCACGATTTTTGCTGCACGGCTAAAATCGACCGTCTAAATGGCAATTCGGCTAGGTGACTATAGGCGCAAACCCCAAAGTTGGGTAGCATCCGACTTTGGCCGCGCTACGACCGGCCGCATGCGGCTGGCAACTAAAATCGACCGTGTCAACGATCAGTTGCAAGCGATCGCCCGACGCAGGGTGTTCCGCGCATTTTTTCCCAACATTTACGTTTTCTTGTTTCCTTTTGTTTCTTCTTCTCTCTTTGTTCTTCAAGCAATTCTTGAATAATTGAATAACTAACTATTTCAATTCCGGCACGAACACCTATTCTGCTTCAACTTCAAAGGAAATGACCGAGCCGCAGGCGATTTTAGTCACCTGTGTAAATGGGCTAGCAATGCGGCTTGATAAGGCGAAAAGCCGCACGGCGAAAATCAACCCGTGTAAATCCCCCTTAATTGATACCCTTGCTCAAATTGTTGGATGATCTTGTGGATAGAATTTATAAGTACCATATATGAAAAATAACACTTTCGCGATCTAATATCCAAATTAATAACCGCTAAGTATCCAAATTACCGTAAAGGCCAGTGACGAGTCTTTAGCTCCGCAAGAAATAGATTATCGCTATCGTCAAGATTAATGGCAAATTTGGATTCTCGGCATTCTCGTCTTTATAAAGTTTTTGTGCGCATCTCACAAAATCTTCGAACCGTGAAATTTAATATTGTAAATGGTTTTAGTCACGTGTTCACAATGCTTGAGCAGGTCACTGCGTCAATAAATTTTACGGTGATGGGTGCTTTTACTTTAATGGTGGTCGTTATAAAATATTTAATAAAAATCGCTTTACTCGTAGGTACTCGTCTCAGTCTAGTAGTACCTACATATTTATCACATAAGTATTATAAATTAATGTAATTTTCTTTTAATTGTATTAATTTTCAAACAATTTGCTTATGATGAATCAATATATTCTATACAACCCCCTATAACTTACCCCAATTTGTGTAAATAAACGTCTTGGATTTTGATTTCAATTAGTAGGGTATATTATGTACTTAGATTTACTTTTGGTATCTACTTTAACATATTAATTCTATATTTTGCTACGTATCTATGTCTGACAAAGTCCTCGTCACCTTATACATTTATTATACGAGTAGGTATAGTCTAAACGTCATTTAATTTTGGTCATCCTAGTGAGTCGCGCTAAGGCTTCTGGATGTTTTGAGATATGATCCTAGGAGTATTTGGCCCTCTTGATATAAAACTGAAACATTAATCGAAAATTACAAATAAAAATGTGATAATGTCCACCCAAATTTTTTTATTAAATGTCTGTTTTTAAAAAAAAAACAGAGCCTTTATTCCTTGCATATCTTCTTATAAATTTTTCAATTAACCAACTTATTATAGTTTTGATCGTAGCAATCATAAAGTAATATTGGCCTTCAAGGCCAAAGCTTAGATTATAATGTGCTTAATAGTCATATTTAAAAACAACACATACCAAAAGAAGAAGCACGAGAGCGCTGTCGGCGCTCGTCATGCTTGCGGTCTGCCACACTCGAGCGCGGAGCCAACCGTTAATGCTATCTGCCCCGATTACCTTACTGATTCTACCACAAAAAAACAAACTAGAGCTTATACAAATTTCGCTAGAACTGCAAGCATAAGTCACAGTGATTCTATCGCTATTATTTCAAAACAATGGCACAGTGGTAGAAAGCTCGCTAGAATAAGTTGAAGTCGGCACTGGCGAGGCGCACGTTCTAGCTTTCCCGCGTGAGTTACGAGATAAGTGTATCGCGGGTTCGGTGGTTCGCGTGGTGCGCCTACGACGTCTTAAGACTACACTGCACGGTGGCGCGCCGCTGCCGCCTTGGTAGCTTGGCGATCAACAGTTAGCCACCGCTGGGGAGGGTCCCACCTGCTAGCCCACACCGGCATACCCGTACCCCGTCGGTACTACTGTACCCTACCGTTCTCACGACGCGATCGCTGATCTGGTTTGCATTTCGGCAATCTCATGATCCACATTGATGATTGGCGCCGGTTTATGGGGAATTGGGTTCCGCGCTAGCCGTGGATGCTTTCGTAGCCGTGACATTTGCGTGGAGAAATTTTGGTATCGCTGATTGAGTGATGGCGGCGCGAAGCCGCTCGGGTCGCCGATGCTATGTTCGGCGCGCAATCTGACCATCGCGATTGGTAAAACTGCAGACGATGATCATCCGATAATATCAATAATACTGCCTTTAATTCCGAGCTCATCGAAACTATTCAATTGATCTGTAATTATGCCGTAGAAAGTCAATCAGTTTAGAGATAGTTTCGATAACGTCATGATTTATGTGCATTGTGTGAGACATCACTTTTGCAATTTGATAATTGCAAAGTTACTTTCCTCCTAGATCTCTCAGACATGTAGGTTTCCTCATGATGTTTTTCGTCACCGTTACAACAGTGATATTTTAAAAAATATATATATAAGAAAATGCAAGAAAACGGCAATAAATGATGAATTTTAGAACGCTTTTTGGGAAAAATTGAGCGACAGCAGCTGAAAGCAGCGATCCGCGACGGTGACCGCTTCCGTCACGCCCTTGCCTAATCTACGGACTACGATGGATACAATGTTGACTGTCTTTCTCGTTCAAACATCAATCAAAGATAACTGGGCTGGGCATCTTGACGCAAAAAATTAGACTTCTTGATTAACTTTATATTTTTGTAACCTTTTTTGATATAAACAAAAACAGCACATACGTATTTAGGTCAGGACTTAGCAGTCGCTATTTTAATTTTGTCTTCAAATAATTACGAAGAAATGAAATAAATTAATATTTTTTTTATTTAATTAATTAGTAATTGTGTGTTTTTACATAGTCAAATTCTGTAAACTAGGTATAAATGTTCTGTTCATGAATCACATGTAAAAATATTACGGGCACTTATTTATTCCAACGTTGTCTTCAATTAGGTAAGGTTTATGTAGGTAATTATTATACCTAAAACTAGGTTTCCATGTCTCCAGCAAAGAACATAAAAACATAATAATCAACACCGCCAGTCGACACAAATTACTCATACGTATCCCTACTACCGGCCTCGTTATATGACTCTTACCAACACGGATTTTATTAATTTTTATTTTACTACTTATTAATTTCAATCATCACGACAATTTTATGCTGTAGGTACTTAATGTAAACAAGTAATAATTTTTTGATGAACAAAGGTAGAAGAGAAAACTTTAGAGGACTCTGATGATCAAAGCGCGTGAAATAAAACTTGTCTATTTTATCAACGATCCCTCACGGACGGAGAGTCGGAGACCCACTGAAAAGCTGCTCGCAAGAGAAGCTTTATTTGCAACATCCCTTTTAATTACAATAGGTCTACAGGTGAATAAAATTTCTTACTTTACCAACTACATGATCAAAACACAACTTTTGTTGAACTGTCAAAACCAAAAAATGACGTCTTAAGATATTGTACTTATATAAAAGACTAGCTGACCCCGCAAACGTTGTTTTTCCGTATAAGTTATCGAGCGTTAAAAGTCGACTATTAATAAAATATAGGAGTTTGTGATAGAAGGGTAAAAATTTAGTGAATTAATTTGTTACAATTTTGTGCAAACTCCACATGAACCATCTACTAATTAGGTAGTCCGAACAAAGACTAAACATTTGGTATTGACAGGCGAGCCCGTTCTTGAGTTATAAAATTACAACGAAAAGTGGCATTGATTTTTATATATATATAGATATTGGAAATTGAGCTTAGTATTTATGGGATTACATTTTGAAATTTATTATAAATGGTGTTCATATCCCAATTGAGTAGTGTTTTATTCAATGGCATTCAATGAATTGTTATAGCCAAGGCAGTGCAAACAGCTCTTTTTGCATGATTGAATTCACGTATTACTGAACTTTCATTTTTGTTATGTTTACGTTATGCAAACTGTAGATACATACTTATGTATATATGTTATGATGTTTATGTAGATCTAGAGTGGTACGTAAATTCAATCCTTCTAGCTCCTCGAAAATATGCGAATATTAAAGTTTACGAATACCATTCGAGAAAAAGCTGTTGAATGACATCAGAGTGAAATAAAGTCGTGAAGTGATGAAGCTTCGTCATAAAGAATGTTCCATTTGTAATATTGCAACGCTATTGAATGCATATAAATGGAAACGTCACTCGGCATGCGCGTGCCTTCAAAGAGTTTTTGCACCGATTACCTCCCGAGTACGAAGCGCTGCGAATCAAATCCTATGATTGATGATGTGAAACCTTCCGCGTGCTCGCGTGACACCCACACGAGAATATGGCTCGTGCGGCGTGCTCCGAAATCGATATCAACAGTAAACTATAAACCGTTACATAATCGCCATCGCTGTATTATCGCCTCGGAAAACAGTAAAACCATGCACTAATATGTGCTGCACCGCTGCGCTGTCCCATTGATGATGCATCATTATTTTTTTACTTACACTTCAGTTTTTATTTGCTACTTTGAGCACACGCCATGCTAAAGAAAGTTTTTAGAAATATTTAACATACTTTACTCAATGTCTTAATAATGTCAATGGTTGAAGGCGTAAATTCACCATAAGCATAGTAATTAACCACAATTGTGTGGTTATAATTAGGTATTCTTAAAGACATACCTAACATTTAAAGTTACTTATTTCTCTACGTTTAAATGGCAGCGGTTTATTACAAGTTTATGATCTTTTTGTATGTCAATGTGGCAGGTAAACGAGACGAACTGCTGGAAGTGCAATGAATGGCACTTGACCACAGGTCGTGATCGTTACGCGTTATACAGGATTACTACTGACTAATTTAATTATGGGAGCCCTATCCAAAATCGAACCATTTTTGAGTAACTAATTGTATTTTAAAGGTTTCCCTTAAGGTTTCATTTTTACTTCTTAAAAGATTTTGTACTCGTATATTAAAACATATGTAAGTCATTTTATAATAACCTTTTGTTACATTTATTGACTTTTTACCAACAGTATTTTATTAAAAAATATAATTATATACCTATATTGAACTAAGTAAAGCTCATTGGAGAAGTTTTGTATCTATAGGTTACTAAAACCACTGTACATATAGAAAAAAAATTGCCTGATTTTTGTCCGATTTTGAATGTAATGGCTGTCAACTATCTGTTACGCGTAAATATTTGAGAGGAAATGTTAATAATTATATTTAGTCTGAATTTGTTTCCGATGTTTCCCGCAAACCACATAAAAACTGTTTGGTTAACGGAGCGTTCACACGGCCATCTACCACGGACGACCGCTTCTCATTTTGACCGGACTAATCGTAATTTCAAACTACAAGAAAATGGGACAAAAAGCAAAGGCCGGAACAAAACAACTGGTACAGCGAAAATTTGAATAATGACGATCTAGCGGAATCGTTACTTCTTTCAACGCTACGATGACTGCACCTGTGCTTACTCTGACGTTAGGTTATGATATAAATTTACAAACTTACAATAATTGTGTTTTATTTTATACAGTTTTAATCATCAAATTGCGTTGATCAGCGAGTTGTATTTCCTACCAGGTAATCTTAAGGGTAGACTAGTTTTTACTTAAAAACAAAAACATTTGATACATAATTAAAATTTTCCTAGGAACCATCATGACTCGAGATAAAAAGAACCCGTGTCAAAATCTGACCATAATTCATTCGTTTTCGAGCTACGATATCAATACGCAGACTGGCAGATGCAATGAGAGGTAATTATGCTATATGTAGGTGCACTTGAGGGTTAAAAATTTGCAAGATATTATGATGATAAATATGATGATGATATGATTAGAGGCACTCCTAACTTAGCAAATAACGCTATCGTATTGTCGGTTGTCGGGCATAACTACCTACTCGAAAATGTGTTTCGCAGATCTCTGAGGTTCTGCAAAGCCTCTCCTGCCCTGGTACTTCGCCAAAATCCTAAACAAAGCATAAAAATTACTTAAGATATAATTATTCATGATAATTAATACTTAATAACTAGTTTTCAATTATTTTAAGGCTCCGCAGCGTATTTCCATTCTGTACAAGGCCAGAACGCAAGGGTATGAAACTAACTATAATCTATCTATACATATAATAAAATTCTTGAGCTGTGAATTCTGTACATGTAATATTTTTAGGTGAAATTAAGTTTTTCCAAATCAGGACACGCTTCTGAGCCCAAAAATATACTTTTTACAATTTTTGTCTGTTTGTCTGTTAGTCTGTTAGTCTGTTTGTCTGTTAGTCTGTTTGTCTGTTAGTCTGTTTGTCTGTTAGTCTGTTTGTCTGTTTGTTTGTGCGCGAACATCTCTCGAACGGCTGAACGGATTTGAATGAAATTTGGATTGTTGTATAGAGAAAAACCGTCGGTAACACATAGGCTATATTTTATTTTATTATATAACAAATATTTTTTTCCATTTTTCACGCAATTATGTAGGTCCACTTAGGTCACTGACCTTTGTAGTGAGTAACAATGACAACTAGAGATGTTTTTTTTTAATTTTTCGAATATAAAGACAGACGTGGCATCATGCCTTACGGAAAGCTCGATGATTTTTTTTGAAATAACTATTATGGAAAATAAAATAATATGGAAATACCATGAATAAATCCAAGATGTCGGAACATTTTTTAATGAATTAAAAATATAATAAATAATTTATTGAATTATCATGTGTTATTATTTAAAATATTAAAATATGTAATTATAATAAAATTACTATTAAATTCAAGATCATGAATTCAGTTTTTTTTAATTATTGATGACATGACATTTTAATAGAGTATTTTGGAACGAGAAATAAACTATATTTCTAAATTCAAGATGGAGGATACGACTTTTTTAAGCGGTTTTATTTAGCTTGCCCTGTTTAGTTGTTTATTTGGATCAAAATTAGTAAATTGGAATTTGACCCCCTTCCTGGTGACAGATTGATCTGATATTTGGTACACACTTGATGACAATACAATAAAATACATTCTTTATGATTGTAAATCCAAGATGGCCGCCGATACAAAATGGCGGATTACTTCTTATTCTTATTATTACTTCACAACAACCTCAATATGGGTATCAAATGAAAGGGCTTGATTAGTAGAATAGACCTCACTATGAAAAAAATGAAAATCCAAAATGGCCGCCGCAACAAAATGGCGGATCCATAGTTTCCACAACTGCCTCAATATGGGTATCAAATGAAAGGGCTTTATTGGTAGAATAGAGCTCATCATGAAAAAAATGAAAATCCAAGATGGCCGCCGCAATATAATGGCGGATTACATATTTTCCACAACTGACTCAATATGGGTATCAAATGAAAGGGATTGATTTGTAGAATAGAGCTCACTATAAAAAAATGAAAATCAAAGATGGCCGCCGCAATAAAATAGCGGATCCCATAGTTTCCATAACTGCCTCAATATGGATATCAAATGAAAGGGCTTAATTAGTAGAATAGAGCTCCTTATGAAAAAATGAAAATCTAAGATGGCCGCTGCAACAAAATGGCGGATTTAGTGATGCAGATATTTATTATGCTTTCGCGTAAAATCATCATCATCATCATCGCGTAAAATAGATTGGGATTTTTTAATAAAAAAATTTAAATCTGGATTGTGATATGGAATACTTTTTACTTCGCTCTTGACCAAATCCTGAAGTTTACGTGGACGCAGTCGCGGGCAAAAGCTAGTAACTAATATAACTATTATATGTATAGATTGGAAACAACTTTTTTTATATTTCTTCTAATCCATAATCTTCACAGCTATCCCAATCTGTAAAGATCATTTTTTCAAATATCCAGAAAGTTCCTATAGAAATGTTCTATCAATTGTTTCGTTATAAAACAACAGTTTCCCATTATGATAACTGTAAAAGGGGTAGGTAATGCTATTTGCAGTGTTTGCGTGCCATTCCTTGTATTATCGATGGGACCGACTCCTCCTTGCTAATTATCGAATGTAGAGCATGCGGGACATAATATTGCATTGCATGTTACCGTCGCCTTACAATTGCTAGCAGCATATTTCAATAGTCACATGGTATTGGCAAGCCAAATTAAGCCAATTACCATCCTAACTTTAAAAGAAGCTTGGTTTAAAATGTTCACACGTGGCCGTAGATCCTATAAAGTCATCCTCCCTATACTTGATTTTTTTACATGTTTCATTAGTTGATCATGAAGGTTCCAATTTTTTTAATTTATTTGGGTCAGGAGCCTTAACTTTTTTTAAGGAGAATAATACCATCATAATATAATATAATATAATATAATATAATATAATATAATATAATATAATATAATATAATTACGTAGAGTCATTGCAGAGTCATTGTAGGTCGTCCGGGAAAGCAATACTCGTATTATAACACATCTACTTTACTCAACCTTCCCTGTGTTTTGATTGGGGAGATGTGTTTGCCGGAGATACTTAATTACATATATATGTATATACTATTTTTTGGTGCTTCTGGGATTCGAACAAGGACCTTTCGGGAAAAAGCTGCATTCTTAGCTAATGGGCTTATGTATTTATTTATTATGGCCTAAATAAATAAGCTTTATTTAGGTACCATCTAATGCAAGAAATACTTTCATAGCATCGTTAGGTTACTCTATTGAATATGTAAGTATCATTATAATGGTGAAAGAATAACGGTCCGGTGTCATACCTATTTACAGCAATGGATATGCGAAGAGAGTTCACAATTATACGGTAATAAATCGGTAGAATTTACGAGTAATTACTGCGTCATCTAATATCTACATAGATACTCATTGTAAGTGAGGTCGTTGATCTACCTATATTTTACCATAATTATTCGTCTTTATGAATAGGCAGTATCGAAAAAAATATTAATAGACATGTTATTTACTGGTATTTACTCGACTATGTTGGTATTTATCCATCTACCGTATCTATAGGTAGGTAATAAGTACATAGCAAGTATCAATGATTTATAATGTAATTCTATCTACCTACTAGGTACCTACCGTACCTAATACTTGACGTTTATAATCTACTGATAAGTAGGTACCTACATAATATTTAAATGAAACTGGTTTTACGAGGGGTCTTAGCAGAAGTGATTTCAACAACATTATTATACCTATCGTACCTACCAACCTGTATGTGTTCAGCATTCTCACAAAAAAAAAATGAAGCGAAATACATCTTAAGACATAACAAACGACTTTATCGCTTAGAAGATATCAGTCACGTAGACTCGACCTACTAACTAAAATCTTAAATTTTAAATACCGCATTAATTACCTAGGTAAACTCGGTAAGGCATTAACTAAATACGTGGAAATTTGCCCAGTTAAGTTGAAAGATACTCTTCATTACCATTTTTATAATTTAAGTAATAAATGAGGCTTTACTGTGAAAATTTCACGGTCGTTAGTAATTTTATTGTTTAACAAACTATTTTAATACCTCCTAGGAAGGTAGGAAGGTACCTACCTACTACTGTTTACAACTTTGTATCTTACGCTACGATGCATGATTAAACAGTAGGTCTGTACTTACAAAAGATTGACGTTGAAGAATTTAATTTGTTAAGACAAATAACTTACAATACATTTTGTGTACCGTACGTGAAATGGACGCTTTACGTACACAATGAATGATTATACCAACAAGTCCATAGTAGATCAAACACAAACCTAACTTAACGCAGGCACATTATTAATTTAAAAGTAAATAAATTACACGTAATCTAATAATAAAATTATAGAAGTATAAACGCAAACATTAATCTACCGTATACTACGTAGTTAGGTACGTAGTAAGCAGCTGAACACCCAGCTATTGCTCGTAAGTCCATTCTAAAGTTTAACTTTAATCCTTACGAATAAATAAAATTGCAGTCCACTCCAGAGTCCAGCTAGTACCTAGGTAAAAGTAGGTACTTTATAATGTGTTTGAGCAAATAATATAAAACATATTTACGCAACATAACTTATACCTACATGTAAAATATAAATTTAATTTGCGAATAATAATAATAATAGTAATAAATAATTAACTGTGTGAATAACAATATTTTGTACAAAAAATATTCAAATGTTTATTTAGTAATATTGACACTAGCAACACAATCACAATGTACGTCATAAAGACAGCTAGGGCAGTAAGTTACGATAAAATTGTATCTCGATTTGATAGCATACCGATTTTGCAAAATCGATATTTTCGTTTGACATATTACCCTTTATGCCTACAATACTTTTTTCTACAGTAAAAAGCTTTTATATTGTAAACAATTGCAGTTTCGCTTACATTAATTGTTACGTTACGTCTTTTTTATAAAAAAATTTATTGAACACGGTTAATTTTGAATGTCTAAAATGTAATTTATTTATGGGATCCACGCATGCAGTAATAAAAAAAAATTGTTAAGCGTGGAGTCACTCCGCGCGGAAGAACTTTGTAATGTGGAAATGAATATTGGACGCTACGGCTACTCGTTGCTACGCTCGGGCTGGCCTGTACTGCAAGGTATTCTACGCGCACGGCGCATGCTTTCGAGTGCCACGGTCTCTCTCTCTCGCTCTGTCTCTTTCTATTTATAAATGTTTCCTTTTGGCAGTTTCCATAGTTCTATCTAATTTGACGCATAATATGTTTTGTTTATGAATGTTTCCTTTTGACAGTTTCTATAGTTACTTTGACTTTTTCCCCCCTCCCCAGGAGCGTTAAACGTTTAATTTAACGCTACATTGTTAGAATTGGAAGTTGGAAGTCGCATAAGACGTAAGAAGTTTCTCTTCAATAAAAATTATTTGGTATTAATTGTTTGGATGTAAATGAACTTTTCATTGCAATTGCAAATAATGTTTTAAAATACGATTGTAATGTAATATAGTAACGATTCAATAATCGATTGGAAGAATGCTGTCATTGTCAAAATTCCAATAGTAGATAGACATGACCAAGACATTCCTACCTACGTTCCTACGATCGTGACATCGTGTACTCAACTTACCATAAAGGCATAAACATGTGGAATTTACGTATATAAAGATCGTGCTCGCAAAATTTGACTTACTTTAAAACATAGCTCGAAATATGTTGTGTAAATAGTACTTAATCTGGAAACTAATTACTTACAAAGACTAAACAAAAATGATTCCGGGATACGGTGCCGTGACCCAGGCCCTGCTAGGGACCCTTCTGACGTGGGGGCTAACAGCTATGGGAGCCGGTTGCGTATTTTTTATACGAGGAAAACATGTAAGATCCATCGGTAGTTTTTTAACGATTTCTTGTTTGTGGTGAAATATGTGTTTGTTTACAAATGAGTTTGGTTTTGCAGAGGAAGTTACTCGATGTGTCTCTCGGTTTCGCTGCGGGTGTGATGACGGCGGCGTCTTACTGGTCCTTGCTGGAGCCCGCGATAGATATGTGTCGAGAGTCTGGCTCGTACGGAGAGAATGGACAGTTTGCATTTGTGCCAGTAGCAGGGGGATTTTTATTTGGTGCGGTGTTTGTATTCGCAACTGACAAATTTTTGGATTACCTTGGCCTGAACTCCACAAACATGATGATGAGTAAGTTTTCTGTTTATGTTTTACTTTATTAGTTTTATGTTATATTATTTAAATATTGTTTCTTTTTGTTTTGATTTTTTATGTATTTCATATATTTTACTATTAGGTAATCAGACCATAATAATAATTAGTTACATGTAAACATAATTCCATACCTATAAATTGGAACCTCTTCTTATCAATGACATCATTTAAGGGATTTTTTACTGCAACTAATAAATAACACACATTGACAAAGTATGTGTACTTTCAAAACATTGAAATTAATTGAATATAAGTGTTGTGTCAGTATTTGTATCACTACTTTTAAATATTTGACTTCAATTATTATTATTGTAGTTGGCACTCATTAGGCTGTAACCATATTAGAAAATGCACTCTTATTTTTATCAGCACATGTTACCTTTTATAGTCAATGTAGCACTTATGTGCTATTTAACTTAATGGCATGAATTTAAATTACTGGTTAAAGTAAATTAATTCTTTAAATTATTAAGTATAAAGTAGCTTTGAAAAAATAAATAAGTAGTGTTCACATGTAGCATTTTTGTTTAAAAATAGAATTCAGTTAACATTGATTAATGTTAACTGAATTCTATTTTACACAATTTCTAAATTAAGATCTCAGCCAATGTAAGCTGAGATTACCACAGCATTGACGACCACAACAGCTACATATACTGAAAGTTTATGTTCACATGTTTTCAAGTAGTTTGGGATAGAAATTAAGAAATTAAATTAAGTTATTAGCAAGATTTATGCTAATACTTTATTATCAGTAAATTTTTAAGAAAATAAGGTATAGAATATAGGCTCTCTAAATATTTTAGAAAAGAAAAGAAAAGAAAAGAATGTGTTTATTGTTGACTGTTACACAAGAAAGATGTTACAATTATAATAAGTTAAAAACAGTCTACCCTATGTGGGCATACAATAATTATGTCTTAAATAACTAATATTAATTTTATATTATAATTTTGACAAAATGGTTTATGATATTTGTTTATCAGTCCAATTATTCAATTATTTTAATATTTTTCCTAGTCAAACTCATTGGCTATATGCCCCCCATTTCTGGATAAAGAGTGAAAAAGCTGGAGGAAAAAACTTTCAACACAGTTTTAATTAATTTATTTATTTATTTATTCACCCGTTAATACATTCCTTTTTAAAGTTGTTTATAAACATGATAATATTATATTATATTATATTGTGAACTTTCTATTTCGTCCAAAACTATTTTGACAGCATTAATCATCTTTGCGACAACATATTAATAGATTATTGCAAACCACTGCAATAATAATTCTACAGAATGAAATTAATACTTACCAGATACCTTGCAGCTTTTATTCTTATATGACACATTCACATGCAAGCAATTTTTATTTCATCACCATACATATCATACTATAATAATATAACATATTAATATCTCTTGCCAATCTGATACAATAAGTTTTAAATTGTTAAGAAGTTAGGTAAGTGATGACCATCAAAACATAAGCTGCCTGACCACTATTAAAACTTTTTACTTTTATTTGTTTGTTTAAATATTTTAATACATCCATTTAAATTATGAGTGATGAACAGATTTGTCACACATTATTATAAAATGTTGCTCATGGAATAATTGGTTATAGGGTACACTAGATCTTAGCTTGATACATTTCATAATACAACTGAAGTTCTTTTGATGTCCTTCAGACTTAAAGTGATGATAAAGTCATATGTTGAAAAAATTTTCTTTTCTTAAAAATAAGGGCTTTGTCGTTGCTGACCATGCTGCCCTGATTACGGCTACAATTACTACCCACACCAATTACATATTAGGTACCTATTATACTATGACCTTCTTTGACTTAGTAATTTGTACAGCATTTTTGCAGGTTCCGAAAGAGGATCCACCAAAATGCTATTACAACTACCTATACCTCCTCGCCTGCCAAAATCAATTTTTTCTCTCAAAAAAAAATTGATTTTGCCAGGAAAAATTAATTTTCAAAAGATAAGTTAGTTTATCAATTCATTAAATTTCTGCTTATATTTTATACCTCTTGAGATCAAGTGTTTTAGTGTTTTAGACAAAAATATAACAGTAATTATAAAGTTAAAGTACATCTGACTATCTATCTTATCTTTACTCTCACAAAATACTATGCTACTGGGCTGTGCATGTAATTTTATGAGACATGTTGTTATCTTTATTGACGGTGAATGCCTCTATATGGATACTGCTATTAAATTGTGGAACGAATGTTAGTCATATTATTTTATGTACTTTAACGAATATAATAACATTAGAACAATGTCTCAATTTTATTCTGAATTTGTATAAACAAATAGAGAAGCAATTAGGTCATGACAATTTTACACAATTCACATTATTAGTTTCGACTTTTAAGCATTAAGTACATGTTATGCTTATGTCATAGTTATTAACTTTAGAGTAGTTAACATGTTATATAAAATGAATCTGTTTGTTCATCGACAGAGAAATTATTTATTTAAATACACATTGTTTTTTGCCTTTTGAAAGTTGTAATAAGACATTACATTGGCTACACATTTCAAGCTAGGGTTCGATTCGAATTTGGTTATTCATTTTCTATGAAGCTTTGAATTTTGTCAAATACAAACTTGTATTGAATTAGAAATATAAATAAAATATTGAAGTAGAAATATCATCAGTTCACTGCTTTTGCTTACATTGTTAATTTGAGGGCCTTGTAACAAATAGCATTTTAGTTTTTTTTCCAAAACAAATTATTGTTACTCTAGTTGAAGGTAACCTTGACTTGAATAGTATATAATAAGATGTATTTCAATGATTATGAAATGCTGGAAAATCTAAAATATGTTATTCACTATAATTAATGCATTATAAAAATATAAGCAAAAGGATCCCCTCATGAGATAGATTTTAATGTGGGGTTCTAGTCCAAGATTTTTAGATGTCCGCTCTGCATAAAATCCTTCTACGTGATTTTTCGATTGGATTATGTCAGAGGGTGCCCCCTAAGTATAAAACCGAGTTTCTGTCGCCTGAAACCGCGAGCGTTAGCCGCCATCTTGGAAACCGTTTTTTTGCATATATCTCGGAAACGGTAAGTTTTACGTTAAAAACCGAAGAGATCTTTTTTGCAGAGAACAAAATTTCCCATCTTTTTTGTCCCAAACTTTTCCCCCTATTGTTGATATTTTCCGATATATTTGAGTAAAAAAACCAAATTTTTTGTTTTTGTAAAGTATCTCAATAATTTTCAGAGATACGAAAAAAATGTTGAAATTAAAGTTGGAGAGCATGAAATTTTCTACAAATTTTGTATAAAACTTTTTCTCGCAAAATTATTAGTTGCTGAGTTCTAGCGCAATAAAAGATCATGAAAATCAGCGGTAAGTGGTAATACGTTACTCTCGCATGCAAACAAAAAGTATTAGTAAATTCGATGTCTCCGCGGAAAGTA
Source organism: Erynnis tages (assembly GCA_905147235.1). Classification (NCBI taxonomy): domain Eukaryota; kingdom Metazoa; phylum Arthropoda; class Insecta; order Lepidoptera; family Hesperiidae; genus Erynnis; species Erynnis tages. The sequence continues at coordinate 4,737,167 of LR990081.1, forward strand.
TTGTTTTTCAGAAGGTAAGTAATTTAAGTCAGAACGTCGTTAAAATGAGTACGTGTTTTATATGTGAGAAATTTATAAGTGATAAAGACGTACAAGTGGTGAAAGAAAAAGGTGTGCAAAGACTGATACAATCAAGCATAAAAAGAGAGCAAAAAGAACACGGAGTTTTATTGAAGAATTTAAAAAGTGTAAGCGTGCACAAATTGTGTTACACGAATTATACGGATGAGAGGAGAATAACAGCGTTCATACGGAGAAGATGGTCAGACCCATCATCGTCGGAACCACCGTCGCAATCGTCTACGCTACCTATCAAATACAATTTATTAAATTAATATTCTGCGATCCTGATTTGTACAGAGCGACTTATATCGCGCAAATGATAATGAATTTGGATACATGAATAAATTTTCATTCCTTTTTCCAATAATTCGTTAAAATATTTTTATTGTGCAAAATTTCCTTTTTAATCTTTCATTTCCCTCCTTTTCACGATAAATATAATCGTTACCGTCGCCATGATAAAATTTTTCGATTATACTTTTTTGTTTGCATGCCAGAGTAACGTATTACCGCTCATCGCTGATTTTCGATTCCAGGTGACAATTTTTATTCAGCTAGAACTCAGCAACTAATCATTTTACAAGAAAAAGTTTTATACAAAATTTGTAGAAAATTTTATGCTCTCCAACTTTAATTTCAACATTTTTTTCGTATCTCTGAAAATTATTGAGATACTTTACAAAAACAAAAAATTTGGTTTTTTTACTCAAATATATCGGAAAATATCAACAATAGGGGGAAAAGTTTGGTACAAAAAAGATGGGAAATTTTGTTCTCTGCAAAAAAGATCTCTTCGGTTTTTAACGTAAAACTTACCGTTTCCGAGATATATGCAAAAAAACGGTTTCCAAGATGGCGGCTAACGCTCGCGGTTTCGGGCGACAGAAACTCGGTTTTATACTTAGGGGGCACCCTCTGACATAATCCAATCGAAAAATCACGTAGAAGGATTTTATGCAGAGCGGACCGATTTTTGGTGCTAAAATTCCTGGACTATTCTATGAAAAGAGTTTACAAAAAAAATTTATAATGAAATCAATAATTATTAAGAGAGTCAGGCGGAGTTGTGACGATTAGGGGAAGCTCATGTCCAGCTGTAGACTACAAAGGCCTAAAGGAAGGTGAAGTAGTTCTATTACATCTGAAGGTCATTCTGATAGCTGTGAAAAAAATGGAATAAAGAAAACTAATACAATATTGAGACATTATGAAGCTGCTTCAAGACAGGTTCAGAGATTGTCAGTTACAAGATTGTCAGTTTGTCAGCTCAGTTTTATTTTGCAGGAAGCTACTACTAAAATGGCTTTATGCTTTAACATTAGTTTCTATTGTGAAATTAGTAAAGTTTTTGAATGGCTGAACATAATTTTATGCTTTTCTTTTCTAGCAATGACAAAAACAAAAGATTCAAAAGAAAAGTTGGAAGACTTAGAGATGATGACAGCACTGAACAGGAGAGCATCTAATCCTACTAGTGTGGTAACAATGGAAAATCAACCACTTGAGTTTGCTGACTGTATCACAAATCAGCATACAGCTCAAAGGAGGCGAGGGCACCACAACTCTCATCATTCACTGGTTAGTACAATGTTCAAAAGCAATATTTATCAGTATGAATACATCGCCAGAGCAAAGGATTCAGTTCCTAGTCTTGCAGACATGAGTTTGGTTTTCTGTTTCTATTCTTGTATGTAACTGAGTATCTTCCAAGACTTCAATATAAGTGTGCACTGCTAATTATATATATTTATATGTTTGGATATTTATGGGTTTCTCTTTCTTGTTATCTTCTGAGTTAAGATACAATGTTATTAAATATATAAACAATAATTATAAATTTAACAAATCACAACACTAGTGACAATAGTAGGTATATCATAAATATGCAAAAGGGTATTTTGTTTAGCTCGGTTAGGTTTGTTCTTTGCCTATATTCACAACCTTATGCATTTAAAAATACCTGAATTGTTATGCATGCTATGCTGTGTTCTATTTCGTATTTCAATTTATTTCGACATAGCTTCATGATTGTTTTTACTTCTTGATGTACTTTTAAGTATATTTACATGTATTGGGTGTTCTATAAAACTTGTATGAAGCATGACAATGATTTTCAGTAAAACTATTTAAAATTGAGATAAATTAAAAATATATTTAACAATCCTACATTTTATAGCTTTCTTGAAGAAAATTTTGTATAGAGAGATAAATTAAAATTTGCCTAGGGTACCTTAACACCACTAGGACTGAGGTCCCCAAGAGTCACTATTCACCCATATGCAATCTTGTAGGGGGATTTGGGGTTTGACCACAGGTCACCTGATGGTAAGCCCAACAGGCTGCATGCCTGTATGCATAATGAATGACTCATTATGAATAGCGTATTATTAAATAAAAATAAAGGAAATAAGAAACACATGTGATGATTTTTTTCTACAAAAATTGTATATTAACTTTATAAAATTAAATATTAGATACTGAACCATATAAATTTTGTTCTTCATGTTTGAACACCCAATGTAGTAAGTAATACTACATTGGGTAAATATTAAAACATTACTACACATTTTTTCTTATACCTAACAGATATTTGCTTCTTAGGTAGTTGCCTGCCTCATTATTTGCAAGCTGCTGATTACGACTTTAAAATATGTTTTAATCAGCATGTCGAATATAATAAAAATGGCATGCATGTTTCGTAGGTATATAAAATGCAATAGAAATTACAAGGTATTTACGCTAATCGCATTTTACTACAAAGTACGTGTCATGTGCAAGTGATATTTTTAAAATTAGGATCCAGCCTATTGATATTGTAAAAAAGATAAATTGTTTTAAAATATACCTAACTTGTTCTTATAAACACCACTTTAAGAACTACTTGGTTTTTATTATTTTATTGCGAAAAGAACAAAACAAAGTAATAACTGCAAAGTAAAGTTAACAATAAACTCAAGTCAAGATTTTGCAATTGATTCAAATATTCACATAAACAGTAGTTTTTTTCTGGTTTCTCTACAGGAAATCAACCACAAGGTTACTTACTCGTTTATGAAATTGTCTTACGATATCATTGAAGTAGATCATTAACTTATAGATAAGTAAATGATAATAACAAGAATCCTTGATATTTTGATACATTGTCCTATTGTCCTATTGTGTAGATTAATTTACTTTAAAGCATATTATATAATCTAAATAGTTTTTCAATGCGTTATACAATCACATCTAGCGTGGCCCCAAGTAACTAGCGCTAAGGGAGCACCATGACATGGGGTTTTAGTCTGCAGGAGGCAGAGTCGACAGGGTGATATCAGAATATCACCCTGTCGTCCTGACCCTATCCCTATGAAAAAAATTGGGCTGCAAGTAGATTTTATTATTCCGCTCCATTGCCCCTTTAATATTACAAAGTCTATATAATTATACAAACATTATCTTCCATAACTAGAAAGTTTGGTCCTGCCAAATATGATCTGATTGGACAGTGGGCAGGATTTGTTTATATTTGAGTTATTGGATGGGATTATCGCATAATATTGACTGTAAACATTTCAGAAGGCCAACGAGGGCGGGGAAGGTGACCGGCGCGACAGTGCGGCGAGGGCGCTGGAGGCGCGCCAGTCGCAGTGGAAGAGGATCATGTTACTGGTGGTCGCGATCACAGTACACAACATACCGGAGGGACTCGCTGTCGGCGTGTCGTTCGGTGCAGCGGCCTCCTCGAAACAGGCGTCCTTCCATAGCGCGAGGTCAGTGCTAAAATACCGTCCATACTAATCTTGGTCTTTACCAGACTGATATTCGGGGCTTTGGCGCCTTAAATTTTTCTAAATTCAAACCAAAAATCTAAGTAAGGTGGTTGAAACGAATCCTACTCATGCTTATCTGTGGTATAGGAGGATCTCTGCATATTATTTTCCCAAATTGGATGTAATAGCAAAAAACTGTATTACATAACTATTATTACATTACATTAAGCGTTACACATTTCGACAGTAAAAATTCCTAATCCTACGCAGTAATATTTTTAGTAACCCTGAACTTCAGGTATTTATCATAATTTTGCAAACACCAAAAAGCACAATAGATTGATTGTTTACCTTCCATCAGCAAGAAAAACATACCTACAGCTCAACAAACACTAAAAAGTTAAAAACATTTGAAAAATATGACGTCAGGGTAAAGAATTGGGTGTAAACCAAAAATATAAATATAGTTAGAAACAAAATTTAACACAGAAGTCTAAATTTAACACAGAAATCCCTTCGATTTTTAACATTACCCAGTCAGCATTGGGTAGACCTAGGTGAGTATGAGTAAAGTCAGAATTAAAATTGATTTTACTTATTATTCGGACTTTACCCACAAAACCTAGGTAATACAAGTCAACCCGGGTAAACCTAGGTTTACTCCATCTTCTAGCATTACCTGTAACATATACAAAACCAAGCAGTATAAAAATTAAAACTGGATTTAAACAATTTTAAACAATGGATTAAAAATATTAATGTCAAAGTTAATTAAAGCACTTGTTTATTTAGCAACATTTATAAAACTGCAATCAAGTGTGTTCAAGGATAATAAATATAAATTAAATAAATATATAAACCTAAGTAAACACGCAGCTTAGCTAACTGACTTATCCTTATGAAAAAGTAAATGTATGTTATCATTGCACGTATAGAGATAAAAACTGAGCATGTCTGCATTATAAAAAAACGTGTGGACGATATTTTAAAGACAGCGTTTGTTGGATCAAGAATTTTGTGATCCCTTTTTATGTGTGTTAAAATATTTCGAGACAGCAAAAAAAATTTAACGAAACAAACAATTTAAACCGTTTACTGTCTTGTTTATTTTGATAATTGAAGACATATTAAATATGGTTCTGTGAGTCCCTTTGCGAATTCCACATTAAAGTACATGTGTACCATGGTTGGTTGTAAAAACGACAACTCAGAGACTTGCATACCACTTCAATAAATTGATTTGCATTGCTTAAGACAGCAATAGAGTTTAGAGATTAATAAGAATCTTCATATTGTAATTGAAAGCAAGGCATTTGCCGGCTCTTCATAAAATAAATCACATTAACAGAACACAACCTAAAAAATCTAGCGATTGATGGCAATTTATCACATGCACAAAAAATCAATCAACATCCACATTTCCATTGTATTACATTAAAAAAACCTCTGCATTGATGTCATGTAACAACCGAAATTAATAATCGATCTTCGGATATGGATCGCCTTAATGATGTTTGATTGCTAGGCAAAATCTGTTATGTATTTCAAAGAAATTAATTTATATGGATTATTAATAGAGTAACTTGGCAACCAAGTATCAATCTCAATTCATATCGGAAGATCGGTTATTAATTCCGGGCGAGTAACTCATTTTGTTAAGTGTATGTAAATACAGTTCATTTTTATTCTCTTGTCTTATTTGGTAAACAATCTTGGCACTACTTTTTATTGTAAAAATGTTAACAATATTGATTAGTAGTACTGATTACAGCGCTATCTAGCGAAAAAATCCATTAGTATGAAATGCACTGATGTAGTTGGTGCTGACATCTAGCGAGGATTGCGTTTATTAACTTCTCAGCTACAGTTATCGCAACTATGTCGTAGTACCCTCAGAATTCTCACAGATGGAGTAACTTGTATACATCTGTGAAAATAATAGAGGCCTGAAATAAATTGATTTATTACATCATTGAAATTAGTGTATTCACTATTATGACACGTTTTTGACAATGCTATAATTATGTTTTTGTGGGTCGAAACCTTATAGGATTCCATTTTAATATTTTATACAAATTTAAGTACCTAAGTTGGTAGTATATTATAAATATTAAGTAGGAAGTAAAATATTATCATATCTTAATAAGCAGCGATAGTTTTGTGTTAATATCTAATTATGTTAAATGATATGAAGATAAAACGGTCATGCTTGCTACATCAGAAGAAGGAGCGTCGGACAGCAGAGTGTAGTGGCGTTAATACAGGCATTTCATTGATAACTCGTAGGCGAGAGCGGGATGCATCTAGTAGATGCTACTCTATCGCTGTCATCAGTGGTAACAGCTCTGTAATTAATGGACCGAGATATTCATATTCCCCTTGATTTGACACTGAACAAACCAATCTCGACTGAATTCTAGCCGCACTCAAATAGCTAACTGACACACTTTGATAGGTATATTATATAAAGAGAAAATATTAGTCGTAATTTATGAAAGATAAAAACGTACGTTGGAAGTCGTTTTGCGTCTTTTCTCACTATAGAATAAGTTTATTGTCGTACGCCTACTTACCGTTGTATATCTGACTCGTAGTTAATTTTGCAATTGCAATTTGGAATGTGGATAGGTAATGTTTTAGTATTTTAAAGTAATAAGGTCATAGCTGGAATATTTATATTGAAATGTATTATTCTTTGTGCCCATATTAGTTTAATTCATAATTTTCCTGTTAAAATATAAGGAAATTCAATCAATATGTCGTAGGATCCTAAAGTACTTTACAGGTCGAGGCACGGTTTGACTAAAAACTATAGGTAGGTACTTTTAAGTAATGTCTTTGTAATTACCGTGATATTTATTTTGCAATTAGAACTGTGAAACTAATAGTTTTTTTGGCCGTCTTTTACAGTCTCGTGCCAAATTTTTGTGTTATGTCTACAAGACGCGTAGAAAAGATGTCAAGCAATGATGTAGGATATTGTTGATAAAATAGGAAAGGAGGACATGTGTGGGGTAAGACACAATCTATCTAATTCCATAGCTTACCCCACCTTCATAATCGACGATTTGGAAGTGGTAGCGCTATTAGAATAGAGCTATTAGGAGATACAGTTGCCAGAGATACTTTATTTTTCGGAGTTATAGTAGTCCTCATGCGTAGCGTCGGGTTGTAGATATATTGCAATTCATAGGTTTTTTAAGGAGTTAGAACCTTTCATAGAATGTCTTTCTTAATCTGGGGGTTAGAGGGTATTGGATACACCACCACAGAGTAGGATTGTGTAGGATTCAGTGACAAATGTATTGCAAGTGGAAAGGAGGGTTAATTAGTAGTCCTTAAGACTTTAGATACGATCTCTATTTTTACAGGGACGAAGGTTCTCTTCATCAGATAGTGGACAGTTTATAGGATTAGGTGGCAAATGTAGTGCAAGTGGAAAGGACGGTTAATTAGGGTGCGATCGGAGCCAAATCGCGTGGCGGGCGGGGGCATCGACCCGCGCCGGCGCAGACGCTACCGTCACCGCCGACGCCGGTAGGTGAAACTATTTCACTGAAAAATCCGCCGGCGCGCCGTATCATTGAAAGCAACCTTGACGATTTGTCGCGTCGTCTATACAGCCGCGTGGGTGCCTCCAGCACACCTATACATAACCGTTAAACATTGGCACCTCACTCATTATCGCTAATATTTTTGAAAATCGCACACATTTATATCGCTCAATCGCTCAACAGTTGTCGTTAACGTTGTTACAAATAGTCGCCGCAAAATAAGCTCCGTAATAACATTTATTATTTTTCGGTACGATACCAGTTAGATAGATACTCGTTCCTGTATCTATGTAGAGTTTTGTAGTTGAAACATGTAGAGCTATTTTTAGCGAATATAATGGAGCTTTGGAAATGCCATAAAACAAGGAAGGAAAGCAATCGACCGTATTATCAAGAATTGGTTTCATTGGCAACAACAAACGTCTATGTTGAGTAAATGGTACACGTATATCATTTAGAGGTCTGTACCCTTAGTCTGAGTTTTAGCAATGCCGCTACGTTACGTACGAAACGAAACGGATCGTTTTTTTCTATAGATTTACGCCCAGCGCCCCTAGCGGACGCGAAAAGTACTACGATTTGCGAGTCCGAGTTACCTTTTGATAATGGCCGTTCCATAACGTCCTAAATTCGTGACGTACCGTCCTGCTGACTTATACTTGTTTGAGCGATAGTAGATAATCTCATCAAACTTTGATAGAACAATATTGTGAAAATTGGAAAACCTACTAGAACTTTCAAGTAGATAAGGAAGTAGTCCTAGTAGGTTATGTACTATCTGTATGGGTACGTAGGCACTGGTAGTTCATATTGTACTGTATGGGTTTTCATCAGAATTCTAGCGTTTGTTATAAATTTCCACATTATTATGAATAAGGTTATCTTTTGCCCGTAAAATCCTTTAGAAGTGGCTTGGGTTTTATAATATTGCCGCCAAACCTCTTATATTTCCATTTTAAGCAGATCTCCCACAAATATTCGAATATGTCTAACTCACATTACTTGTAATTACTCAGGCAGTGATTAGCGTAAGTAGTTGGTTACTTAGCTGGAAGTAATAAATTGAAGTCGTAAAACGTTAGAGTCCCACTTTATGTTTACTAATACTCATAAGGCCAAATACGTAAACTAGATAATTAATTGCTTTGAGGTTTTACGGGCGGTAGTAATGTGGAGGCAGACAAAGTAACGCAAAGAACGCCGGTCTGATAAAATAGAATATCAATGGGTTGGTTCGGACAGTTTCGGCGTAAAGGAAGGAAGGGGCGACAAGTTAGGGCGTGTTAAGGTCTGGAGTCTCTTGCCTGCCGTGCTGTCTGTCTGTAACCCGTCAGTGACACACTGCAGGGTCGGGTCTCCATTCACTCTGAGAAGGATGTAGGACTTCTTCCACCACGCTGGCCTAGTGCGGGTTGGTGGATTTCACATGCTTTTGAGAACATTATGGAAAACTCTTAGCCACGCAGATTTCCACACGATGTTTTCCTTCAACGTTACCGGTGATATTCAATTATTTTAACTGCACATACCTAACTTTAAAGAAGTCGTTGGTGCGTGCCACTGATATTTGAACCCGGACCCGGCGAGTGGAGGCCGAACTGGGCTATTACCACTCATGTGTGTCTGTGTTTTGTCTGACGTGCTATCAAGAAACAATATTGTGCTCTACTGTGTAGGTATGCTTCATATTTTGGGCTCTACGGTGACGAGAAAGATATACTTAATTCTAAAACTGCGTTCACATTGGTTTCGCAAAAAATTACACTCGATATTGGTTTCCTTAAATGGGCGCCACAATAATATTACCCGGAGTGTCAGTGGCCCTCATGCCGGTAGTTGTTTGAAATGGTCCTGGCAATGCATACTTTAAGATCCTTAAGGCAGGTTTCGAAGTAGAAGTAAAAATAATATAATTAATGGTTATTGGTTATACTTAATTATACTTATACTTACCACCGCCTTAATAGTACGTCATGAAACACTTGTTGTCTTGTGATTCGGTTGGGGAGATGTGTTTGCCAGAGACACTTAATTGAAGGCGTTAAAGTCCTCTTTTGGAACAACGCATCTACGTATGATTTCCCATAGGACTTCTTTGCTTTTCGAGATTGGAGTTAGCAGTTATAAGCAAGGTAGCAGCATGGCTGCTGTGACCACTTAACATCAATCGTCTGCATGCTCGTTTGCTACTCACAGTGTAAGATAAAGATTAGGCGGTGTTGCGATGGCGGCGGAGGGTGGCGCCCCTAGAAAATGGAAGTAAATAGAACGGTAATAGGTAATAATATATTTGTGCCGAATCTACTGTAGCTAGCTCCGCTAGCGGTGTTCACGCCCCTAACTCAGAATGCGTCACTGTCACAGTCGCGATAAGAGTGATAGAATGAGCTAATATGCGCACAGTTGAACATAATCTAGGTTTTGTCTGCCCCGTCGTTCGTCATAGCCGTTCTATCTACTTATTATTTCTATGGTGGCGCCCGAGTATTGGGAGTCGGCACCCGCTTTGTGTTGGCGCTGTTATTATGCAGATTAACACCGACGGGAATTTGTTCAAATATCGTAACAAGCGCTCCTCCCGGCGCCGGCGCCGATCGCCCTTGCCTAATTTACGATTCGAGCCTCGGGAATGTAATGTGTCGGCGTTCGCTCCTTTCACAGAATTTGGTGTTCCATCCATTTTATATTACACTTATCTCGCCACATCGGAATATTCGAATGAGATTGGATGCCTTCACTTCATTAAACGCGCATACGTTTTTTTGTGCTCTCTTACAAGTATACCTACCAAATTAAACGTTTTCCAATGAAGCCCATCTTTATCGCATTTTTTTTAATGAACAGCAGTTATTTGTATGAAAGTTACTTCTAAGGCTATAATATCAAACCTGTTGTAGTTTTTATGTATTTTTTGATTGATTATTGAAGCTACAAATGTCAAGTACTCCAAACTAATATCTAAAAAATCCCAATCTTATCAAGTGGTTTTTTTATTATGGCATTTTGGTTAACCTAAAAGTGACTTCTTCAAATTAAATCACACTCAAATATCTCAAAAATCGTTGAATTTTGGATGGAGCTTCACATGGCTTCAAGTGGACCTAACTTTGGATTTAACCATCAACGAAAAATTTGTTGCAGGAAAACTACATATACCTATGACATTCATCGTTTCTGCATGCCTATCGTTATTTGCCTCATGTATATTTATACTGAAGTGTCGAGTCGGGAATCGCAGGAGTAAAATAAATGTAGGGAGCGGGAGGGTGGAGAGGGGGCTGGGGAGGGGTGGGCTCGTGGCCGCGTATCCGGTCGCATTCCTGCGGAGCCTCCGACCCGCCCTGCCGCGCGCGCTTTCTGCGCGCAGGGCTGCGCAAACTCACAACACTTTTTTCCAAAGATTTTTAATGGGACGACTATAAATAGCGCTCTTTTATTTTTAGGTCGATGTATTTTGGCAGGAAAACCGACTTAACATCGCTTTTGAGTGTTGGGTGGAAATCTTAACTTTTTTATTTTTGAAATAATAAAATCAAAATCAAAGTCTTTTATTCATTGTCATATACGAGTTGTGTACACTTAATGAACGTCATACATGATAGAATATTATCTTACATCTAACACCCGAAAATTTTTGTTACTTACAGTTTTATTAGGAATAGAGATTATTGTAGATTTTATATTCTGCGTGTTTGTAATAACGTCCAAATCTGGCGCCTTTCTAATAATCCGTAAAAATTGACAAAAACGCGGGCTGTAGTTCTGTAGTTCCGTCGTCTTTATTCAAATTTTCTTTGGCGGTGAACACTAAGATGTTCCAAATTCAAAAAGTGTGCGGAAAAGTTTTTTGCCGCGCACTTTTTGAACTTGGAACTTATTAAGATTGAGGAAAAACTCATTCCTGCCCGCTAAATGTTTCTTAATAAAAACACCAACTTTGGGCGCACTTAAAGGGGAGCAAAGTCTGACTTTTCGAGGAGATGGGATGAATAATCTATTATGAGCTAATTATATTGCAGTATGATTTTCGACCGATAAATGAGCACGCGTGACAGCAATCGCGTGTGTCAGTTTCAGTCTACTATCATCTGCTCACAATTTCTTAAATTATACATGGGGTATAGAAATAGCCAAGTGAAGCCTATTCAATCCCATGCTTTCTTATCATTTGAATAGTCCTGTATTGTATAATATGCCTTTCGGCATAGCACTGTCTTTATTATTCTCTTAAATTTATGGAAAGGCAGGAATTGAATTTTGTCTGGAATGTTATTATACAAACATTCTCACAGACATACCTACCTATAAATGACTGAATTTTCTTATGAAGCCTGCATTTAGGAAATACTAGTTTGTGGCTGTTCCTAGTTACCATACAATTAGATTTAATATTATGGAAGTCCTTAAATGTAGTAAATATTTGTTTGTTTTTAGTATATTAATCTCCTTAAATTTCTCTCTCAGTGACTCCCTACATCCCAATTTATAAATTGCACGAATAGCCTTCTTCTGTAGTACAAAGATATTCTCTTTATCAGCTGCATTACCCCACAGTAAAATGCCGTAAGACATCAAACTATGAAAGTAGCTGAAGTCAACTAACCTGGCAGCGTCAACGTCAGAAAGCGATCGTATTTGTAAATAGCAAACACTGCAGAACTAAGTCTGCTTGCCAACTAAGTGATATGGCCCATATCACTGGTTTAATTAGAATCAACAGTGATTCCAATTAAACCAGCTGTTTCCATAAAGCTCACTTCTTGACCATTCAATTGTGGCTTTATGTCCATATGCTTGACATTGGGTAGTGAAAACATAATACGTCAATAAAAATTTGGGCCCCCTTTTAATTTTTCTCTAGTACAGCTAGCTAGCAACATACCCACCACGATATTTATTTTATTTATTTAAACTCTTTATTGTACATACACTAACAATATCAATAACAATAACAGAACAATGCACAAATGGCGGTCTTATCGCTAAAAGCGATCGCTTCCAGACAACCAAGTGGTTAGGAGTCGAAGAGTAGAGAGAAGTGAGAAAAAGGTAGGGTGTGCAGAATACTATATAGAACATAACATACCAATAATACTACAAATAAAAAATCATTAAATACATTTGATACATACATACATACTTACATACGTACATACATCCTTATCTCTATAAAAATACAAATACACATCAGATGCAAATATAGTTATTTAGGCAATTGAGAACTATCAAAACGCATGACAATCATCAATAAATTATGACGTTATAATTGTATTAAGTTGGCGTACAACTACATTAATTGTTTGAAAAAATGTTGAACCACACTTATAAAATCACTTAATTCCTGGACAAAAGTTACCTGTGAAATGAGCCATGGGCTTGTATTTCTTTTTCTTTGTTAATGTGTTAGTCTTGATAATGAATAGTGTAGGTAAGGTACGATGGGGTGTACAAAAACCCCTAAATAAATTTTATTATGAATTAAAAAAATCTTATTAGCCTAAAAGAGGATCGAAAATTTTGATAATTAAGTGATTTTATAAGGGTTGCAACCCTTATCTCTGACATAATGGTACAGGTGTACCGCTCAGAAATGACGGCATAGTGCTCAGAGTTATTTTCTGACGTAGTAACAGCCTTCTAAGCGTTATTCACGTTGGTTAATTTCTTTCTAATTTTCGAGATGAAAGTGATGCATTGACGAAGGCATAAACATGTTTCGCTTGTTCAGAGGCTGGCTCCGCCAAGCCAAGATACTCTGAATCGCGCCAACGTCAAACATGTTAATGCCGAGGAACTTCATCAAATGCATCTCTTTCATTTTTGTACCGGCAACATTCAATTAAAAAATGCTGTACATCCTCTGGTCTATGACACTTAGTACAGTTGGCCGATTGTAATTTCTAGGCTTCTTCTAGGCTAAAAAGATTTATAATTGTTTTTGTATTTTGTTGTGTTCCGAATTGTTCAGCGATTGGCAGCCCTGCTACTTTCCCAACAGGCTGGAATGCCGCCTAATACTCTATACTCCTCTTGTGCCTCGCCAACTTCGCAAACTAATTTTTGCCTCGCAAATTCCTTAGTCCTTATTATTTAATAATCCTACGATTTGCGACGCATTTGTATTTGTATTTCTTTTCTTCTCAGTTTTCCTCATTGACCAATGTTTATTGTTTGTTTTCTTGAGCCACTGGTTTTCTTATAAAAATATATCGATGCATCTACTCGTAGTAAGTATTCAAAATATATAGATGACCCATAAATTAGTGCCATGTTATAGATTTTGAAATTTTAAGGTAGTTTTTAAAGTTTGTGTCCTAGTAGTTTAATTACTTACTTAACTACTACTTTAGTTTAACTACTTAGTTTATGTAGTTGTTAGATAATTTGAAATTGTTTTTAATGTTTAATTTTTTTATGTAAAAATGCTGCTATCTCGTTATAAGCATATACCTATTAAGGCAAAATTAACCAATTTCATGCCGGTTCCCAGAATTGTATATTAATAAGAATAGAATAATGGGAAAATCCTGCAACAGGATAAATGTATTGCGGTTGGAAGAAGTATGCCTAGTAACGGTTCTAATAGGCACTTCTAATTGTTCGATAAAATTGTAGGCTAAAAATGGATCCTTTAATGGCCCTACGTATTCTAAATGCAAAACTATGAAATGACCATTACACGCTTTTTTTAACATAGAAGCCATTAAGAAGGTCGGAAAAAATTGGGAAAATGTTTGATCCCCTAACTTTTTGCAGCAGTGTAGACACTGAAACATTGTTATTATTGTTTAATTTTTGAGACTTAAAAATCGAATTTCCATATAATTTTTTTATTTCTGTACTTAAGTCAAGATTAAGTTTTTGTGCGAAATTAGCAGCCCCCTAAAATTTGCCGCCCTAGAGTTAGTCAGCCTAGGCTATAGCCAGCCAGGTCTGCATTTTTGGTGTTTGGATATTACAAATAATCGATTTAATATAATTTTATGTAGCCTCAAACACTTGAGAAGTGTGTGCCATCTCTACTAGTAGCTACTAGTAAATCTGCCACTGGGGGCCTACACAAGTGCGCAGTCATACAGTACTCCTGAAACAAAGCTGGCTCGTATGCGCCGAGTGCCGAGCGCGGGCCGGCCAAGCGCTGCACTTGTTTTTACGCACGCGCACACCGTGTGGTGCATGACCCTTTTGGAATGTACCACGTGCTCTAGCCGATGGAATGCGCAACTATTTACTTTTTCATTTTTTCCTCCACAAATAATAAGCCCTCGCCCTGTGTTCTGTACAAACATTTTAAACGGTTCAAAAGGAGATTGTAGAATATAGTGGTTGAAATTAAAAGTATTGTTATTGGTTTTTGTAGTAAATTGTCTGCCAGCCAGAATAAGAATTAAATATTGACAAAAGATAAACCTCCTCCAGCCCACGGCATCATTCAGGATTTCAATTCTTTGACAATACCTACTTTATAATATTAGCATAGTTTGGTGCTGGTCTTTTGAACAAAATAAGTAGGTAATACAAACCCACCCATATAAAAACGGACAGCTTTTTTTAACAAAATCCGTTTTGGACGTTTTTGCATGAAGAGTGTCAAACATACATCCAATATCTTCAAAAAGTTTCGTATTTATATAAAGGATTATTATTATATTGGGTAAGCAGTAGGAAACGAGAATTGTCGTAAAAATATGGATATGCTATACAATGGACGTGCCCACAATCGACTACACATTTTTATTATCAACCAGAACCGGCTGATAGATAATGCCATTAACCACAAATGGTTAATGTAACCGTTAAAAATTGTTTGATTTTTCGGCTCGCATTGCGTAGGGTTTTTCCACTAAAATGTAGTACATAGTATGGGAGAAAAGCTATAAAAGAGCCAGTTTTTAAAAAAAAGCGAAAAATATACTTTAAATGAAGATGATATCATGATTTTTTGTCTCTCAAATTATTATTTATTTATTAAGGTAGGTAATTTCATACCACAAATCCTTAAACATACTAAAAAAAATCAATAAATTTTCCTATTTCAAAAAATGTGTCATCTGGCTCCTTCATAACTTATCGGTTATGAAGGAGCCAGTACAAGTTATGAAGGAGCCGGTTTATATTGTAAAGTGTAATTGCAAAAAATATGAAAAATGAACATAACTGCAGTATTAACAACAACAAAATGACAATTTGTAAAAAAAATTACAAACATTTTTAAGAATTAATAACGATAAAAAAATTAACAAACTAACAAATTTTATCTTCTACCAGAAACACCATACACAGTGTCGGCTCCTTCAAGGCCTATACACCCGGCTCTTTCTTTAAATAAATATAACTATTCTTTAAATAAATATAACCTTCTTATATTCTTATTCTTTAAATAAATATAACCTTCAAACAATAATATTAATATTAAAATTTTTTCAGCTCAGTTATTCCGTATCTATAAGGCCAAATATATGCACAAATTCAAATTATAATCCGTGTTACTATATTTATTTCCAATAAAATAATAAAAATAAAATAAAATAAGTAAAATACTTTTTAGTGCCAAAAACTTTAACTCGACGTACCGGCGTCCAATGGTTTCGGAGAGCTCCCAAATCTTTGTGGGTAACAGAAAATCCGTGTTGCCACTTAAATATATAATTTCCAACCAGATTTAACCCTAAACTACGGAAATAATGCAAGTGGCTCCTTCAAAACCTGGCTCCTTCATGCCACTTTTCCCCTACTCAGCTGCAACCGTTTATGTGTCAATACTGGGCACAGATTGTTTCTTTCGATCTAGGCCACACTCTTATAATATTTTTATTGCTTCAAAGCAGATTACTGGAGATACAGGTTAGTAGCTTGTACATGTGGGATTTTCGAACGCCCCATAGGACAGGCGGCAAATTTCCAACCGAGGGATTATTTCCGTATAAATACTACGTTGCGCGCCCAAAAATGTGCGTCCAGTAAACGCAGCGGTCGTTCAAGCTAAGGATAAAGGCGGAAGTAAGGCGCGAGACCGGAAGATGCGCTCCGTGGATGCTCTGGATCGCGTTTACGACTTCCCGCGCGCCACCAATGGATGCCGGACGTGCATTTTCTACTACTCGCAGTGACTTAACTGTCTTTAATCCATTAGTGACTCACTGTGGACTCGGGCCTCCTCTCATAATGGCCTCTCACTAAACCTTAGTCGAACATGATGTCCTAATGCAGGCTGGTGGACTTTACGTGCTTTTGAGAACATTATAGAACTCGCAGGCATACAGGTTTTGTAGAGATGTTTTCCTTAACTATTTCAGCAACTGATATTTAATTAAGTGCACATAACTTTTAGAACATCATTAAGACTGCTTTCGGCATTCGAACCCGGATCCCTCGAAAAATTGTGCCATTGGGTTATCAAAGCTGCAAAACTGAGTGACTTAACTGCGTTGCGTTATGGTTGTGATCTTGTACCGAGCGGTCATATAACGCATGCAATTGCATACACCTCATTTTTTTCCTATCATTTCAGTATCATTACATCTACAGATTTAGATAAGTTCACTTAAAGCGTAATCTTGCCATGATCTTTTATTGCGCTAGAACAATTGGCCAACTTATCCTTTGACAAGAAAAAGTTTCATACAAAATTTGTAGAAAATTTCATGCTCTCCAACTTCAATTTTGACATTTTTTCGTATCGATTTCGTAATGATTAAATCTATGGATTAAACTATCTATCTGCCCCCACGAATAGAGTCAGATAACAAATTGCACATATCAATATAACTAATTAATACAATGAACGTAATAAGATCACTAAGCTCATATTTTCATCGTTGAGACTGACCGGACTAGGTTTTAACTTGTTTAGGTATTCTTAGGATTAGTCCGTCGACATTTATCTTTCATCTGTCTTTTACGTACAATTGTTGAAGATGTGCATCCACAATCGCAGCATATATAGTGATATATCCAGTCATAAATGCAATTTCAGACAAGGGTTCATATAACGGCACATAGGTACAATTTGTCAAGCTAGCCCACGTGAAAGAAATTCGAATTGTACTCGTATCTTGTAACATTGTTTCCACAACAATAAATACAGGCTTGTTCTCCTCCCGAGCGTCTGATTTATATGATTTTTGTCAATTGTCAATGTTAATAATTGTAACGTTTCGAAAATTTTATAAAATCATAAATCGAAATAATCTTACTGTTATAACACGATAATAATTGCTGTAATTCGTAACCAGGGTTTATAAGAGCATAGTGCATATAAAAACCATTTTCTCGGAAAATCAGAAAAGAATGCGAGAAAAATACTAGAAAATTTTCTGTTTGGTAGAACGAAGTGTGCTGGATCCGCTAGTATACAAAAATAAGTCAAGTTGTACTGATACCTTAATATAATTGCATGTGGAATGTATAATTTATATGTATGACGTTCATTAAGGGTGCACAAATTGTACCTAATAATTAATAAAAGCTTATGACTTTGACTTTAGTTGACCTTCTGCGATTCTACGATTACTTGTCGTAAGATATTAAATTTACAGGAAATCATTGTTAGGATTACGCGTAATTAATTTAGTGTATTTGAACTTCGAACGTAATTGATTAGCATTTTCGAAAAAGGGTAACTTGCCAAAGCTAAGGTGTACGAGTACGTGAGGTGCATTACCCTATATGGTTATGAGCAGCAATATGCATCGTCAATGAGTTTGCATCAGGTGCATAAAATGCGGATGTTTGCGGCTTTTTATTTTGCCTTAACTACGAGTAGGTACATACATATTTACTCAGTCACCCTATGACTCACCACTATTTATTTAAACTGGTTCTTGTCATATGCATAGATTTTCCGAGTAGTGTATGACTAAAATGATCGTATGAATGTATGAATAACTCTGTGTAATTCAGTCTAAAGTGCCAACCGCCCTTGACATGTTCGATAGTTATGTGAATGGATGATTAATTAATTAAAGGATTTAAAATGTGATTAAATATTATTATCTTATACTTATATAAAATTCTCAAGTCATAGTTTTAGTTACCATACTCCTCCAAAACGGCTTGAACTTTTATATGCATATTCAGTAGGTCTGAGAATCGGCTACTGTCTATTTTTCATGCCCCTAAGTGTCCACACCAAAAATTTTTGTTTTATTTTTTGGACAATTTTTTATTTTTCAATAATGTGGCAGCAAAAAATACATACAACCCTAAATTTTCACCCTTCTATCACCAACCCCTATTTTGTAATAGTCGATTGTTAACGCTCGATAACTTATATGGCAAAGCAACGTTTGCGGGGTCAGCTAGTATTTTTATAAGTTGCTGAGTATCTATCTATCTTATTAATCAAACAATTAAAAATAACTTCTCAGACTATGGTGCAAAGAAAATTAATATTTGGTATTATGCTATTGTAATTTTTACGGTTTTAAGAAGTAATCCTATGGTATATATTTTATCACATTCTTAAAAAAAATGAAAATTGGAGGAACCAATAAAATTGTTACTAGTCTGTCAGTCAATAATATCATTATTTTCCAGGATTTATCTATTTACCACTTCAATGCCTTAAGATTAAGGACTAATTTTATTCGTCGCTCCGGAAATCACAGTTAGTAGAAACATGATATATAGGTAATATCTATATAATATATCTCGAGACAAATTTGAAGGATGGCGAATTTCAATTTCAATGATTTCACCCCCTGTAACAGTTTTAATATCCTTAACCTTTATAAATAACTCAAAATCGCTGTCGAAATTTTTAGGTGTAATAAATTCTTGTAAATATTTTGTTATGCACTGATGAACTGCTGTTAGAGGAGCTTTAGCCGCGGCGCCATGCGCCAGTGACACATGGGCAATGGCCCGTGCAGGCTATACGTTACGGTACAAGTACGTACACCAACGCATGATTATTATTGGCAAAACGCAGCCGCTGACTAACGCCATTGACTCGCAAGGAATTTTGCAGGCAGCGGAGGAAATCCGCAATGGCGCTTAGAGCACTATGGGTTAGTACACTTTACGTACTTTGTTCATCTATGATATCATAATCAATTTGCATATTATGTGATGTTATCGTCGATGGGCCGTTACATGAATTTTAAGTGGATTTACAGGGACGGTTTTTATACAATTTAACTACCAAGACATACCTTATCTTCGTGGCATTGAAAATTTAAATTCTTTGAGAAATGTATGTAAACTTTAGTTTTTGTAAGAGGAAAAGATCGTCCTCTAAATTTAAGTTTTCATTTACAAGAATTGTGAAGAATTTGGCTATTCGTTGGCTGTGTATTTTTCAAAATCGTATGACTATGTAAAAGACAAAAAATTATAAGGCACTTTACATAGCAAATGTAGCCGCAAATTATGTGTTGGACAATTTGTTCAATGTTACAATCTGGATCCTAGCCAAAAATGTCACAATAAAGAGAAAGATGTAAACACAGCCGCATTCTAATTTAAAAAAATAAGGTCGAATCGTTCAGGTCGCCTCGTCTGCCCGCGACATGTCTCGCTAAAAGTGACTCATTAATAGTCTGCGATAAATAAATTTTTATTAATTTTGATACTATAGCAAAAATTTCCACTAGATATTTATAACAAAATATATAATGCAAGACTTACGGCCACATATGCAGACATTATCTGCGGTTAAAGTCTTCTCATTAAGGGAACGAATCAAAAATTGAAACATTGTAACGATGCATCATAATAGTTAGAACTAGTTATAATAAGAAACACTAATCGATCCCACCAGCCGTTACAAAGTTTATTTATCTACAAGGGACGGTCAAAATAGATTCCCATGATTTTAAATTTTTTCACGCGATTGATGACACTCGACGGTGATTTACCACCACACTTTGTTTCATACATTAAAGATTATACATAAGAGCTACTTGTGCTGGCGCTAATATAAAAAAAGATGTTTAGATTTTTCATGGACCTACGACCTGGGTTCGAAAATATCCAAATCCAAAATATCGAAAATATTTTTTTTTGACATATATCCGTACGAAATTTCATGCAAATACATATCGCGTCCAAGGAGTAAAAAGTTTCACCCAGATTGAATTTTGAAAAATTCTTCTTTAGTGGACGCCTACGTCAGAAACGGAAAACCTGTGCGAAATTTCAAGTTTCTAGCCCTAAGGCCTGTGTGACTGCGTTTATATAAAATTTTCATCCCCTATTTTACCCTTTTAGAGGTTGAATTTTGTAAAACGTTGAAACACGTCTATCATCATTTTTGCCATACTCTATTCATAAAAAAATTCATGCAAATAAGACTGAGGAATAAATAGTTTCATACAAACATCTATACCCCATTTCATTCCCTTGGGGGTTAAATTTTGAAAAATCCTTCCTTAGTGGATGCCTACGTTATAAAAGTAATACGTGTGCGAAATTTTAAGTTGCTAGCCATAAGGGTTTGGCCTGTGGCTTGATACATCAATCAGCTTTGCCTTTTACATTAGATATATTATGTATATCGGATATATAATAATATCATTATATATATATCCATTGATATACATATAACCTCGAACCCTGCCTGACATAATTAAACATGACCAATACAATTTAAAAACAAAATGAGTTTTAATACCGTAAAACACAGATTTGGCTAATGTGTTATACATACTTACTTATTTTGCAACCGTAAATATTAACTCGCGCTTAGAGTTTTCCAGCTCTGTTTTCCTGTTTCTCTGCTGAAGGCGATAAGTGCAGCTTTTGTCTTATTTTATATAGATATATTTAAGATATTCGCACAATTATATTACCTATGTAAAGAGTTTTGGACATTAATAAAATAAGTGATACGAGTACGTAGGTAACATTTTTACTGTTCTTCAGAAAAATTAAGTACCTATGCAATTACGCATCTCATTTTACTAAACCAATTAATGCACTGATATTTAATTATATATTTTTAATTCTTTACCGTGTACACAATTAGTAATAAAAGATCGGAAGCGTTATAAAATATTAACTCGAGTTATCGTTAGTCAGATAGATAGGTACATACATATTTTATTCGAGGTTCTCGTTGGTGGGTATAATTTTATTTACGAAAAAATGTAAACGATGCCGTTGTATTATTTATCATTAGTAATTAAACATGAGTTGGAATAATGTTAACCTGTTTTATAATAGCCATGAGTCGGGCGTCGTGCCACATTCCTTAGTACGTAATAGAACTTTGTATTTGGCTTAGTCCCTCTGTTCAACACGTTCACTTCATTTGTTATTAGGTCTTTACCTATGAAATTGCCGTTTTGTATGGAATAAGTGAAAGTACTTCTGTTTTTAAACTTTTTTATTTCTGTTATTCAAAGTAATCACCCATGCAATCGACGCATCTTTGCCAACGCATTGGCAATTTATTGATGCCCTTCTTGTAAAAATCAACTCAAAAGTTGTCTAAATTTTGGAAAAAGTAATAGTCGGTAGGTGCAAGGTCTAGTGAGTATGGCGGATGAGGGAGAGCTTCCAACCCCAGCTCTTGCAGCTTGGAGACTGTCTGTTGAGCAGTATGGGGTCGCGCGTTGTCGTGAACGAGCAGTGGGGACGACCGATTGACCAAAGCTGGTTGCCGATGTGTAAGCTTCTCCATCATTGTCTCCAGTTCTTCACAGTATACATATGCAGTAATGCTCATGCCGTTTTGTAAAAAGCTATGGTGAATCACACCATAGCTTTTTACGATAACTTGTCATCAAATTATGCCGCTAGTAGGTATCAAGTTATCGATTCATGCTTTTTGAATGTATTGTAATATTTGTGATATATGCATAGTTTAATTTATTTCAACGGACTTATTTAAACTTAAGGTATATAAATGAAGTACCTACTGAAGTATGCGTGCGGTCTGGACACACAAAGAGTTAACGGTAATGCACCGAGCCACCTGACTCGACAAACAACCTGCTTTTCTCACAGGAAACCGGCGATCGATCAAATCACACAGGCAGTATGCAAACATACGCATCGGCAGATGGAACCGAAAGGCCGAAAGGAACGCTTCGCGGCGAGCGAGCGGGACGCCTTATAGCGGGTGACGGACGTAAGATGGAACGCAGCAAGTCCGGCATCAAATCCGTGCGCGTGCGCTTACGAATTGCATTTCCATACAGGGTAACGGCTCGTTTTCCCCTCTCGCTCCTTCCAGAGGCCTCGCGGCGACCTCTCGCTCGCTCAACATGAATGGAGGCGCCGCGCCGTGGAATGCGGTCGCGTGACGTGCGCGGCGCCGACGCCGATCTCGATGCACTTTAACATAGGGCTAGTTCAACCTTTGTAGAACCACTTTAGTTCACTTTACTTACTAAGTATGACTATTGATACGTATTCTTACCGACTTCAAAAAAGGGGGTTATCAATTCAATACTAAATACATCACATTGCCACCTGACAATGAAGTATTCAATCTGAAATGATCTTAAAATCATTGCATTCTATTGTTATACAATTTTGTTAATTAATAGAAAATTAATATTTTTCATAATATAAATTAATGAAACGTAAGTATGAAAGGTCTGTACAGAATTAGATTGTTCTTTGTGATTAAATCATGGCACAGGATTTGTTTATTTTTATTACCCTTTCGTCTGTCACTTTATTGATCACGGATATTCATCTCTGAACGACAGGACGAACATCAATTAGTGTTTGACAGATAGAACATTTTATATGGGAAAATGAAATTGTTGTTTTTATTATGTATTTTCCTTACTTACATTGTTTTCAGATTTTCTCACCGCTTAAACCTCTCCAGGACCGACACGAACATTTCCAAACTAAAATGAGCCAAATTGGTCCAGCCGTTTTCGAGTTTTAACGGACTTAACGAACGGCGATTCATTTTTATTATATAGATTATCGGAACTGCACAATATTCACATACCTAATTGCGACCTGAATGGCGCAGTGGTTACTAAGACGCCGGTGCGCTGCGCGGTGGGTCGATTCCCAGCAGAGCAGAGATTTGAATGATGAGTTTAAATTTCTGTTTCTGGTCTGGGTGTGTGTGTTCATGTCTTTTATGTGTCCACCCACCACCACCCATCACCCACGACACAGGGAATCCTAGTGTGGGGCTATGTTTTTTAATTATTTTTATTTTTTCATTCCTAACAGTAAAGTAGACGATACTCTTATGAATAAGTTATAAGTTAAAACTTTTAAAAACCTTTTATTATTTCGAGTTACTCTTAGCAAACCCTTTCATTTGATACCCATATTGTAGAAATGCATTAAAAATAACTTTTCCGATATCTTGGATGGTTCGCCATATTGGATTTAGAATGACGTCACAAACCATATCATGCATTGTCATCCAAACTAAACGTGTATACTAAATTTCAGCTCAATCGGTTGAAGATATCTGCTTCAAAATTGAGTTCAAAGATTCCACCCGAACGGCTTGGTATGTTTACCAAGCCGAACATACATTAAGCTTATGTCAAATTAGTTCATAGACAAATTTTCATTTCTTCCATAAGCTTATTCTTCATACGATCTATGAAATCGGTCTATGAGAATTGTCAACTTTTACACAAACAACAGAAACTGTCTTCTCGTTAATAACGCACCATGAATTAATTTTATTTTAAATAATCTCAATAAATTCCTGCATACGGGTATAATTAACATTTAGTGGATTCTTGAATGTTGATCGTTTGATTAGTCATTTTAATGATGTCTTTTACAGTTAGTGATCTGAATGCGGCGTAAATTTTGTTTGGCAATCGGTTGGTCGTTATAGATACCTCTCATCCGTCGCGGCACCCGCGGCCGTAGCGCGCTCCGACGGTTAACGTCCGGGCGTCTTTCGCTATTGATGGTCGCCGCCGCTACGAGCTTTTGTAAAGAAATTCGTCGACTCGCGTGTAATCTTTTACGCTTTCCAATTTTTATTAATTGCTCGCTCGTTCAATTCATTATACAGTTTATTATTCACCTCATAGCTTTAAATAGAATTAGATTTATTTGTGAAAATAGGAATTTCGTACATGATTTGTTTTATATTCCCGCATTGGTTTATTTATTTTATTGCCCATTTGCTCGATTTGTATTTCAATCGTTGGTTTACTGGCATCAGTTCGTGTCATTAGGGTAAGCTTATGCTGAGCTTTAAGTTGCATCCTATTATTCGGAGCTAGGTATTTTGTTTGTAGAATGAAGTATGATGTTTTTTAATGGTTGGAATCTTGTTAGAGGCCGCCGTTTCTTCGTATTGTGAATGTACCTACTTAAATTTGGAGCGTGTCGCAATGTACGGGCGAGACGGCCGGCGGCTGACGCACAGGAGATCGAGTGTACTAGTACGTTTTTGCACGTCGCCCCCGCCCGGCGCCCCCGCGTCCCAGACGCTGCTTGTGTTAAGTGCTAATACTAATTATTTATACATACTGCGATTCGAGACGCCTTCTCTCGACTTCAACACAATTTTCGAAACTAACGGTCGCAGCGCAGACTAGACGTGCAACTTCATCGCTGTGACTGGCACACACGATTCTGTAGAAACGGAGTAGGTGCTTTTGCCATCGTCAAACTTTGGTTTTTACGTGGTTGCCGAATGTTTGTTCTTTTTTTATGAAATATTGCAGTACCTACTCTGGGTTAACCCAACCAAAGGTAGATAATAATCCGTAGCAACGATATTCGAACATGTCAATTGTTAAGTCATATGATGTAGGAAGTGCCAAATACCTCTTACTCGATATAGCGACGTGGGCGTTGCGTTGAAATAAATGTCCTCGCGACATGAACAAAGAAAAACTTTTGCAACGCGTCATCAACGTAGTCGGGCGAACGTACTCTCGTATTGGGCATTAATATGCAACTTTTAATCAAAGTGGAGCAACGTTCGCGGGAAGTTGTCGAGGCGGTGCAAGAGGCTGCTGCTAGCCTCCCAGCGGAGCCCCGCTGTCTGGCAGCCGCTGCCCCCCGCGCGCCGCTTTCCGCTTGCACTCGCCGCCGCGCCGGTTACCTAGCAACCTGCACAGCGCGACCACCTTGCCACACCACTTCTACCAGTACCAAAACTTCGTTACTGCTACTACCTAAGTACCTATTTCACCTCGACGATCCAACGATTGCAAATTTTGCATCTTTTGTTTCCTGTAAACTTTTTTGTAAAACTCACCGTTTACGATTCATGGCAAGAGCGCGTTCAGCGTGCAGTCGCGCCGCACACGGCCGTATTTTTAACCCCCGATGCAAAAGGAGGGGTGTTATAAGTTTGACGTGTCTGTCTGTCTGTCTGCATTGTCTGTGGCACCGTAGCTCGCGAACGGATGAAGCGATTTCCATTTAGTTTTTTATATGAAAGGTGAGTTACGGGCGAGTGTTCTTAGACATGTTTGATAAAAATCGGTTGAATCGTTTAAAAGTTGTGGGGGGTGAAAGTGGGGAAGAATAACCGAATGTCTGCAAATATAATCGAGTGGGGTCTCAAATGAAAGCGCATCACGTACACATTACAAAATAATATGTTCAATGAATCGAAGCTCCATCTGGATCTGTCAGCATTTTGTGTTTTTATGGTCAGTAAGGGACCCTTAACCTAAAATAAAATAAAAATTTGATCGGAAATTTAGTGCTAGGTTAAATGCTTTATTTACTGGCCATTCCACCACCATCCACCACACTTACCTACCTATTTCTTACCTACCCTTTTCACCTCGACTAATCATTATAATATTGACGAATCATTCGGATATCTGCAAGCTAAAGCCACGGAACCATGGGTTACCCAGGAGTCAGGGGTTATTAAAAGCGCTATAATAATTCGCGGTTCATCAATCAATACCAGTTATTGTATTAAGCTTAATGCGTTTAATCCTTTGAATTCAGTAAATCCTATTTTTATCGAAATACCCAAAAGTGTGATTTTATGATATTATTGACAATTCTAACAAGCTTATTTGTTAAGACGGTACTCGGACTGAATGTTATTGATTAGCGACACTTGGCTCAAGTTAAAATTAAAGGTCTGTGGACATTGCAAAGTGTATGCAAGCTGGCGTTTCAGCAACGTCCGCCGCCGTCTGCCATTACGGTCGAAGCCTTAGGCTTCTTAGTGTCTCGGACGAGCAGTTTTCTCCACTCAAAAACTCCATCCATGTTTTTGGCAGTATTGATTTTGGCAGCTATTAAACCCGGGGAAACAGAAAACACAATGAAATTTGCATCTTCGGGGAGTTTTTGCCTTCCAACAACCTTCGACCAGGCGACCGAACCGACAAATTTCATTGGTGTTGTATGAGTTCCTTATGTTTAGGGAAACCAATTGACTTTTCCATTTCTTTGTTACGTTTGTTAACATTATGATAACGAACCCGAAACACACATAATCCAAAATTAAGTTTTTTTCTTTAAAATATTTTCATTGCTGCGTTTGTGTATGCTTCTGAAGGAGATTTAAAGCGCCGGTGGCTGGTCGTTACGTATCAAAGCAGACCAAAGGACAAGTGTCTGTCTCGTCTAGGTCCACATACTACGCGTTTGGTAAAGTGTGCATTGGGAAGGTTCTAATTGAACAAGTGTAGTGATGGTGGCGCGGCCTCGGTCCGCTGCGCGTAGGTTCGATTGCGACAACTGGCGTCACGAGGTTGTGCAAGTGCTTGATAGAAAATCCGGTGTCGAAGTATGATCGGCAAGTGTGCGGGCGCTGCGGGCTGGCGCATGGCGGTAGGCTTGCGGCGGGCTCGCGAGTCCTGCGCGTGCGCTTCACGGTGTGCGAGGCCGCGGCATGAATGGAGCCGCGGTATGTAGGTCACAGTGTCGTCAATGGGCCGTCGCGTCGGCAGGGCCCCGCGCCGCCGCCTCTAGCGCCCCCATCCCATCGTGTCGTGAAAGTTACCACTACTTTCGCGACTGTCGCGTCGCACCAACTCGCACAATAATTTACACTCTAATGCACCAAAACTAAGTCAGTTTTTGATTAACGCCGCGGAATGCTCACATCCGCTTCGACGTTATGTGCTCGCCTCTGACACTTTCTGCGGCGGGTCGCGGCGTCGACTCTACTGCACCGAGATAGAGTCGTGAGTCCGCCGCTCGGCTGTGTAAATGTGTAAATGTATATATTATGTCGCGCCGTATGCTCGTGCTTAGGAATTCACTTCCGGGTAGGTCGAAAAGTGAAATGGAGTCGTCTGTGATGTAATTGGAATTCGGATGTATCCGGAGTCAGTGTTACTCCGTTCACTTATAAAATTTCTTTACGAATCTTTGACATAATAGATTGCGCGCCGCGTCCGTTATACTGTAACTGTATAGTGTATAGTAAAGCGATATTGTGCACGATTGCGACCTACCGCGGCTAAGATAACTCTTTTATTTTAAGTACTTAATATCCATTTGCATACCTTTCAAATCAAGCGTGAAGATGGTATAAACCCGATTTCAATTCACAACTAAGTGTAACAAATTGGTCATTGGCACATCGTACAAATAGCATCACTTGGGCTATAAAAATATTCTAAGTACATTAAATTTTGTCTGAATGCCTAGCCAAATTTGGCAACAAACGGTTCTATAATAGCTGTATTTTATGTTTAAGTGGTCATTAAAGCCCATCCTAGGCTCAGTCCTGAAAATGCTTTTTTTATAATTTTTCTGAGGAGGAAGTTATTATAGTTGTGCACATTGGGCAGCCTAGTCGAGCGATCTTAATTTTTCTGGTTCTTTGGAGAGGTAATGATTTAATATAGGATTGTTACCTATTAAGTCCGCCTCAGTGGCCTTCCAGTGCATACAGGGAGGCTTTGGGATCTCCGAAGAACGCAACAGTAGTTGTGCCCTTGCTTAACCGTCATACGAGTAAATCTTGGGAAGGAGTGAACGGTATTTCCGTGTGACTCGTCATATAGACGGGACGGGGAAACTCCAGTTAAATCCTATCAATGAGGCGGGGTTTGTTTTGACTTATCATTGTTAAAATTGCGGAAGAATGCGAAAGTTGGGGTTTTCGCCGGTTTGAGTCCGGTAACACCCCTGTCTACCCCTTCACGACAGTGGAGGGATTTCCACAAGTAAAAAAAGTTTGGGCAGTTTAAATATAAGAGTCTGGCTGCAAAGTCAAAGTCCAAAAGCATTTCATTCATTATTAGGTACACTTAATGAAAGTGATACATACAAATTATACATTCTACTTTTCTACATTCTGCTTCGCCTACGTGGCGATAGGACTCTAGCCACTTGGCACCTAGGCGAACTACATTGATTCTAGCTCCTTTATTTAATAGCTAATTTTAAATAATAAAGGGTAAACAAGAATAGGTGTACGTCGTTTTAACCATTTAATTGTTTATGTATACACATAGAGAGTTTATAATAAAAATCATACAAGTAGTAGGTAGGTTGTACAAAGGTACTGCATATTTCTAAATACATACGATAAGACCTGAGAATGCCATTTACCATATTTTATAGTTCACCTCTTGTTTCAAAAAAATTAAGACTATAATTATGACGATTATAAAATTATATTAAAAGCTTTTCAAATCACTGTTAGACAAATCCATTGGTTTTCTAATAACAAATAAATTAGCGTGTCATTACTGTCGCCTACAAGCTCTGTTGAATCACCAGCATAAAATACGTTCAGGAATGTCATCACTTTAGCCATCTATATAACACCGTAACAATGTGGCCTAAGACTTAGTTATTCATTCATTGTGCTTGTTTTTCTTGTGAGTTGAAGCTAGGAACATACTATAGTATTTTTTGTACGTTAGGGGTTTTTCGTGATGCGAATAATGTACATATTTGAAAACAATCAGTAATTCCGGGTTTAATTAATACACGTAAGCTTACCAAGTACGCTTCAGGCGCCTAATGTAGAGCCGCTCCAATAATGTGTTTTTAGCTTTGCTTTGGTGTTTTTCTTTGAATATTGCTTAAATAATAATTAATTAATTTGTAATATATTCATCAAAGTTGGTGAAAATCCAGATTTTCAATTTTCAAAAATTTATAACTCAAAAACTATCAACTTTTGGTAAATTTCATGAGAGTAACTTTCATGTCTAAAGTGCCCAAAATATTAAAAAAAAATGAATTTATGTAATTGTAAAAAAATATTGAGGATCTCACTGGAAGGGAAAGATCTAATAACAGGTTGCTCGTAAAATGTATGAGCATTAAATCGATGAAAGTCTTGGGACAGTCTCGTCGAATGGTTTAGTATGTGAGACTAGCAGTTCGTCTGTCATGGTTATGTATATCCGAAGTGCTTAGTCACAAGAATATCCCGTACCTATCGTCTAGCTTAATTTATTGATGGAATTAGGTTTATGTTTAAAACATCTCGATAAAACGTGATTGATTGTATTGATGGTTCTGTCATGTGATTAGTTTCTCTTTGTCGTCTGCGTCTTCTGTCAAAACCTCATTAACTCCCTTTTCTCCCAGGCAGTAGTTTTAAGCTTAAATTTATATTTTAGTATTGTTTCTTTTGTCATTCGATTGAACTCACTCATTTTTACAAAAAAGGAGTTTATCAATTCGACACGTATCTATCGGAACTGCAATATTTATCGGAACTGCATAATGTTTACATATGTTGGTCTATTATGGCTTCCAAACAAGTATACTAAATTTTATGAGTGTGTGTACATATGTAGATATGTTTGTCCTCGCATATCTCCGAAATTAATTGACGGATCGTGATCGTTCTTTTTTGTTTGTTTGCATTTGTTTCAACTTAGGGAATGGTATAAGTTTCATCAAAATCGGTTCAGTAGTTTCCAGGATATGAAAAAAAATTAAAAATTACGAAAAAAAAATTAAACCAACCTCAAAAAAGGATGAAATAAATTTTGTTAAATTTTCATTAAAATTAAATTTTGTTAAATTTTGTTACATACTTTAGGCGTACTATTTTTTGAGGTTGGTGTCGTTTATCAAGTATTTTGTTTCCATTGTTAAACTTTGGCACCAACCTCAAAAATAGTAAGCCTAAAGTATTGTAACAAATTTTATTTCATACTTTTTTGAGGTCTGTTTAATTTTGAAGTGACAACTTCTTCTTATAGATGAGATAAAATCTCTGGACTCGCGACACACCGCTACAAGACGCAGCTATAGAAGTATATAGAAAGTCAAAGTAATAGATGGAAACTGTCAAAAGGATTCATAAATAAAATAAGTGCAACCCGTTTTAATTTTTTTAAGTAATTTTTTTTTGTACTTCACTTGGAATAATTTGGTTAAGTTTTTAATAGTAAATTAAAGAACGATTCCATAAGTAATAGCAATGAAATCACTATTTATATTGAAGACATGATATGATGATGATTAAGTGGACTTTAAGCCATTTGTTTCATAAAGCATAAAGAAGACAGGAGTAGAAATTCATGAATACATTCGGTGTGCGCTAAAAATGCATATTTGGGCGAGAGTCAAACGTTCGACTGACCCTTAATTAGCATTTACCTCATCTATTCTGACTAAATACCCTAAATACGATGTACGGCCGAAAGATTAATGTTTTCGTTTGCTGACAGTTCTATTACATTTTCGGTAGAGTCGCGAGCAGTGAGCAGTGAGCAGCAGGTAAGCACGCATGGTGGCGTGGCGGAGGCCCCTCGCACGCGCACATCGTGTAGGCAGCTTTCACCGCGCTCAAAGGCTCCGCGCCGCCGTGCATGTTTATTAAGTTAACCCTTTTAACAGGAATTCCCGGTTCTTCTCCGTTTGTAGTGATTAGTACCTACTACTTACTCACGTTTCGTCCTCGCCAGTAGCTCGAAAACAACCCAGTGTTACCATTCGTTTTTACATATTGTACCAAGAAGTAGCTACTCAAGAATGCAAGAAATAGGAATTGTTTAAATACTAAAAAAATATTCGTATCTCCACGCGATTGTCATTTTATTCTCGTTGAGTTATTTTAAAGTAAATATACACCACATTTACAAAATAAAACCAAAATATACATACGTGATGTATTAATATTAAGAAACAATAAGTATGTACTTACATTTGGAAGTAATCCAAAAATTAATGAAATAATTAATAGCACCGTTAATTATTTAATTATTTTTTGTCGTCTCGTCCAGTAAGTCTTCGAAGAATGTGATAGAGCAAGCCAATTATGACATCATAGGCTGTTAGGATTACTGTTCAAGCCCCGCATAACTGGGGGCTTAAATTTGGTTGAGGTAGTGTGCAAATGGTATAGTATTATGGTATGGTATTACGCAATAGCAAGAGTGACCTTTAGTTGGAGGAACAGTTGAGTTTAACGGTGACGGAGGCTGTACAGTTAGTCGCATTCCTAGAGCGGGCGCGCGGAGGGTGGCAGGTGCAACGGGGGAGGGGAACGTCCTCTCGAGGAATGCGCTAATACATCTCATCTGATAACACCGTTGCATTACGAACCGACGCCAACGCCGCCGAGTTAAATAAGCGCATTCTTTAGCCCGCTTACTTTATTGTAATTGAGTTGCCTACACTAATACTGTTAATGATTTTTAACGATTTAATCTGTACCTACGATAAATGTTACTGTTACGTTTTACTGATTTTAATGTTTAACTTTTATGTTGAGCGGTTCACTGCACGCTCTTTACAGTAGGTATACCTGTAACGGGGCACGGATGGACAGAGTGGAATAGTTCAGTTCAATTCAATTCAATTTCCTTTATTTGTTAAGTAAGGTACAACAAATGGTCTTAAATATAAATTTATAATTATTTCTCTTAACCTACCAGTAATGGTGTACAAATATAATAATAGTTACATAATAAGTTTTAATGATTTTAAACATTGCATTTATATACTTTACAAAAAATTAATAATTGAATATGTTATATAATGTCATCTCCTAATACACGTCATGTCACTTCATCTTACATCACTAATGAATAAGTTGAAATTAAATAATTAATTAACTTTTTAGAAAATCGTTATCATTGTCGCTCAGGAATTCATTTATGCTATAATAACATTTATTTATAAGATACTCTCCAAGCTTTTGCTTAAATAAATGATCGTTATCTGTTCTCCGTATTTCTTTTGGTATTTTGTTATATACTCTTGACGCCATACCAAGTTAACTTTTTGTAAATGCACCAGTTTTACCTGGTATTACCGACAAGTTATCTTTAAGTCGAGCTCGGGAGCTAAAAATACAGAAGTCGCTATTTCTTTTTATAAAGGTAACTGTTTCTAAAATATAGAGCGACGAAAATGTTAAAAGATTCAAACTTATGAAGTGTGGTTTGCATGAGTCGTCTGTTTCAGTTTGCATGTTGCCCTAATGCATCTTTTATGTGCTTTAAATACACGTTCTTTATCTGTTGCATTCCCCCAAAATATTAATCCGTATCTTAAGGTTGCTACCACATATTCATGGTAAGCTGTAAGAACTCCAGTTACGTCTATTAGATTTCGCAATTTTACTTATAAAGTTTTTTGCAAGTATGTTCAATTTGACATTTCCAGTTCGTGCTTTTTGATCTATATGTAGAGCCCTAAAAATGTTATATTATCAATTGTATCAATTCTATTTCCTAAGTAGTTGATGTTCAGAAATTTTATGTCATTGCTTACTTTATTTTTAAAATTAATAATTTTAGTCGTAGATAAATTAATTTTTAGATTATTATATTCAAACCATTTTATAATGTCAGCAATTATATTGTTTATATCAGATTCTAATCCTTTCAGGAGGAAGATTTGTTTAATGGTATAAAAATATAAATAGAACGTTACATTTTTGAGCTTTCTATTGTTACTATTCATATATTTCCATATGACTTTATAGATGTAATTTAGCTCTGACCGATATAAGACTTTAAATTTCGAACTACATGACAAATATCGAAATATAAATCTAAATGAAACAGTTTAAAAATATATTTTTGCTATTCTTCTTCGTATTCTAATCGTTAGTAGGTCGAATTTGTTGTGTATATATTCTTTAAACGATTACGAAAGCTCTACATTTTGACACGAGAATCATTAGTTAAGCTTTGCTGCTGCTTTAAAAAATTGTTACCGGCTGCCGCCGCTAATATCCGACTACACCAAGTATTTTATTAAATATGCTTAATTGTTCTCCTGTGACATGTGTAAATAATGCGTGAAAGCTTCTATGGCTCATAAAACTGTTGATATATTCTGAACACATAATGTAGACATCAATTCTAATTAAAAATTAAATTGTTCTCTTTATTTTGAGGATAGTAGAGCTCCAAGCCAAATGTCTACAAAACGCTTCTGTGTTTCGTTTTCCTTTAACATAACGTCTTAGGAATTAATTAATTCTGTTTATCTTAACCAAGTTATTAAGTATTATAACCTTTTTAAAATAAAATAGAAGCTGTAGTCTTTTAAGAGATATTGTTTTTCGTTGTTCGCAGGAACTTGGCTTTGGGGATAGGCATACAAAACTTCCCGGAGGGTCTGGCCGTTAGTTTGCCGCTCCAAGCCGCCGGTTTCTCCGTTTGGAGAGCGTTTTGGTAAGTACCTATTATTGACGTTTTAATTTATATGTAGGTTGTTTGTTTTGATATTTTTTACAATATACGAGATATAAAAATATTTTGGCCGCAGGT
Source organism: Erynnis tages (assembly GCA_905147235.1). Taxonomy (NCBI): domain Eukaryota; kingdom Metazoa; phylum Arthropoda; class Insecta; order Lepidoptera; family Hesperiidae; genus Erynnis; species Erynnis tages. The sequence goes on from LR990081.1 coordinate 4,771,121, forward strand.
ACGAACTAATTTAAGTTAGGTATTTTAACCGTTTTTGTTGTGTTTCATGAGTATTCTAATTAACAGTTAAATAGTTACAAAAAATTATTTTCGTGTTCTGATTTTAATTCAGTCAGTTTCAAAACTATTTTCACATTTTTTATTTCGTGCACAGTGCGTGTTATACGGTTGTTTTATGAGACATTTTTACGAAGTGACATAAGTATATGGAGCTCAGTGGATACCGTGGTGGATAGTTAGATGTGGAGAATGCGTCCGCGGCTCCGCGCTCGTCGTTAGGCCGGATGCCAACGCACCAACGCAGCCAGACTGGCCGACCCCATTCCTGTTCAGGCTAATTCATTTAGCGGCTGCCGACGGATTCAGCTGCCCATCGCCACCGACCGCTCCCCAACCGAGACGAAACTATCGCCGTTATTTTACATTTTACAAATTTCTTTACAAAGTTTCATAAGTTAATGATGCAAAAATCATCCACCGAAAAGCTTAAACATTTTTTAAAAATAATTTATGACGCAGACGAAATTTAAATTGTAAGAGCAAAAGGTTACGTCTTTGGACGTCGTTTGGTACGTGCACGCGTTGTAAATGTAAGTAAATAGGTAAAAGAGTTGTAAATAGTCGCATTCCATTACGTTCTCGGAAGGGCTGGCGCCGGCGGACGCAAACAGTCGCCGCGCGTTGCGTGCGGGACCACGGAGCGCAAGCGCGTCTCGTGCCGCCATAAATGGATATGCCAGCCAATTTTAAATTCTTTAAAACTCATTTTAATTATATATTTATTGCTATATAAAATTACCTCGCTACTTGAATCTAGTACCTAATAAATACTATCAGTAGCTCTAAAAATGTTTTTAAGATTTCATTTCAGCCTTTGTTGATGTTGGTTGGTTGTGGTATTGTTGCATTTGTATTTATTAAAGTAATTAACCATCAAGTGTGGTTCCAATAGATACGAGCGCGATGATGGCAACATCACGTGAAAAATCTTTGTCGTATTATCAAATTCTATTTTGACGTTTGCAACATGACGCGCAAGTTCTTTGTCGTACGATCAACATTGTATCACTATTAAGTACCTACTACTAGTACCTAGAACCTACTTGCCTACTCAGCAAAGTAGCGTTTTACACTTTATGATGTCTATTTAATTTTATAGCAAATGAGTATATATCACACGGTCAAGAAGGCTTCCAGATGTAAAATGGTCACTGCAACCAATAGAAAATAAAGATAGACTCAAATACGATGTGGGTGCGTTGCTGGTCTTATGGACTTAGAAAATCGCCTCAAATACCTAAAGTTCATGTTCACACGACACATAGTCTCGACTGTATAGGAAAGTCTGACGTTTACTATTAAACATTCCCGTAGGTACCTACTTGTAAGCTAGACTAACAGCTACATAGAAATCCGAAATTGGTATGTCGTTTGTCTTCCGTCACGATGCGCAGACAACGGAATGCCGCCGTCCCCTTTTGGATCCATGTCTGTCTTACATCTCACTCTGTAACTAAATAATAAAATAATTCCTATATGTGTAGGAAGATGCGTAGGAAGTATAAGATGTAATTTTTCGTTAAGATTTGCATAGGTATTGAACAAAGACTACGAGTCAACATTGTGAGGCCGTTCATTTTGTGCAACAGTTTACATGTATTGCAGCAATATGTAAGATTTATTTGTTTTACTAATCTTGGGACCTTTTATTCGATTAAAGCTTTGGAAAACTTGGCTGCCATCCCTTCAACTGTCAGACAAGACTGCGTCTCTACATGATCTCAGCTGTTCTTGCCATGGTTTTCCATTGCAAGCGATTGTAATACAAAAGGTTGAGACGAAGAGCACTCCAACAACTATCGTATTTGAGTTAAAGTTGAGTTAAAGCTTTGTCCTGTTTCAAACATTTCAGCACACAAGCAACCACACGGTAACTAACTTTTCTTCTATAATGAGAGCATAATTTGGAATCTTGTTGGGGAGATCGAATGCGAGTCGAGCGATAACCCTAGTTTACCTTTCCAATAAGGAAAAGATCCTTCCGTTTACGTAAGTATATCGAGACAAATGCAACCAATTAATGGTATTAGAGTTAAAATTGTTAAACTTTAGGGCTTTAGTGAAATTTTTAGTTTAGTCCTCCATATGGCTCGATATCTGCTGCACATTAATGTTATAGTGATGTCAGCCGGTATGTGTAGATTGTGTATCCCGTGTAGGGTTTGTACTGTTTTGGCGGGAGTCGCGGCGCAGACAGGAGTCTCGTTGGGAGAGATGGAATGCGAGTCGAACAACGACCTCGCCGTTCTGCGCTCCCACTGCTAAGCCTTATATTCACCTATCCTTTATGTTCTGTACTTAGATTCAAATCAATATGTCTTATGTGGCAATGACTAAGCATACAGGTAATATTAATAGGTACACATTCTTGATCAACTGTGTTTTAATAAGCATTTGAATGTTGAGACATAATTTGTAAAAAAAATATGAATTTGGAGAACAAATTTAAACTTTTAAAAACTTTTCAATATATTTAAAAATAAAAGCTTTTTAAAATTTGCAAATACATATGTTAGATACCCACTTAAAACGATCATCGAAATTACTAGTTTGACTTTGGAAATCCACTCGTCACGCCTACCTTAGATAAAATCGTATTCGTGCATTGATATTGCAAAACTGTTGCAGTGAATCATTGTAGCCATTATTTAATTGGTAATGGAATGCGCACCGTGAACTCTTACGTTAGGTAACAAGGCTCGTAAGGTTGGAGCGTGTGACTTGTGAGCGTGGTGCGTCTGTGCGCGGAATGCAGGCGGCGGAATGCGGACCGAGCAACAAACGAACGGTTTATAGGTGGTAGAGGTACCGCCGCCCTCTCAATTCGCCACTAAATAAAAATGAGATGTGGTAATCGTCGCCTATTGACGCGGGCGAAGGAGAGCTAATTTTACGTCCTTTTTGAAGTATTGTATCTCATATTCCTGTGGGAATAGATCAACCAGGAGACCGTCGCAAAGCTTGCCTATGCGAGGCGAGAATAAGCGTAAAAATCCGATCCGCAACAGATCCAGGTGATGAGTGCTGGAACTTCAGTCTCCGACGGCTTGTATACTGATGGATAGGTGATGTAGGCATTAATTAGTTTTCCGCGGAGCTAGCGGAGCACTCCCCATAATAAAGCCGTTAAAACATACAAAGTGAGCCAATGTTCGCTCGTGCTAAGTCATTCAACCTTAACACATGAATGTGCTATGGGTTCGATTGGTTCGATGAGTTGAGGAATGGTCTTGGGGAACAAATTGACGTTAGGTTACAAGGCTCGTTGAACGGTTTGCGGGCAGCAGTGCGTCTGAGCGCGGAATGCAGGCGGCGGAATGCTGGCCGGCCAACAACCGAACGCTCGATTGTATGTGGCACTGGTGCCGTCGCCCTAATAATTCGTCACTAAATGTTGTTCAACACTAGAAAGTTGAGGTTGCGGGGGCTCAACATTTGTAGTTTTCTATTACCGTGTCACCGCCTAATAATAATAATTCGCCTGCTATGCATGATTTGATGAGTGAAGGAATAGTAGTGGAGTACAAATTTACATTATGTTTACAGGGTAATAAGGTGGAGGTCGTTTTGCTTTAACATGTTTCGGGCAACAGTGTAACAGTCGAGCAACAAATGAACATGGGTCTCTCATACTCGATTATGAGTGGGGCAGAGGTGAGGGTAACTTGGATTGTTTTCAGGGGTGGGACTCGTCCCCTAAACTGCGATGGCCGATAAAGCTGAGTGGACGTCAATCTAAAATTTCGATACAGTAATGCAACATCACCTATTCAATAAACATAAATTCAACCTCAAATTGCAGACTACGCAACAGGGTGAGAGTCCCGAAACTCGAAACGTAGACTGCCAGTGACCTTAAGGTTTCCGGAGGAAAATTGCTAACTTATAATTTTTTCGATGGCAACCCCGTTTTTGATCTAATTTGACTGGCCTACATGGCATTTGCGTTAGGTTGCAGTTGAGTATAGACTCATATTATAGAATTTATGTAGGTACTCGTTTGTAGACGTATAGGAAACTGTAACGCCTCGAGATGAATGCCGCAAGATGCACGCGAGCCCGTTGTGGACAGTAGTGCGATTGAGCGCGGAATGCAAGCGGCGGAATGCGGTTGCCGGACGAGCAACTCGCTGACTGCCTGCGAGGGGACAGTTCGCAACCACTACATGAAGTTTGGAATCCAATGTGTGGCAAATGTACTTTGTACGCGTCTGATTTAGTGTCGGAGATGAATAGAAATGATTGCAGACTACCTACAAATTTACGCAAGGCTTTCTCCGTTGGATTCTATTCAGACCAAAACCGTACCAAGGTATTATAACGACACAATTTAAAAACAAAGAAAACACGGGACGTAGTCTTTTAGTCTAACTTTAAGTAGCGAATACGGCCAAGAAACTTAACACCTTCAGAAAAATGGTGTAAAATGCACGCAAGCCTGTTGTGGACAGTAATGGGACCGAACGCAAAATGCAAGCGCCGGAATGCGGTTGCTGGACGAGTAACCCGCCGACTGCATGAAGTTTGGAATCCAATGTCGGATGTGGCAAATTTGGCTCATACATGTGTACGTTTTGAACCCGATTCGTTCTAAATATTTAACTTGAAAATTACTGGTGGAGTCTTGTTGTTATCTACATTAAGCCTGCACATCACAAATACACGGTATTCGTTTTACGGTCAATGCGCGTGTGTCTAAAACAAAATTTGCTCTACAACAGTGAAATGAAAATGATGTAACGACCAGTAAATCTAATATCTACTTACGTCAAATCAGACTCAAAGCGCCGGTACATTCATACGCTATTGCGGGGACTACGTTATCCTTGCCATTAACCACTTCTCGCAAGATACAAAAGTAGACCTCGTAGATATCAGCTGACCAAAGAAAAGTTCAAAAACTATCATGTCTATTACCTATTCTTTCTCACTACGTCACCGTTTTATCACGGGTAAGATTGAGTAAAAATCAATATTTTTCCCAAACAAATTAATACAATGGTCTTAATGTCAGTGTCAGTCTCAATTTATCTTTGGGTAGAAATGTTGTTTGAAATGTGTTATTGTACTGAACCCAATGAGGGTTGTCACTTGCAGTTTTTTGCATTAAAAGAAGTTAACTGCCTATAACTTCAAAACGCTAACGAATATGAGCCTAATTTCTTAAGAGAAAATACAGTACTAAGTCTAAGCAATTCCCCTTTTGCGGAAAGGATCGTCGTGCCTCTCCACCCTGTATATTGTGTACTTGTCAAAACGCCGAATAGTAATGGACAGTGCTACCAACGTAGGGCAGTGGCATTATTTGGTGAAAACTCAATATTTCTTTAGATCTCATAACAAAGTTCAGCTGTTGAGGCCGAATGAGTATCACAAATTTTGTTCTCTATTTTTTTTTACTTTAGTGTTTACTCGAAACTCGGAACAAAATAAACACCCTCTACATAGGGTTTATTTTTCACTCACTGATCAAGCAACTCGCTAGCCGTACGTGAGGACTTTAATTCATTTCTATCTGCTTGTAGATTTTCACAGTGCAATTAGTGTTGCTAATGGTTTGGATCGCTTTCTAGATTTAGTGCTCGTTAGGTAAAAAAATGTGTGTGTGTCAGCTCCGACGCACGACTGGAGTTTACTAATATTTAAGCTTTGCGATTTACACTGTAGCACTTATAATTTAGCACAATTTTTATAAAAACACGTAAAATTACGGAGCACCCCAACGCACAAGCGCGCCTATGCATTATACGAAAAAATGTAATGAACAAAGTCATGACGATAATCTGAGACATTAAGTAGCTTTTAAATTTGGTATCATAAAGAATTCGAATAAAAAATAAGAAATTCGAATAAGAAACGTGTTTGCTTTGCGACATTTTACATTCTGAGCAACCTACATCCGTCTCTTCGAAAGTGACAGGTTAAAAGTGACAGGTGCTTGAGAAATGATGCACACCAAAAACGTTACCATCAATGGGTTTTACTCTCCATATTTTTCACATACCGGGCGCCTTATATGAAAATCGATTCTTTAGGAGTAAACTCCAAAAATGTGCAATAATGTCATAGACACGCCGACGTAACGCGCTACATTATCAATACCAGATCGATAAACCATTACATACCATTGTATAAAGCGCGTTAAATCCACTTAAGATCTTGGCACCATTACACTCAATTATGACACTCAATACGGTTCGCGATCACATAGACATTCAGCAGAAAACCGGGCGACGTAACTTAGGCTTTGTTATTCGTCAGTCCAAATACTTTAATAACCTTTCCACACTGAAAGTCCTCTACAGCGCGTTCGTCCGCAGCAGACTCGAAGCAATCATTTGGAATCCACACGCTTCAACCTAATTATTGAAAAGGTTCAAAAAAGATTTGTCCGATACGCTTATAGCAGGACATACGGATACTATCCTTACCTATATCCCACACAGTTTTTACGGAAGTACGTAGAAACGTGGCATTGTTAGACTACTTCTTTAGGTTGACCACAGAGGAGTGACATACAACTCGGAATTATTAAGGCGTCTCGATTTCCCTGTTCCTACCTGAAGCACGGTGCGTACCGGGCGGCAGCGGATTTTTGCGGTGCCGCCGGAGCGCACCGCGCTGAAACACTGGGCCTTCTGACCAGAGCGGTGAGGCTCATTAACTCTATAATGACGAGCAACACTAGCTTAGACCTATTTGCTTGCAGGGCTAACTGCTTCCGAGAAGCAGCCAGTCGCTTCATAGAAGCGATGACCTTTGTCACTACTATTGCACTGTGAAGAATACCATCATTTTATTGTATATTGTAATTTGTTGTTATACCTATATATTGTAATTTTACATCTCATTTGAATTGTAATATTTAATCACAAATGCGTTTGGTCTTACACTGTTAGCATATTGTTGACTGTAATAAATAAATAAATAAATAAATTTTCGTCTTTGGTGTTGCTTGTCGTTCCGTAGCTTTTTCTTCTTCGGGTCATTCATCAGAGTAGGTATCAGGTCGGCAAGACATTCTTCCGTACGATTCCGTACAATCTCTTTCCGTAAATTGAGATTAATTTGGGCTGAACTTCAGTAAAGTTTGGAACGGCAAATGCCTCAATTCCTTTCTACTAACACCTAAAATCCGTATGATCCCGAATTGCCAATCATCGGCTTCTAGAACAGACTTCTATACTTTTATAAGGTAGATGTATGATAAGGTATTCGATCAAGACAATGCTTCAAGATACAAAACTACTGACACAGCATGTTCTAAAAATAAAAATAAACCATGTTAATTTTTGCTCACATAAATTATTTAGGTGCTGCCCACTAGACAAACTGGTCAAATCAGTTCGTAGCAAGTTTATGTTATTTAGTGTTTCATTGCATGATCACATATTCCTAGGTAGGTATTTACTAAATTTTAATCTATTTTTTTGGCTTGGGACCTTTATTATACAAATGTATCTGCTCTTAACCTTCAACTGCTCTTAAGGTTTCATCTCTGTGCCATTGCATGAGCGATTAACAATATTTTAAGGCGATTCTCCTTCGTAAAAAATTTCAATCACGGTTGCTAACTCTGAGTGTCGTTTCTAATAATTGTAATGAATTACTCAAGCATAAGGTTCCTGTTAATTTTTTTGAAGTGAAAACTTCTTTATCGGCGCTGTGCACTTTTAGGTATGGGTAAAAATGTTAAACTCGCGACAGGACAAGTGATCGAAAATGCGTAAGCGAAAATGCGTAAGGGAAAATGCGTAAGATGGTAACTATGGAAACTGTCAAAAGGAAATATTCATAAACAGAGTGCGTCTAATTAGATGGTACCTAACTATGGAAACTGTCAAAGGGAAACATTCATAAATAATAAGTGTATTTTGTTATAGAAAAAAGCTTAATATTAATAATTATTGTGATTTTGGATTCGACATTGCGATTATTAGCAATGTCGTTTCTTTTCTTACAGAGAAACTCAATTGTGTTTTAATTGAACTGTGGTCCAAATCACTAAGAAAACACATCTTATTAGTTTTCACTTCTGCCGGCACTCCCGGAGTGCAACCCGTTGTTTTATTTGTTTAATTGTGAGATAATCAAATTAAGCGGTGCTATGATGTAGACAATGCGTCTAGTCAACATTTCTCACCGCATGTGCATATGACTCACAGTGACGTCGCTCACATCACGCTTACGTACTATAAAGGTAGGTACATAAGCGATTCACTCCTCAATTTAAATGTAGTAAACATTGCTCATTGTTACTGCACAGCTTTCTCAATGCGGGTATGGCGTGTACCGTTGCAATAATGAGTTTATTATAATGATGCTTAAATTTTTCATCAACATTCGCCTCAAACTCGAGCATTTATCATGAGAGTCGAGTGGCGTGCGGTAATCGTCGGCAACAGCGAGCGACGCGGCGGCCGCGAGGCGCGCGTCGACAGCGGGCGCAATCTCTGCATATCGAGAGGTCGCTCTCGTCATGAGCGACTATTTGGTCAGCGGCTGCTAACTGGGGCCGAGAAAGTCGTCTATTTCGAAATTTGAGTGTTGCGTGAGGCCGCCGTGGTATGTGTCGCTTCGGTGCCGCAGCGTCTGGTGCGCGGAGGCGAGCGCTCGGCGGCGCGCTGTCTGCGCGTTCTTCCGGACCGCACCCGTCCGACCAGTCGCAGCGCACCGCCCGCTGCCCGCCTCGGGCGATTGGCCTTCAAAGTTAAATAATTAAATCGAGAGAACTACGCGGCGACCGCAACCTCCGCTCCGACGCCGCCGCGCCGCTGAGCCGCTACGACGCCGAGCCGCTGAGCCGCCGAGCCGCAGCGCCGCTGAGCCAGTGGGCCCCGAAGACACGGTTGCGGAAGGCGCTGCCAGCCTTCGTGGCGCTGATCTGCGCAATCGAGGCCGGTTTGTGGTGCGCATATTGCGTTGTTGCCGCACCTAATCTTCTCGAATGCGTGTAGGCATTCGAGAACATTTTGATATTTGATTGATGACGTTGCCACTTCTGCTATTATACATAGCTTTGAGAACCGGAACATATTATAATAGTTGGAGTATTTATCGGTCTCACGAACGGTTAAGTAATTTAGAGATTTCCATTTTGAAATTACTTATTTGTACTTATCTGTAGTTAAACGTTATCTTCAGTTAACATGTGCTGGCAGCAGTTGGCATATTCCAACCAGTAGTCAGTTATTAGCTGGTATCCGCAAACTTTGTATTGGTTACTTGCAGGTAATATTTTTCAGAAGAAATTACTACCTGTTACTCTTTAGTTGCCTTAACTTCTAAATACCCATTCAATGTCTGATCATTGTATTACGTATAGGTACATAAATACTTTTAACGTGTTAAAGTTGACAAGATAAGTAACTTTTAAACTACACAAAAAACCGACCTAGTAGATACTAATTCCCGAATCCTTATTGTCAGATCTCCTATAAGCTAATTTGAAATGTCTGACTCGGTATTGTCTGGTAGGTGCGAGTAGCTTTATGTTAAATATAAAAGTTGGCCAATTAGTTACACAAAAACAGTTTTATATAAGTCGTTACACAAGTTTTCGAATATTTTTTGCTTCACTTGCTTAACATAGTATGTCGTTGCGGGCGTACACTGTTTATTCACAATGGAATATTATGTTCTCTGATCGGCCGGTACAAAGCTGAAGTGGAAAGCACTAAATAAACAACACATATCGTGGTGCAGCGGTTTTATTTAAATTCAACGTAGTTATTGAGTGACGGGCATCCTGTTTTATGGGTCGTCGGCGGCTCAAGAGTGAGACGATTCTGCGAATCAGTGGATATTGTCGCAAATTGCCGCTTTCGCCACATGCTGAATAATGCATGCGATAACATAACATCACGTCGTGGGCCCGCCGCGCCGCCCGCCTCGTGCCCGCCTCGTACTCGTCTCGTACTCGTCTCCTCGCGACAATCACTAAACCGAAACCCATGACCCCTTTTTGAAAAGATGAATGCTTAAACAATAAACATACTGTATTTAATCTATCTTATCCCAGCATAAGGGCCAAAGTTTCTCTTGTATTTATTGTAAGTTTAGGTAGGTCACTATTATGCCAAGTTTACACGAGGCCAGCAGTTTCACTGGCAGCCAGCGCACACCCGAAGAAAAATCCGTGAATGACTGGCCTCGTCTAAACAACAGGGGCCAGGCCAGCGCTGGCTTACTGCAGGACTGGCGCCAGCATTACTGGCTTCGTCTAAACTCTGCTTTAGGGATCTGTTGTCTGTTCGTCCGCATTGACCTCTAGGCGTCTTCGTCTAGTGACTAGACTAGACTTAGCGGTTTTTCCGTAGGAGTTATGAGGAATGTCAGTCTCCTCAGCAATGGTAGTCTACGATATCTGTCGAGCTTATCTTATTAAATCTCTCACAACTAAGATTGTTAAATGGAAAAACAGTAAATATTTTTCACGAAACCCCATGTCTTTTTTATTGTACCTAGCTAAAGGTAGGAGGTATGAGTAGCCAACGGGCATGCCACTTTATGTTATGTAGCCACTGCTAGACACCCATACCCAACCTCAAACAGGATAGAATTTCTATCTGAGGTTGTATGCTGGTGCGTTGCTACACAGGAGGACTAAGCCGAAAAGTAAAGATCTCCGGCAACCACACGTCCACACCTTCCCAACCAAAACACAAGACACGAATAACTTGTTTCTTCACGACGGAATAATACGGTGGTGAAAAGGTTCCTCCCTGTTTTTCCTCCTTTATCTTCTCGCGTTCGCTATTTTTCTCTCTTCGCACCTACTATAATAGTGCGATTTTTATCTAACAGAGGCTAGTTACCTACGTACTCGGAATCACTTACCTACGTATCTGCTACAGACCATTTACTCTAAACTAAGGGTCTATTCATTTATATTTTTATGGATGGATAGTCAACGAAACCTTCAAAGCGATCTAAGAAACTTGAATCAGTCCGTACCTACCACTGACGTCATCAGCTCTGTTGATGAGAAAATCTAATACTTTAAGGATTGTAAATACTTACATTGACAATAACATACCTTTTGATGATTTGCGTGTGGCAGGAAGAATTCCTATTTAAAAAATTAAAGGATTAAAATTATTTAATTATAAATCAAAACAAATAATAGGCTTGCCGAAGTACCGAATAGTGTAATGAAAGCTAAATTTTCTTGTTGGTAAATTTGGTAATTAAACTGAGCTTAGTACCCTTTTACATTGTGATGTGATCATTGCGATTGTGATGTTATTGCCTCTGTAATAAAGTACTCGCCTGATATGTGGAGCATAGTAGAGAGGGACTTTGGAAATGAATTAAGGTACAATGATGAAACAAATTGCATGCACTCCCGCACGATTACTTGCATAAATAACTAGCCGTAGAAAGAAATTGCGCGAGCACACTAGTAGTTAAATATACCTAACAAAGCTATGTCACAATTAGTGGCCGAACATTCGCTAATACCAAGATTAAATTTTCAGCCGTTTCGAAATGGCTCGCGCTTAATCTCAGCGGACGATAAGGCCAGTGATATAGATTAGATTGAAACGATGGTGGTGGGCCATGTCAGCGGCAGTCAGGTATGGGCTGACTGGCGGCGATGGCAATGTTTCCCACAGCCGCGGCTCTTCGACCAGTTCGTTGGAATGTGGTCGCGGCACCGGCCCGCACTTTCACCAAAACAATTCGTTAGCGGCCTCTTTCACCACCGCGTACCCGCCACCCGCCACCCCGCTACACCGCCACTGCACACGTGAAAACTAACCGCACCCGGACCTTTTGCACGACACTTGCAACGTTTCAATAGCATTTCCTTTGTAAGTTATTGGCGTGAAGGCATGTTTTCAGCCGCTACTCACGGAAGATTCCTTCGCAAACTAAGAGCTTTTTATATGTTTCTGAAAAATGCTGACATGCACTGAAATAAGTGAGGTTTGTGTTGGGACTCATGGGGGTGCGTAATGCGTATCCTAATCGAGCGCAGATACTTTCAAGAGCTGAAGTACAAAAATCTGATTTTTTGTTTATTTTTGTAGGAACTTTATAAATCCTAACAGAGATAACGTAGCATGTTTTTGGAAGTAATTTATGGGTACTTCAGATATGGTAGCCTATAATATTAAGTATGGCATGAGCACTTGTCAAATAGTGCTGAATACACATTTGGATGTATGCGTAAATGCCTAGAACTAGATGGTGCATCTCACTTTTCAGCACTTTTTTGTAGCTGTAAGTGTTGATTGAGTTTTTGAGTAGGTTTCCGCTCGTAACACCACAATTGCCGCATATTTTTAAGTTGTGAAAAATTCATTTAGGTCGGTAACCGATCACTAATACGCTGCAGTGTCAGGTTCTCGGCTTGTTGATTGCTAGAATTCACATGCCTACAAATTCACATGAAAATATTAGGTGTAACTCACAGGCATTCTATTGACAGGCATTCGTTAGAGCGGGCGACATTTGATTTCGTCATTTATGTAGATGACCTAATTTATCCCGCGTACCTATCATGAGAGAGGTCAAGCTATAGGTATCTATGGTTGTACTCAACTGAATTTATTTGAATTTTTTAATTTACCGTGGAAGTTTTATATCATGGATGTTATTGATAGGATTTACCTTTTCCTTATTCAACTTATCCGTAAAGACATGACATATACCAATCTAGCAATTTCACCAAATAGGTACCAGCCGCATCGCAGAATATATTATGAAGTTTGAAACGTCTACTGTCTGTTTAATTGAATGAGGAAAATTTCAAAACAAGAAAGTGACCTCGATACGTATTTTTGAGGAAAAATATGAATTTCGTAACATTGTTGCAAAATGGCCATAGGTACTTATATATAATGCTAATTACGGCATAATAGTATGCTTATCTTTTTTCGCAACTATCGTATCTTAGAATAGAATAGAAATTTTCATACATTATTCCACCACGCTTGGTGTCTAAATGTAAATCTGATCTTATTGTCAAAAATCCCTTTTTTTATTTAACCTAATCGGGTTTAAATTTAATTGCTTCCACCACAACGCGGGGAAATCTGGTGCAAATTCTACTGTGTTGCTCCTCTTGCGATGATTATACGTACGAGTATATCATAGTCGTATATCATACGTACGAGCATATCCACACTAGGATTCCCTGTGTCGGTACCATGGACACACACACACCCAGACCAGAAACAGAAATTTAAACTCATCATTCAAATCTCTGCTCTGCTGTGAATCGAACCTGGACCCTTCGCTCAGCGCGTCGGAGTCTTAATCGCTGCACCACTCAGGTCGTCAAAAGTAAGTATTGTCTGTCTGGACAAGGTCTAATTGTAAAAGGTATCATCAGCCCTATTACTTCGGTCACGATTCTGGACAGTTGTACAATGTTAAGCAAACGTACATTTGTTGCAGGTACGGGCAGCTGTCCGGCATGGTGGAGCCGGTGTTCGGCGTGCTGGGCGCGGTGGCGGTGGCGGCGGCGCAGCCCGCGCTGCCCTACGCGCTCGCCTTCGCCGCTGGCGCGATGATCTACGTGGTCACCGACGACATCATCCCGGAGGCGAATGCGTCGTGAGTTGCTTTACTTTTTGTTCTTGTAGACAAACACCATTGAAAAAGAAAGAACGGGCATAGAACAGCAATAATTACGTATTTTTCTGAGTCGACCGTAGCTATCTCAAATAATGGGGAGGTATCCCCGGGCCAGCTACTATGGCTCCACAACCTATAGTGTGAATATGAAATGAAAAAAGTTTATTTGCACGAATAAATAGATTTTGGTTAGTTTATGGTTAACAAGGCATTTTGACGAATCAATATTCACCTTATCGCAAAAAAGGAAAAAGATCAAAGTGTGTAAGTGTTTTGCTATTATAACTAAGTAGTACTCGTAAATTGGAGTTGTACTTAATATGCAAAATCCATTCTTATCTAATTATCTCTAACTTTATAATTTAGAGTATAGTATTTGACTTACATTATGCACATAATTATTTACTATAAGTACGTAAGAATCGATTGAATTAAAAAAAAAACTAAAAAACACGCTTCTGAGGAACATAAAACTAAAAACTTAAAAATAATTTTCAAAATAAGTTTAAAACAATAATGAACGGAAAATACTAGTACCTATATGTTCTTCAAAGGCGTGTTTTTTTTAAGTTTTTTTAAACTACATACTTATATTTATTTTTCACTTTTTACTTTCATATGCCATAAAAGTACGTTTTTTAGTTTTTTAAACTATATTTATTTGTATTATATTTAACTAGTAGGTATGGTTTTATTATAAACTTTGAAAATTCTTCTTTACGGCCATTTAAATGAAATCCAGTCTTAAGTAATGAATAAATTGTAATTAATCATCAAAGTTGGTGAAATCGAGATTTTTTTATTTTCAAAAATTTATTACTCAAAAACTATAAACTTTTGGCAAATTTCATAAGAGTAACTTTCATCTCAAAACTGCCCAAATTATTAAAAAAAGGATACCTATTTGATCCCCAAAAAAATAAAACTCCTTGTGAAGACGTCAAGAAACGAGAGCAAGCATCTCTGCGGGTTGTCAGCTGTGGCCATTTTTTTTCTTGTTCAAACCGCCACCTAATTTCAATTTGAAACTTTCTTTGTGTTCACCATATTTGCGCCTGCCCAACAAATACATAAATTCATTCAATTTCCCCCGTTGCGAAGTACAATTTATGGGATCTTAAATGAACACGGGACGCGTCGGACAGACCTTGAGAGCGGTCTAAATGATGAGATCGGTCGGTCGACCCGCGCCTCATTGTGACCATCGTGAGAGCCAACCCCTCGCCCTAAACGTGAATGCCGCTACAAGCCAGAAGATGTCCTTTATTGCGTGTCTCCAAACGATCCCGACCTTGTTCATTTCGAATGCTCGTCCTCGCGTAATGAATACTTAAGTAATGTGTTTTCGTAGATGCGTATCGAAGTTTCCGTTTTCAAAATGCGCGTCTTGAAAGCATCGCTTTGCTCAACGGTTAGCTATCTCGGGCGCGCGATCTCAGGATACCTACGCCGGAACGTCGTCACTCGCTTCTGTCATAGGTAGGTAATTGGATTGACGGGGGTCGAAATGTTGCTCGATTGTTCCGTTTCCTATTGGCGTTTTGACACATTCAGACCTGAAGTGCGCTTGTTAGCAACAGTATTTGTCGGGGTCCCGTTAGTGCTCGAGCGAGGAGCCATTGTGAATCCCGGCCGCTTCCCCTTGGCGACAGTATTGTTGTTGTCCGTCTTGTCCATTGTCCGGACCGGTTCCGTCTCCTTTTGGAAGGAAACTGGTCATGCTGAAGGACATTGTCTGTTCCTATTAAATAGTTTAGACGTTATGAATGTGAACGTTACGCCCTACAAATTATCCTTACATTTTCATTCCCGTTGTTAAATATTTTGTAGGTAGATACTGGAGAAAAATATTTGCCAAACCCGCATTTCCATTTTTCTGTTTGTGTCTTTTATGATATGTTTTGGTGTCTGTCAGCTTTCAGTAGGTAACAATAATGTTATTTTCTATGGGCAGGAGTAGTTTCATCCCGCTGATTAACCACGAATCGTCCGAAATCTGTCAAGGAAAGAGTGGTTAGGAACGTAATTTCGGCATATTATGTTTCGTATACGTACCTATATCTATATTATAGAACAATAGAGTTGGTAGTTGCAAGTGGAACATGAAGTGTGGGCGCCGCGCGGTGTCGCCGCTATTTGCGCCTGTTCCCGAAATAGCGGCGCGCCGTCTGACACCCCGGACGCGTCACGCGACTGCCGGCTGGCCCTCCGACGCATCTCCACCGCGCATTCTTTTATTGCACACAAGCTTTTGGGCGCGGCTTCGCTCGCATTACAGAAGAGCTTATCCATAATTCTGTCTTAATACGAAGGACATTCATAAAAAAGACAATGTGTGCGACAATCCAGGGACGCACGAAAAGAGTTTTAACTGCGGTGTCAATTTACTCGTATAGGTATAAATTTAAAACGCTGGAAATGCTGCAAACTTTCACACCAGCATAATTATCTGTATTCTGTCTTTTTCTGTAGCGCAATTTTGCATGCTATGTTCAGATTGATGTGGGTACGGAAAAAGGTTAACTCGTAACTCTAACTCAATATCCAATTCCCCTGCGCGTCGTATAGTTGTTTTGAGTAGGTGTATTACAAAAAGAAAGGAGCCAAATTTACAAAACATTTAAACTTAGTGCAGGAATTAAAAAAAACCTTCCTAAACGAGCACTTTGTCACTTGAGGATTCTTTCTGCCGAACCTCATACTCGTTGGCCTATCGGTTTTGACTGTGCGTTGATCGATCAGCCAGTACGATCGATCAGTACTTTGGCTAGAATAATAGATTTTGTGGATTTTTTGCATGAGATTGCATGAAATGAATAAGCATGATTATGCATGAAAGTTCAGCCATTTCTTCAAAAGTTCATTTTCATGCAAGCTTTGATCCCTTATTTCAGTGCCCGTTGTTTTATGTGGTGAAGGAACACATTGAATAGTGTAAGCGAAACGCATATTGTTTTAGGTAATATTTAGGATCAGGATAACTTCAACTTGGATGTAGCTATCTGATGCATAAGAAAGCCTTTCAACATCGAACCATTATAACATAAAGATACGTTCCTGGGACTACCTACAAGAATGTAGAATCTTTCTTTAATGAGTCAGAATTCCAAAATGATAACAGCTTGTTTGCTGCAAACACTAGATTACTGTACCTAATTGCAACCACTTGTCATAAAAATTCCAGTTGGATTGTAAAAGTAGATTCAGAATAGCGGACCACGTGTTCTTGTTTATTCTACTATCTACTATTATAAATGTGAAAGTTTGTGAGGCTAGGCGAATGTTTGTTACTCGTTCAAGCAAAAACAGCTGAACAGATTTGAATACAATTACCTAAGTATGCACGTTGGTTATAACCAGGACTTGAATACTTGAATATTTTTTGGACCAAAAATCTACGCCGATGAAGCTGCGGGCAAAGTCTGGTCAGTCCACAACCGTTAAGTTTTTACTACTAGAAACGAATTCTAGCTCGTAGCTTTGAATAGGTATACTTCGGTTGCTAGTTAGGTATTCACAAACAGGAAATACCTACATGAAATATTTTTTCGTGCAATTTAATGCTGCATTTAATGAATTGTTAGTTGTCAGATCCAAAGTTTGTGTGTGTTTTTCAATCTGTATTTCGCTTTTAAACCCATTTAACGTACACCGTATACATGAAGAACGCAAGTTGACGAGGCAGTTAAACATAGTTCGCTTTGTAGTCGGAAAATATTAATTTCAATCATGATTTAAAACCGCATTTTGATGTTTGTTGTTTGATCTCTAAAATGCGTAGGTAATGCACGTGTAACATTATGCAGACGTTATAATATTTTATCTGTGTGCGGGCGCTGGGCGGCGGCGGCGGCGTCGGCGGTGGCGGTTAGGACGGCGCGTCTATTTGCGCGCGACGGAGGGCGGGCGGGCTTTTGCTCTCTCGCGAAGTAAATTCGGTGCAGACTTCGCGCGTGGGTTTGTCACCGTCTCGCTACTGTCAATAAGAATAAAATATATGAAATAACGTGTTTGCTACCGGGATAAAGTGGTGACGCTGCTCTAGTTTGTCTAACCGCTGACGTCACCGTCTGGGAATCCGGCGCGCCGCGGCCGACACTCCCTGACCTACCTCCAGACATTGCACTACGCATCCCGGCTGCACGCACAATATACCCGGTTTCGAACGGCACCCGCAAACTTCACTTATCGCAATCTCAGTTAACCCCTCCGTGTGTCGAAATGTCCCTATTTTATTGACATCGATGTCACTGTAGCGAGAAACTAGAGTTCGAAGACAGATTTGAAGAAAGAAAGGTTTCGTATTGGTGTTTAAAAATAGGATTTTCGGTTAACCGCGCATTTAAAAATGGATCGTTTTGGGTTTCTAATTTTGAAAAAATTATCAAACCATCGGTTAATCCGGTAGACTGACTACGTGTAACACATAGACAACTTATTTCACGGGTAATTATTTGAAACCTCAATCACGTATCGACAAATGTATTAACATTGGGTAAACATCGAACAAATCGCCGGGTCATGTATCGATCGTTTGAGCAGGCAATTTGATTGCGGCTCAGCTTCGTCGAGCGTTTATTCAAAATTCCTTGGTTCGGGGCGTGATGTCAATTGTATTGTTGGGTATTTAGGTGCGTGTCGGTGTTCCCCAGTGCGGGCGCGTGACCGGCATGCGCAGCGCCGCCACTCGTTAACACGTCCGATGCATTGCTCTTCTGCGCTTCTGCGAGCCGGATGTCAAAACTAGACTTGGACACAATATAATAATACTCAGAAACACGAAAATTTTCTATATTTGAAGTAATACTTCTTTTGGCGCGTTAGGGAAAAATAATAAGAGTATTTTTTTACGATGCGCGCGCACTCCGTCACGAAAAACCGACACCCTGAAGTTATAGTCAACATTTAAGTCCCGCGGTGATTTGTGGAACTAAATTTGACAGGTCGGCCATGTTGTCGTTTGTCGATGTTATCGAGTTGTTTCGTTGTGGTAGATTTTTGTGAGTTTTTAATTAGATTAGTGCGTTTTATGGATTGTTCACGATGCAAAAAGTTCGGCTCGAGAAATAATATTGAAGGCGAAAGAGTTTTGTGAAGCGGTATAAAAGAACCAAGGTGTTTCAGTACCCCTAAATAATGTTCGCAAGAGAGCCGCCGCAATAAGAGGTACTTTATTAAAAAGATTTTTATCTTGTTACGCCAAAGAAGTATTACTTCTAACGCGTGTACATGAGTACACACACACTTTTTAAAAAACGTAAAATTTTACGTAAATTAATGTCTAATAATAAAATTAATCAGATGCTCCTAAACGGGCTTACAGTTTTGGCTCATAACGACTAACATAATGTAGCCAAAAACTCAGTATTTCTGGCATCCACACCTTGAGTAGGTGTGGTTGCCAAAAATACTGACTAACTTGTACTTACTAAAACAGACATGAAGATTGAGGAACATGCTGCTTCGTAGAGGGCTATGAAAGTGGCGGTAAGATACCTTCCAGCTACAAAAGTTTTACCTTATAGGTATAGCCTTTAAAAATAAGTTGGTTTTGGATTAGTAAATTTTAGCCAACATACAAATAACGATATGTTTAGATTGCCAATATAGTGCCACGATTGTACTGGGTATATTTATGTCGTGTAAAGTAGGTTCAAGCTCATAACGCTTACACAGTTACAATTAATCACTTCGTACTCGTATGTAGAACTAAGCCCTTCTCATTCTATGTCCTAACTCTACAAATCCTACATGTAGGTCGAAGACTATGTTCTGGGCGTGCATTATGCTAACTTTACTGGATATTATGAAACATTAAGTATGTACCTATTAATGATCGGAGCCTAAAGGTTAAGTATAAATGGATGTTTCTTGTACGCAAATAACTTTAATTAATTTGAAGAACAACTTTCAAACTTTAATGATTTGAAAGTTGTATGTTAAACTTCAAACCCTAACATAACAATTGCAATTATTACTTTTTAAGCCTAGTTGCGTAATATTGATCTTTATATTTCTAAAGCAACATAAAGGGGTCGCAACTTTAATGTCATGAGCCCTGGTTCATCCATCCATCCATCCATCACATAAGAAAACATTTCTTAAACCGTATTTCGATATATTGCGTTAGATTATTAGTTAAATTAATGGCTTTAAAAATAAAATGTTTACTTATTTGGCTGCTATACATAGGTACCTACATAACGAAGAGTCATAGGTATCGGTACAAAGGAGAGTCCTGATCTAGATAAAACCAATAAACAATTTTCTATTCTGTCTTCTACTTTTGTGGCTCTGTCTGTTGTCATTAGCGTATATTTTATTAGCAAATCAATACGCACATTATAATAATTAGTTTGAATACGCTATAAATTGCGCGAAGTGCCATAAATAGCCGTTTCGTTTTACAGTAAAAACCGGCACGCATAACGACGTGCGCGAGGACCGAGGAGGTACCGGGAATCGTTTTATTATAATGGGCCGTAATTCCCGCTAGCAGATTCTGTCCGCCGTCAATGACTATTGTTTCTCTAAGTGCGAGTGCTGCGTCATGCGTGAGACGCAAGCGCCAACGACGATCTTTCCGATATCGTAATTTCGCTACCTCCTTGTTATTCAAATGTCGTGTGTTCGTTATTTCTCAATGGATCGTATCGTATGACGACAGCATTTTATAACGGATTTCAACGCGTGTATGCATGTATGGATGTGGGCCCCTATTATTGTGTCCGCCACTCGCCACCTCATCGCCCTTCGGTCAAGCAAGACTAAGTTTTCCAACTACATAGTGTACATAGTAGCGGTGTATCGCATATTCGTTTCAAGTAGGTATGCCTGACTCAGTTCATATGCAAACGCGCATCCAAATACTTACAAAGTAAATTAGTTTTTACATTTTCTTAAGTATTTATCTATGCAGATTCAGGCAAAAATTACAGGCAACTGTTTACACCTTTATACCTGCAATTATGGTTACTGCAATATTGATTAATTAAACATCATTAATTAAACATCTGTTTCTAGGAATACTTTTTAACGAGCTTTTGCCCGCGACTCCGTTAGCAAATTTTCATCAAAATCCGTCCATTAGTTTTTGTTTGAATTAGTAACAAACATCCATCCATCTATCTATAATCAATAGTACTAAGTGAGATTAGATATTTTATGCCTAATATTAGTCTTATTTTATTTTGTTATCAATAGTTTATACATAAAGACTCGTTGTTTATACAGTGGCAACGGAAAGCTGGCAACCTGGGGCTGTATAATCGGCTTCGTGGTTATGATGTGCCTCGACGTGGGGCTCGGCTAAGGGCGCCTCTACACATTCGCTCGTGCAATCACCGTCGACCAACAACTGCAATCGAGACTGCCAAAATGAATACAAATATAATAGTCTAAGATCCCAATCTAAATCAACCTGCATCGGGCTGATAATGGAATAAAACTTATTTTATAATAAATTTAGTATATTAGCAAATATATTAAAAGTGGGTATTCCAAAAAAATCATGGACAGAATATTTTTTAATTAAAATTTTATCAGCCCGGTGCAGGTTGATTTAGGTTCGGATCTTGGACTATAAGCGTGTACATTTCATTGTATATACCCTATACATAGGTTAGAATTAAGTTGAATCTTACTCGCTTTGCACATTGCGACAGGATAGGATTCAGTCGTCGGTTGTTGTCTGTTATTTTCTTTCTTTTTCTTTCTTTTGTCCGTGCATTTTGGTAGAAGGTCGTTAAAATTTGACTTATTTCGGGTTTTACTTTTCCGCTTTGAAATTTTTAACAATAATTGCAATGTTTAAAGCGAGTGAACAAGAGTTGTGAGTGCTGTGAGCATTCATGGATCTCTAAGGCACTATGATAATATAATATATGTATTATACAATAATACTAGGAAATCCGATATTATGACTTATAGCAAATGATTGTACAATAGTAAATTGTAAATATGTATTTGTAGTATTTGGGTATTCGTTATGATGTGCTTTTTTTATTGTATTGGAAGCCATTTTTAAATTTGAATAAATCAACGTACTTTAAAGTATAAATATGATCTTAATATCAAGTTACTTGTTTATTTAATACGTACAGTATTATGAATTGTAGACATTCATCTTAATCCAAAATAATGTTACATTTATATGTACTTATTATTAGCTACATTTATTTAAAAAATGTTTTTCCGTGATTGTATCTGATAGAAATTACTGCAGTTGCTGCGTATGCGTCAATTTTATTATAATATTTAAAATATGTATATTTAAAATATAAAATATATTTGACAACTTCCAAAAATATTATAGTTATTATGTAAGTAAGTAAGTTTTATAAAAGCGACAATACTTCGTATTTGTCAATTACATATTATTATAAAATTAGCAGTTAATGTTGTTGATTTAGTAAAATTTTATTTGATAGGAGAGTGTATCTCCCCTTGTTTTCGATATTTAGGTTTATTATGATTATTATTTGTATTATTTTGTTGTTGAACATTACCATATTTACAATAAAGGTTCCTGTTAAATGATTGATATTATTTATATTAATCTTTGCATTTAATATGTTGTCTGTTCAGATCTGCTCAAAGCGAGCTTAGTATCGTGGCACAATAGTGAACGAGGGGTACTTGACATTCTTAGTAAGTATTTACATATTTATTAATGTGTTGTTTTATTTAAAATATTATGTTTCAACGCTGAAATTAAAAACATTCCACTGTACTGGTTTAAAATAAACTTTGTGTTATATATACCTACAATAAGATTTATGGCTGAATATTATAAACAAACATAAAATAATGTTTGTTGTAACTTTAAATAATTAATTTAAAGTTATAAAAAGGTTTTTTTAATCAACTGGATTCCCTTTTTGTAAGTGCTTGCTCCATGTGTCAAGTGCTCTAATGTAATCACATTTTGAATGTAAATTTGAAATGGTTTTATATTTCAATATATGAAATTGCAGCAATATTTAAATTTTTTCACTTATGATCTGCCTCACCTATTTATAACGAAAAACCTACATAATAATTTAGGCAATTCGCAAAATTTAAGGATTGAGTATGAAGCAATAATAACACTTGGATATACCTCGAATTTTGGATATAAGTAGGTACTAAGCACTACAAACCGTAAAATATACCTACAAAAATTACCGAACTGGTCTGCTAAGCCATCCGGTATATTAATCCGTCCGCGAAATTGAAGCAAATTTATTAAAATTTCACGGTTCGGAGACTTCTACAAGAGTTTTTCTGAAAGTAGTTTTTTACGTTAAAGCAAAGTAAGTAAAGAGTTAAGTTCAATTAGAAATTGTAGAACAAAACAGTCTTAAACTCGTGTCGGCGCGTACGCTTCGTTAGCTACGCTATTTCTCCTGACTCTCTAAATAAGAAAACTATTGCGGCCAAACCTTCTGCCCATAGTTTTTGTACGAGTCTGAAAAAATGTTCGATGTTGAGTTTGTATAGTATGTAAGTGGCTACTGAATTTCGCTTAATGTGTAGCCATCTTAAGTAGGGAGTAGGGAGGGCTGTGCGGCGCTACGCGGCCGTTGACCCCGGGTGCGCACCCAAACACCCGAATTCTTGTGCGTACGCAGCTGCGCAGTGCGCTCGCGCCGCGATAAAACCCTCACGTGTAGAGTTACCAGATCAGATTGCTTCGTTTAACGGACATCGCCACTCAAAATAGTGGATGCGTCGCTAAAATTTGTGTAAAGCTTTTTATTTCTGATAAAAATCAACAATGCCTACTCAGCCTTTACTGAAAAGTTGTACCTAATACCATATCAATAAAAAATAGACGATAAAAATAATGTTACAAACTACAAACGACCCCATTTCGATGTCGGGAAAAATGTAGGTAACTTAAAATAATAATAAATTTATGACTGATAAATGGGACATATCGTAAATCCGAAACGTTTGGTAATCCTTTTCATAGCACTCACGGAATCCCAACTATGCCATTGCGTAGTCTCCAGCGACTCTGTACCCATCGTACGACCATACGAGTTTACTGAGGACTAGTGTGCATGTACTTACGATGCATCTCCTCTATTGCTGGGATTAATTAGCCTAGACCTCTAGTATTCGAAAGCTCACCAAGCCCCATTATTCGAGTATATTGGATGAGAAGAGATCGAAGAGAGTGTATGGGTAAGTCTCAGTTTAACCCTAATTTATGAGGAATTTTTAATGTTCCGCGGAAGCAAGTCGACTGTTGCCAACCTCAAACATGCATATTAGGTACGAATGGATTGAAACTAAATCTAACATCGCAAGTATCCAATACTATGTTTTCACCGCAAATTACCAACTACTACACTACAGAGGAGTTAATGTTGATTGGTTGTCAAGCTTTCGAAATGACAAAACTAGTTGGCAACGTTCTTGTACCTAATAGCCAAAATGTACTAGTCACTAGTTGAAATCCATAGCTAGTGGTAATTGCAGTCACTAACACAGACCTCTTGCGGGTCGTATATGACGTAAAGACAAAGTTAATGCCATTTTAGGTATCACAGATTTTATAAAATTAAATGCCTGTAATCATCATCAGTTGATGGAGATATCCCTCTCCGAAGGCTCACCATTAACCACGGTCCTGTATGTATAAATTGATTTTATAATTACATAAATTGTATATTAATTAAAACTAGCTGACCGCAAACGTTTTGTTGCCATACAAGTTAGCGAGCGAGATGAAAAGTTATTAAATTACTAAAATGACTATTAAAAATAGGGGTTGGTGATAAAAGGGTGAAAATTTAGGGTTGTATTGTATTTTTTAATGCCACATTATTAAAAAATAAAAATAAGAAAAATTATCCAAAAAATAAAACAAAAAGTTTAATGGTGGACAACTCTTATCACTTAGGGGTACGAAAAATAGATAGTAGCCAATTCGCAGACCTACTGAATATGCATAATTATAAAATTTAACTGACATTGTGACACGAGAATTTTATATCTTCTTCTATACATAATTATAAAAATGAATGCCGTTCGTTAAGTCCGTTAAAAGCCGAGAACGGCTGGACCTATTTGGCTCATTTTAGTTTCGAAATGTTCGGGTATAAATAATAAAAACAACAATTACATTTTTCCATATAAACTGAATACTTCATATGGCAATGTCATGCATTTAGAAAAGTCAAGATTTTTCTTTTTTGATGCTTCTTCGGCCTTTTGCCTATTATGCAAACTGCAATGCTATATTTATATGAGGCAAAACGAAGTGTGCCGGGTCAGCTAGTATACGATATATCAGTAGTCATTTTAAACAATCGCCTTATAGACATCCACTCCCGCCCTCGCTTTATTACTTCTCATTATGCGTTCGGAGCGCCTCGCCTTCCGCGGCCATTTATCAAAATTATTCAATAAACTGATATGACAATGGAGCTATAAGGAGGGAAATAATTCAGTTAAGCCGGCATGAATATTCCGATTCACGGTTACACATCAGTGAGTATTACTTACCTATATTATTATGTTACTTATGTTTGTTTACTCACTTCTTTTAGGGTTCTGTATTACCTATTTTTACTAAGTATGATGGATTGTTCAAAGGTGTAAATGGATGGATGGATGGACGTAGCAAAAGGTACAATGTGGCGTAAAATATGATCTTTAAAATCATAATAATATCTGTCTGCCATATACCCCGTACCAAATGACATAAGATCTCAAATCTCCTACTGCTACACTGTTAGCTATAGGTGCACCACCTAGCTATAGGTCTACGACCCATCGAAACTCACCCGAGGACGTGCCTTGCCGTCACAGTAATAGGTTAATAACAGCAAAATTTTACTCAATAAATTACTATGGGTTATCATAAACGCTAAAGACAATTACGAACATTGCATTTCAAATGCAACACACACATATCCGTCCGGCAATCGACACTTAAACCCATTATTAAAATTGTATCTATTGTATTGTTGTTGATGTAACAGAACCCATCACAATAACTACCGCTTTATACCAATTGAAATTTGAATTTTATCATTTGTGATCATAATGATTACATACACCGACAATGTAGAGTGTAAGGATTGTAATGTAGAGTCTAAAAAGGATCAACATAACATGCTTCTTTTGTTTTTATAACGCGATCGATCCCGAGGAACTGTCGGTGTTCTTGATAACAAACAACTTTGAAAAAGAAAAGTACGGGGAACCGAATAGCAGGTTCCGTTACGGAATCGACGGCGGTCGGGGCGATGCATTCGATCGATCGATGGTGTAACGTGTAATGTGAAGCGCCGGCGGCCTCATTTCCATTCATTCGGTGTTTGTTGACAATCTATCGGGCGGTGGCGCGGTCAGAGGGCGCGGCGGGGTGCCCCTCGCTGCAGTCGGCCGCGTGCGCCCGCGCCCCGCGCACGCTGCACCGCGCACGCTGCATCGCTGCACCGCACCTCCACGCACTACCTGCCCTCCGACCACCCGCCTGATTGTCAACAAGCACCACAACCACTTCGCCCGCTCCCGACTCTCGACCGTCCTCCGTAATGGACGGCACCAATGTTTACGTCCGGCGCCTGCGCACAACCGACGTAAGTTATGCATGTCCTATAAGCGTTGCACAATAAGCCGGATTCGATATGCGACATGTTTGTTTATTTACATTTTGTCATTGCGCCGAACGGTGTCGCATTAATTTCCGTCGCTTTATTAAACTTACAACGACTGAACGTTGTCTTTAAATAAGATAGGTGTCGGTCGGAACGATGGTGTCGGTTTGGCACAAAAATAGGGAATTTATTTTCGTTGTTGGGTAGCGAGGGTACCATCGATTGATTTTGGACTTAAATAGTCGGTAATAGAGTAGAGTAGTGTTAGGGGTGCGCAATTTGCGGTGGCCGGATGGGTCGGAAATGGGAGCACGCGGTCGGAGCTGCGCCGGCGCACACCTGCTCGTCACGCCGCATTTGCGTCGTCACTCAGTTAGGTACTTCATTTTTGACAACTTGATACACATTTCATCAATGTATCTGTATGCTGAAAATTAAGTTCCAAAAATCTATACATTTACATTTCAAAAGCTATAGATTAGTTACCGAAATACTATAGTAAAATTTAAGATTATTACTTATGACTCTACAGAGTCTTGTAGAGTTGACTCTACAATTCTAGCATTTTTGCGGTGTGTATTATCAATCAATAAAGACTATATTAATTATGTTTTGAAATATACAGGGTGTTTGGCTTCGAACTAGCGATATTTTAAGGACATAAAATAGACCAAATTTCATCGACAAAACACCCCCCACATAGGGGTCTAGCCTTTGAAATGGCAGCCATTTGAATTTTGTATTAAAATTTTTTGTGGGTGCACAGTTTATATTCGATTTCTCTGGACCTGAATGTTTCACAAAGATGAAAAGGGTGTTGTTTGATAGATAAATTACCATCTGTGATCTGTCCGATAAAAAAGAAAATTTTGTCAATTTTCAAATGTAAAATGCCGTAAAAAAGGTTTTTTCACTGATTTCAATCAAAAAGTAGAGTATTTTGTTCAGTTTTTCTTACATAATTCGAAAACTAGCTAATGAACCACTTCGCTATACCGTGAGTCACATGTGATACATACCCATTGTTTAACTATTGTGTCTATTTATTGGACAGACAAAGTGTTAAGATAAATATTTACACAAGGATAATACATAGCTACAAAACATGTCAGAAATTATTTGTTACATAACTTATGAGTTATTGGTTTTTAAATATCGCTAGTTTGAAACCAAACACACTGTAAGTATATATTAAATATTGCTATTTAATCTTCATAGATACCACGCAAAAGTTCAAGAGGACAAATTAAAGCATTAAGAGGACTTTACGGTATGAAATAAGTAGTACGAGAATACAATAATTTGGTTCCATTTTTAGTTTTTAAATGCATTCAAAGAATTTGTTATTTTTTAGTGCCAAATAGTAGCGGATATTTATGATAGTTATGTTCAATTTTTCTTTATAGGTAAGTGTGTCCATAACATAAGTACATTTTGGTACTGAAAATCCTACAAAAACCTACAAAATAAATTCAAAGAATTTGCAGCAAAAATGCAGCTACAGCAATCGTTATCTACCGTCTGCAGAAAGGCATTTATATTTAATTTTGTTGTTTCCTAAAACAGCTGAAAGATACTTTTTAATTTGCTTGGTTAGGGTTTTGCTTTAGATCTAATCTTGTTCTGTTTTACGTAACACTAATTTTCAGAACCTTTACGTAGCGCCTGTCAAGTAGTCAGAGGTACTCATTGAATTTTCTTTAAAGGGAATAAGTGATCGGAAGTATTAATTGACTCTCCATAAAAACCTTTTCTATAGTTATTGACTAGCAAACGGGCATGCAGACCATCTGATAAAAATGGCGAGGTACAATGGCTCTACCACTTATGTAGGTATTAAACCCCTTAAATATATTTTTACATGATCGCCCTACTAAATGTAGCAACCGAAAATCCAGGCCTCCTGATGTCAAGTGGTCATAGAAACCCTACCGCAAGTCGATCGTAGGTGCGTTGCTACTGCTATGAGGACTTAAAAGAGGGGTTTAAAAGAGTTTCTATGGCAACTACACCTCTCCAACCGAAATACAAAACATGAACAACATTACGCCTCACGGCAGGTTAAAATGGATGGTTGTTGGTAACCTGGTAATGTAGGTAACTCCCCGTACAGGTTATAATAACTTTACCACCTATGGGAAGGTATATAGAATGCGCTATATTTTAACTAACTCCACTGAGGTAATAAATGCCTCTACAGCCACACCATCCACAACTTACCATTTATCAGGTGTACGACACTGTCCTCGCGGAACGAGGATGCCATACGTTAGCTAGAAATAAAAAGGTTTATCTCTAATTAGGCACAAAACTATCTGATCGGTTAATTACCTAATGCGGAAGGTATAATTGTAGTCGCCCACCATATAGGCTAACTAAGTAACAGTCTAGGACGCTCGTATTAGGGAACCGATAATAATTTAATGTACCAAATATAAAAATAATAACTGTTAGTATTTGATTTAATATCTTTAATATAATAATCTTAATATGTATTTAATTGTTTTGTCACCACGGCCAGTAAATATACAGTGGTTGTCGAAGCATTATTACCCAAATTATTCATTCATATATTAATATCTGATTTATATTTAAGAAAATGATAAAAGATATTAGAACATGATTTTTATCCAACGCCGATGTTTTGCTTCGGGTAAAAATACGAAATAATTTGCATAAATAATTAAGTATTTTAGGTACATATAAATTTAAATGCGTTTGCCGCATCATAATTAAAGAGTTTTCTTTGCCATACAGTAATAGAATACTTAATTTAAAAAATTAGTAACGTCAGTAAAAAAGACATCAACGCTTAGCATTAAATAGAATATATATGTACCGTTTGAATATTTTTTGTTTTATTTTTTATGATTATAATCATTTGATTTATTTACTAATCATCATTGGTTGTTTTAATTTTTATGACTTTTTATGTCCCCATATATTTTAGGGATTTCGATTAATAGGTAGTGCCCCGTAACATAATGAAAAACGTTTTATTGCATAGGTAAATACGGTTTTATTTTTATTAATTAGTTTAAGGTTTTACTCAATACTTTGATAAATCTATATTCACCTTTTGATATATGCAAATAAAAATTTTAGCGTTAGCTTTCAATAACAGAACCAAAAATTGAGGCAGCTAATGTGTTAATAACGTGTTAAACTTCACTGTGTTTTCAGTTAGGGCCAGAATAAATAAATTAAAATTGAATTCATACACATCACGAAAGCTTTAGCTGTCTGTGATTTGACGTCAAATTCAAATAGGTGAACATCGGTGACCGAGGCCCGCGCTGGGGTCTACGCTAAAACCTACAGAGGTGATAATCAAACGTGCAACAAAATATGTAGGTATGGTAATACATTCTTGCCGTCAAAGTCACGAATAAGTAACCATTTGTCTATGAAAAAATGCATCATTAAAATAACTTGTTGTAGAGTAGATGTGAATGAGGATAAATGTGAATGATAGTAAAAAAGAAAGAAGTAATATCCGTGCAGCAACTAGACTCCATTGGTGTCTGATTGCTGTATTCTATTTTTACCATTTAATAGTCAATTTTTAATTTACCTACATATGTCTTCAATCCCTTTAGACTTTGTTTTAAAGGTTACTTTTGAAGTAGGTTTTTAACGTTACTTTTGAAGTGATGTCTCGTACACTACTTCTGGTCTATTTAGGGATTCGATTTTGTTTAACAACTTGTTCTCGCAAATCTTCAATTGTGTTCGGCTAGTATATACTCGTATTACCGATATAAACCCCTTCACATATTGGCCCGACATCGACATTGAACAACATGGGTCGCAACGGTTTTGTTGCTGCAGCAGGTGAGTCAGCATTACCTATTTTTTCAATAGAGTTGGACTGATCAACGGTTGTGTTGTCATATAATATCGTATTACAAATATTGGGATCCTTAGTAAGAGTGCAATAATGCATCTCCATACCTCACCTTAAACCTCACCATGTATCACCAAGGGGGAGGGGGGGTTAAAAAATGCTTAAAAAATATCACGTGATTAATGGACGGCCCCATAATGCTCGCCATTTGTACCACTTTTCGTGAATTAACGTCAACGTAGGATGCGACAAATCTATTAAATTATTACTATTCCACTTTAAAGTCGTAAATGCGAAATGCGAAGAGAAATTTCTTCAATAATTTACGGTATCTTAATTTAAGGGTTAGTCTACAATGTGTTTATTTATGTAACTCCAATTTATAAATGAACAGTGACGTTACTGTTGTGCAAATAAATGAAAAGTTAAATATCAAGCGTTAAAATTTTTAAATTGTGCGTGTGATGTCAACTTCAAAAATGTTCGGGGAAACGAGATCCGTTTCGTTTTGTTTTTGAGCGGGACTAGGAAATATCTTTTATTCTCGGAATATCTTTATCTAATTTAGGATCGTCATAAATACGTACATCAGAAATCCACGTGATGATGACATTGCGTGCCTAATTAGAGCGGTTGCGAAATAACCGACGAACGGAGCCGATGGCGTCACGGGGAGAGCGAACTCGCTTGTTTATGACCGGAGTCCAGGTGGTCACCGCTCTGGTGACGCACTCCGTACTCGTCACACCACACGTCACCACGTAAAAGATCACTAAGCAAAAGGTACGTAACAATTTATTGGGGAATAGGAATACAGGTCAATATACTTTTATTAAACTGTCGAAACGGAAATCCTGTGTGAAAATCATTTTATCATTGTTTTTACCAATATTAGATGATATTCTAGGGTTTTAAGCATTCCAAAATGGACTCTTTTTAATTTAATTTTGTAAATTAAAAAAGCGCTATTTATCACTTTATTGTGTGTTGTATCATCATCGCTAAAATTTGGAAACGTCAATCCCCCAATTAGAGAGTATTAAAAATAACATTAACAACTAACTTTATTATGTCACAACTCTCCAACCTTAGTTTAAAAAAATTTTGATGTTCAGTTTCAGTAATTTAGTTTAACACACTACTAATTACGTGCTAAAATTGCTCGTTTTCAAACTTGAGCAACAATATCGGCACAGAACAGTCTCCAGACACCACGTCAGTTTCATTTGTTCAAATTCAAATTTTGTTCACCCATTGCATGCCAATTAAGTATTATGGCGTACCAAATACAAATATTACGAGTATTTAATGATGAGATACCTACATTATAATTTGCTGTTAATATAATTTATTCGCTATTAAATCATAAAAAGAAGGAAGTAATATAAAACATAACAGTTTTTGCATCGAAGAAATGCTCGACGGTAAATGTTCATTTTCCTATACCTAAGTATATTTTATTTTACAAGATGATTAGCCAACCTGTCTGTCGCGGCTAGACAAACAGTTCAATAAACCGCGCCGTTTAGAGGCATTCGGCTGATCGCTGCACATGCTCGGTTCCAGCGAGCACCGTGTTTTGTTTATTATCGTATCTTCTGATAGTCGTCGGTGGTCACTCGGGCCAACGGCGTTTTCCATTGCGGCATAGGTACGGGTGACGGGAGCGGAACCTCGGTACGCGACTGACGGTGGACGACGTGCAGGATTCGAGTAAGTAAAGCACATGTCTCATAATTTTAGCGCAGTGTGAGGTGGCTGTAGCGTGAAGCCGTGTAGCAGTCGAGAGGCGATAATGAGGAGTGCAACGGTGACGTCACGAGGCGCGCGGGTGGCGGGGCGCATCGGGGGCGCGGGGCGCGGGGCGGGCGCGGGACACCGAGGACGCGGAGCCGCGCGCCCGTTCATTGTAGTTTTTCGATTATTGTTTAATTAGGGCGAAGCGGCGGCGGAGCGGCGGCCAGGGCGCACCAACGTGCGGCCCGCACGCTCGCCGTTATGCTCTTCCCTGTGTGCTGTTTCTACTTTAACCATCTATCTATCGATTTCTATATGTTACGGCGTATGGTTCTAACCGTTCTAACCGTTTATTGAGTCTCAAAAGTAAATAGAGAAAAACAACAACCTTTATAATTCACAAAAAGAATATTGCCTTTAAAGTACTGACGAAGACAGTTTATATAACACCCTATACCCATAGAGTAGGCCCGAACATGCAGTGGCCGATAGGGTTTGGGTCCCGCTCCCGGGACGTCTTGTGTCTCGAAGTCCCGGGACTTTTCGTAATTTTAGTTGTCTCGAGTCCCGGGACTTTTGGGTCGAGACTCGAGACGAGACAAGAATGTCGAAATTGTAATGTAATCATTTTTATTTTCAAATAAAATTTGAAGGAACTACGTAACTACTGAGTACACGTGAAGTACACGTGAAGTGAGAAGTTCTTTTAGCGCGGTACGCATATTTTTAGATGAGATAAAATCTCTGGACTCGCGACACCGTTACGAGACGCAGTTATAGAAGCATATAGAAAGTCAAAGTAACTATGGAAACTGTCAAAAGGGAACATTCATAAAAAATGCATCTAATGAGATGGAACTATGGAAACTGTCAAAAGGAAACATTCATAAATAATAAGTGTATTTTGTTATAGAAAAAGCTAAATATATTTTTTTTATTTTGAATTCGACATTGCAATACACTTTATTTCGTGTAAGTATGTAACACCTTGTATGTAGGTAGGTAGGGAGAGAGCGGCGAATAACCACTAATCCGGTGAATTACTTTCTTTCGACGGTCGACATAGGGACTTTCCCTGCGGGACTTTACTGGCGGAGGGCTACCTATGCAGTGTATAAAACGGCCGACACGGGTTATAAATAATATATTATAATTAATAATTGAAAGAAAAATACAACAACGCCTCATCTTGTAAATTAATTTTAAGCTATTTATAGTCCTAGATATTTATTCGCTTGGATTCATTTACATTCAATTGCAATTAAAGGTAGTTTTTAACCCTGTTTTTTTCTTCATGTTTTAAAACACTTAATAAAAAACATGGTGTTATTTCAAACTGTTTTAAACACGTGTTTTAAAACAACTATTTTTAATCATGCAAACCCTGGTCGTGATGTAGTAAATTTGGCAATATTATAAAAGCGGTGCAGACGTCGCGAAGGTTGGCGGCGGCTGGCGCGCTATCTGCGGGCGGCGACCGCCGGGGGCCCGCGGGGTTGGCGGCGGCGGCGCGGCGGCGCGGCGCGGGAAAGAGCGCGTAAAAAGGCGAGCGGCCGGCGCGCGCAGATCCGCCGCCGCGCGCGCCTTTCACGAGGTCGACGCCCGCCGGGGCCCCACCGAAACCGACCCCGGCCCCCGCCGACCCTCCCTACCCCTGACCCTCCAGCGATTTTCCCGATTTCGATAGGGGTCGAGAAAACCATCCTCGTTGCACCGTCGAGGTCGCATTGTCGCTTCGAGTGCGTATCCGTTTTCTATAATATTTAGGATGCGCCAGTTCGGACTCGAGGTGCGAAAAGCCGAATCGCGACTGCAGTTGCAGTTGCAGAGCCGATCCGACCGCTCGACGAGCCCGTCGCCTTCCTCTCCGAAATATATCTCCCCCGTAGCGCTGAACTCGCCGCAGAAATAAGATTAGTCCGTAGTTGAATGCGACCGAAAGAAAATGTTTAACGATCCGCCCACGTCGATCCCGTGTGAACGACGTTCGGACGACAAAAGCCCATTAATGTCGATTTTGCCTACCTAATCACATGATCGCCTAGATGCAAGATTTGTGGTAGATCAGGCATCTTATTACTTAAACGGTATTTCGTCTGCCGTTTACTGTGGGATAATGTAATCGGCCCACGACATCGTCGTCACCCGACAAATTAGTTTTTGACGTGCTAAATGCTGGACGCTGGATAAAGAAAATAGGTTTACACTTTGATGATAAAGAGCGTTTATAATATATATACGAAATATTCCAAAAGGGTATAGTTATGAGTAGGAGCCGTATGTAACGAATGGACGTGCGCGCTCATCGATAGTATCCGGGCCAATGCCAGCCCAGCCAGCGCCCAGCCGTACCTAAACTAGAAAAGTATTGTCCTCGAATGTTCTGAGCGATAACCACAAGGGGAACCGAAGCCGAATACAATTCTAATGTTCGAGGTTAGAGTTTGTTTTAGTTTGGCGAGGCCGGTAGAGGTTGCGCGTGAGATATGTGAAGTTGCGGCATGCGGGTCGCGCAGCGTTCTCACGCTTTGAATATTCCTGCTCCCGTCCCGGCTGCCCCCCGACCCCGCGCGCCCCGCACCCCGCGCAACTCGCAACGGCCCTTCAATGACGTCCCCTACTCCCACTCTAAGTATCCCGACTTTAATTGAATGAACTTCACTAAGACTGTTTACATCCGCGCCGATCTCCTCGGCTACCCTCATATGCCCGATGCGCGATAATATTCCATACGTCATTGCTAATACGAGAGTACCCCTCACGAATACAATTAAAATTATTCTTCCAAAATTGTATTTCTATTGAATCAATAGCCACGAATCTGATCTAAAGAGAAATCGATGGACGAATGCCAGTGAGATTCGAACGTGTCTTTAGTCGTTCTATTAAGTAAATTTAAAATAATGCGAGATGTGTTTAATATGTGGTACCTACCTACTCTTATCTACTAATGTTATTGAGATGTTACTGCTATAGATTACTAACATTTGTCGCTCGTTTGATTTTATTTAAATTAAAAACCTGATTAGACAATTTAGGTATCTAACTAATAAATTCATACAGAAGAAATTCATTAGAATACTCGTATTGCGCATAAATAAAGACAATTTTAACGCTGCTCTAATGGAAAACAGATGAATGAAAATAATAATAATATACCATTGTGCAGTCGTGAAACGCGACAAACTGGAGGTAATTGCAGGGCGGACGGCGGTCTTTTCTCAGGCTTTTAAACAATCGAGACTTTTCTCAAAAGCATTGGCCATTGTTGAAGAGCGCGCTTCAGTGCGAAGACATTTTTCTATTTCAGAAGGCGCTAGGCGTCGTCGAATAACGTGTGACGCGCGGCGCTTGGAAGGAACTATCCCACGGTTTTTAGTCATCGTAACACTACTCATCCTTGACTTACATTTTCGATATCGTACCTTTTGTGTGGGACTCGGTTTCCGTGAGAACTGAATACTTTAAAACTTCATGCGGTGCACGGAATAGACAGGCTTCTTTGCGGAATTCAGATATTGAATGATTAATATGGTCAGTTTGCAACCTTCCACATTTAATTTAAATTCATCAATCCTTTTAAAGTGTATGGATTATTTTACTTTTTATTTGATCTTTCATACTAATTATAAAAAAATAATCGTGTTAATTTAATTATCTGTGATGCTTTCCACGCATAATTTATGTAGAGACCAGAAGGTACTTGTTTCGTTTTGACACCTCATTAAAATATTTTAATTTATATTAGGGCACCGACGACAAAAAGCCAAGAATGACAACCAAGCCAAGCCAAGGGTAGCTTCGCTTCCGCAAGGTTCAAATGCAGATAGAATTGACCATATTAACCATCATTGACTCAAAGACTTAGCTATCTAAACTTCATATTAACTAGTTTCATTCTTTTTAAACAAGTGGTTTTTTTTAATTTCATTTCATTCTTCATTTCATTTCATTCTTTTTAAACAAGTGGTTCACTTCGAAATACCTTCGAAATACTTAATTTTTTGATAATATCAAATAATTAAGTTGTTGTTGTTGTTGTAATAAGTTGTTTTAATGCAGTTCTCTAAGAATCTCAGAATAATAAATCGCTGCAGCTACCATTTACCTAACATCTTCTCTTAAACGAAAATACGACACGAAGAACATAGTTCTTAAAAATTAAATCCGGAGAGACGCGGACCACTAGAATAAGAATCTGAATTTTCAGCCACTGGGCTCTCATCACCACTATTGGTTGACCTATTGAGCTATTACCTCGAAAAAGTATTATTATAGTCGCTTTGGGGCCCTCTGGGTTACGAAGTAATGTTACATGAAAAACGACAGGAGAAACTTACGTCATTTCGCGGAAAACGAGGTGTCGCCTTCCAAGTGGACGGCGGTGGCCCTTTACCGGCAGTCGCCTAGGTAACCCGAGATTAGCTATCAGTGCATCATAACCTACTGCTTCTTCAATTTCTCGACGGAGATCTTTGAAATTATTTCTTTAAAAAGAGTATAAGAAGGAGGACTAAGAATGTTTCTGCACAATAACACAATAGGTAATATTCTTCTGCCACCTTTAAGCTTCTATTCGAAGTCCAACAGTGGTTTTCGAAATGCTGTCAGATAGATAGATATGTCCCAATGGACAGAGCTCATCTAAACGAATATATTTGATTCCATCAAATACTTCTGAAGACTTCAGATCACTCCACTTGAAACTCAATGAAAGGCCTTTGAATCGCGGTCGAGTCGTGATCCATCCATCCATCCATTTCCATCGGTTCTTCTATGCCAGCCCATTGCCACTTTTACTTACAAATTTTGAGAGATACTCGTATGTCAATAACTTCCAGTCGTCTATAATGTGTTATGAAATGTGTACCTATCATCATTGCGGATTCTGTCGCGCAGAGAAATACCAAGCATAGCTATCTAAATTTAGTGCATTATAACACCATGAAGCACTTAATTTTGCATCTAGCTGGCCTCTTTGCCATCTGGCAAAGACATTAAAAAAAGATTTTTAACATAGAAGGCACACAGAAGTGTGGAAGAAGTATCGGATAGAGCTGCAGAAGTATAGGAAAGTTTTCCAAGCCAATATAATAACACGCTAATATAATATAAGAACAAAATCATTATTCAAACGTCTTAATTAAACATGTTTGAAAATAAACATTTAAATAAAACAGAGGAAAAATCCTTAATTTAGGACCATGGACCATGATGATGAGTGATCTGATCACTGTCGCCCATTGATACAGGCAACGCCAGGGGAATGACTAGTGCTTTGCAGGCTTTGAACTTATTTTTGCAATACTTTGAAAAACATCTTATAGTCATGCAAAAATATAATAGGTTGAAATTGACACAAATATAGTTACCTATCCGGATACCGAGGGTGGCATAGTTCCGGTATGTAAGTTAAAGTTAATGAGAGGAGTTATACGTGTAAAAGACGTATTCATTCTATCGATCAAATTCCGACCACCCGGATCCTTGCTGGCGCCAGCTCTATCACGCTTTAAGCTATTCTGCTCACATCACTCCTTTCCAAGACTGACGGTTTGAGATTTATCGTAACGAATAATACTCTACTAAAATTCTAGTGATTTCTTATTTAGATCGCGTTTGATAGACTGCTAAAACATTTGAACTAACATATGAACTGGACACTGTAGGATCGTCATAAATATTGGCAACTCGGTAGTGAAGTTTGCATGCTTAAAGACACATAAGCTACATCTTTAAAAGTTTTGCTGCTATAGGTACCTACTTTGTTCGAATCGTGGCCCCACGAATTAAGAATTTGTACTTTACATCTCATTTTGTTTATTGTTCGTTACAAATTAATAACTTTATTTTAAAAGCTCCTGTATTCGGATATAATTACCAAAAAACCACACTTGTATAACGTTTTAAACTTGAACTTTTGTACTAACGTAACGCGTTATAGAGACCAATATTCTTACAAAAGTAAAACTTTTTAAGCGTAGGTACATTATATTGTAGAAGTAACTGAACACCATGCTGGGGCCACGGATATTAGTAAGTAGATAAATAACTAAGACATACCCATGTACAAAATCTAATTCAGAACACTGAGGACATGATATGAATGCGTTGTTATTCAAGAGGACTCGCTATTGTCAGTTCGGCAACAACTTGAACCGAAACATGAACTTTCTGGCTCTACGGTTATGGGTTTGGTGACAAATACCCGCAGGCGGACTATAATAGTTTCATCCGGTATTAAACCAATCTTTTCGGACACATCTATTGCCGCACAAGTCCCTAATACCAAATAAATGGGACTAAATCCTAGGTATAGGTATGATGCAGTGCAATGATTAGTGGACCTCAGGCAGTCTTCTTTTTTAATTTAGTGTATGAGTGGCTAATGGGCATGCAGTCCACCTGATGTTTAGTGGTCACTGCAGCCCATGTACACCTACGCCCAATCTCAAATAGGGTAGAAATCGCATCTGACATCGTATGTGAATGAGTTGCTACTCATGAGGACTGAGATGTTCGCCTCAAATATTCGGAGGCAGCCACATCTCCACAGCCTAAACACAAGACATGAAGAAGATAGAAGACTCTACCATGGGTTAAAAGAGTGGCGGGTGTGATTTTGAGAGATTGCGACGAAAAGAACATGACAACGAAATCAATAAACCTGATGCATTCCATGTTCAAGGTTCCTCGAACCGAACAATAATTATAGAGGTGAATCTCCAATTAAAAAAAGGATTAGCGGTAAGCTACATCCCCGGACGAATAGGCCTCTGTCACCTATTAAACAGGAGAAAATAAAGTTAGAAAAAACCCACAAACATACTTATACTTACTTTCATTTCCATTTCACAAATTTCAGATTAGTAGGTAGGTAAACTCAGACAATGGAATTTATCAATGTTGATTAGATAAAGATAGCATTAGTAGACTTGTCTACTCATCTTTTATTGTATTTGTTTTTGTCTGAGTTATTGGCGATCGATTTATTTGTAAAAGCTTATAAATTGTTAAAATATTTTTTTTTCAAGAGATCCCCACTTTCTACTAACCTCACAATTGTAGGTATATTGTGCGCAAGGAATGTTATATAAACAAATAAGTTGAAGAATGCATTTAACTGATAAGCGCATTATTAATATTTGTACAGGAGCGACGACTAAATGACCGCCTGCTTTGTATTAATCGTGATATCTAATAGTGAAAGCATTAGAAACAGAAAAAAATAATTTGATGTGATTGATGTCACTTAAGATACTTTATGGTCCAATGTACAATTGTGTTCCGTGATCTCGTTCTCGGTTCTCCCACTTACGAGTACTACGGGACTACTGCATTCATAGCGATTTTATATTATAGTTTTCTAATGTAAGAACTTCAAAAAATTTTATAAGACCAGACGGAGAGAAAAACTTAACATTTCAAAAATAAAAAAGGTCAACGCGTTTTAAGGACACCATAGTAAAAAATATCTCCAGCACTTAGAAAAAATAATTCGGTAGAGGTGGTAATGATAGAGTAGCGGGACTTCTGTTACGTATATCACAATTTGGTGATAACTGATACATGCAGCAGCCCCACCTAAATAGAAGCGACTCAAAAATAAAAGTCCCTTTTGATATAGGTACTGACACGCCATCTTGACATAAAAATCTTCGCTAGCGGGTTAGATGCAGCTTGAGGATGGTATGGTGGTGTGGTGGTGTGGTGGTGTGGTGGTGCGGCGGCGTGGCGGGCGGGGGCGCGCTGGCGCGGGGCTGCGCGGGCGACGCCACGCGTGTATTTATAACTCGTGGGGCCGCCGCGCTCAAGCTCACCTTTCGATCTATTCCTAGCCGATTTATTTTTAAAACTTTTGTCTAGATTACTTTCCTTCCGTCTGCTTATTAGTGAATGATAGAGATGCGTCGCAGGGGGCGCTTCACTTAAAATATATCGCGGTGATATTTCCGGTGCAGCGGCAGGGGCGCCGGCCTCACGTGCTACCGATAATATGCTGCTGCCTATTTGGACTTTAAACTTTTACTTTCGAACGATTTTAAAGATAGGAGTAAGTAAGTCCCACATTAAAAATACGTGTAGTCATACACGTTAAATGCCGATTTACTTCTGAGTAACTTAAAACTTTTATGTAACTATTCACAGAATCAATTAGGTAATAAGTAAATGCGTAATAAAAAACCTTTGCTTTTGGCTAGTATTAAAAAAAATTAAAAAGAGTGTCATTTTTTAATTAAGCGACATACGAGTTGTAAATCTAAGTACCTAAGTAGTTTTTAACATTTCAAGTGTTAGA
This sequence comes from Erynnis tages, assembly GCA_905147235.1. NCBI lineage: Eukaryota > Metazoa > Arthropoda > Insecta > Lepidoptera > Hesperiidae > Erynnis > Erynnis tages. Next base: position 4,811,247 of record LR990081.1, read on the forward strand.
GTAGAATACCCGTGTGCCGATGGTGCATATTATCGAAGATATAAATTTCTGAAAATCTCGATTTTTCTTTGGTTGAAAAGTAAAAAAAATAATTTTAAAATATTAAATCGACTTCAAAAAAGTATGAAATTAATTTGTTACATTAATGGCTTACTATTTTTTGAAGTTGGTGCCAAAAATTAACAATAGAAACAAAGTACCTAATTGATACAAAAGACACCAACTTAGAAAATAAAAGAAACCAAAATGAATTTTGAAAATCATCTGTTTTCTTGGAGCCACCAAATGAACCGCAGGCAGAAATTTTGAACAAGTAAGAGTAAGATAAGATGCCGTGGTGGATTCAGTCCGACAATCGTAACACCCTAGCTTCAAAAATAGGACTTAGGGAGCAGCGGCTGAGCCTCTCCTAGAGATACTACAATAACGATAGTAATTCCACTAGATTTATATCTATGCATGCATATCACTTGTCTGCAGCCCGTGAGCAACCCACTGAAAAATATGGTGTCGTCTGATGGCGCCTTAGCCCATCAGTTGGCCTGGAAGGAGTTGGTGGACTTGACATAACGTCTTTGGTGTCGCTCGAACTTATTTCTCCAATAATGTACAAGGAAATTCACTTACATAAGAAGTTTATACTAAACTTCTTTCAGAACATTATAAAGAATTCTAAGGCATGCAAGTGACTTCAAGATGTTTTCCTTCATCGACTTACCAGAGGACATAAATTTACAAACCCCACATACCTATCTTAGAAAAGTAATTGGTCCACGTTAATGGTATCCGAAGAGTTCTCTCAACAAATTCTAAAGATTATCTCTAGTAAGAGGCCGAATTCTCAATCGCTGAGTAAAATCGCTATCCGTATCGCTTATTACTTATCGCACATTGCAATAATAATACCTATGTATAGATTAATCTGTAGTGAGAATTTTTGAAATCAGGAAGTTGTTAGATACTTATTTCCTGTTGTCATCTGGCATCTGGGGACCATTCGTCGCCCGGTATGATGGCAATCCTATCAAATGACGATAATGTAGGTACCACATCTGGCAACTCGGAACTCTGAACCATTCGTATGTCAACAACAAGGATTGGGGGTGTAGTAAACATGTGTATGTAGATACATTAAGTTTTAGTTTCTGGGTGTTGAATTTAGAGATAATGTTATCCCCTGATGGGGAAGACGTTGATATGTGTGTTTAATGTATGTTAAAAATAGATACCAGTTTTCGGCGAAAAAAAAAAATTATGTATGGTAGGATGTACAAAGTTAGCGGTATGGTGTCACATAGATACCATTAATTTTGAAACTCGCCGATAAACAGATAAACAAATAAATAAATAAATAAAAAATCTGGATTATGGTCTAATATACTTAATGCCAAGTTTACACGAGGCCAGCGCTGGCTGCCAGTGAGCTGGCTTGGTGTTTGCCTCGTATAAACAGTTTTTCAAGCCAAGCTAGAGAGGATACTTTAAAATTCGTACAACTTTATAGCAAGAATGCTTGTGGGATAAGCGTTTTGATACATACAAAAAAAAAGATATGCGCGCTTCGGCACTAGAACAACTTCGTGTAGGAATGAATAGGTATGGAAGGACTGGCTATCGATGAAGTTAAAACAAAAATCAAAAGTATTCAAAATACGTACTACTTGGAAATCGACAAAATCGAAAAATCTACAAGATCATTATCTTATCCAAAGTCGTTTTGTTTTGTTTTTTTCTAATATATCAATCAACTCTTCTCTTAATAGTGCAGAGATGTTCTTTAAACATTTCTTTTTCAAAAGACTTTGCCGCGAATTCATTATTTTTAACTTCAAACGTGTGCACCCTGAGAAAAATCCGTGAATGACTGGCCTCGTCTAAACAACAGGGGCCAGGCCAGCGCTGGCTTACTGCAGGACTGGCGCCAGCATTACTGGCTTCGTCTAAACTCTGCTATAATATATGTATAATGATAATTTAAATTTTTAGTTTTTAAGCACTAATAATGTAGTCAGTTCAAAACTATTAAGACTGCTTTTTGTCTACTGATTGCTACGAAATATGGGCAAGTTTAGTTTATACGCCGGAAAACGATTAAAATTTTCCAATATTAAGTTTTAGTATATTTCTGATGCTTGAACAACAAAATGGAAGTTTCAACTGTTATTGCATGGGCAAACTCCACATTTTTCTTCGAAAGTTCAGAGTGTGGAGATTGTAGTCTACTGAGTCAGTAGACAAAAATAAGTATTCACTTCACTCCTTTAAACTGATGGATTCTATATCGTATGTTTTTGTATGTATTTATGTAATATTTTGACTAATTATGAAGGAAATTGTTTATGTTTCCTAACATTTAGTTACGAATATCGCGTCACACGATTGCATCGATGCCCAGTGAAAAAATAGAGTACCTATAGCGCACGTTTTTCAATCGATGCAAAAAGTCAGTCATTATATAAATAAAGTTTCTGTGTAAACAAGTTTAGAAAGGATCATTTTAAATTCATTATTAGATATATTAGATATAATTATCAATTTATCTAAGAATAGGTTACAATTTTCACGTAATTATATTCTAAGATACATCTATTCACTTTGACTGAACTACAACTGGGCTTTGTCCATAACGAGAGCGGAACTAATCAGAAATTTTTCGCAACCTCACGATGTCAACATCGTGCATCGGTCCGTACGTAGGTAGGTAGGTACTTATTTGTCTCGTATCCAAAACTTTCACCTTGGATCTTCAGAATAATAACGCTGAACATTACATCATACTTTAGATCAGTGTTTCCCAAATATTTTATGGATAGGTTGACTATGTTCGTGTGTTTCTCGTGGTACGTGTGTTCATTTTTCTTGTCCTAATTGGCATGTCACACTTAAAAGTTGCTTGTAGAACAACACACCACTGCATAGATTTGTCGCATATTAATGCGTATTTAAATATGGAAAGAGCCCTGTATTTAAATTTTGTCCTGTTCAGTGGTCGGTCGGTTATGTCAGCAAATTGACAAAGCCTTAAGAGAAAAGAGAAAAGGTACTTGCGAACAAATGAATGTAGCTCTGTAATCCCTTATTATCTTGTACCTTACTCCTACTTTCCGTAAAGGACTAAACTGCTTAAAAACTTCATATAAAAAGCTTTTTGACATAGGCCGTAATACCCTATTGTGTTAGCAACTCGTCTCTTGATGATTATCAATAAACGGCCAGTTTTCTAACATACTGACCAATATGGATATCCCCATTATTAACTGAACATCCGTCTGTCTAGTAAACATCTTCAATTATCACAATGCAATTAATCAATAGGCAGCCAAATAGTAGCAAGAAAGGCTATCCTGTCTCTATGTTAAACAGGCCTTAAGAAGACTATAAACCAAAAAAATATGCTGTAACCCGAGTTTTCATGTTTGTGGCGCAGTTTGGATAGCATTAGTGAACCGTCAGTTGGGAAACGCTGCCTTAGATGTTTATTTTCTAATGTCGACAAACCACTCATGAGATATTAAAATAGTCCAAAAAGGAAATAGAGATTTTAGTCGCAGGCCAGATGCACAATATCATAATGTTTAAATGAACTATTTATTTTTAGACCGCTTTGTACCCAAGGGTGATTCAATGAGGGTGCTTCGTTGGGCGCTCCATTCAAAAATCGAATAATTGCACTGTCATCATATTTCCATAGACAAGGGAAACATCTACAGATCTAACATCCTTAATATGTAATACTAATGACCATTTTGGAATTGATAGAGGGGGAAACATACCTGTAAGATGGAGGTGTGCCATCTTATAGGTATATTTCCCCCTAACTCAAACAATGCCAACGAACCGGAGATATTAATATCCAAGCCTGTAACTGTTAAGAAGATGGAATTTGGGCCCTCTAGCCCGACACAGGCATAGTAAATGTATGAAGCTCATTCAGTTGTAGATGAATGAACTGGGTCTTCACATTTTTTGTCTCTCTCAGAATACGTCTCATATCATATGTAAGAGCGGCAAAATAACTCGCCTATGATTTCCCATGTCATTCATGGTCCAAAACAGCTACAATGCATGCTTTTAATATTTTTATGCATCCTAAGCCTTATTCAAATTGCATAATTATATTTTGTATTCGTTGTAGCTCTTTGATGCAAGTATAATGCAACGTTTTATTTTTAAAATCTTTGCAATCAATTATTTTGCTAAATTTAAAGTTACATAGATCAATATGTATCTAACTACCTTAAATTTATTTAAACGTTTATCTTTATTTAAACTTCTCCATTCAACAAAAGTCAATTAAAATAATTTATAATGTTACTAGATGACCCCAAAAATGTTGTTTTGCCATATACCTAATTTATCGAGCGTTAAAATCGACTATTAAAAAATTGGGGTTGGTGATGGAAGGATGAAAATTTTGTTGGTTGTATGTATATTTGATGCCACATTATAGAAAAATAAAAATAAAAAATTGTCAAAAAAAAATCTTAGGTGTGGACAACCCTTAAAATCGGTCAAGCCGTTTTGGAGGAGTAGGTATGGTAACTAAAACTGTGATATGAGAATTTTATATATAAGATTTAAACAGCTTTCCACGATCTTACTTTAATCTAGTGTAACTTCGAAATTCCAAGCTTGTTTTAAATTAAAACATACTTTCGGACGTGCGTGCATAAAGATAAAAAATGAAGTGCGGACGCGTTCTCGGAATCAATATCAGAAGCATCATAAAAGCGATGGATTTTAGGTGAAGAAGGTCCGGGTGGTGGAGAGGAGATAGAATGCGGCGAGATCGTTCGACTGGTTTCTAAGTCAATGTCGCTTGGATGGAATGCAGCGGCGGGCGCGGGAGAGGGCGCGGGAGCGGGGCGGTGCATCGCACGGTGTTGTCGCAAGTGGCCGGCGCACTTGTCGGCGCGTTTGACTGCCGGAGATATTCGGCACGGTAACGGGCCGCGGCCTTCCTGGAATCGGTTACCTGTTGCATTCCAGCGCCGGCCGCCGCGCCGCCGCACCGCACCGCACCGCCGCCGCCGCCGCTGCATCGAGCCGCGCCGCACTGCACCGCACTAGATGCAACCTTCCAACTTATCTGATAAATCTAGGCTTGCCAAATCATTTTATTTTTATTTTTTCGATATATATATATAACTTTATTCTTTTCCTATACATTCTAGGCATAAAAATGGATATCTGTAAAATAATCCAGTAGACTAATATTAGCTAAAGATTCACTTTAACTCGAAAGGGTAATTTACAGTTAGGTATAATTTTGAAGATGGACACGAATTGAGAAACAAATCAGAGGTAAGATTTCCTAATTAAACGACAATATTTTACGTAATGGATAGGTTCTCATACCTATCTATTTAGCTGCTCTTATCTCCAAGACAGTGATTCTTATTTATCTCTAAAACCAATGACTGATTGATGACTGAAACTGAATATTACTCTTCATTTTCATTAAATAATTTATAATTATATACCTACATAGGTACCTACCTTCTTTCAGTAGTGTAGAGAGGGCAAATAACTAACTACATTTTTTGTAATCAGAGTCGTTACTCTATGTGTTAACCCACTAACAACTAAGTAGGTAGATAGTATTTACAGTTATGCTTTGAATTTTTGCCATCTCATATCAGTTTTTCTTTCCTTTTTTCACTGACGAATTTCTTATAATGGATTCTCATAATTATTCTTAATGATTCTTTTAATTCTTAATGATTTTTATCAAAGTCTCTAAAACCTAAATGTGTCGCAAATATTAAGACAATTGTTGCAAAGCGTTTAAAAATACTTACAAAAGAACTATTTTAAAATTTAAATATTTGACTAATCAGTGTAAATTAACGGGCACGTTGTAGGTGCGCAAGCGCACATTTTTGAAATGTAATAATATGCGACTCATTACAGATTGATAACCTCGTTGGTGGGCCGCACGCACATATGCGCGCGCACTCACACGCACGCACCTATCACTCGCACACCAATGCACAATGCCGCACACCACCGTACCGCACTACGCCGGCTGATACGCTATTATCTACGTTCATAATAATACAACAGTCGAGTACTACTCAGTAGTTTAACTGTTTAACATGACACCCTATTCGATGCAACCATTTAAAATCACACATTTTACGCAATAAAACTTCATTCAACATCATCGGAATGCGTTACCACTCCTAGATGTACACGTTTGAACGGTCGCAAATTGTACAGAATTGTACCTACATACTACCTACTGATAATTATTTCTTTACTGTAATAGTACAATGTTCGCTGCCCGCTAAAAGTGCTAACTTCTAACGATGTATGTTTTCTATCCACCCATTATAATATAAACTTCGATACCACGTGCGCGTGTGAGTCGAGGCGAACACAAGTTGAGTACGAATGTGGGTAAGGAAGTTAAAAACGTAATTTGTCGTAAACTTATTTCCAGGTCAGATCGGTGAACGGGGTCGACAATGGTATTGTCGGTCGATGGGGAATTTGGATTAGGTGAGAAGGAAGAGAGATGAAGCATTAAGGATACAAGTGTGGTGTGGGAGGCGTGTCCGCGATGCGGAGTGAAACCCTCGCGGCCCCAAGTAGGCAGTCGGCATCGGCACGCACGCGCTGTGGTACCAATTGCGAAACGATTAGGGAAAATCGTACTCGTACCTACGTTTTAACGCCTTTTGATTCCATTACTAACTCTTACAGCTTTCAAATCTCTATTTTATGGGTAGACAATTTTCCTACATTTTTCAATGTACCTACCTAATTGAAAAAAATCTTTGCCATAGATACATAAATTTGTATATCAATACTTGGATGAAACGATGAGTTCACGGAGTTTATGAATTCGCCTTCAACACGGAACTAGGTAGATGGCGCTGAAATTTGAACCGAAATAAGTGTTCGAGAACAAAGGAATCGTGAACGTAAATAGCGAACGAATTTTTAAGCTGTCTAAAGACATAGAGTATCAGCAACTAATCGGCAACGATGATTATGATGGAGTTACAAAACATTTATGATAGTGGTAGAATAGGAATCCAACGTGCTATAAAATTTTATTTGATTTTGTATTCTTTTTGGTAATTCAAAATATTTTAATGAAGTAAACATTCATAATATAACTAATCAATAACTTATGAAAAACTTTCATTAGTGATTCTTAATAACAGCCGTATTAATTTCTCAACAATAAAAAAAAATATTTCCAAATCTCTGAGAGGCATGATAACTAATTTTCAAAATCTCTTCTATGATATTCAGAAGTATCTATTATAGTAGTACTTAGTATATTATTAAATATGTTGATAAAACTCTTTGGCAAATAACTCATTATTAGGTACCAATTTTTTGCGTTTTTATACTCGTGATAATTTCTCAACGAAATGTCCGATTGAAATAAAACGAAAAGAATTTTACTTCTACATAAATACCCTTGATAACATAATGCTTAATTTGGATAAGGATTAATATTAAGATACACATTTAACGTAGTTTCTTTCTTCAGACGATTTTATATTTTTTATGAACATAAAAGCGGTTATTGTGACTAAATTACTTAGTAGATAGGTAGTAGTTAGATATGTGCTCTCGTGGACTTTTTTGTAGATCTTAATAAGACCTACAAACCCGTAGTGCATCATTTTGTTCTATTATCAATAGTTTTTTCAGGGCACGCATAAATAGGTTTTTGATTCAATTTTCTTACGGATCCCTAATTTTTTGAAAATAAAATATAGCCAGCCTCCTTCCTCTATAAATGGACTATCCAACACTGAAACATTTTTTGAAATTGGACCAGTAGTTTCTGAGATTAGCGCGTTCAAACCAACAAACAAACTCTGCAGCTTTATAATATTAATCATATTATATATTATAAGTATATATAGTATAGATAAGTATTATCTGAAATAATCCGCGTATCGTTTGACGCAGGTATCTTCTATTATGTAGCACATAATTGGTATATTTATACCTAAGTCCATTATCTACAAATTTCACCAAGAACCTTCTTTATTCTTGATTGAAATTATCTAAACTTAGGTATCAAGGAATCATTTACAATTTAAACCCTGTAAAGTATTAAAAGAAAGCGTTTGCGTTTGTTTGGTCTTGTCTTAGTTAATAATAGAAATTTCAATACTCACCATGTTACCTGATAAGTACGAAAAGTAGGTACAATATATTTGACATTTAGTGTCAAACTGACATTTGAAATGTATTAAATTAAATCCTTCCTTGCACGAACACTACGAAGTGTTAGGAATGTAAAGTGTCTCTCGTTATGTCTTCCCGCACGAGCCAAAAAAAGGCGCTAAGCTAGACGCTCCTGTGAGAATTTAGTCAGTCTGTTATTCAGATATTGAGCGAATATTACAAAGATTTAGGAGAACCAACATTAAGTCTCTATCAGCATAAAAACCATCATAGGTGCTGTAAAATCCATTGAAAATCCCGGAGTACTCACAAGCGTCTAAGCTAGCCATCAGCAGGGGTTTTAGTTAGTGAAAACCTTACACAGGTTCCGACCGAACACCGATCGCCGAGGGACGTCGATAACTTCAGTTATCGATCTCTAAGGATTAAGTGATGTATTTTCACCTTAAAAGTCTACATTTAATGCTTTAGACTGTCAACGAATAAATGTTCTCAAGAACAGAGCCTTGTTAATTTTTTAAATTCTGTTTATTAATAAAGTTTCTATTACATATAATGCAGAAGAAGCCTATGTAAATTAAAATTGTAAAGATCCTTACTTAACTTAAAGATTACCACTAGGTATATCATGTCAAAGTAGCATAGCGTTCCTACCTGTATGCAAGATCTCTACATGTCTACAAACCTTATTCATTTTGTATTCCAGTCGTCTTAGCCATACTTTAATATTCATAGAATTCGGTGTAAGTATTTTGCGGTAAAATATAGTTGTAGAGATAGCGGTAGAGATAGTTGTAGAAAAGTTGTAGAATCCCACCTATCTAATTAAATTCTACTCTACATTGATAGAAAGATATAATATAATAATGAAAACATCCCGTCAATTCTTAATAACTTATGACAAATATAGCAATCTATTCCCTACAGCAGATCGCAGATTGGAGCATTCTCCAGTTTCAAAGTACGGTGAAAATTAGTAGTTTGGTAGAACTAAATGTTTTCAAACCACCCAAAGAGGTTCCGAAGAGGCTTACCTAACGGTGGTTGATAAATAAGTAATGTGCTCTGTGAAACATTGAAGGACGTATTTAATTCGCCACAAGCGATATCATCCCCATACTGACCGCGCGCAACGTACTCGTATCTCAACATATTCGATTGCTTGCGATTTACACAAGCAGTTGGACTATGCACAATTAGCTTCTTATACCTAATACTTGTCAATTTTCCATGCAAAATGTCTTCTAAAACATAATTATGGTCCATTATTGTGGGAAAGAATGCAGCTCGGTACTACGGTTCGCTAATACGATATCTTGAAATGCGGGGAATTACGATGTTTCCGCATATTCATTAAGGTGTCGTGTTGTCCAGTGTTGCACATTTTTCTAGCCTCGTATCAATAAGTGGTTACTATTATTAAAATAACTTTACTTTTAATAAAATACAAATTTAGTTGTCAATGAATTAGATAGGTACCTACTATGATTTTCCTTCACGACCTTGCAACTTGAAAATATCATAAATAGTCTATATCTCTACATTTAAGTTATTTGGAATATTTTGGAATTGTGTAACGGATAGTTAACTATAAATTTAATATCGCCATGTAAAGCTCATGTAGAATGAAAAATAGCTAAATTGTAACTGTAATTAACGTTTGAACATTAACATAAGTTTTCCTTTGAGTGACTGTTTGTGTTTTTAAGGCCAGACATTATAAGGTACGATTTTAAGGTATACCTACATATTATGCCCTGATGGTCTTCTAGCACTACCATCGGTTGAAACAGTTAATTAATAATGGTAGTGCTAATATTTTTCTCAGCTGTATTTTTTTGTAGAAAGCCGCCATTTCTATCCATTAGGTACCATCCATCCATAATACAGGATGCTAACAAGTATCAGGTATAACTCGCATTTACCTATTAGGTACATTCGATTGTTCTAGAATCCATAATGGACGCGTTAACGTTTAAAATAAGCGCAACAAATTAATGAGGAAAATATGATAGGTACAAACAGTTCATACTGTTTACTACGTTGCTAATAATTTAATACTCTACATAGCGACCATTGGCCAGGTTTACGTCAGCAGTCATGTAATAGGTATTTGGCTAATACTCGGAACTCCCTTCGTTCCACGTGCAAGACGTACCCAATGGTATCATTTTCCTGTACTTACTGGTTACTGTATGTTTTTCTTTTGCCAGCAAAGAAACATGGCTTGCGAGGTTTGATTGTGTTGTAGAATAGTGGCGCTTATCGCTCGGGAACAAGGGCTAGGTGATGGGGCAGTGGCATTGGAGGATTGCTCAATAAAATCGACACTACAATTTTTTAAAAAATTTTATCGACATCGAACCCTAATTGCAACTAAGTGTAGGTAATATCATTATGGAAAACATAATTAATCTATTGATACATCGATATTGAAAATGTATAAATGCGGAAGTACATTTATTTTACTTTTTTCAAATGGCAACACACGTAGTACCTACCTATGTATATTCATTTTAATTCTATGGCATTCTCTGTTTATTCTTTCGTTGCGAAGACATCTCACAGTACACCGTTGTAGAGATCACATCGCATGTGACATGGTGATATTGCTAGATATAAATATTATGAATGAAGATACGCTAAAGGTACTTTACCTAGTTGAAACTTGTTGAAAGTGCCTCTTCATTTTCTTACTCCATTTGCGCAGATTGTTCCGAAGTAAACTGAATAAATTATGAGTACCTATCTATACCTACTTATTTAAACGGTTTTCTTTGTTTTTTGTAGTGATTGATAAAATCGCGTTTTAAACTGTAGGTAGACTTCACAGATATATTCGAGCCCTCGATGTAAGTATCGATATGCCCTCAATGTGGTTGTTGCAACCCTATGGGCCCCGGCACCACGTCGCGCGTTATCGTGGCATGTGGCCCACGTGTGCTCCTCTATTTCCGCCCTTCCCTCGGGGACGCCAAGGACAGTAATAAAACTCTTACTTAATTACCACTGCCGCAATTAACGAACAACTTTATTATGTTCGAGAGATATCGACGCTTTTGGAACTTTTATCGGTAAAATATTTATTCGATCCGCTTCGCTTCGATTGATATGAGACCATCCAGGACCGTAATAAATTAAGTAAATTAAATTATAGTTCGAGTTTTTATTCAGATGTCTTATGGTTTAATGGCGTTTTCATTATGCTCTAAAGTCTTATACAGGCGAAATACAATTCCTATTAAGAATAATCTATTATGATTTGCAATTTTAATACCCATAAGCACTACTTTGTAATTTCAATGTGAAGATTCTCAAAGAATAATGCACATGCGATTTATGGTGCTGTACCTACCATTAAATGCATGTTTGCTGTTATTGCAAAACTTCCGGAAATAAATATGTGCCAGCTTCTAATTGGCTAATTTTAATAAAAACTGTTATTATTGCTCCAACCAAAGTTAATCATATCGCATTTGCATCGGTAGATATAGAATGTGAAGTAACTTGACTAAAATTTAGATCTAAGTAGATAGATTCAGTCTTCAATGTCTGTGTCCCGTTTTTGATGTTAATTGAATAATTATACAGCCTATGTTCATAGGTATTTACTGTACAGTTGTAGGCATCTCTAGACATGAATTAAATTAAATAAATAGGTATTAAAAGGTTTTCTAGGGTTTCAATAAATCAATTTTGTTAAGGTTGCAACTTTTTGAAATAATTTGATTGATGATAATCTCCAATTTGACCACGTACGAGAAAGGATGAATGGATTAAAATCTGAGCAAAACATGTCATGTGCTTAAACCTCAGACCGATACATTGAAGTAAAAAATTAAGTTCTTACACCCGTGACCCTAAAGCGACCGTTAAATGGAGGGTTCCGTTTGGAAGCAATTAGACATTCCTTCGTACTTAACTTTGCAATCCAACTGTTGAATATAAATCACAATAATGTTAAAAAAGCAGCCGTTCACTAAGCGCAGGGTCATCGCCCTCTCCACCCCTTGCCACTGTCTGGTAATTATAAATATGCTATGGGAGAAGTGGCATGAAAGAGCCAATTTTCTAAACAAAGCGAAAAATACACTTTAAATAAAAGATATCATGATTTTTATCTCTCAAATTTTTATTTATTCATTAAAGTAGGTAATTTCATACGGAACACCTTTAGACATACTAAAAAAATCAATGAATTTATCATTTTTTTTAAATGTATCATCTGGCTCTTTCATAACTTATCGGTTATGAAGGAGCTAGTACAAGTTATCGAAGAGCCAGTTTGTATTTTAAAGTATAATTGCAAAAAATATGCAAAATGAAAATTACTGAGTATTAAAAAAGAACAAAATGACAATTTCTTAAAAAAGAACTACGGACATTTTTAGATTTTTTCAAATTCTATTAATAATTATAAATCATTCTAACAATCGCCCTAATCTTATTAATAAACAATTATTAACCATATTATTCAGTCATACCTACTATTATATAACCTTAAAATATTCGATGCGGATATAAAAAAAAATAACAAACAAAAAAATTAAAAAAATAACAAATTTCATCTTCTAGCAATAACGTCATAGAAAGAGTCGTCTCCTTCAAGGCCTATTTACCCGGCTCCTGCATAACCTATTCTTTAAATAAATATAACTTTCAAAATAACAACTTTTTCAGCTCCGTTTTTCTGTATCTACAAGGCCAAATATATTCACAAATTTAATTTATAATCCGTGTACCTATATTTATTTCCAATTAAATATCTTAAAAACAATTTAAATTAAATAAAATACTTACTTACTTTTAAGTGCCAAAAACTTTAACTCGACGTACCGGCGTCCAATGGTTTCGGAGAGCTATCAAATCTTCGAGGGTCACAGGAAATCAGTGTTACCACTTAAAAATATAATTTCCAACCAGATTTGACCCTAAACTACGAAAATAATGCAAGTGGCTCCTTAAAAACCTGGCTCCTTCATGCCACTTTTCCCCTACCTACGCTCTACTACGATAACACTTAAAATTACTTGTTTTATTTCCGTCATCGGTTTAAATGTATTCAGTTTTTGTTTTGTAGACCTTTGTAAGTAAAGGATGAGTTAAATAAGTAGGTACTGTGTACCTAACTATTAAAAACGTGTATCTAATTCCAATCAATTTTCACATTTATGTAATACATCTTTGTAAACTATTGTCGGAGATGACTCTACAACGCTCTATATGTTATTAACAGAACTGTTCCTAAAAATAATGGTCTAGCTTGTTAACTGGCCTGCTTATTACTTTATTTAGTTCCCTATTTTAAAACGCCATTGAAGGTTCTCAAAAAAATTCATAGGTGGTAGAATTGTAGTAATTTCTTCCACCGCCGCCGCCTCGATAAATACTGTGATTTGAAATGACTTATGGTAATTTTTTGGTGAGCCCGTAAGTTGTAATTTTGACTAATGGCCACACAAATTTTTAAAATGACTTTATTTAAAACACATTTTCTAAGAAATCCTTACAATAGCTAGGTGGGTGGGTACTATGGTAATTAATTAAAAGCCTGGTAACAAGTAGTTTTTTTTAGTATTTTGGATATGATACAAATATATTGCAAGAGTTTTGTGAAAATCCTACTGAAACTCATGTATCGAACTGCGTCATAAACAAATCCTACAAATGTTCTTAGGTAACCTACGAAAAATATTTTGATTTCTTTGAATCATAGTGACATAGGTACTCACCTTCCCAGTTGAACTCAATGGTTGGAGGACTACTCATACCAAATTCTATCTAAAAATAATATAAATATAAAAGACAATCGCAAAGTATCTGTGTGAACCGGAGCCCCTCACTAATTTATGAAAGTAGGTAACTTTCTCTAGCGGCTGAATAGTTGTCAAGGACCTTTTACTTTGCGCACTTTCGACAATTTGCCATTTTAAATATTTCTTAGAAATGTGTTTCACTGTATTGCTAATAATATAATTGATGTTATTTGTGTATAAAATTGTAGGTGATTTGGATTTATAATATTGGATTGAAATATGTAGGTAGGTACTTAGGATTTTGTTGTGTCTAGTCATATAGGTACCTATTCTGTTGGGTACCTACCTAGGTAGATACTTATAAGTAAATGTCTTTTCACATTAGGTATCTGGTTACATAGTACCTAAGTAATGTTAAGTAGGTACCTACATACCTAGGTAAGTATTAGATAACTAAAATTAAGTTTAAGATATGATGTTGATTTTTTATTTATCAAAGAGTGACTTTGAATAACCATTAAAAATTGATGTGGTATTTAAAGATGTGGCTATTTAAAGAAATTGCAATTATATATATTAATAAAAAAAGAACAAAATAAAATTCAATATTATTATCATACCTACTCGACGTTAAATGCTGCTAATTTTTATGTGAAGAGTAGCGGAAAATTATGTTTTCTTTTGTTTTGAAAACGGACTTTCTAAGTAGGTTTAACAATGTGTAGGTAAGTAACAGTAGGTAACAGGGTAGGTACCTAAGGGACACAGAGCACCCTGGAACGTTACCGTGAGTAAGCCTACGTTACCTAGGTACATTATACCTAATAAGTACCTATCGTACCTACCCAATGTTTAAATTGCCACCCAAGATGTTCTTGTAGCTTGGCAGTGTGCATTGTAGAGCGGAGAATATTGTAAAATAAATGTAAATAAATAAAAATGCCTTCTTTTTTCCAACGTCGGGAACAATTACTATTTCAGCGAAGATTTTTAGTTCGTTACATACACATCGACAACGTCCAAAGTGCTATCTTGTCGTCAGCACTGCAGTGTGGTCGGAAAATTTTAAACAATTTTCCTTCAACATCGACACACTCTTGAAAAATTTTTACTACGTTAATATAATGTATAGGCTTGCGCCTCTCAGTTTTCACTAAAACGTTGGGGGTGCGTGAAGTTTTTTTTGCAGAGAGCGGCCGCGAGGGCGCGCCGCCGCCGCGCCGCGACCGCGCGCCGATTGGGCGGGCCCGCCGACCACTTTAATCCTCACTTACAAATATTAAATTGTTAACTTTCATTATTTTAATACATCTAAAAGGCACAATAAAAAGTAATAAATACGAAATAAAAATATTTGGACTCTAAGTAGGTATACTTATTTCGTCATCCGCCCCGATCGCGCGTCATGTAGCTCGTAATGCAAAACTATAATCTGAAAGTCACTTATGAAAACACCACTAGCTAACGCCCGCAAACTAGATAATTATCTTGTAACAAATAATCAGATATTTATTAAGGAAACTCAGTGAAAAATTACCGAAGTTCGTGGGGGGTCGCGCGCGCCGTTATCGGTTCGTAATTTTTTGGCGGCAATTCCGCGGCCGGAGCGTTACGTCCGGGGTGAGCGCCGCGTGCTAGTGCGATGCGCGGGGGTGGTCGAACCCTAAACAGTCACAAAATAGTGCGTATTCGGGTGAGAAAAGTGTGTTTTGGGCAGGCAGCGCGGCGCGGCGGGCGCGGGCCGTCGCGCGCCCATTGGCCGCCCCCCGCGCGCCCCGCGCCCCCGCCGCCCGCCCGCGCGCCGCCCCGCGCCCGACTACTCATTTCACCACCGACTTTTTTCTATTTCCAAAATATACTTTATTAATTTACTTTAAATATTTATAAGGAATATTGATATTTATTAGATAAAATGAAAGAGTTTAATTATTATTTTACTAAAATTTCGATGTTTTCATTCCAAATAAAAATAATTAATTAACTTAAAATTAAATTTAAAAATAGGATTTTATTATCTTTTCATAAAAAAATAATATGGGCATTCCATAAAAACCTAATAATATCTAACAAAATAAAAAAATAAAAATATTTTGTAAATCACTAAAATCAATGTAATTAGGTATATAGATACATATATTTTTTTCAATTACTAAGATAATTTGCAACATAATAATTGTGATAATGCCTACCTATACCTGTAATATTAAATTCTATTTACCTTTAGTGATTAGGTAGGTATTTGCTACTTTTAATTTTATGAGTTATAAACTATTTAGTTGGTACGTAGTTAAGTACTTATCTATAGGTAGGTAATTTTAATTAAATAAAATAAAATTAAGAGGACAGCTACATTTTAAAATATTTTTCTATCCGGACCCTAAGGACCCAAACAAACAAACAGTTAGTTTTTTAGTTACAAACAGGATTATTATTAAAAAATATTGAAATTTTTATTTATTTATTTTCAAAATATTCGACAATTTTTATTTAGATTAAAAAAGAAATATTTGTTTCATTACCCAACATCATTACCTACTACTGAATAAATATGAAATGTATTGTTTTAAAAATGAAAAAAAAACCTTTCTAAATTAAATCAAATTTAATTTAATTATAAAAACTTAAGTGGTTAAACAAAACGATCCAAATTTTTATATTCATAAAAATATTTGTGGCTAAAAAAGTATTAAAAACAGCGAACAGATTTCCTATTTTAAAAAAACCACTTTAGCAGGAATCTATTTTCTTAATATTAATGTTTCTTCAAAAAGTGCGCGGCAATTAACTTTTCCGCACACTTTTTGAATTTGGAACATCTTAGTGTTCAGCGCCAAAGAAATCGAATGCAAATATTGTTTGAATAAAGACGACGGAACTACAGAACTACAGCCCGCGTTTTTATCAATTTCACGGATTGTTAGAAATGAGCCAGATTTGGACGTTATTACAAACACGCAGAATATAAAATCTACAACAATCTCTATTACTAATAAAACTGTAAGTAACAAAAAAAAATCATTAGTGCGAAAATGTCTCAAATATAAATATGTATAACTTTTTAGTGTTTTATTATCAGATAGGTACTATTTAATTTCAATTTAGTTGTTACTGTACGTTTTATTAAATTATAATAATATTACAATAGAATATGAGGCCCCTTTCATTTTCTCATAGAGGGTGATGAAAAGTAGAGTGTATCACTCGGGACAAAATATATCTTTGGCTCGGGCGACGTACTTTGAATCCGTCGCTACGTTCAGGATTCTACTAAAGAAACCCTTGCTACGCTCGGGATTCTACTCTAGAATCCCTCACTTCGCTCTGGATTCAAAAAACGCCCTCGCCGTAAAAATATCATTTTGCTCCCTTGTCATACAATCTACTATTAAAGGTTCTTCTTAAAGATGCAAGTTCATCGTTAGTGTGAAGTGCAGCGAATTAAGCCGCTTAAGCTGGATCGGGCCCTGTGTAGAATACTTATACTATAATTATACTTACCCCACGTTTGTCCCATCGAGGGGGTATTAACTAAAACACAGCTTGTATTACGACTCTACACGAGTCCCGAAACAAGCTGAACTTACAATGAACTGCTTCAAATGATGGCGTAGACTACCGCTACGAGGGGTATCTATGTGTTGATGACATCTATATCAGTATGTAGAGTCAATGGAGATTTTGTTTGCTGTCGACACATTTTTTGTCTGAAGTGTTTATCCACCCTACTGCCCAACCAATCTCGGACTGCATTCATTCATCCGTCCATCTATACAAACTTGCGCATTTATAATAGTAGTAAGTATGATAGGAAAGCCCTGCAGTAAGCATTGTTGTGTTTTCTGGAAGTGTTGGGGGAGTTTCGGTGGTCGGTGATAGGTACCTACAAATTTGACTTACCTAACCATGTTACAGTGACTGCTGACTTTGCTGCTTTGGTCTTGTTGGAGTAAGAACGATGTATTTGAACATTGGCCGCACTACTTCTAAAATAAAAAAAAATGACTGATTTATTTATTTTGTTTATTACAGCTTATAGAATAGCTTCATTAATCACAAGTAGTAACTCATCTACACATAAATACAGATAAGATGTCTGTCTTATATGAGGTTGGCTATTTTAAATATGTGTCGAAGATCATTTAAAAACAGGTGACCTGCATTCCCATGTGCTGCTGAATTAGGATAAAAAGAATATTTTTAATGGAAGTTCCATTTCTGGTGTAAAGTCACAAGTAACTATCACTTATCTCGGAGCCGTTAAAGAAGGGACAATGCTCTATTTCCTAGAAAGGCGCTCTGTAACTGCATCCACGTTTTGGGCCTAATCTACCTGCTTTCGCTCGAATGGTTGAAGCTTTTGTACCAAACGTGGCGCCAGATTAACATTTTTTTGGACATTATTCTTAAGAACTCCAACGTTGGAAACTCTTGACACTCTTTTTACGTTTACCTAAGCAGATACAATTTTAAGTAATAAAACAGTGTAAGCTATACAACAGATAAGTAGTGTAAGACCATACACAATTAATTTTAATATAAGTACCTATATTTCTTTAAAAAGAATATTCACTCAATCAAAGTTGGTAACTCAGTTCAGTTCAGACGAGCAATATTAATTAACTAGCTTCTTAATCCTTTATTAAACGGTTTTAACTATTTAGCTTGGCCTGTTTATTTTAAACCTTCTAATTTAAAATTGGACATTATTTTAAAACTGAAAAGTGTCGGTTTTGCGCGTTTACGATGCAAATAAAATTGCAAATACTTTTTTTGCAATTTTATTTGCATCGTAAAAGAGGTTTGCTGCTACTCGTGAGGACTAAGAAGTTTGCCTCAAATAATGGCAGGCATGTCTCCGGCAGTTATCCAAGGCTTGGCAACCAGAACAGTGGCGTGAGTACAATGCTTCAACGGATATGCGTGACGCGTGTCGTCCCTTGATTTTCGCAAACAGCGCTGACACCTGCGCACACACCGCGCAGCTGTCGCTACGTCATCGTAATCCAATCATTTTATTCTTATAGGTACTTACCCCTTTTGCTAATTGCCAAGTCGTTTGACGACGAAATGCATCGCAGGCAACAAGGTGGTCTATATTATTATCTGGGTATGACACTGACATTGCGTACATTAATTTTTTCGTATGCGTATTGTCAGTTAGCGGACGACTCCATTCAGAGACCTGTGTAAAATCTTGTATTTTGTCGAATTGGTTCGTCGGTCGGTTGCATCTTATTTTTACAGACAATTAGAACAAGGCCTGAATTGTAAATCGGTGTTACGCTCTATTTTTTTAAGGAGTCAGTATGTGGTAAAGCCATTTTAGCTTTCCCAGCAAAGTAAAAATAGCTTACCGCTACTACGTACTTAATATAAAACAAAACTGTAATACCTCTGCAATCAAAAACATAACTAACATAAAAAACCCAAGTCTCGCAACTCAGTTCTTGCACCGTAAAATGTTGTGAGATCCATGTACCTATGTATCCATAGATTATATGTAATACATAAGTATATAGCCATTCGTATACCTACATATATTGCTTTTATTTCATTCATATTGCACTTTGAGGTAATGTAACTTTACATAATTATATGAAGAAAAATAGTTATTTAATAATATTAGATACTCTGATAAACGCTACTTTCTAAAAAAATAGGTAGTACAAAAAGCGAGTATAAACTTTTTTCCGTGGCGAATTATTTGTGTGAAATCTTAATTGCCCGAAATACTTCACTTATCGAGTTATTGATTTCTATGTAATTCGCTTCAGTTTACTCGGAATTTATACCCTATTAAAAATCACAGTCTAATTCAACGTAGTTTATTAGTAATTTCATTTTTAAAACACACACAATTTCACACCTTAATTTACCTTAAGAGGTAAATTAAGGTAGTAGGCAAATGACACATTAGTAATCAAAAAAATTGTAGAAAGGGGAAGTAAGACCTATAATAATCAGAAATTAATTTTATTAAATTAATTAAATTATTTGTTTACACTTTGAAAAAAAAAAAAAAAATAATCAGAATAATCGAATATAAATATTTGTAATCGATTATGGTTTTTTAACAATGTTCCCATTTTCGTTTATGAGTGAATTTATTTGAGATATTTTGAATTTTTGATGGGGATTTTTTTATTTGGAACTGGATTAGGAAAAATATTATGGATAAATTTTAAAATCCAAGGTAGTGCGACTTTTTGAATTTTTGGGAGAAATTGTTGTTTTAGAGATAGATATTTTGGGATGAGTAATATGAAAAACAAGTTGATTTTGAAATCCAAGATGGAAATTGCTTGAAAGACATGCCTTTTTAAATGTCTATGTCATGGATGTCGTTTTGGACATTTTTTGGGGTGAGGATTATGAAAAATACATTAATTTTAAAATCCGAGATGGCGAACATGACTTTTCTTATTTTTGGTCATGGGTGTCGTTTGCGGCATATTTTGGAACCTACATAAATTAAATGAGGTGTGCAATTTCGATTTACCGAACTGTTTGTGTTTTTTTACTCAAACGTTTCGAGAGTGTCATAAGTTATTTATTTGTTCTTCGTCCAAAATTGTATGAAACTCTTATATTTGGCAGAAAGAAAGAAGTAGCCGGGTCAGCTAGTGGCTCTATATCAGTGCCTACTCAGGCCGGATGTTTGGCATCAATTTATAGAGGTGCTGAGTAATAAAACAAAACTGTAACGGACTTCGATAACACATGTTCAACCTTTGTCCCCTCTGACTTTTGTTGACACAAATTGATTTTTTATTATTCCTAAAGTGGTATTTTATCTACGAATAACGTCAATCCTGTGGATGGACATGACCCCAATACGATGTTTATGTTATGTACGAGTAGGTATTGAAATCGCAAAGGAGCTTGTTTTTTGTTTCATCATTTTTAAATTAAATTAAATCAAATTTTAAATAAAATCTTATTTTTTTGATTCCAATAATTATGTTCTTTCTAAAAAACAGTATTAAAAATTTGGTGAATTGTATTGGTCCTGTGATTTCCATGTTAATAGTAAAATCGGAAACGGAACCAATTTTTTTAACACTTTTTCAACACAATACACAAAACACAGTTGTAAACAAGAGAAAAGAGTATTTCTCCTGTTAGTAGTAGAGGCTAGTGACAGTGGCTAAGTGATTTGATATTAATAAATTAATCTAAAACACTAGCGGTGATAGCCCAGTGGCTTAGAATTCGACCTCGAATCGAGGGGTCCGGGTTCGAATCCCACTAGCACTTAAATATCACCTGCTGTTACGGTGAAGGAAAACATCGTGAGGAAACCATGCCTGAGAGTTCACAAAAAAAAATTCTCAAAGGTATGTGAAGTCCACCAACCCGCAGTAGGCGAGCGTGGTGGACTAAGACCTACATACCTCTCATTACGATAAGGCGACCCGACCCTGTAGTGGGTCATTAATGGGTTACTGGCAATCTAAAACACTACGGCAATATTAACAAATTCAAGTAGGTATCTTAATGGTTTATTGCAACTTGTTACCTACTTTTTGATTTCCGTGTACGCAAGCGTAAGTAAGAGAAGTATTATTTAGCTTTTTTGTAAAAAATGCGTACCAAACTTGTATTTCTGGGCTTTTGGCTATTGTACGTTGAAAATACATTTTTTAAATAGGTGTACTTTAGACAATACCAACGTGCCTATAAATATTTTAGGATAATAATATAGGCACCAGTGTTTGTAGTTGTTTTGAAGTTATGTGCAAGATATTTTTGGACGATACCGAAGGGGAAGTGTTCAGTTCAAAGTGCTATTTGAGGTTCAAAGAAAGGACAGCTAAAAATATCCACAAGTATATTTATTTAGTGAGTCGCAATGAAATTAGTGATACCGCACTCGGGAACAATGGGGCTGTAGGCACATGGCACGTAGTTACGGGGTGACGTCATCTGTGCTATAGGTATTTCCCATGATTGGTCGGTATGCTTTTAGGATAACTCTATAAGTGGAACGTACTGTTTCCTTGTTAGGTAGATGCTAAAATAGAATGCCAGTATGAACTATAGGAATTGATTTACATGCTTGCATAATATTGTGTGTATTCGGATATAATTTTTTATCCATTTATTTCATGTCTTATGTCATTGTGTCTAGTAGAATTTTTGGAAATTTAGGTCTTCAAAGAATTTTCCAAAAGTTTGGTAGGTTAGTTAAGCACGGAGATATTTATTACGAGTACCTACTTTAATATCGCTTCTACTTATATGTAAGTACCTTTGTCATTTTGTAAAAGTCCCCCTTGATAGGCAACATGCAGTTGTCTCGTTACCATCACCTACGCTTATGATTAATCTATTGTTAGAATACTTGAAAATAGTAGCAACGGCACGTGAAGATGGGTGGGCCCACCATCCTTTAAGTAAGTAGGTACGAGTAGTAGGGAAGCGGACGCGATCGCTTCACTTCAAAGGGCTATCGGTTTCCGGAGTAGCGGCGGGTTATCGGGCGACCTCCGAAACTCCCCGCAATTAGTTCTGCCCCCGCGCTTCTGGTCGCCACTTCCGCCCGACACCTTCAGACGGTTGTAAGCAAATAATCGTGTTTGACGGTTACACTCCAAACACGTTATCTAGAAACACAGAACTCGGGAATGTCACGCCGCTCACCGTGCCCGCTCACATTTATAAACGCATTACTTTGTTAGCGGCTCGTTCCACTCGTAGGGCTCGAGGAATTCGATTACCTACATCGTCGACTCGATTCGTAAAAAAAATCATACTCACTCTATCTCAAACATGCGCGTATTTACTAACACGATATCGTAGGTGGAAATACTACGGTTAAGATCATCTTTAGTTTAAGAAACTAAGAACATGCCTTGTTTCATTTCTTTCATAATTGGATTGTTTTTAAACAATTCCAATGCCCAATGGGATCAAGCCCAAACTCGGTTTGGCGACGTAGATCGGTTACTGACCTCTATTATGTTGTACATTCCGGCTCCCTCATCAGATCAGCTCAATGGTACTAAACTTATGAATTGTCATCTGTTTTTAATAATCACACATTGTTCAAAACACAGGTGCAAAGTTTCTATTAAATCTAAAATACAGGAGAAAGGAACGGTCTAAAAATTTTTTATAGACGGGTGAACCCAAAAAGCGTTTTTTAAAAAGAAGTTCCGAGTACCTTTCAAGCGCTATTTTAGTATGTATCCGCAGTAGGTAGGTACTTAGCTACTAAATAAATAAATACGTAGAACATGAATGAACGTTTTCTAGAGGATCGGAGTGGAGCGCGCACTTCCGGCGCGGCGGCGCGGCGGTTGTAATAAGGACATCGGGCGATAAGACGCCGCAGTCTGTAGTCCCCACACCACGCCGACTTGGACTTGCCCCACAACAAAACAACCACTAGGTACTCAACAAATAAGCATAGCAAAAGATACTTACATCAAATATTTTTCCTGTAAATGTTTTAAAATTATTATAAAATATTTTCTTTTACACATTTTATTTCATTTCTTATATTTTCTTTCATTCGAGAAAAGGTTTGCTACCAGCCAAAAAAATATTTTTGTTTAAAAATATGTTTTGAAATAGATTTAATTAGAAGGTAGTAGGTAAATAAAATTATGTAAAAAAATTTATAACAATAATTAATGTTACCTATGTGTAAACATTTATATTTTTATAAAAATAATTTCTAAGCACTTTTTAATATTTCTAAGTAGATACTTATGATAAGTAGTTACTTAATTAATTACTTATGAATTATTTTTTAACGATTGTTTTTGAAGTTATCTAATGACAAAAGTAGAGATTTTCTATTTAAAGTCAGTAGGAAGAAGTTAATATAATTGTACAGATATCATACTTAATCATATTTATTTTTAACACCATGCAACAAGATTACATATTTTAAAGAACAATTAACTCATACAAACATAAATGTAAACAAAGGAATAATAACACCAACTAACTAGCCAACTTAATTAATTCGTTGTTTCACATAGAGCATGTAATGTAGTGCGTTGTAAATTTAATAATACTTAATCTAATGACGGTATCAGTTGTAGAATTAGGGCAATGGTTTGGAAGCGGTTTTATCGCTTCAGCCCGGCTCGGTGCTACGTAGATGGCACTGGCCTACTGGGTACTGGCGTCATGCAATCGCTTACGACGATACAATTTCGAAACGGGAGAGTCTAAAGAGGTCACCGGATAAGATTACGGTTAACTGTGTAAACAAACCGTTTACATTGATAACTTGCTAGCATTTCTGCGATGGCGCCTATGACGTCCTACAATCGACGGATTTCATGTTATTTAGCCTCTAGATAAGCTCCCTTTAAAAACTGTTCACGCAAACACTGAGTAGCAGTGGACAAAGTACGCATTTAATTTATCTTTATTTTTTTCTATGTATAGTGCCATGAATGAAGCAGAACTATCAAATTTTGATACTTCAAACCAATGGAGGTACACCTACAACTTTAGGCACTAGGTACCTATATTATACCTATCCTAAGGAATGGAATCCTCCTTATAATGTTATTCAATCTTTGAACAAACAAAGAGTGTAACCTTGTTACGATGTGAATGCGACCTCAAATTAAAATCCATGGTGTTTATACCAATGCAGTATGTGTATCTATTATATGCACCTTTTTAGTAGGTGGCAGAGCCATTTTTGCATTCACACGGTATGGGTGTTTCCTGAAGATTTGTTGTTCTATTTATTTCAGATGACCATCCAGATGATCAGATTCCCTGTCCAGCAAATAGATGGGTATGAATCACATGTCATGGGACAGGGAATGGGTTAAATAACCTTAACCATATATATCTATGAACAGAAAATATTACAAAAAAAAACTCATAATAAAAATATTTCTTCTTAAAATATCTTAGTTCTTTGATTGAGGTTACCTACTGTTAAGGTTAAAATTAGTTGTTCGTGGAATGCAGTGAAGACTTAAAATTGCATGGCAGACCCGATTTCTCTGATAAAATTTATTTAAAAGAGCTTATTATCCTTATTATCCGATGATGACACATTCTTTACATATGCATTCAGATTGATCATATCGATGACTTATACGTTTTCTCAGAATGACGGATAATCAAAATCCTGAATGATGTGTTTGTATCAAACTCATATTATTATCGAAGTGATGTTAAAAGTCACTAGGGTCGCACCCAGATCTCTTTGAATAATTATTCCGGAAATACTCTACATACGAGTAGGTATATGTATGTGTCATAATTTCGCAATTCTAACGAAACAAATAACAGTTTACCGTATGACTAATGCTTATTTACCTACGAGTACCTACTGATAAATGACATGAAATCTTCAAATTAGTACTAATCATTCGAATTCATAGTATCGATGAAATATTGCCTGGTGGTGGTCATGTCATGCCAGTGGTCATGCTTGTTGTTATATTATAAAAAATTGTTTCAGCTACCTTACATACTTACTGTTTTTTTTCTCATAAGAACTCATAAGGATTTCAGAATTACGTTTAACTTACTCTACCAAAACTTATTTAGGTACCCACTGTCCGGGATGAGATTCGCGCCTCATTACTATCCACAGCCGGGTCGGCTCTCCTCCCACAATAGGAAGAATCGGGCATTGGAGGACTTCTCGTGCTTTTTAGAAAATTAAGTAAGTATGGAGAACTTTTAGAAAGCGCCCAACGAGGGTGCAACCGGCACTGGGGCGGTCCTAAAGAGAACCTTTAACGTCACTCAAATCACTTTTCTTTCGAAATTAAATGTACCATTATCATAGCTATTATCACTGTGTCAAGCTATAGGTATGTTATGAAGATCTACAAATAATAATAATAATAAATATTGTGGGACAACTCACACATAATATGGCTTTCTGATCCCAAAGTAAGCTGTGAGCTTGTGTTATGGTATATAAGTATCAATAATTTTATTAAACTACTATGTTGGCCGGTATCTACTTATTGTTTTGTTAGGTTTTATTGATAACTTAGGTAGTATAAGTTCAATTCCAGATTCGCAGATTTTGTAATTTTCCATAAGAACTCTTAGTCTTCGACTCGATTCGATTCGATTCGGAACTTCTTTTCATTTTTATGCCGAAGATCATAAAATTTCTTCAAAATATTTTACGTTATTGAGCAGCTAACAATAATTTCAGATAAGATATAGGTAGGTTAATGTAATGTTGGTAACTAAGCAAAGTCATACAGTATGGGAACATTTTAACAGGTCTTCAGGGGTGCAAGTAAGCGGACAAAGATCATCCCGTTTCGTATTGGTGTTGTTTGCGGGGCGAGTGGTCGGATGCCATAGTCATTTATCGAGCGCCTGCAATCCCCGTTGACCCCGTGATATCCTCGATCTATATTACCCCTCGCCCCTCACCCGACGGCGAGAAGCCAACCGATTTTGAACCCTTGTGGGCGGTCTTAAGGACTAGATTAGTTCGGATGCAAGAACTGGCGTGAGCATGAATGAAGCGGCTTGTGAATGAGCGGACTATGTCCCGCGGGCGATAAGCGCTATCGTTGGGGCCAGCTGACGGTCCATGTTGACAAACCCTGTTCTACTTTCGTTCTGGCCGTAACGACTTAGTGTATAGGTACAATATTTTTGTTGCTTAATTACTTGAAATTTTAATTCCTTTGTGCATTGTTGTAAATCTGGCTAGACGCTGATTTTTAAATATTTATCAGCCCTTGAGTTCTACTATTACCTTGCTAAATAGGATCAACGAGCTGAGACATAACATAAAAGTTAAGGCGCGCATCGACCAATACTCGTTAAACGAACATCAGAGGGACACAGATCCTAAATTATTAGATTGATTTTGAATATATACGTATGGGAGAAGTGACATGACAGAGCCAGTTTAGTAAACAAAGCAACACATATTATTTAAATGAAAGATACCATAATTCTGTGTCTCTCAAATTATTATTTATTTATTAAAATAGGTAATTTTATACAGAAAAACATTAAACGTCACAAAATGCATGTGAAGTCCTCCAACCCGCAGTAGGCCAGCGTGCGTGGTGTGCTAAGGCCTACATCCCTATGAGAGGGATAAGGAGGGATAAGGCCTATATCCCTATAATGAGTATATCATCCCTCTCATCTGTAGTGGGTCCTTAATGGGTTACTAACAACAACTTAGTGCTAACTTAAAGTTTTACTCGACGTACCGGCAATCAATGGTTTTGAAGAACTGTCAAATGTTTGTGGGTGACAGGAAATCAGTGTCGCCACTTAAATATATAATTTCTAACCAGATTTGATCCTAAACTACGGAAATCATGCAAGTGGCTGCTTTAAAACCTAACCTACTTCATGCCATTTTTCCCCTACCAATCTACACAATATTACAATATGCTTGGTATATAAAGGAAGTTCCTTCTTTTTACTTCCCATCGCGGTTTACAAGGGATCGCGTCGCTACTCTGATCCATCCTCGTTTGCCCATTGTTTTCTGTTTACTGAGTACGAGACTTTTCTGTGAGATATTAAAATTTTAAGCCAAACCAAAGTTTAAGGCTAGCCGAAGCTCAAAGTTGTCCAACAAGCTATAGGAGCCGAATGTGGATAGCATGTGGATAGCACAGCAGGGATAGCGACATACTCGTAGCGTACCATCAATATGACTATTATGGCACGTGGAGTTCTGATGGTTCTCATTTTCATAAAAGATATAGGTACCTACGTACTTATTAAAAAAACTGTGCTAAGGTGTTATTCGTTGAATCTTGGCATATCAATAAACTATTGATAGCCCCAAGAAGTAAGGCTCCATTATTATCCATTGTGGTAGTCCATTTGTTGCAAATAAAAGAGTTTATGCAGACCTAAATAAATTTTAACCTATTTTTGTAATATAAATAACGTACTTAACAGGAATATAAATAACGTACTTTTAGGGTTGCCCTCTGATCAACCATATTTTTTGTTCTCACCTAGGGCAATAACCGCAACTTGTTCTCTTTATGATTATAGGAGCCACAAGAAAGTGTCGTCAAAACTTCTATCAAAGTTTCAACAATAAGTCCATACAAAAGTTGAAGGTCTTGCCTATTTATTAACTAACTACGCACATCGCTGATGCGTAATATGTTGACCTAGTAACTAAATCATTCTTTACGCGTAATAGTCAATTAATCATGTGAGCATCAAATTAAGTGATTATTATCAAATTACTGTAACTAGTTTGTACCACATTCTTTGCATTGCACAAACTAAGTTAGTTTGTTGAACCTATAATTCTGAATTATTAGCTAAGTATTTTATATCCATTACGTTACGTTGTGCGAATAATGAAAATGATTAGCGAATAATGAAAGTCATTTTAAAGTTTAAACCCTCTAAGATTTAATGTCATGCTGCTGAGCTCAACAGATTACTTATTCAGCTTTTACCTGCGACTTTGTGAGTCAGGGAACTATTTGAGTGTCTAGTTTAATCCAAATGTTTGTGGAGTGTACAACCTATGCTATCCTAAGTACATTCCCTATCTTGTCTGCTGCGGCAGGTATTAGAATTTTTAGTTTAGGACAACGCCTATGTAATGGTTTAAAAAGTACGAACATACCCATGTTTTTAAGTAGGTATCTATAGGTATCTACCTACCACAGATTGAAATCATACACGAATCCAATCCAAGTCTTGTGTAAAATATTTTTCTTTGGTTTCCTTAATAATGTACTTTCTCAATTTCTTCAGACGGAAGTTAGTAACTTTACTTTGCTATCGAAATACGAGGGCAATTACACTATGCTGCTCCAATGCGGATTGGTGGAGAAACGGGCTGGTGGCCAACCCTTGTCGGATGTTTTCAAACCGCCCATAGGGCCACCGACAAGGTTTAACGGCTGCTATCGTATCGATAACAACCGACCGACGGATTAACGTGCCCTCCGAAGCACAGAAGAGCGGGACTTGTCGCATTGCAATGCTCATATAGTGTAAAAAGGTTAATGTCGAATGTCTATTTAAATTTTCCAACTCAATCGCAGAGATACACCACGTGAATATCGGGCGATAAGTATCTGCGACGGGTCGCTTAATGCAAACGGGGAATTCATCACCAACCTTCAATGGAACTGCTCTCAGAAGCATAATAATATGTATATGTATGTGTAGTTTCGGTTACAGTGCAGCCCTGTAACATCCCTAATTTGAACAGGCGGGGCATTCCGCGTTCTAACAAGGTTGCCGGCTGCGCGGGCGCACCTGCCGCGCACGCGCCGACCGCCTCCTGCCGCCGCTGCCCGTGCCCGTACGCACCTTTTTATAATGTGGAAGTAGCTAACCACCTGTAGCTAAGGTCACTGCAACTCATGGATCACATCCAACCTCGAAAACAGGACAGAAATAACCTCTAAAGTAGATGCGGTACTTTTTAGTCTGTCTGCCAGTTTTATCTCCAAAACTCAAACACATGTAGGTATGTTGTGTATTGGCGACTCCCCTAGTTTTGCTGGTATCAGTAGGCGACGGTGTCCGCATACCATCTGGTGGACAGTCTGCCAGTTGCCTGTTCCTCTTATTAAAAAAATTGGTAGGCTACAAAACTAGCCTTAGAAGGTAGGTAGGTGTACATCCCCAAGTAAACTTCCTCACAAAATTGTAAATTTAAATCGGAGGGAGATATATCATCTATTGAATTGCTTTGTGAACTCAAAAATAGAAAAAGAAGAGGGTACCCTGCCCGGGCAAGCTCCAATGGTAGAGACATTGAAGCCATTCTACTCGTACTAGCATTACTCGTCAAACTACATACTTACGTCAACGCAACTGAAAAGGGCGTGCAGGGCAACGTAGCCGCAGAATGTTGTCACACTGGTAGTAACTGTGCTATTAACGAGGAATGCCTCCATTCATATTACTGTTGATGCCCTTACGCAAGTATCAGTGTCGGATCGCAATAAATACCAATCGTTGAGTCCCGTACGTACTCGTAGGTACTTACAATATCTTCTCTATAGTCAGAAGATAGTTTCATCCTTAGAATATAGTAGGTAGGTACGTCAGTAAGAGTTCGTGATGGCTGCAACTCTTTTTTGTGTCACTCCTGAACATGGATCTCTTTCCATAAAATAAAAGAAAAAAGCTGTACCACGCTGATCCAAATGCATTTTTGGGGATGGTTTACGGCCAACCCATGCCTTATGAGTTCGAACAGCCCATAGGGCCTCTAATATGGATCGGCTTTAACTTTAAGGTGGCTTTCGTTGAACCTAATAAAGCTGCGGTGTAACAGTATGCTCGTATGTACTGTAGGCACGTGTATGAAAAATTGAAACTGCTATTTGTAGATTATATAGATAATAATTTTAGGAATTTTGAATGGGAAACTAGAATTAAGTTCCTTTCTACAATTAAATTACTTATACCTAATTAACGTTTAGTCGTCCATCTGCACGACGCAAAACTACAATTGTAGGCATCTCAGAACATTGCTGCTTATGGTGCGTTAGACTAGTCAACTTGTAAAGGATCACTCTATAGTTTCCTATATTCATAGGTTTCCTCGCTCCATTTTTTTTAATTCGTTTACAATAAGAACTCATAATAAGTACTTAGTACATCGTGTATACAGCTGCATAAGCGCCATATATGAGGTTTTTATAATGATAAGTTACCAATAAAAAGTATCTTTAATGTTGATTCAAATCCTATTAATATTATAAACGTGTGGCTTTTCGTTGCTTTCTTTAGTACAACAGCAGGCTATGCATTGTCATGACTGATTAGGTACCTAGGGGTTGGAGACAGAAGGTTTTTCCTCCCCAATATAGTAGATATACTTAGATGAGCGCTAAAATGCTGAAACTGTTTAGGTTAGGAATAAGGGCAGAACTAAGATAGGAACCTCCGCACGCACGCACTCCATACGCACAGTCGCACATGCCACCTTCCTAGGAAATCTTTAATACCTACTTACTTACTAAAAAGTCAGCCATTAATAGTTGCATATACATATGTGTCAGAGAAGATTACCGTAGCTACCTAATGAGCTTAATTAAAACAAGCATTAACTTAACTTTAAAAACATGCACAAAGCACAAGCAAGCCAACGTCACTATCGCTAAGAGTAAATTGAAATCTTTTGACATCGGTACGATCGCGGTACCTCCATGGTAAGGAGACATTTGTATAGCTGTTAACTCTCGGAAACATCCGCATTCCGATAGAACATGTTCTTAATATCTAACGCTGGTCGAAGATAGGCGTGAGTCACTTATGAGACTGCACCGCAATCATTAACATTCCATTGAGCACTTACTAGCCCAGCGCCCAGCGCCCAGCGTGAACTATTCAGGATGAGTTAATTCTACATAGCAGTTCTTTATAGGACGACAGTTCGCCTTAAAAGCAACAACCACTAAATTGATCTGCGAGAGTTAAAGCTGACCTCGAAATCAAACATCTCAAAACCTTACTAAACCTGAACTCCCAACATTAGCGTGATCGCCACTCCAGATGAGTTCATTCTGAAATTGACAACTGCCAAAATAAACCCCGTGAGGTAGGTAAAGCTACCTTCGAAATCTTACACAATCCTGAAAAGGGTCCCAAGATTACGGATACTTTTGGAAGTTTATCCCTATGTACTAGGTATAAACCGTTCCGTTCCGTTCCCCAGGACTACGTAGGTAGCAACATATTTTAACACTTAATTTTGTAGAATCTTCGATGAACTGCCTTCTTTTATCAACCTGCGCTTGACCAGCGCCGCGAGCTAGTAGGATTGACGTTCTTTATCTTACTTCGAGCTACACTTAGCAGCAATAAAGAAGCGCACGAGACTGCTTGAATAAATGGTAGACCTGTTACTGCTTCTAAAAACTACCATGTTAGTCTTCCCGATATAGGTAATCAAATCGTCTTACTTGTAACCTAAACACAAGAACTTACATGAAGTAAGTTAGGGATAATGATAGACCTCCTCGGATCAACTATAGGTTTGGCTAACCGTTTTCGTGGCCTTTTCCTGCTGGGCAGGGCACAACAAGGAGCCTTGATCATACTCCACCACGCTGCTCCATTGCAGATTGGTGAAAAGTTATAGGTTTAGGTAGTACCTAATGGTCCTACGAAATATTAAACTCAACCTACGTGTATTTTATATTCATTTACCTTTCATTTACATTACAAAAACTTGCAATACCTAGGTAGGTATAGGTGGGTAAGTCTTCTTATCATCGTTACATATGACCGACAAAGTTTGCTCACATAAAATAACTAGGTTAGGTTAGGTAGTTATCTATGTAGTTGGGAAGGGTCTCTGTGTTACTAAATTTTTGTACGAAATTGTACAAGTCTAAGTAAGTCGATTAGCCCGTAAATATTATGATTTCTTACTGAGACCACTGGCTCTGTTTCAAAATAAACACTGTGTTGTTTACTTGGAGAGCCTCGGCATCAGCAAACGTAGCGCCACCGCCACTCCGAACATGTTCTTGAGTCCAGCCAGTAGCAGTGGCTATTGTATAGTGTGTGCTGGAACCGTAATTTTGAATCTTCAATTACAAACTAAGCTTATTTTACCTTCCTTCCTTACCTGGTGGTTACATAAGTACAATTACAGTTTCACGAAATTTAAGCTCATAATTTCGCACGTTAAACATAAACGTTGCTGTGCACGTTTCCGTGGTTTACTACACTACACCATCACCGAGAATCATAGCTACCGGGGTCTTGTCAATTTGTACCAACCATTGGCATCAAATCGGCTTGTGTATCTACTTGCCGGTGTTAACGGTATGCAGAACTCTGTTGGACACCTGTTGGAGTTTATTATAGCAATTGTTCGGAGTGGCGCACGCGGAGGCACGCTGCGCCCCGCGTTCCCCCGCCACCATTCATCGAAGTGCGACGGAACCTATACTACTAGTAGTAAGTACTCCTCATTATTATCAATGCCCTGCATGTGCTCTACTTTGAACTTCGAGCTATTTATCAGGAGATTCCCTCACTGAGAGGAAATGAACAATGAACATACTTTTTAACTATGATTTATATAAATGACATAATAAATTTGGTGATATATAAAACTTGAATTATTTGCGTGATTTGGAGATATTTTAAAATATTTAACAATTGAGGAGGTTTGTATATTTTGTTTAAACGTGGTTTAAACTCACAAATGGTAGGAATTATCAATATTTGGATTTAAATTAATTTGTACAAAGAATGTAAATTCATAATTTTAGGAGAAATTGTATTACAAAGAGAGTGATAGTAGCATGGCACCTACCGTGGACAGCTGCTATCTTTTGCCCTAGTTGACTACCGCACTATCTACAAATATCCAAATGCAAACAAGACAGGACAGTATGATAGTAATGGATGATTAGACAATATTTTGGTAAGAAAAATGTAATTTGATGAAATTTTATAAAGTGCCTACTTTCTTTGTTATTATTACAATAATGTAACGGTTTCACGTGTTTCCCAAAGTTTATTTAAAATCAAAACAACTAAATCTGGAGCATTTAGATGCATTTGATGACAAATTTTATGTTGATGATTGACATTAATGACAAAAATGGTGTAGAACTGCAGACTCTTTCAATTTTACTTACCGACTACGCGAATCTGTAGCGCTTCGCGTGTTACGTCAAAGTTGCTAAATGTGGGTAGATAAGTATATTTGAAGTGAAAACTTCTTTAGGGTCGCTGTGCACTTTTTGGGTTGGGTAAAAAATGTTAAACTCGCGTCAGGACACCCTGATCGAAAATGCATAAGCTTGATCGAAACTGCGTAAGACGGAGGGAGTGTTTTTTGTGATTAGCGCCATCTAGTAAAAAGTGCAGAAACGATTACATGACGTTTGTGAAAAAGGGAAGAAATAGATTGCTGCTATACGAGAAGAAGACGTTTTTTCCCTAATCCTATCCGAGTATTTAAAATATGGAAAGTGATCAAAGTGCATCTAGTGAAAAAAGTGACGACCACATAAATGATAGTAGGTATTTTTATACTGATAAATAAAGAAATTATTCCCTAACCATTCCAAAATATTAAAAAATGCACACTGTTAGATAATGTTCAAGTTTTCACTTCTGCCGGCACTCCCGGGGTGCATGCAACCCGTTGTTTTTTTTAAACAAGCGCTACGGTCTCACTTTAAATTCAAGTAAATCTATATGAGGTCGCATAGTGATTTCGTAGAATGCAATCAACCTACTCGAAACCGTTGCAAGGAATTTGACAAGAACAATAACATGCCTCTGACAGTTACAGCGGCATTGTCTTTCTTAGAACTCGAGGTTCAAAACTAAACGTCTACAACTCTATCTACCGAACGGTCGTTTCAAACGAATGCCTGTAGGTAATACACCGGTCGGAATGATAAGAAGTCATAGAAAGTGGTGCTCAGTGCAGCGGCAGTGTAAGGCGGGCGCGGGTTAGATATCATCGCGGCGGTGCGCCGGGAGAGCATTCGGGTGGCAGCGCGCAGGGCACGAGGCACGATCGGAATGCGCGGCCCTCGGCGCCGGTTTACAAATAGAAGGGCCGCTAGCGCGGACTGCACGTGTGATACATTGCCGCGATCAATCTGTTAGCGCCGATGGCTGCGTCCGCGCCGATGACGCGCTCGCGAAAACATCGTAAAGTAATTAATCGCCGAGATGACATCTCTTCGAATGTCGCGATATCGTGCTCGTATTCGGGTAGGTAGTGGGTGGTAATGAAAGTGACGTCGTCGTTGAGCTCGGCTAACCTCCGAGCGCGGTGACCACGCAGGGTCGGTGTAATGTACTTAGATGAATTCGGCGCATGATCTAGGAAGGGACGACGGAGAGCATGTGAATGACATCTCGGAGGGTCGTTTGTCGGGCACAAGAAAGCGATCGCCGGCCCTGCGTTCGCTGACCCCGGCCGGACGTCACGCCTGAGAGAAGACGAGTGCAGCACGCCGCCGCCCGCGCGGGCTGCCCTCCGCCCTCGGCCCTCCGCCCTCTCCTGCCTCTCCCGCTCGCCTGCTCCCGCTTCACTTCTAATTAGCTGACAAATCAACATCACCATAATATGAAAATTCCAACTGCTCCTTTAACTCTTTCTATATACCTGACGCCTTTGGGACAACTTACACAATATTTCACTATGTAAACAATAGCTAACATTAAGATGAGTACGTATTATTAAGATTTGTCTCTTAACCTTGTCTTGAAAATTTTATCTAATAATTGAAAGGTAATCGAGAGGTAGTAATTAAAGAAAATTATTTTTAGTTTACAATTCTCAGTAAGTATATTCATTTAATTCATAGTAAGACATAAATTAAATGAACTTTTCATTTTATATCTATTGAAAAGGATAACTGGTAAATTCTTTACAATAGGACGATTACGTCATTGTTTAGGTAACTTGATTTATATCAACTTAGGAACCTGCTGCTTTTGAAATTATTAGTAGTTATACCAATTATACACTGAGAATAATTTTCAAAGACACATAGAAATTCACACATAGAAAAATAATAATTTCTACGTATTCGTTACTTTTACAATTAGTATTACGTTACTTTTACAATTACAATTAGTTACTATCGTTTGGTATCGTTACGTTACTCGATACTTATGATACGTCATTAAAAACATAGTACGCTACTTATTTAGCTGCGTAAGGTGCATTTTTTACTTTACCGTATTTTGAACTAGACTCGCGTATAAGTTAATCTAAAGTTTTATTTAATAGGTAAAGGTTAGAACTACAATAGACGAAATCTACTGAATTTGAAATAGATTTACTATTTTCAATCTTGAAAATTTTAACTAAAAATTTTAATAATTTAAATATTAATAATTAAAATTAAAATGCATAAAACTCACAATCAGGAAACTTTTTCAACGTATGCATCAACGGTACTTGTGCGAACTATAACAGTTACAGAAAAATCTACGAAAATACAAAAATGCGAGTACCTAACGAAACGCATTCGTGAGTAACGTTTCGTTACTCGATTCTTTATGGCGCACCCGTTACTCAGTACCGAATACATACGGTTTGCTACAGCTTAAGTATTTAAATTTACCAGACACACGTGTCTATATTGTACTCTATTTAATTTTATTATTTACCTACTATCTACATTTTTTACTTGTCAAGTAAGAATATTTGAATTTTTGTTCAGTAATCTGAACTTTGTTTGGAAATTGATGCTGATTGAAGTTATTAAAATAATAACAAGAATGAAAATTAGCTGGATACCTACATTGAAAGTTTATTTAACAAATTTATAATAATATTCATAGTTTCATAATAGGTACATATTTATAACTAAATACTTACCTAAGTACCTACTTACATAAATAACTGTACGGTCTACCTAAATAAATTTTTGGTATATTTAAAAGTTGCCATAAACTAATAATTTTCAAACATAATAAATATTAGTATAGGTACTTAGGTAAGGTATTTACTTGCAAATTGTTAAGTCGTGAAAAAATTGAATTAATTTTTTAAAGAAGTATCTGCGAAAAATGGAATTTATTTTTGAAGAAGTAAGTAAATAAAGTATCTTTTTTGAATAATTAACCTACCTTATCGTAGCCTTGTACATAAATATACAGATAGGATACAACATTCATTAGATAGTTTATAAGTTAAATGTACTTAATACAATAATACAATAGAAAATGTACCTATTACTTTTTCTATTATAGATATTATTGTATTACAATTTACATTGCGCCGAATTTATAAGAATTTGATTTGTTAAGAAGTGCTTTTTATCTGGGAGTTAAAGTGGGAGACTAAGATTAGATAGGCACAACCCTACGTGTTGATAAGTTGTCGGATTCCAACAACACATACACGCCCCAATAGATATTAGGTATACCTATTGATATTACCTACATAAAAAGCAGAATTTTTTACTCTGTTATAAAACACTGAGATTAAAAAATATAAAAATAAAATAAGTAGGTACTTACTAGTTTTGTAAAAAAATATGTGTGAAAAAGATTTAATTTTAAATTTTACCTTATCATAAGTAGGTAAGTATCTAGTAGGTAGGTATCTAACCTAAATAAATGTGGCACCTATCAAAAAGGGCCTATTAAAGGACTAACCTATATAAAATTTAACTGTATGTTGTTATTAAAAGTTCGTAAAGGTAGTTTATTGAAAATACACAATTTTTTTATTTATTAAAACCGAGCAAAATAAGAAATTGTATATTAAGGGGAGAGCGCTGGCGGAGCGCGGCGGGCGGCGGCCGCGAGTGGTAACACTGACACACATTTTTTACGCATTTTTGATGCACCCACACTTCCTACTATTCAGCGCCTACATGAACTCATAAAAAAAATTTACTATTTTTCATATTTTCTTCAAAATTTGCCCATTTTATGGATACCATTGCAATAAACTTACTTTTTTTCAAGTATTTGCAAATAAAGGTATCTTTTTTATTGTTGTTTAATTTAATTTATATTATTTTTTTACCCCTTTATATTCTTCAGTCTTTTGTTAATATTAATAATTAAAAAAAAATTTAATATTTTAAGGGGCAAAAATTTTTGCTAATTTCTAGTTTCTACATGACCAATTCAGTTAAATTAAAGCAGTTTTAATAATTTTCCTAAATTAAAATAAAGAAACTTTACTCTTGAATCTTATATAGGTAATAATAATTTAAAATTATGTCTCTAGAATAATCTAAATGAAAATGTAATGTAGGTAGGTACATAGGAATAAATTTATTTCATGTATTGCTTAAATAATGATAAAGGACCTACTTAAATATTTTTTTGTAAACCTGCCTTTTTTTGTAAAAAGATAGCTACATAGTACATTGATATTTACCCAAAAATTAGAAAGTTCTATATCTAATAATGCAAAAAAATTGTTAAGTTAACCAAAACCTTGAAAGTTTATTAAACTGTAGTAATTAGTAAACTGTAGTAATTATAATTAAAAAATTATTGAAAATGCAGTAAAAACATTAGATATTTCATTTTATTAAAATTTAAAATATTTATTAAATGTTAATAGAAAAAAATTAGGTTTTATAAATTATAATACCAATCATTTGAAATCTGAACCTTTTTAGAACTTTTTTAATTGTAGGTAAATATATACCTACATAATAACTACCTTAATATAAGACCTAATAACGGATTCATATATAAAACAAAATAATGGTTTAACATTCGGGGGAAAATAAAAAACAACTGCATAAACCGAATTCACACTGAATCCTAACACGATCGTTTACGTAGTTTACGTGTAAGTGTTGCCTACGCCGAAAACCAATGATCAAAGATGCTGCCAGCTACAGATACTTTTTCCCAAGTTAATAGTAACTAAGTATATTATTAATTTGATGTGAAGATTTACAGTGAGATAATAATGAGTGAGTTTTATTGCGTTTTTATTGATTTTAGTTAATTATATCTACTTGTATTAGGTAACCTAACAATAAATAATCATTGAAAATTAAAATTAAATGCCTATCGGAATTGCTGGCAGGAATTTAAAGTTTTTTTTTTATTATTCAAAGTAATTTGTATAAAATTAAAAGTAAATTTAAAGTATAAATAATAATTACACTTAATATAGAACACTTAAGCATAACGAAATTAAGTTAAATATATATAAAGGTAAGTAGGTAAAAATTTGTCATTGTTATAAAAATACATTAATTAATAGCTTATTTTACAGTGTTTAAAACTAAGAGTATAAGGCTGGAAATAAAAACAATTTTAATTTAGATGTATTTAACCAACTAGGTAGGTATTTTAAAAATTAAAGTTGAAGCATTTCATGCTCACTTTGCCTCTTTTATTTGCTG
Organism: Erynnis tages; assembly: GCA_905147235.1. NCBI lineage: Eukaryota > Metazoa > Arthropoda > Insecta > Lepidoptera > Hesperiidae > Erynnis > Erynnis tages. Next base: position 4,849,966 of record LR990081.1, read on the forward strand.
ACTTAAATGTTTGTTGAAAGTATCTATTCCAAAAAAATAAAGTTTAAAATGAAATTGACCAAAATTTTATTAGGTTCATTTGACTTTTTTCTGTGCATGTGGATTGTGTCATTATTTAGAATATTTTATTGATAATGCTTCTTCAATTTAGTGTCTATATTTAATGAAAAGAAAGAAAGTAGATAATTTAGATTTACCTACTTAATTTTGCATTATCTACTGGAAGCATGGAGGGTGATGGGTCTTCAGCTCACAGACAACAGCTGGAAGTACCTTGTGGCAAAAAGCAGTTTTGCTCATTGTACTTTAATAGTGATAGGTATAGTTATTCCTAATATTCATAGCTGTTTATGTAATATATTTTCATTATTTATAGATAAAACATGAATAGTAACATTGTTTATTGTTTACTTTCCATTTTCTAATACTTTTCATAATTACAGTAGAAGCCAGCAACATGCCATAATGTAAATGTATCTAATAGTAATTGTATATGAAATTTTGGAAGTGACTACATAACATTATTTCGACCATTATTGAAAAACGTTCTTAATCGACGTTCACATTTTTTCTACAATAGTTTAAAGTGTCTTGAAATAAACTCATCACGGCAGCGGCAAAAGCAGTCACTTAGCAGTGATGTTAAAATGTGGCGGTGGAGAAGCATGGGGGAGTGCGAGGGCGAGCGCTGCCCTCGTGGGGCGCCACGTGGCAGGGCGCGCCTCGTCCACGGCGACGCTGCATGTCAGCTTTCTGGAAAAATTGTCCAAAAGTAGCACAGCGACGCGGCGGCGAGTCGCGCGGCATTATGCGCGCGGCGGCCGCGAGTAATTCGCGAGCTCGCGCGTGTGTGCGGCGCCCGACAGGCGCGCCTCTGTGTGCGTACACGTGAAGTGAAGGTCGAATATTTTGTCCCTACTCCTCGGTCTATTGGTGTTCACGAGTCGGCGCTGTGATAATGAGGGGCCTCGGTCCCGCTCGCTCTCGCGGGGCCGAACTCTCACCGAGAGGGACGGCCGGCAGTGTGCGCGTGCGTCGGAGCCTCCGCCGGCGCCGGCGCGGCCTGCCCTCATCAGTCTCCCCGCGGCGGGGAAGCGGTTCGCGTGTGCGACTTTATGTCGGCCGAGCTCGCGGTCTCGGACCGCTTTGCGTCGCACACGAATATTTTTAGATAACGACGCGAATAATTTATTCGCGAGTGAGCGATCGCGCGCACTTTTGCGGATATCGGTATCGGCGCATGCGGGTCCGGGCGCTCGGTCGTCGGCGGCGGCGCGGCGGCGGCCGGGCGCTCGCCGTCCGGCGACGGAGACGTCCCGATAGGTAAGCTGCGCACTTCCTGCGCGCGCGCCGCCATGTTCGGAGGGGACGTCACTTCCGCCGGGCCCGGAACCAGCGGCGACGGCGGCCGCTGCGGCCGCTCGGGCGCCGCTGCGCACTCGCCGCTCCGCCGCTGGTCGCCCAGGTCAATGAGCGACGGCTCTCGATTCATAAAATGTCGGTCGTTCCATTCACGCTACGGCGCGATGCTCCGTCGACCGCTCACTCGTGACCCTCGCGTCTTCGAATATTCATGTCTCCATCGATAACATCGTAACCTCTGACTTCTTTTTGTATTATCGCGACGATTCGTGTGCGCCGCTAGTCGAGTCCGGACTTCGTGCGATGTGCTGGAAAAATAAGTGTCATTTTAATCGTGGAACTTCATTTACCAAACTGTGAATTTGTGTGCATAGTGAATGAGTGATATTCGATCTATATCGATGGAATGTTGCGTACGTAAGATAAAATGCAGGTTTTCTATTACTTACTATTTTCTTTGCCTTTTTTGCAAATATTATTAATCATCACTTCGTTTACAGTTTTAACTCTGTACGTAAATGTTCGGCAAGTAGGTATATATTTTTTAAAATAGATACAGAATATTTTAGAATATTATTAAAATTCAGTCTATATTTATTTAGGTTAACAGATACCCACCTGTAAATTTGGCGCAAAATATTCTTACTTCAACGGCCGCTTATCGGAAAACTATAACGGCAGCGGGACGTAAAGAATTCACACCCTCTGTAATGTAGACCAATGATAAGGCGCTGCACCGGCAAGATAGCGATCTTTCTCATACGCGCGTAGGTTAATATTTTGAAACAATGAAACGTAGTGTCGTTGCGGCTGCGCGGTGGTGCGGTGGTGCGGTGGTGCGGTTGCGGCGCGGTGCGGCGGCGCGACGGCAGCACGCACATCACGCAGCCGAGCGTGACGTCTGCCCGCCGCCGCCGCCGCTCGCCCTCCGCCGCTGTTCATTGCCCTCCGCTGTGACCCGCTTCTTGAGCCTCCCTATGCCCTAGTATTTATTTTCATCCTAATAGTACGTGCTACATTTAAATTTCCCATCATCAAAACATCAAGAACAGTTAGGTACTCCACACCACAGTTTCTCTTATATTTGAAGTTTTCTGTTTAATTTAACGATTCCCCCCGTAATCATAACTTTGCAAAAATACTCACATTTTTGTTACAGTTGCAATTCTTACACTTCTAGTTAATACACGTTATATTCCCTTTAAACCTACTAATAATAATAAATTTATTTATCACCTCTTGCATGCAGTGCTAATTACTCATCAGCTGTCATAACAATGTACCTAATAATAAATTAGAAAATTGTTACTCATAAATTGATTTAAATTAATTGAGGTTAAAACAATGTACATTTCATGAGTTGTGACATCTAGGCGTTTGCCAAGTAAGATGTACCTAACCGATTTATTTTGTTGGGTAGTTTGTGATTCAGTTGTTTATTTATAAAATAATTTTATTTATAATTTTAACGCGTTGCATTACACAAATTTGTTTACTGAGTAGGTAATATTAATGTTTTGCGAATATTATTTTTATTCTAAAATATCCTAGGGATATTCCTAGCTTCAAGTAAAACTGTTAATTGTTTCCATAAACAGCAGATAGGCTGGAATGTGAGCAGAGTGAGTACAGTGTGCAGTATAGGCAGAATGATGAGTCGATGAGTCAGGTGTACGGTACGTCAGGCCGCACACGTGTGCTCACTCACTCGCCCACTGACTCACAGCATCTCACGGTGACGTAGCACTCATATCACATCACCCACCACGCGCCCTTCGCCGCTCGACTAACCTTTGATCTTAAGATTCTGTTACGTTCCGCGGCCGTCCTACATGCGCATTCCTTGTAACTCATTCATGCCTATACTGGGATCGTATGCGGCACAGCGGCACGAGCGCGACATATCGCCGGCACCGCCTACAATCCGCCGAGCGCCTCCGCTTCCGCCGCTACCGGCGCGGCGGCGTGGGCACGAGCTCCACAGCCACTTCCTCGCCGAGCTTCCTCCAACCGATTAATTATATTACTTGCTGCAAACGGCTCATTTTCAATTACATGCACGATGACCGTGGCATACATGCTGTGTTGGATTACAATTTCATAAAGGTTTTTTATCCATCATTTTATTCAACTATTTTAATCTACCCACAACCGTATCTCTTTCTAAATCGTTTCTATTTCATAAACGCAACGTGCCAATCTGCCTTTTCAAAATTACTATGTTCTGTCAAGTTAAGTGATGATGTTCCCTGATATTATTTGCTTAACTGAACGATGTCACCTCGAAAGCAAAGGATAGGTGGGAGTGGGACACATCGCGCTACGCCGGTTCCCAGCCTCAAGCGATAAGCCATTAAGGGTCGCTCCACAAAAACCGATCATTATAAAAGTTGTAAAGACTGCACCGGCGCCGAGCCTTCCCAGAAATGGGACCATTCTTATTTCGCGCACCCGCCTTATTCACGAGCCTTTTTTTGTTTAAATCTTGGTTATTTTTTCACGAAGCGGTGCGCCTGTGAGAGTTTCAAGGAAATGACTTATTGGGATCGTATAGAAACCGAGCTTATCTGAGGACGGCGATCGGCACCGGCGCGGAGCATGGGAACGCGCGGCAGAATCTCGCAGGACCGTTACACGCCGACCGCCGCGCACCGCATTCCAACATTTCTACATGTCATCGTCTATCTACGAGTATGCTTAGCGCACGGCCGTGACGTCCTCCGCCCTATGCGACTCGCACTCGATGTGATACGCCGTAACGCCAGTGATGTGAAGTAGCATAAACAGAGGTTAATTTAAAATTTGCAAAGATTGATTAGCTAAATCGTCAAAACTTAATTCATTAGGTAATAATATTAAAAGCCACACATAAAAAATACAACAATGAGGAGCACTTAAATACTTGTAATATTCTGACAAATAATTATTTTCTCACAACAAGCAAATGAGTGTCACGGTATTTCTCACAGATTGTCTGAAGCAATGCTGAGAAACCTCTGTGCATCTAATTCCCAATCGCATTTAACAAAATTATGAACGTTATTAGTCGTGTACGTAATTGATGCCGCATTGTTTCAGGCTGTATAAGTACTCACATAATTTTTTTCTTTTTTGGATTTTTCAGGGGTCATGGATCGTGACGGCCACAGCGATAAGAATTCTCCTACTACAGGAGGACTAATGATGCCAAAAACATAGGTAAGTTAAGGTACTGTTCAACTCGGTTAAGTACCGATAATCGCGATTGAATACTTATAAGGAAGTGAGCATCGCTTGAAATGTTTGCGTTCGTTCAGGAATAGAGGTGCTCCAGCAGGTCACAAGCCCTTATTGAGGGCAAAAGGAAGTTATAAATCTGTCGGCGCGAACAATGGAGCGATAAGGTGCACCTTACGTCCGCGCGATAATGGGCCCCTCCCCGCGCCGCCGCCAAAACATTCCACCACTATGTTAGCGCCACTTCCCTCCTCCCTCATTCACCATGCACACTATCATTCTTACAAATTTAAATTAACTACATATATTTACTAACACGATTTTCGGTCTCGGTTATACAGGTAAATTTTTCACATCCTGTATTATTACACCATTCGATAGTGTCACTAACAAGGGACAAATTCTGGAAATTTTTAATGCGTTTTTTTTTTCATGCAAACCTAACTGATCACTAAGCATTCAAAATGTTAGCCATTGTTCCCAATTCATAGCTGCATTCGACGTTTCAAGGATTGTGTTGCATTAAGCATTACAAAAATTCACCTTCAGCATTAATTAGATGAAAAAAGCTGCATGGATTTGGACGCAATCTTGTACGCAGATAGTTTATAACATGGCATTTATAGCATAAACTATACTTTTTATATTAGGCTGAAATAAATCCTAAAACCACCGAGGACCAAGTCGCGAGCAAAAGTAAGTACTTATCTCAGAACATGTTTAAGCGGTTATCGTTAATTTTCAAATATTCTGTCTTTAAAGTTGGCACCAACAATTAAATAAAGAACGCAATTGGTTCTTTAATGGTGCCGATGCTCCTCTGCCTTCCGTAAAGATTGATTATTTTCGAACAATGTAATGTAATCCAAGACCTATCTGTCTACAAAATTTCACCCAAATCCATGTAGCTTTTTTCTTCTCTTTAATGCTGAATTTGAATTATTGTAATGCTGAAGTTGAATGCAACACAATCCTTTGAGACATCGAATCCAGTTATGAATTGGGAACATTTGCCATCATTTTGAATGCTTAGTAATAATCAGTTAAGGTTTGTATGAAAAAAACCTATTTTGTTAAAAAATAGATCTAACCTCAAGTTAGCCGTATGTCATTACTTTCCAGAATTTGCTCCTTGTTAGTGACACTATCGAATGGTGAATACGGGATGTGATTTTTTCACCCAAAATGCAGCCCGTATATTAACAAATTCGTTTAATAGCTCGACGATAGTGCGGAGGTAAGGGGAAAAAAGAGAGGTCGGCGTAACAAACCTTATCGGTCATTGACCTTCACACCTAAACCGAGCCTCACATCTCGCTCGGTGCGCGCAGTTCATACATACAAAATTTCAGGGAGCGTCGAATCGATAGCTGAAAACTTTTATTCGCAACGCCAATTCGTTTTTCGATTTCATCTGATTTAAACAATAACATATTATACTTTTACAATCCGGTATAGCTAAGTAATGTTTTTCGTTGTTTTGATTTACGTACGTACTTTCCTGCCTGGCATAAGTACTTATTTTGTAACGAGCTGTGCCCGCGACTCCGGTGACGTTGAGCTTACACTAATATAGGTATTTTACATTTATATATCAAGGATAGTATCCTACATGTTTTTTCAGGGCTATAAAGTGCCAACATGTCGAATTTCAGAAACATTCGTTCGGTAGTTTTCTCGTGGTCTGGTAACAAAGTTTTCATTATACGATTTTTTATCTGTATAGATTTTAAAGTATGCATTGGCCGATATAAAAGATGTGTTTCGAGGTAGGCGCCGGCGAAGCCTTGACCTCTTTACCCAATGTGCTGGCGTCGGACGCACACAATGGACTATTCCATGACACCTGAGCTGACACGCAGCTGCCGCCGCCCCCTCAATCCGCCTCCCCTCTTTGTGAATCTCAAACAATATGTGCTCACGTTAAGAACTAATTGTCTAAGGGCAGTGTTCACAGACAAAACAGTGCGTTTAAATACGTAAACGAATAGTTGCATTGATTAATCACTAATAATTTTATAGATCTTTAATAAATAACGTTTAATAAATAACGTTTTAATATCCGTGGAATTGGGCTAATTAAACATTTGCTATTGACTTTCCTCGCTCTAATAAAATACATCTTATCTTATATATAAAATTCTCATGTTTTAGCTACCATACTTCTCCAAAACAGCTTGACCGATTTTTATGAAATTTTATATGCATATTCAGTAGGTCTGAGAATCAGCTATTTTTCATATCCCTAAGTGGTAAGGGTTGTCTACACCTAACAGTTTTATTTTATATTTTGGAAAAAAAAATTATTTTTCATTAATGTGGCATCAATAAACCCTAAATTTTCACCCTTCTATCACCAACCCCTATTTTTTAATAGTCGATTTTAACGCTTGATAAATTATATCGCAAAACAACGTTTGCGGGTTTCAGCTAGTATTGTATAAATAATGTGAAACGCATTAAAAGCCATCAATCTTGATGTAGGTACTCAAACGTGAACTGAGATGTTCGCCTCAAATTAAAACTAAATAAAACCGTTTAAAAATATCACTCGCAACTACTCCTTTTCAACCAAGAAATATGGCATGAAGAACTTGGGTGGGTTAAGAGGTTGGCGGTAATATGTCATTTTTGAAAAGTTAAAAAAGTTGAGTCTGGCCATATAAAAAAGGCGGTCTATCCCGAATTATATACGTGCGGTGAGCCGTAATTTCATTAATATAAAAGTCATATAAAAGTCATTGCTAGCAGTGTCATAGTAGTCTGACAGTAAAGTCGGTCACGACTCACGTTAGTATGTAACTATGTAATGAGAGGCGTCGGCGCGGCGCGGGGAGTGCGCTAACAAAATTCGGGGGCGGCGGGGTCGCGCACTCAGCCCGCTTGAATAAAACATGCACCGCCGGGCCTTGGCGCCACTCTGCTTTACTAAACAATACCCGCTCTAGTCAAAGATTTTTATATGTCAAGACGGAGCGTCGGGATATCAATAATGGGACATGTAAAAGTAGCGTCCTTTTATTACCGACTTCAAAAAAGGTGGTTATCAATTCGTCACGTATGTATGTAATATTCTCAGAACTGCACAATTTTTACATATGTTGGTCTACTACAGCTTCCGAACAAGAATACCAAATTTCATGTGTGTGTGTATGTATGTATGTTTGTCCTCGCATATCTTCGAAACTAATTGACGGATCGTAAACGTTCTTTTTTTGTTTGTTTGTTTTTTTCTCGACTTAGGGAATGGTAAAAGTTTCATCAAAATCGGTTTAGTGATATCAACTAAAAACTAAAGATTAGGAAATAAAAATTATTTTTGAAAATTAAAGCGACTTCAAAAAAATAGGAAACAACCACCAATTCCATTCCTTTTATTATATTTTTGTAATAAATGTTATAACTTATTTACAAGTTTTATTTATTGTACAGTTAAGAGCTTGTGTAGCTTTACACGTTGGACTCTGTACCGTTGTTATTACAATCGCCGTAGATGTAATAGTCCAGTCAGTTTGAACATTTAATTCACAATAATTCCAAAAGTTTTCAAACTTCGGTCAAGTGAATGGTACATTGGGACGACAATAAATCTCATTTTGCAACCTTGTCCGCAGTCCGGAACATTGCTAAAATTGCAATTAAATTAATTTTTGCTATATGGTCGTGAAAAAAATTCCAAAAGTTCTGCAAACTTGGAGTGGTGTTAAATATATTATTTTACATCACGTGTCAAATTTGCAACCAATTTAAGTGTACGGAACATTCTTTTTTATTAAAATTAATGTTTTTCTTTATTAAACTGAAGGAAAACGTTCCAAAAGTTCTGCAAATTTGACAGATATATCGGAAAAATATACCGAACGATTGTATAAATTTGCAACCTTTTACGTTGACTGGAACATATTTATTTATAATTCTTTTTAATTCGTGGTCATTTTTTCGAGTAAGGTGGTCTCGGAATAATTACAAAAGTTTTGAAACTTGGTTGCAAACTTCGAAAACATCTATTCTGATGCATTTGCAAATTTGCAACCTCATACGCGATCCGGAACTTTATGCAATTTGCAAAAATGTAATTTTTTTATTTTATCACCTTATTACATTTTTGCAAATTGCATAAAGTTCCGGATCGCGTATGAGGTTGCAAATTTGCAAATGCATCAGAATAGATGTTTTCGAAGTTTGCAACCAAGTTTCAAAACTTTTGTAATTATTCCGAGACCACCTTACTCGAAAAAATGACCACGAATTAAAAAGAATTATAAATAAATATGTTCCGGTCAACGTAAAAGGTTGCAAATTTATACAATCGTTCGGTATATTTTTCCGATATATCTGTCAAATTTGCAGAACTTTTGGAACGTTTTCCTTCAGTTTAATAAAGAAAAACATTAATTTTAATAAAAAAGAATGTTCCGTACACTTAAATTGGTTGCAAATTTGACACGTGATGTAAAATAATATATTTAACACCACTCCAAGTTTGCAGAACTTTTGGAATTTTTTTCACGACCATATAGCAAAAATTAATTTAATTGCAATTTTAGCAATGTTCCGGACTGCGGACAAGGTTGCAAAATGAGATTTATTGTCGTCCCAATGTACCATTCACTTGACCGAAGTTTGAAAACTTTTGGAATTATTGTTAAATTTTCGATTTTGAATGTTCAAAATGACTGGACTATAAGGCTCGTACTATAAGTGAAAAGCTTCATGTGTTGTCGATTTTACCTACAATTCATACTTCTCATTATAGCAACTTGCAACATTTCGTTTTCAGACATTTTGTTGATAGATATAGGTACAAGCCTAAACTTCTTTCATGATCAGAAAATGCATTCAATTATGATCTTACAACATACTTATACTTTTTTAATCCATATTTAACTGTCTTTATATGTGCTACTTCACTAAAAGGTTGTACTGTTGTACTCGTGAATAGTTTAGTTAATAAGGATAATTTTAATTTATAAATATATTCACTCTTACTAAATTTCTTGCAATACAATGAACTGAGGCGCATAGATTGCAGGTACAGATATAAATTTTTGTCGTAAACAAAATAATAATTATAATGTAAAATTCCTTATGAAAATGCATTTTTCTAGTTACTTGAGCCGCAGCTAGAATAACATTTCTACGAACATGACTTCAGCAAAACGTAGGAGTAGGCAAAAACGGAAATATGTCTGCGTAAATTGAGTCGTTTTAAACAAGGAATTAAGATTACTGAGAAGATAATTATAAATATTCTTGTTTGAAATTACAAATAGGAAGCAATAAAATGTATCTGTAATGAGATCTGAAGTGAATATGGTACTGGTTTTCGCGTCGTAGCACTATCGTAGCAAAAGCGTAGCACCTATGAAATTTGCAAGGATATCACAATTTACCCATTTTTTCAATTGGATTGACTAAGATTAATTTGTTAATACCAAAGCGACAGTGCACATTTCTTCCTTAAAAAATAAAAATAAGGGACTCGCCATATTAAAAAATATTATCTTTATAAATAACCGTAACAGTATCTATGAAACGGAAATCAATCTTTTTATATTTTTAATATTCTTTTTAATGATATTACGCTTATTATATACGCAGAGCGAGACTAAAAGCACGTGGAAGTTGTTTAACCGCTTATCTAACAAATTATTGAACTTAACCTAATATGTAACTTAGGTGAAAATACAAATTACTTATGTTATAAACCTGCATTGCTTCCGAAATGCAACCGTTTGCATATATTATAAATAAATATTATAAGTTTTCAATATTTTCTACGAATACATCCTGTCACTTGTATTATACCTATTATAAAATGGAGGAGTGAGTACGAAGCACGTTACAGCACGGTTCGTTAAAGGCACAGAACAGTAATTGAATACGTAACGAGTTTCCGATACGATGTGCACACATCTGATGTATTTCGGTAATTGCCCTCAGATGCTATCGCGCACATGACTTATTAATTATAAGCCACGGAGCCGCGTATTTATTGACCTTATCTCCGGTGAGCCCTTATGCTTTCCTCGTCTGGTAGTTCGTTAATGAGCGAGCTGTTCGACACCGGAACGGAACGCATCCAGAACCGTACATCACTTCTAATCTTTGCCTGTTACGGTAGACGTCCATCAATCTGAGAATGATAATTAATTCAGAACATGATGTGGTTAACTATGATATTTTATTTTCATTGAGCACCACGCTCATACCCCGCTCGGAACACTCTAATGAGAACTTGTTCGCTGCTAATGAAAGTTATTATGAAAATAACAGTTAGCTGTTCACTTATATTGTTCGGTGAAGGGCAATTCGACGTCAGCTCTCGTCTCGCGTCATCGCGCGCGATTTCTGTCTGAGACTCGGTCGCCCCTCGATTTATAATAATTACAATTTTAGCCATCGCTCTTACGTTTAGGTACTTTGGATCAACTTCATACATGTTTAAATCATCTAAATCATACTTCTAATGATAAGTCTATATTTTGGTATTTTTTTAATTATGTGGGTTTTGCTTTGGTATACTTTATTCGTAGTTCGTTACTAAATACGTTATTTATTTAGTTAGCCAAATTTCTTTGTATCAATCCCATATACCCTGTCTAAATATTTTGCTTTACTTCATAAATCATCATGGAAATGTTCTATAAAATTGACTCAAAAACTTCAATGTTTTTATAATTAGTTTACTAGATACTTAAAAGGTAATTTTATAGCCAAAAGGGAATTCCACATCCGGGCCATCTCGTCGTATGTATAAACTGCGCAACATTAGGATATCAACTTAAAATAAGTGCATTACATCACTCTCGTTCATGGTCGCATCCGTACGCCCTGCGCCGATTATAAATAGTACGCAGTCGGTCCCTTAAGCCGCGGGCACAAGTTTCCGGGCTGGAAGTGTGTCGCTTCCGCTGCGAGCGGTCGTTGACGCGCGTGCATTGTCGTCGGCACATTCCCCGCCGCCGCCGGCGTCGCCGACGACGTTTTTAAATAGAGGAGCGATTACGAGCGTCTGACTGCGGCGCCGGGCACATGACCGCGCGAAAGTGCAGCGCCCGCCGCGTCACGGGCTATTTGCGACACCGCCTCCGCTCGCTCCCGGCCGCCGATCCCCGCGCTTCTCGATGCCTCGGATCGTACACTGTTACACGGTTACACCTCAACGATACCGTCATAAATTTACCTTATATTTGCAAGGATCGACAGTAGCTGGCGTCAAAATGCACGAAATGCCAATGAAAATATACTGCACGGAGCACCATGCAGTATATTTTCACATCAAGTAAGAGACTATACGGTGTCGCTTAATTTAGGTGCGTTTATATAATTTAGGCCAGTAGGGGTACTCACGTCGTTTTGCTTCGGATTTACATAATATTTCTCTCGACTCTTTAGTAACGGAATCTATGAGACCCGTGCGGCGGCGGGGACGATAGTGATGGGCGGTAGCGGTAGCGTACGGCGACGAGTCTCGAGCGGCGGCGATTCGCGGCTGAATAAATTCGGAGGGAGGCGCGCTGGAATGCGGGAGGCGGCGCGGCGCGGGGGGGGCGCCGTGCGACTGGCGCGCGCGCCGCTGTCCCACGGTCGCGCGGCCCCGCGTCCCTCGCCCCGGCCACTTTCTTTCGCGCCATAAAGGTCGTTTCAAATATTTCGGAATGCTGCTTGGTGACATTTCACCCGCGGAGGGGGAGGAATGCAGCCTCCGTCACTCGGCCGCGCGCCGCGTTCGCCGGCGGAGCCTCCACTGCATGTCGCTCCTAATTTGCGGCGCTCTGTTTAGACTGCATGCTTGCACCGCTCCCGTCCCGCTACATCTATGGATCCCATTTGAACGCGACCTCCTAACGAGTGTTCTTAATATTGTTACCTTCGTGACAATACGTTCCTTTTGTTTATATTCGAATACGTCCGTCGTTAAGTTAACATAAACTTAGGAAAAAAATTGTTACAATTACCGTTCATGCCCCGTGAGCTCCGCTGTCCTTTATCGCTAATACACGACACGACTCGACCGATTCTGAATATGGGGCTACTCTTCCGGCGTCTCCCTCGACACCCCGGCTAAAGCTCGGTCGGTCTACTTTCCACGCTCATGTGTGAAGTAAGTTTCTCCAATTAATAGATTCGTTCCAATAGCAAACACGGAGTCGGAGAAAGCCGACGGAGGGGGTCAACGTCCGGCGGAATTCACACCGTCCGACCGCCGTGAACTTTACAAAGAAATGTGGCGTAACGCTCTAAAATTTCAAAAAGCACGCTCGTCCGTCCATTCCGGGAAGACGAGGGCGGTGGCCGGCGCGGCGGCTCGCAAGCGGTGGCTAGGTGCGCGGTTTATCGAGTCGCGCGCCGCTATGAATGGAATGCGGCGGCGGAGGTTGCGCAAGCGAGCGCGCCTCTCGCCGCTCGCCGGAATGCGACGGCGCGGTGCGGTGTGGTACGGCGCGGCGCGGGCGGCGGGGCGCGCTGCAGCCTGCACTGCATCTCCAGGCCATTCACGCCGGGCACACCCGGGCGGCCGTTGTGTGGTCGGCGAAATAACTCACCGTTAGAGCCGCGGAATGCTCGCTCTATCTCTATACCTGCGCCTACCTGCGCCCGCGCATTCCGCGCTCCCGCCTTACAGCGCTACAGCCCTGTTCGCGAACCTTCGCTACGGCTTCATTATTAATTAATAAAATTTTAAACTTACCTTGAAATCAATTTAAACTTCAAGTTAAGCGTTATAATTATGGGTATCTAGTATAAAATTTCCAGTCTCTAACGATATTTTAACAGGTTCCCTGTCCAGCAAATAGACACAATAGTTAAACAATGGGTATGAATCACATGTATCTCATGGGACGGGGAATGGGTTTTACAGACCTTCAAAACATTTTTTTTATATAAAATTGTTTCAATCAGTAATGATGTAATTATTTCAAAGTTTGTAAAAGACAGAAGTAACCATTACTCTGTTACAGTTTCAATACAATCAATTTACATTTACACCATTATTTAGATGCCTGTTAAAGGCACATCATACGGCGACCACATCGAGCATGATAAATTTGTATGCAGGCTCTGTACCGCATTCTAGAGCGTCGGATTGTTAGGAGAATAATGGCAGTGCGTGTCGGTTGCAGTGCGGCGTGCGTCGTGCATCATGCGACATGCGTCGTGCGTCATGCGGCTTGCGGTTCGCAGCACTATCAATAGGCAGCGCGTCACCCGCCCTACATACTTGCGCTACTGTCCGTGTTCGCGATGCAACTTGCGACTCGCAGCCAGCCGCTAGTTTCGCCACTACGCGAGCTAAACTCAATTTTTAAGCCGATTGTACTAATCCAGCCTCTCTTCTCGACCCTCACTACGTCGTTTAGTCGTTGAAGCTCTTACGCTCTATCCCTAATTGTTATACTCATACGTTTTTCTGAACAGTCTAATTCCAATGCGGCTTTTGAGTTTCGTTATTTATTTAATTTTGGTCCCAGATTTGTGAAAACGTGTTGGATTCCCTATTCGTTTTGGTTGTCTTACGTTTCCCTTATTTTATGAAATAATAGCTTTTGCCCGCGACTTCGTACGCGTGAACTTCAGGATTTACAAACAAATTCAGATTTTATTTATCAGATTCATTTAAATTTATTGTGTTAAATTCGTGCAATAACAACAGAAGTTCTTGAATGTTTTTTATTTTTTTCTATGTCGATATCTAGATAAAAACTATCCTATATGTTGGTCCAGCCTATAAGCTATGATCATACTAAATTTCATCAAAATCCGTTCAGTAGATTTGTCGTGATCGGGTAACAAATTAACAGACAGACAGACATTAATACTAAAAACGCGATTTTTGGTTTCTGTTATCGTCCTTTATGCCAAATCAATTAGTCAAAGCGGCGCGGCCGTATCATCCTTTTCTCGAAGCAACTCAGGCCATTTCAACCCCCTATAACTCCATTGTAGATAAAACTAAGAGCCTGAATATTTAGGAGCCAGGCAGGTATTGCATAAACAGGGTATATTCCAAATTAAATTATATTTGAGCCAGTAGTTTAAGAATTATAACTAGTCCAAGTTTCTTAATTTTGTCACTCACTCACTCACCGATCATCAAAATTCTAAGGCACTTCTAGCAAACATAGAAGCTTCAAATAGAATAGAATTAGTGTTTAGTGTATAAGTCGAGAAAAAATAAAAAAACGCAATTTCGGTCCAGTTTTCTAGATACACTAACTGCATAAATAACTTAGTAAACCCATAGGTACAAATGTATAGCATTACAAAGTTACATTTGCAGTTAGATTGACAACACAAAAAGAAATGAGATGCCATCAAAACATAACTTGTAAAAAACCCAGGTCTCGCACCTCAGTTCTTGCACCGTAATAGGTTGTGAGATCCATGTACCTATGTATCCATAGATTGACTCGGCAATCGCAGTAAACAATCTAATTTAATATAATATGTCGCACCCTGAAATAAAAAGTGTCACGCAAAAACACGATTTTACAGTAAGGCAATTTAAACTTTCGGTGCTTCATAAATATATGGTAATACTGAGCAATCTTGTTGTCCCTTTAGCATATCAAAAGAGACATAAGGTGACGCTTTAATTACGTAAAATACTGATGTCGCCTAAAGTACAAAATGGAAAATTTCGGATAGTGACACTTCTTATTTTAGGATGCGATGTAGTTATTATGTGTGAGATACATTGTGCTTTCATGCGATGATGATGTGACCAACAATAATATTTTTTATTGTTGGTCACATCGACTCAAGTCAATCTATGGATACATACATGGATCTCACAACTTTTTACGGTGCAAGAACTCAGTTATGACACTTGGGTTTTTAAAAGTTATGTTTTTTATGGCATAATGTAGATCACAAGGAATTGAAATCGGATTTGTAATTATCACAGTGCAAATTTAAGTTAACAGCAATTAGAGCAGTGTTTGCGGGTGCGGGTATGACCGTGTAGAGGGGAAGAGGGGGAGTGGGCGGTGACACGTGTGGCCCACATAGTGCGCGCTCATTGAGTGTCCGTGCGGATGTGACGTCACTAGCCTATGCAGCCTCAAGCGCACCTGCTCTCGACGCCTCAGCCACGATAATATTATCTAACAGTATTCCAACTTCATACAAACGGACGAAACGCGAGCTATAGGTAGTACCTTCGCGCCTCGGTCTTGGCTGCTAGAATGTAGTTTACTCGCGACTAAAAAGTCGGAAGCGCCGTGATTTTCATTTGTTTTTCATTTCAATTCAATTCACAAAGTATTTTATTTGTTTATATAAAAAAAAGTATATTTACAATCACAAAACTAAATGGAAACACAAAGTAGGCAATAGACATGATGACAGTAATCAAGTATCGCCAAAATATTTATCTGATCTAATGAAATAGGATTCAAAGATTTCGAAACATGTATTTATTCTATAATTAATGTCGAGATTAATAATTTAATTGTTAAAATAAATCTTAAAAATACAACAATCCGCCATGATAGCCTAAACACCCATCAGATCGAATGACGTCAATTTACGTCACGTCTCAGTAAATGTCATTTTTTTCGTAAGCATATTATAGCATATTAGAGCCGTGACGTAATGACAGACGCCATGACACGGGCGAGCGATTTGGAATGAATTTGAAACTTAAAATTTAAATGTACTTTCATTGTACAAAAACCTTAATTATCTACAAAAATATGATATATTTTAGACATAATAGAAACTTCTGAATATCATAGATGAGTTTTCGAAAATTAGTCATCATGCCTATTGTAATTAAAATGCTGGATGCGGTCAGCCCTATCGCATGTTTACGGACCGCGTGGCTGTAGGTGGCTGTAGGCATTTATTTCAAAGATTCGGCCGAGTTAGAATACTGGTATATAATATTACCGTGCCTCAGCCCTATTCAAGACTCATTATTCTATAAATATGATAGCTTTATTAACTTCGATCGTCAAATAATCTTCAAACGGTCGTAATAAAAGAAACGTTTATAGCTTTTGCTTCTAAACTGCTATTAGATATCGACAAAAATCGTTCTTTGTTCATTGCACATAAAACAATGTTGTCATTACACAAATACATCGGGTTAACCTAAAAATAAGAGCATCATGCGTCGTTGAAACCTTTCCAAACATCGTTTGTCACGATCGCATTTTCTAGCCTCGCGTACTTTTTGGAAGCTATTGGCGTCGATAAATTAGTGAAGCAATAATTGTAGTGGCGCCTCGACTCCCGCGCATCCACGCCACCAAGGTCGGAGGCGCTTGTTCGCACCATTTGTGGTCGCTGGCTGCGCACTCTCCTCGCCTAATTAGAGAGATGTGGGTGAACCCGCATGACGTTGCTCCACCACTCTGTACGACCTGACGCCTTCGTTTGTTTCTATATTTGTCGATGATAATAGCTACGTCTGTTTACATTTTATGAATAAAATCAGAGTACCAAATAACCGTGCTGGTCAATTTTAGGCTGGCTTCCTAAGAGTAAATATCTTTGAACAAAGTTTAATCACTATCAAATCGATACTGAACTGCCTTCGTAGTGTAAATAGTATAAATGTTAATTGGTCACTGCAATACACTGTATTGGTCACTGTAATAACATCAAACCTCTAACAGGAATGAAATTCAATATTGCCACTTCTGAACGCTATAGTGCCTTTGCCAATTTTGGTAGATATGATCCCGATGATGCTTTTGCTTTTTCTATTAATAATCCGTTGTCGTTACAGTTCCCCATTACAAATGGTATGCTAATTATTCTTTTTCCTGTTTTCCAGGTCCTCGTGAGAAGTTCAACGCATGGTACAGTGACACGGTCGCCTGAGTCAGCATGATGTCATGTACAAGCGCCTAATGGGAACGTCCCGCACAAACGTCACATCCCATTCCCGGCGCATACTTCACCCAATCTAGCGATGACAAATCCATTCATATTGCTCTATTGTGCCCTCATATTGTCTCTAATTTAACGTTCTTGTTGTTTCAGCTTTTAATCTCTTGTATGTTAACGTTCATTCACAACAACGCATGCCAGATATAATACAGGAAGAGTGAAGACGCAAAATCCGAAGAAAGAAGAAATAAAATTTCGAAAAGAGAAGAACGAAGAACGAATCAAAAAGGAATTACGAAACTGGTTTTCATAATGATTTGACAGATTGGTTGTAATTCTGAGATCATTGTGAAAGCTATTTTTGTATATCGATTTGTGAAGCTGCAAAGAATCACCATACCCAAGAAGACTCTGATGGATCTTTTACAACCGACGCCTGAAACCTATCGTCGAAGAATTTTAGTAACAACCAGTGGGAAGACTAACATGATAATTATTAAAACTTTAGTACCTAAGTAGTTTAAGTGCATCAGGGACTATGATTTCTCCGCCAATCCGCATTATCGCGCCCGAGTTATAGGTACAGACCAAATCATTCAATAGATCATCAGCTGACATTACGGCAAACTCCAAATAGTCACCATGCCTCGAATAGAGAACAATAGGAGGCATAACCTGGAATTAACATGTTATAACGAAGCATGAACTTGTTTTACATATTATGTGTAAATCAATCTTAAATAATTATCTATCCGTTTTCGCCTATACAGAGGAACAGTTTCTGAAGCGATTTTGCGAAACACAAACAATTTCCGCGGACGTCGACGACCACCACGATCAGCGGACCCGCGCTTTACGTCGGCGTTAAAACATGTCATAAGTAGTTATAAGAAATAATTCTTCACATACGCCGGAAATTAATAACCGATCTTTAGATTATGGACCGGCTATATGACATTTGGTTGCCAGGCAACATTTGTTATTTCAAAGAAATTATACCTATATGACTGGAGTATCTTGAGCAATCCATGATCTGAAGATCGTTATTAATTTCGGTCTTTATAAACATACTACACAATCAATCAGTGGTCTTGACCACCACATTAGCCTATGATATGGCGACACCAATATCTATCTTCTATAATGTTGTCAATGTAATTTTTTTCCAAGTAGGTATGTACGATATGTTAGTCTACAAGGTATTAATGATATCGCCCTTTATTTACCCACTTTTATTGTTTTTGTTTGGAATAAAATAAATAAATAATATATTATTGATAATTTTAATAAGTCACATGAGAGGCTGGAAGCTCCTAAGTTCTATTAGTATTGTATATTATAATTGTAATTGTTCCATTGGAGATTTTATCTTTTTCTTGCACTTTCTTTTCAATGCTCGTTATGGACACACTCAAGTAACTTATAAACCATTCATTAAATACACCAATTCATTTGCTTTTTAAAGTCAACCGCTAAACGTGGACTTTCTTATAATCGACGCTGGATAAATGACGTCTGGATCCTTATGATTACACTTAAGAATAGAAATGAGACTAAAATTCATCATTAAAATTGGTCAATACTACCTATACATACATACATACTTACTATTATTTACGGGCCATACCCCAGATTAGATGCAGCTCGTACAAAAGTGAAAATGGGCGAAAATAAAAAAAATGGTCATAAAACCATAAACTTATATTATAAAGGAATGTGTATAAGCGTAGGAGAATGGAGCGTAAACAAAACTTAATACTGTTGGAGTTGTTCCGTGCACATCGCACAAAGAAAGTGAATCAAGACTGATCCAACATCACAAATAAAAGGAAAGAATCATTCTATCAGAGAGCACCAGAGCATCCATCTTGCCTAACGATAAAGAGTAGATAAAGCCAGTGCTGTCCAGAGAAAGGTTAGCAGAAACGAAAATCGCTCAAATCATTTCTACGCCTGTTTTACATTTAGCATAAGTAAGTACTCTTTCAGTCGCCATTTTTTGTGTTCATGGTAATGGGATAACACTGTCACATACAAATCATTTGATCGGTATTCACCGGAGAGAACGAGAATTTTAGTTATACCAGGTTTATTTTGATTAAATATTTCCACTCTAAATCATCTGCGACATTAAGTATACTAAACTAACTCAAGATTCTACAGAAGATACATCTAAACTATAGAGCAGGGCATTATGCTTCGAATTTTAATTTATATACCTGCAATCGCATTGATTAAGGCAATAATTCCTTGCATCTATAAAAATACTGAGAAATATTCAAATTTTGTTAATAAATCTCTAATCGTAAGTTATTGTGTTTACATATATAAGTAAAGGAAAATAAAAGTTAATAATCAAGGTTATTGTTTTTATTCTAATTATTATAATATTTTATAAGTTCCAATTTAATGAGTCACTAAGTATCATATTATTATCTATCTATTAAACAACTTAGGTACCTACTGTAAAAATTACTCAATGGGAAAAATGTTCCTTTAGACTTTAACACCAATCATGGAGGGACGAATTTTTTCGAGACTTAATAATTGCCTATAACATAAGTACCGTGAATCGATTCTATACACCTTTTAATTAAAAATGGTGTCTGTCAGCATAGTTTCCTTTCCCTTCCATTTTTATTTATAAGTGAACTCTACTCTACTCAAAAGCACCTAACTTAGTTTTATTAAAAATTGAACTATAAATACAATATAACAATAGTAGATTGTACCTCGTCATACAATGCAAAATGCAAAACTGCAAAATGATATTTTTACGACGAGGGCGTTTTTTGAATCCAGAGCGAAGTGAGTGATTCTAGAGTAGAAGCCCGAGCGTAGCGAGGGTTTCTTTATTAGAATCCTGATTGTAGCGACGGATTCAAAGTACGCCGCCCGAGCCAAAATATAATTTTTCATCCCATCTATTCGAAAAGTACGACTTTGCTCTCGTTTAAGTGCGCCCAAAGTTGGGGTTTCCTCCCTCTTTATAAGTTCCAAGTTCAAAAAGTGCGCGGCCATTAACTTTTCCGCACACTTTTTGAATTTGAAACATCTTAGTGTTCAGCGCCAAAGAAATCGAACGCAAATATTGTTTGAATAAAGACGAAGGAACTACAGAACTACAGCCCGCGTTTTTGTCAATTTTTACGGATTGTTAGGAATGAGCCAGATTTGGACGTTATTACAAACACGCAGAATATAAAATCTACAACATTCTCTATTCCTAATATAACTGTAAGTAATTAACAAAAAAAATTCATAATTTTGCGAAAATGTCTCAAATGTAACTTTTTAGTTGTTTTATTATCAGATACTATTTATTTGATGAGTGATTAAAAGTAGAGTGTATCACTCGGGACAATAGTAGATTCTATGGCATAGTGATGTCACTTTGAGAGTGCTCAAAGTGACAAACTGTCAAGTCAATGTCATTTTTGAAAATACCATTACCATGTGAATTGTCATGAATTGTAGATTGATTATTGCGATGTATTATTTCTATACCACACGTGATTTTAGTTGTTTCTTATATTAAATATTCATTTTATTTCAAACAAAATGGAATCTACAGAATTTGATTCCACGTTGGGTGGCGCGGAACATCTACCCCATTCGGCAAATATTTTTAAGTTTGCTGCCTCAAGAAGTGTTGAAATCGCAGCGATGACCGAAAGTGTAATTAGACCAAGTAAAACAAAACTAATATTTCAAAGCTTGCCTGTTCATATGCGGCGACGAGTCATGAGTCACAATTGTAAAAGATTACCCAAAAAATTGCGGGAGGGTCATCTGGAACAATTAACTAAAAGTGGTTGCCCTCCAAAACAAAAGAGGCCAAGTAGAAAGTATAGGAGGCGTCCAACAAACCTTTTGGAAGAGTATTATAGACGAAAGAGGCGACACGTTTGGTTAGAAACACATATTTGGCATGCTAAGAGATTTCACATGATTGATCGGTGGGGACATAGGTTAGCTTATAAGCCATGTGATAAAGCCTTTAGAGCATGTTATAGAGCAACATCAGCTCATTGTTTGCTTCAAGATATTTCTTATTATACTCCTTTACGTGTCAGTGGCCCTATAGAAAAAATAAGGTCAATATTTGACTCTATCACTAGGAAGTCTTGCGGACTAGGTGTTTTTGCCAAAGCCTTCTTAAGTGGTGATAGAGAAGGAACTGTCCACCTTTATAAGCCAAATACTTACCCATTTGGCTTTATTGGTAAAATAAGATTTATATGGATACAAGTACAAGAAACTAATAAAGAATTATGGCTATTTGTGCATCCAGCTCAAGTAGACAGTGTTTTGTCAGTTTTAACAGAAGTAAGAGATAATGCATCTGAAAGCCCCAAAAAAATTTGTTCTGAATCTAAAAGAAGGAAGACAGATAAGAAGTCTTCTAGTCAAATAGAAATTCATTCAATGGCAGGCAGTTTTAACAGATTCCGTTTAACTGGACCCAAGAGTCAAGCTGTTCTGGTAGAATGTTTGAAATGTGTGACAGACTTTAGTAATGTTAAACATCATGACTGGATATCTTACTATAGTGACAAAGTGCCAAAGGCACATTTAAAAGAAAAATATGATTTCTGGCAGACCCTGAGTGTAGCAAATTCACCATCACAGCTACCTCCAAGATTAGTGTTGGGGTTAGTTGTAAAGGATCCTCGTCTAAGCAGACCTGCACTTCGTAGAAAGGCACAATTTTTATGTAATAAGGACGTAGACATTTCATCTCTGATAGAAATACCTTCATATTCATCAGCTTCGCCAATATGGGATGGAACTGTAAGGGAAAAGATCACTCAAAAGAAAATTAGCAACCCAGAATTTGTTAAACACATAACAGAGTCCCAACTTGTACCAGGAGAGGTAAATGAAGATGATCCAGTCTTGCAAAGTATTCCTATTATCCTAATCCAAAATCCAGGATCACAGAATTCTGGATATAAAAAAATTGGTAAGTATTTACAATTATATAATCTCCTTTGTTATTTTCCTTTTAAATATAATTTGGATTACATGACATTTATTACTTTAATAATCTTTAAGGTTATGGAAGTGGATGGGACATAATAATTCCTTCTGGCTATGGTTTACCTTTCTGGTTAACATTTATAATGTTTGGGGCGAGATCTGGTGGTCTACGTGAAACTGAAAGATTGAGTTTTGAAATGGGAGAGTATTATGTGCCCCCTGATTCGGATTCTGGGTGCATGGAGGAGAAAAATGATGAAACTAAACTAAAAGAACAATATTTTAAACGCCCAGCTAGTAAGAGAATTAACTATATCAAAAATGGAATTTCTAGCCCCTTCCGTTGCCCTTGGAGGACACTGCTGTCAGATTGGTGTGGTGATACAATAAACGATTTCTTTGTACTACGAGAGAGGATTTGTTTACAAGAAATTCAGGTAAGTTGTTTGTTAAGTGGTTTTTGAAATAAAGTTCCACAATTCCATAATACAAATTTTTGCACAAGTTTCTTTCAAACATCATATTGTAGTAACTCATACTTTTAAGTAATGTTTAAACTCTTTTAAACCAATAGGCCTTGGACAATATAATTTAGAGATTTTGATAGATAATGGTCCTCCCTATTACCAGTTTTACGTTGGTAGACTGATTATGGGACACCCTGTATATTATAGATTACCCGCAACTATACTTGCGTGTTATAGTCGCAGGCAATGTCTAATTTGTAAATGATGATGTAATTGGCGTTAGAGCAATTTTTTTTACCTTGGGGACCCCCTCTTGTCAAAGTTATAGCTACGTTCATGAGTATATCTTCTCTTATATATAAAATTCTCATGTCACAGTTTTAGTTACCATACTCCTCCAAAATGGCTTGACCGATTTGTATAAAATTTTATATGCATATTCAGTAGGTCTGCGAATCGGCTACTGTCTATTTTTCATACCCCTAAGTGATAGGGTTGTCCGCACCTAACATTTTTATTTTATTTTTTGGACAAATTTATTATTTTTTAATAATGTGGCATTAAAAATACATACAATCGTAAATTTTCACCCATCTATCACCAACCCCTTTTTTTAATAGTCGATTTTTACCGCTTGATAACTTATATCGCAAAATGTTTGTGGAATCAGCTAGTTATATTAATACTGTACTAAAAATGAAAATAAAATATATAAATCATTATTATAGGACAGTTTAAATAAGAAGAAAAAACTTGGAACATTGGAAAATGCAAACCAATGTTTAATACCTATATACATACAGATAGATGGAAAAGGAAATTTGGGAAATTTTGCATTAATCTGTATGCCACAATCTGATGATATGAAATCAATGAAAACTCTGTGTGAGCCTCAACATGAAGACACAAATTTAAAATTAAGAAAACTGAAAAGACTGGAACACAGAAACATCCTAAAACAACAAAGAAGGATAAGAATGAAGCTGAAAAAGAAAACTAAACAATTTGTGAGTAAATAAATTAGGTGCTAATAAAGATTTAATTAAGCAAACTAAACATGTACTTCGCCAGACAAAATACACATATCTTCTCTCTCATAACTTAACTTTCAAATGTTTTGTAAATCAAACAGTGTGAGCTCTTAATAGCACTATATCTGTTAGCACTTAAACAAATAATTATTTAATTTTGAAAGATTTATTTGCCTTCTTGAACAGTATTAGAAAGGTTTACGAATTATATTTTATTATTATTTCAGATTACAAAGCAGACAAATTGTGTTATGAGTGAGCCATCTGAATATGTAAAACAAATGCGCAAACTGTGGTTACCTAGTGAAGTAAAAACCGTTCGTTTCAATGGCATACGGGAAACAATTGGATACGTGTCCAATGCAGCTTATAGCTTTTCTGAAGCAAAGTGTTGTGGCATTGGTTATATTGCATACAACGCATTGGAAAACCTTCTTGAGAAAGGCTTCAATCAGGTGCTTGTTCGTAATACCTCATCTTTAAAATATCGATTAGCGAAAATATTGGTAATAAATGATTGAAATTTTTAAAGCAGTTATTTAATTTAACACCTTCCTTCCTCAAAAGTCGCAAACACAGTGTTCATATTGATCGATTGTAGAAAAGCCAGTGACAACATCACTAGGTTTAGTTTGTCGTACAGAACTGGAATATTTGTAAAATAAAACAAATATATTGAAAAAAAATAATTTATTTCTTTGCTCTTTTCTACAAAGTACTTGTGGTTTCACTGTGTTATACATTAACATAATCAAATGCACATTTCACTACAATGTCTTAGTAACAAAATATCGGCCCCTGTATACATACAGTCATAATTTCAGCAAGGCCCTTTTGTACCTGGAGCGAAAGAAATATTGTCTACACTATTTGTTTAAGCTTACATACTGATAATAATATTTTCCATTTGGTTTGCCGGTTAATTGTCATTTTACGATACCAAACCCAGCTGATTGAATATTTTGTAAAATTTGACACTTAGGCCTTGTAAGGAGTGCAGTGATTACAGCACACAGCGAACTGCTGACCAATATTCTCGCCTATAACGTGTAAGCATATTTCTCCTATATTTTGGACCTCTTTCTTGCTATAGCATCTTCCACCGCCTTAAGTTGTTTGAGCAGTTCTTCTCTCCTGGAGACTGATTTCTTGGCAGGCGTGTCATCTATTGGCGAAGATGCTGATCGTTTCTTCCCACCAAGTTCTACAAATATAAATATAATTATTAGCGTATAAATTACAGACTTTTGATATTATAGGTAAAGCATTTTAAAATACTTAAATATTATTTACCTTTTTCACTAGACGATTCTTTTTTACTAGCTACAGTTGTCACAGCAGCTGCTAAACCTGATTTTGCATTTAACCTGTAAGTTTTAAATAGTTTTAGCGAATCATTCACACGAAAAAAATTTGCTTAGTTTCGTTTTCCTTTTAAATTAATTTTATGGTTTTCTCGAGTAACTTGTTGTTGATGCTAAGTTTATTTTTTATGCATTTTTAGGAATATAGTCGAAAATCGAGATACTTTTTTTTACCTGCGAATAGCAATTACACAAATATAATAAGGCGAGCATGAAGAACCAGAAACCGAAAATAAAATATATTGTTCTATTCGATTTTTAGGCTCATAACATAAAGTTAAGAATCTAGTTAAAAGTCCTATATACGCTATTGGTAATTTGTGTTAAACCTGTATGCAATGTTCACTTTTGGATGGAGACCAGTATTCCGAATTTATTATTATTTCATTACTATGTCTAAATAATGATAATTTAGTTTTCAAGCTATATTATATCAGAGTGGTGATAGCCCAGTGACTAAGAGTTCGACCTCTTAATCGAGGGGTCCGGGTTCCAATCCCAGTGGCACGCATCAATGACTTTGTAAAAAAGTTATGTGCTCTTTATAAAATTTTATATCACCTGCTGTTACGGTGAAGGAAAACATCGCTGTGGGGAAACCTGCATTCAAAAAAAATGTTCTCAAAGGCATGTGAAGTCCACCAACCCGCATTAGGGTAGCGTGGTGGACTAAGGCCTACATCCCTCTCATTTTTAGAGGATTGTAGTGGGTCATTAATGGGTTACTGACATGATATGAAATTAAATCAAAGAAAGGGCAGCTACGGGCACGTTGTAATATACAAACGAACATACCTGGGCCGTGCAGCGGCGTTAAGAAGGCGCGCATGTCGCGCTCGCCGCGCCCCTGAGCTACCCGAAGTGGACGACGACCTCGAATCGCTTTCAGACTCGCTGGATGACGTTGAAGATTCTGAAGGAAAAATATCAGTCGTAATACAAATTCTGAAGAAAGAATTATTAGTTTATTAACTTCACAGAACAAGCTACGTGGCTTAATCGCAAGCTGGTAATCAAAACCTTTGGAGTTTTGTAGAGGAGGCCGGCTGCCACTCTCATAACTTGCCATGCAGCAGCAAGTTTTTCATGTGTTGTGTTTTGGTAGGGCAGGTATGATTTTGAAGTTATCTGAAGTAGCAACTACATCCACTTACACAGTGCCTTAGTCCTGTTTGAGGTTAAATATGTGTGTTCTTTTTTGCGTTGCAGTATTAATTATTAATGTTTGGCACTTGACTTACCGGATCCAGAAGATGAAGACCGTGAATACTTCTTCCTACTGCGGTTACGACTGATTGGTTTACTACGCCCGTATGGATCCAATTCCTCCTGCTGAAATATAATTATCGAGGTTGATGTTCATTGCTTTCTGAGGTCTTCACAAGAGGGCGCGGTCAAGCATTAAACATTAAAAAATCTGCAGTTTGCAACCTATGAAGCCCAGAAAGATATTTTAGCTTTCGCCTCTTTTATACCTATAAAAGTTAAGCTCACTTATACTCACTCTATCTGGACATCTGATCATGGTCTTTGGTTGTTACTTGGTACCTCGTATCCTAATCGCCATATAGACTGGCCTGTTGATCTAGTGGTTAGCGACTCTAACTACTACGCCGGAGGTCGTAGGTTCGATTTCCACCCAGGACAAATATTTATGTGATGAGCACAAGTGTTTGTTCTGTGTCTGGGTGTAAATTATCTATATGTCGGCGAAGGATGCAAGCCAAGTTGATTCCTGGCCATACAATGCGAGAATGTTTAGAACCTAAATTTTGTTTGGAATGTCAATAGATTTTCTACATGTTGTTGCACATTGTGCTAATTGTAATGGAATGTTTGCGAAATATGCTAAAAGTAGAGGATAGCCCAGAGCGTGGTCGGTACACGTTCTAGTTCGCCATGTGTTGTGTGGAGTTGTTGGAGATTCGAGGGATTATGGAGTCGTGGTGGACCAGTTGTGAGTTAAGGTTCTGGTGGAGTAAGAACGGTGTCACGAACTCGCTGCTCTTTAGTTTTCATCAAAATCGTTTCCCAGACTCCTTTCAGCATTTTTCGCTATTCCTGACAGTTTCTGATTTCCCCATCCACGCACACTTGAAAAATTCAACCTGTATATATGTAGGTTTATAAGCTATCTGGTTACCATAACACAAGCTCACAGCTTACTTTGGGATCAGACAGCCGTGTGCGACATTTCCCACAATATTTATTTATTTATTTTATATCATACGCAATAATTGGTCGTACGACAATATCGCATATCAGTGCGTATCAATTTGGACAGCGCCATAGGACAAGGCCTCACCAGCTCACCTTGTGCTTGTGCGAGGTGGGCGCCGGCGGGTTGGCGGAGAGCTGGCGCGCGGCGGCGGGCGAGGGCGCGCGGCGGCGCGGCGCGGGCGGGTTCATGGCGGTGGCGCGCGCGCTCGCCAGCCGCCGCTCGCGCACTATCACCGACGGCGACAGCCTGCGCACACCCCCACAGATATACTAAAGTAACCATCACGAGTCGACGGCACAGACGATTAGCGGTAGAGATACCTATACACATTCGGCCAATGTACAGCAGTCGAAGAACACGCGCTAGATTAATGGACCACGTATAATGACTGACTGACCAATCGCGTGACTGTTAACGCAGTCAACGTCAAACTGACCAATAAAGATTATGCTGACGACTCATGTCGACTACTATACAACATTGTACTTTCAATGTTATATATCATGTCTATCATCGTTGTATTTGAAAGTTATGTTTACCTTTAATTGATTATGCATTAATTGTAATTTTTTTTAAAGTTGTAACTTCATTGTAATTTTAATAATGACATAATTGTTGGTAAACTTAAGTAAATAAATCACACTAATGGGTAATGAGGGGGGAACAAAATTGAGCTCTGGGCGCTCGTAACGACGGCTCAATTTCAATGTTATTACGGCTTTAATTTTGTTCATGATACAGGCATGTGTCGCGGACTGAAATGATAACCGCCTTGGCGTTCGCGCTCCTTTTACCCTGAAAATAGTGATACACCAACGTTGTTTGCGATATTCATATAATAAAGCCACGATCGGCTATGATTTATACAAATGCACTAACCAATGCCCCTCGTGGTTCGACAGTTGTGTACCACGTGTTTTAGCGGCCAACGCAGCCACATTTCTTTGTGTATTGTTAAATTGACCATTACATTATATCTACTTGGAAACTACGAGTATGTACAGTTCTGTTATTATGGATTTTACAGCAACACTGTGTGAAATTAACCATACCAGCGTATCACTAACTCAAGTTTTAAGCAGAGAGCACACTGAGTCTGCGGCACATAATTACCAATATTTTGTGTCCAAACATAATAACGATGCTGATATTGTATAAGAACCACAAATATCCGGTAAACTCATTAGAATTCTTAAGCTGTACACACAATTAACTCGCATCATCTGATATATGAATGAGTTTGAATTGCCAAAGATAGTCTCTACATACTATACATAGTGGTTTGAAGCTATTTTAGGTGACCACCAGACTAAGCAATTTAGTAACAGTTTGATTTATATGTAAGTGCAAACGATTAATGCTTAGTTTTCACTGTGTTATTTATATCACTTGACTAGGGTTATTGATTGAGTATATTCTACACGCATGCATATAATTATTATGTTTATGTTATATTGGCATTAATCATTCCACAAAATAGTTTTACAAAATGTGATAAGAAGTGTCTTTTAATTACCAAGACAGTTCATTAAAAGCCACTTGAGCATTATATTTTAATACTAGAGCACATACACATATCAACTAAATAATATAACCCAACAAAGAGTGTATATGTAATAATATGTATGTATAACTATGGGAAGATGTACTAAACTTTTTCTATAAATATTTCATTTCCTTTCCACTTAAAACTTTGCTCTGTTACAATTTCGCTAATACCTGTATGTGCTATGATTTAGATTTTTTTAATATGATTTCATTATAAAAGGTGAGCAATAAGCCTAGTTCAATGACATAATATTTATTTGTGCTTATATGACTTCTTTCAAAATATATTCTAGCAATGGCATAAAGCTGAAAAATAACACTGTTAAAAGTATGCCTAATTTAAACAATAGTATAATTGCAACCTAGAAGAATATTGCAATAAATCTATGTTCGATTTTCTTAATGATCCTCATTTGTAGTGAAGGTATTTTGGAGTTCCCACCCAACTCCCTGCAAATAACTGATATCACTGGGACTCTCTCCGCTCGTACTAAATACAACACATTCACACCTCGACAACACTAGCATATACACAAAAATATAAAAATCCACTAGCCAAAAATGTGTACCGTATGGAAAAATATTAGGTACTTTATGTTTACATTACAAAATTTACTAATTATTTCTACGGTTGCATAAAGCAGAAAATCAACAAAAAAATTAGTTCAACATTAACAAATAAACAAGGAATAAGCAAATAATCTCACCTCTGTCTAGAAGACGAAGAAGCTCTCCTCTTGCGTCGCGCGCCCGCCGAGCCCGAACTACGCGAGCTGGAACGTGATCGGCTGTGGGCTCAAGGACGCGGGGAGGGGACACGCACGCACACACGCGCACACGCGCACACCGCCGTTAATGCACGTCCGTACACACGTGACCATGCACACGTGCAACGAATGGCGGTCGCGCGCCACTCCGAGCGAGCACGGTGAACGGTAAGATTTTCGATTACGGGTTAATAAGTTCACCGAGCACGCTCGCATAGATCGAACGCGCGTTCGAAGGAACGTTGTGACGCACACGACAGCGCGTTCGTTGTTACGCAAACACACTCACATTCAAAGCCAGCAGCGAATCCCAGTGATGATTAACAGTAAACGTGACATGCGATTGTTAATGGAGAGAGAGCATGGATGAGATCGAGTCGAGATGGAACACCGAAAAACCACGAAATAAAGTTATGAAAGCGCAACCCATCGGCAAGGGGAGGGAATAAAGCAAAGGAAAATATAAGATTAGTGCTGTATATTGATTTTAATTTATATTAAGTAAATATAAATGTCAGTCTGATGATATGTCTATTTATACTGCTCAACGTGTAAAAAGTTGTGCATTAACTACACAAAATAGTGACATGAAACAATATTAAAATATGAAAATTTAGTTTTAAAATTATGGAGAAACCTAATTAATGTATGGGTGGTATGGCATGGTATGTTATTTATGAAAAAAAAACAATAGCCTTAATTAGCCAATGAAACAGATGAATTAATTTAAAGTAATGACATTTGAGGCATTGCTTTAACTTATATATACATAAATATTTACTTATATAAATTTCATATCTAGCATGTTTGGATGAAGGATAAATATATAAAGGTTATGCAAACAAAATAACCAGGACACATAATTTTCAACAAAAAAATAAGACTAGTCACCATACACATCAAATTGTATCTACTACTAGGACAATTAGAGACATCTATTGGCTACTAATTATTTATTTTTGCCAGGTAAGAGAAACTCAAGTCTACATTTCTATTACAAACTACGTTAGATACAACTCTGGCAGTACGACAAGGGCTTTGAATTTGTATTGAGAGGAATTTTTCATATGAACCTCAGTGCTGGGCCACATGCTATTAAATGGCCCTTTTTGCTTGTGCTCAACCAACCTGCAACAGGATCTTATTGCTAGATCAATTCTCGGATGTTCATTCATTGTAGATGCTGTACCTATTTAAAAAAATAATTTGACAGTTGTACACACTCGCCGAGACGTCTCCAAAATAGACCAGTCACCAACAGACCGAGGTGTCATTTACCAAGTGCTTTATGGTCGAATGAGATTGCGTTTCTGAATGACGTCTAAGACTTATTACCCTCAAGTGTGACTTTTTGTTGTATAAATAAATAAGTCTTGCACCACGTTCAAGCTTCTTGCTTCAAATTCCATTTAAATGGACCCCGAAGCTCGGACCTGAACTCTATGTCGTTTGAGACAATCGAGGAGTGTGCACAGTCGGCTCACGGATGAGATTTGCGAGTTCGTGTACTGCTTAGGCTAGTTTACCTGGAGGACGTGTAGGACTCGTCTGACGAGGGCGGGCGGCGGCGGCGCGCGGCGGGCTCGGCTCGCATCCAGGGGTCGGCCCACTCGTCGCCGCGCGGGTCGCGTGCGTCGCGCGGCTCGCGTACGTCACGCGCGCGGCTCTCGCGCATCTCCCGCCCTTCACGCCCCTCTCGCCCTTCGCGCCCCTCCCGCGCCTCCCGCCCCGCCGCTGCCTCGCGACGCTCCACCTCGGCGCGCTGCACGATCACCTCGCGCGACGACCGCACGCGCCTCTGTTAACGTACGGAACATTTGTTTAGCTCTCTCTCTCAGGAACTCTTGTGTTCTTTTTGAATGAATGTGCCCCATGACGATATTATAGTATCTGCCTTCAGCTGCCATTTCTACCCAGGATAAGAATAAAATAGCATTTATTCCCTTGGCATGTTATTTTAAGCAACATGGCAGTACAGTAACCCAATCTAGCACAGACTTCTTTAGATAAATATAGTTAAGATAAGAGGGCGAGCGAAGTATTACCCACAAATTAGTAATCACAGTTAATAAACATAGTGTTCTATTTCACAGGCAATAAGTGAACATCGGTATATTTTAAGATGGCTTGTGTTGATAATCATAAAATGAAATCAATGTCTCTCCTTAGTTTCAGACATGATTGGCAGATTATTTTGTCCGCAATGTTCATACCCACCTCTCTGCCTTTTTGTGCATGTATTATTAACTAATGGTAGTTGATCTCGTATTTCGTCCGTAAATATTGAAAAATATTAAAAAAAAGCTATTCAAACTATTAAATTAATGAAAAAATAAAGTTTTATAAACACTTTCGTTCCAATAATACGCAAACAATTCCACATTGCGATCTATCAAATAAAAGACAATTATTTCAAACAAAATTCGTGCTTCTATGAAAAAAATGCTAACAAACTGTGTTTTACGAATAACTCATACCGGCATCAAGTTGGACTCCATTTGTTCATCAAAAGAATTCCATGATTGCTTGCATAGAAGACATTACATATTAAAACATATTATAACTAAAAATAGTTTCACAAATGAGAACATCTGTTTTCAACCATGAACTAGCACTTTTAACTAGCAGTAATTTATTTGGGGAGGTGTGATTGCCAGATATATTATATTCGAGGCTTATTACATTACATCTTAGTCTCTTACTTCATACACCCACATAATCCCCTGCAATATTCTTTTTATTGGTTGGATGTGGGTTACATGGGTAGCAGTGACCTGTGACTATTGCTGGAGTGTGGAGTGATAGTTATTCAAATTATATTTAAATGTCTAGTCTATTGTTTCCCAACCTGTGGTCCGCGGCCCCTACGCATCTATCATAAATAAATTACTTACGCCAAACATCTCCTTATTATTACGGTTACTGAGCGCGGCAAACGAGCGCCAGTGGGCATTGCCCCAGACTGACTGAAATGTGCAGTGCAACTTGCAAGCGATTGAGTAATAATAGCAACCCGTACATTTCTAACTTAGTTGCAAAAAAGCAGCATCAACCTTCCCATTAATGTTTTTCTACGAAAAGGTTTGTTTTTTGTTTTATGAATTTTAATTTAATGAAGGAATACTAAAATATAATAATAATATTATCTGAAAATTGACATGACTTTCGACTAGACTCTAGTCGAATGTGTGTATGTAATTTGTACAACTTACCTTATGATATGACATATCATCTGGGTGCGTTGTTCGCTCGTCATAGTGCACCGGGCGTTCGTACATGCGCTCGCGGTCGTAGCGGTCGCGTTCATAGTACCGCTCGCGCTCGTCCACCGGCGCGCGCGTGAAGCCGCGGCCCCGGTACATCGGCCCATACCCACTGAAAAGGTTTGGTAAACTTGTTATTTACAAAATTATATTTGTCGAGATTGAGTCTTAAGATATCAAAAATGAGACAACTAAAATTTTTGGCTGCTTTTATTTTGGCAGGAACTCAGCAGCTGTGCCACTCTTACGATAATGCATAACCGACAAAATATATGGGCCAGGTACACGGCGGGTCGTGTACGTCACGTGGAGCCCGTGAGTCGCGCGCTTGTCTAGCGCAGCGCATGCGTTTGTTGCGGGAGCTGTAGACAATACATATACTATAGATGCGAGAAGAGCGTGACTCACAGCGAGCGGTAGGGGTCTGGTTCACGGTGTCCCGCGTGGGTCGCGTGGGTCGGGTGGGTCGGGTGGGTCGCGTGGGCCGGGTGCGGGTGCTGCAGGTCGAGGCGCGGCGGGGAGGCGCCGACGGCGGCGGCCGCGTACGCCAGCTCCGCGTCCGGGTCGTGCACCACGCCACCCACCGACAGGTGCAGCTTCTTCTCCTCGAAGTCGATGTCCTGCTCCTTGCGCTTGTTCGCTATGCGCAGCATCTATTGCCAAACATCCAAATTTATTAAATTAACTAAGTATAAAAGCATACATCTATGTTGTGTCGTAACGACATCTGTAGAAGTGATCGCATGTTATCTAGGGGCGGGCACAATTCTACAGTACAATATTTAAAAAATCTCAACATTAATTTGTTCTATGTTTTTCTTATGTGTAATCAGCAAGAGAGGAAAGGGTAACTACTCACATTAAACAATATCCCAGTGTGGAAATTACGTTTAACCTATTTTGTAAAGCATTAGTTTTGATTAAAATTATTGTTATTTTATAGTCAGCTTGGGTAACTTAAAATCTTTATGGGAGGCAATTTCAAATGAAAAAATAAATAAACTATTAGTGTTCAAAACCTGGCAGTCAAAGCCATAATAAAACAATAAAATTATTATTAGTTGCAAATATCACTATTTAAGGCAGAAAATTTGACTATACACAATATCAAATACAGGTGGTTCAAAGTGTAGCGGCAATCGGAAGACGTATCTTCAAACGCGCTGTCAAAGTTCCATAGAATCTCTGCATGTACTCGTACATATTATACAAACGATCCGAAGTTAACATTCGGACCGCGGTACCCAGGCAGAGCAGGCAGTGACATCGCCCGGCGGGAGATCTCCCCTTTTCCTCCAAAAAAGTTACCCAATAATGTTCAAAGACCTTTGCCTGTATACATTGTACACCGGTGACTGACCTCCTTGGCGGTGCGCAGGCCGCGCTCCCACGCGGACTCGGGCGGCGCGGCCTCGCGCGGCGGCGCGTAGCTGGCGGCGGCCGGCACGCCGCGCACCACGTCGAACATGTTGTAGTTGCCCTTGTCCGTCACGCCCGGGTGCAGGAACCTACACAGGACGGGTGCCCCTTTTTTATATTACTTGTGTTAAACCAGCAAACAGTCACACGAGCCGCGTGATGGCGAGTGGTCATTTGACGTCTATCGACACGAGCGACAAGCGACAAGGTCGACAGACGGCCTGGAGAGGACGGCGGGAAACCGTTGAATTCAAACGGCGAACTGGACGGATCCAGAAATGAAGGGAGTGATTATCAATGATAGGGAAGACATAGCAATAAGCTACTTATTTCTTTGGCAGATAAATTGTACCTGCAACTGATTCCCCAAGTGCAGGCTCCACGTGAGAAGAATCTGCACACAGGCCGCGGCTCACTCTCTTCTGGTCTCCGCTCAGCCTCGTCAGACACCTCGCCCTCTTCTAGAGATGAACCACGAGACCTCTTTCCGGGTTTTATGTCTTCTGAAAACAAAAAGGTTTAATTTTTTTTTAGAAGAATGACTGTGTAGTGATCATTTG
Source organism: Erynnis tages (assembly GCA_905147235.1). Taxonomy (NCBI): domain Eukaryota; kingdom Metazoa; phylum Arthropoda; class Insecta; order Lepidoptera; family Hesperiidae; genus Erynnis; species Erynnis tages. The sequence continues at coordinate 4,885,013 of LR990081.1, forward strand.
TATGGTAATGACATTAAGTTCAGATTAGTATCATAAGTAAAATGATAATAGCATAAGCAAATGCCTAAAATACCCTAGAATATAACACACCAAAGTAATGATTATTTATATTACCTTTTTCAGTTTGTGATTCGTTATCACCTTGTGATTCCTTCGATCGGTTGGGTTCTATACATTCACCTTCTTCCGCTTCAAAGTCTAGTTGTTCTTCTCCATCTTCAGTATTACTGGTCTTCTCTTGTGGTACCTATTTAAAACCATAATAAGATTTTAACGCTTTATCCTGTACCAGGAATCAGTACCAGCTCAATTGTTAATGTAAAAAAACACTTAGTACCAATAACAAAATCTATATGACAAATCTCGGAATCATGAAAATTTTAATAAAATAAAATTTCAGTTTGATACATACTTTTTCTAATTTTGGAGTTTCAGTTTTTCCTGTGTCAGATTTTGGTGAAGACTGTACATTAATTTCAGTGTTGCCATTTACTTGAACTTCCTGTTTTGTTTCTGGAGACTTGGGCCTTGACTTAGGCTATAGAATAAAATAAAGAAATAAATTTTCATACCCACTAAACAATTATTATTAAACTAAACAATTATTCCACATGAATTTCAGAATTTGATAGAGACAAAAACGACCTTTTGTCTCGCTATTGGATTGTTTACTATATCCAGAAATTAATAACCAATCTGTAGATTATGGATCGCCTAAAAGACATTTGGTTCCATCTGGCAACATTTGTTTTTTCAAAGAAATTATAGAGTACTAGCTGACCCCGCAAACGTTGTTTTGCCATATAAGTAATCAAGCGTTAAAAATCGACTATTAAAAAATAGGAGGTGGTGATAAAAAGGTGGAAAATTAGGATTGTATGTATTTTTTGATGCCACATTATTGAAAAATAAAAATAAAAAATTTGTCCAAAAATTCAAAATAAATGTTAGGGGTGTACAACCCCTAACATACACTTAGGCATATGAAAAATAGACAGTAGCCGATTCTCAGACCTACTGAATATGCATATAAAATTTCATAAAAATCGGTCAAGCTGTTTTGGAGGAGTATGGTAACTAAAACTGTGACATGAGAATTTTGAGTATCTAGGCAACCAAACAGTATAAAATCACTGACATTTATTCTGTTTGGTCATAATCTAAAGATATTAATTTCAGGCATATAAGTAACAAGTTTCATTAAAACAAATTTGCATTCTGAGGCATCTGCAATTTTTAAAAATACATATTTTTATCTATCAATATTGATTAGCCTTGCTACAAGCATACATGCCACTAAGACATACCTTTGATTCTTTTTCAGCATCGTCTTGACCAGTAGAATCTAAATCTGAGACATCAGAAAGATCTTCATGACTCATGTCCTTCCCATTATTGTGTTCATTTGTTCTAGATTTGCTTCGAGATTTGCTTTCTTCTTGATCTGATTCCATTTCACCTATAAATCGTTAAAATATACAAATCTACAATATTGTCAAGTGCCTGCTAGAAATAACCTTTTTTATAGATGTGTAGATGTATAGATGTAGAGGCTTTCAGCCAACCAGGTTGAATATTTTCAAACTTCCCATAATGCCATCAATAAGGATTAAAAAATATTTTCTAAATATCTACTGATAACCTGATAAAGGTTTCTGACAGTTTAATCATTAAACCTTAATTTCTGAATCACAGAAGAGAACATGGAACTCACCACTATCAATAACCTATTGAATTGACCTTTTTTGCCTATTAGTTACCTAGTAATGCATGGGTTATGTGTGCTTTATTTTTTTAACTAGAACTACAAATTTTAAAATAACAATATAATAATTGCTAAATTAATTTGAAATGCATATTGGTGGTACCCAGTGTGTAAGTTTTAAAAACTGCATGTTTATCACACAAAAGTTAGTATATAAGTTGACCTTAAGCAGTAGATAATTATCTGTTATATTATGTACAGAAGGTTTTCCTAGTGGTCTAATTATGATTATATTTTAAATATAAAGCTCAGTCAAATGGAAAGGGACCCATCTAAACATACCTTCTGATATTTCTTCAGTAGCAGGATCTTTTGCGCTCGATCTTTTGTTATAAGAAGAACTTCTACTGGATTGACTAGATTCTGATCTACTCCGGGATCGAACTGAGGTAGGAACCATCTTCTGTTCTGCCTTTGTGTGTCTTCTCCAATTCCCTTTTGAACTCCACTCATCATTCTTATTTAAGGGAGGAGAGCGTGATGAGATTCGATCTGGTGATGGACTCGAAGAGGGAGACCTAGGTTGAGGATTTCTTGAACTAGCATTTTGAGAAACAGAATCTGGAGATGCTGGCATTGATCTAGATGGAGGGGATCCTGGAGCAGATTTAGGTGAGTTGCTTGGTGACCTTGGTCCCTCTCTAATCCCTCTTGTGCTGTGATCCAATGCAGATCCATTTGAAGCAGGTGATTTGGGCCCACCAGGCGACCTAGGTGAATGATCTGGTGAGTTAACCTCAGAGTTGACTCCATCACTCAAGGTATTTGGTGATCGCGGCTTAGCTGATGATCTTTGGGAGGAACGAGATCTTGATTCTGGAGAAATAGATCGCTGCCTTTGAGAGTCAGGTGATGTAGGGGAACCTGGTGGAGATACTGGTGGGGAGGCAGGTGGAGAACCTGGTGGGGAATGTGGTGGGGATTTAGGATCTTTCTTTGAACTATCAGACGATGAACTTCTTCGACTTCTAGAACTGGAGCTGCTGCTACTTGTAGTTGAATGAGCATCTCCAGTAGCATCATTTGATTCTTCGGAATCCATTCCTGAAAACAGATGTCAAGATCTAATGAAATAACAAACAATAAATATGACAAAGCCCAACCCAAACAAGCACTTTTTAGTCAAGAATAAAACAAAACATAATTATTATAGCACTGTGTTTTATTATTCTATCTGTATGTTTGTATTCCAAAAATCTTATGTAGAATAACTATAAAATATACTTTATTGTTCATAAATAAAATGTTAGGTTCTAACTGTATCAAGTGTTTGATACTTTTTACCATTTAGCATATTAATATGTAAAACATTATCTTGATAAGAAAAGTAAGCGTGGCATTGATTGTAAGTAAAAATCACAGCATAACATACTGCAAGAGACATTCAGTCTTAATAATAGTATGTATACTGAAACTCAATATTTCAGTTTCTCTTTTGACAGTACTACGTTCTGATGTATATTCAAGACACATCCAGCCTTACCTTCACGATGACGCCTCGACGCCAGAATCGGTGGCACTTTAAAGCACTTTTCATTTTTAAAGACTTTTAAACTTTATTAACTCACAACACAAACAAAACTTGGGTCTGTCACATTTACTTGTGAACAACTTCAACTTCCTAATGAACGTTAAACAGACGAAAACTTAACGATCGAATCGACACTACTTCAAACATGGCTGTGATACAGGAGGAAACATATATAAAACATAAGAAATAATCACTTTTCCTAACTTCCGTAGGGTTAACTTACGCCCTTACCTTAACTGAGATGGATTAGTCGGTTAAATTCTTGAAGAAAGTATCTATTTAAGTTATATCTTTAAATGTTCAATGTTCTTCGATTTGCGCCGCATCAAGCCCTTTCATCGGACGCAGACGTCAAAACTCAAATTGACAAATTCCATAGACATTGTCAAATTCGGCCAAAACATAGAGTATAAATTATAGAATATAAGAAGAAGTTTCATGTTTTATGAACACACAGATAATTAATAAATAATTTTAAAAATCGGTATGGTTACACTACACGCTGGTTACGAGGCGCCCCTGGGTGACATGTGGACTGAGGCAAGCAAGCGATACCCTTTGAGCCCTCCACGTAATCGGTCATGCAGCAGGTTTCCTCGAGAAGACATGAGCGCACGGCTTACACATTGGCACTCTCTGCTCCACTAAGCCAGCGTATCGATCTACGATTAAGAGCAGCGCCTCATTAGTCTGACATGGCCACACTAATATTTTTTTCTAAATCCGTGGCCGTGGTTCTACACTCCATTTCGCGACAATGGGATGAGGTGCGAATTCAAACGAAAACTTTGATCAACTATACTTTTATAAGATACTGAGATAGGCTATATTTAAAAATAATGCTTTTAAAAGCAGCATTAGAGATTTTTGTTCTTGCGTTTGCTCTTTTGTTATTTTCCTATTTTATTATTTAATTCAACTATTTTGCATGCGGCATTGGACCTTGTCAGAAGCCAGTCTTCCAACTGTCCTTCGGATAAAAAGAGAGAGAAGATTTCAGTACCTTCTCTTCTTGCGCATATGCAATTAGCGAGAAACAATTTTAGGTATTGTAATTGTTTAATGCGCATGAGTGAAGCGGGCGAATGCACTAAGTTATTTAATGCGCATGCGTTAGTAAAGATACAGCTAGGGTACCATAATCTTATATCTCTTTGTAAGTGTCGGACATTTCCAATCAGGCAGCCGCGTAGTTCGTTCTGTTTTTCGCCTTTCGAAAAAGGTCACGGCACAATGAAACACAATGGTATGATTGTTTCATATTCACTTAGCTTTTTGATCCCAAATTGGAATCCAATACTAAATAGACTAAGGTCTTTAACTACTTACTATTAAATCTAAAGATATCTAAAGTGGTATATTCTATAGTACCTAGTATGTATGGTGAACCACCCACATAGGTAACCCGTCACAAGCACAAGCGTCGTGTTAAAGTTTATGTTTCGATTTGAAGGGTTTGGTCGCCGCAGAAACTGTTTGAAACTACCACCTAGGGAAAAGGGAATAATTTGTTATGCTTCTGTATGTATCTACATATGCATCTCTATTCATAAGATACTCTTCTACGCACACTTTGTGCATAAGGAGATAGGAGGTTTTAAACAAAAAAATTAGGTTTATGATGATGATGATCAAATGTTCATACAAGTTATTTACTTAACTTTTATTTATACTTAGTCGAATAATTATAATGCATATTAGCTCAATTCGCGAATTTCTTAATGTACGATCAAGTAGGTACCTACCTACGAATGATGTAACAATAAATTATCTTTTATGATATAGGCAGCAAAGAAGCGGGAAAACACTTTATACTTATTTAGTGAAGCCTAAGAAAGAAAAAGAATAATATTTAGGTAGGGTCTCCTATCGACTCAAAATTCAGGGCTTTCCTTTTCTAAACATCCCACTGTCTAAGAGGTCGACTAGTGTTTACAAGCAAAAGTCGCGAACTGATGAAAATTGCCTCGTCGTAGATAATTTTTTGCCGCCACCCACACAACCCGAGCATGAAAAACCAAACAAGACATGCCATGACTACATGCTTTATTGATTATGGCCGAGCGAGTAACTTAACTTCCACCCTGGTGCACTGCAATATGTAACTAGTTGAAAACAACAAAGTACCTAGTTGAAATATGTGTAGTTTTTTTAATCAGGGAACCTAATTTACGAGAGTTTTCTGGCCACGAGTAAGTTTCGCACCCTTACTACTACCTACTGTCCCTACCGAAAGACTGTAAGATCCCATAATAACATAACATATAATTAAGTACTATCTGTTAGTTTTAAAATTGACATACCTAATCACAAACACACACGTCAATTTGGTGGCTGCGAGTGCACCTACCTTGACAACTCAATTAGCGGTTTCTTGCGTGAATTGGGTACAAAAATTAGATCGTGTTAATTGACGGAGTGGAGAGCTTAATATAAAGCTAATTTGGCACGAAATGTACGTTTACATTTGCATGGGCGTAATTAGAACGCATGTAAGATATGACGTGAGTTGTTCTTAGGTAATATGATAAATATATTATATATTAAGATATTTGTTTCTATGAATTCATTTTTTATTACTGTAATATTTTTAATTTAATATTAAGATATTTTGTGACCTTTGATGGGGTTCAGTGGCAAGTCAATTTTTAAAGATTTGTTTGCTACTTTTTGGTATCTTTTATAAACAACTAGCTGACCCGACAGGCTTCGCTCTGAAAATTAATTTGACGAATAGGTATCCAAAGGTTTTTTGAGTCACAAACTTTCATCACCAAGTCCGTTACGAAAATCCAAACAACTTTAAACAAATGAAAAGCTCCAACATTTAAAAACTGGGACTCGATTCCAATATTTTCCATAGTAAATTTACCTAACTTATCTTTGAAGTTGGTTGTTAGGTACCTAAAGTTCGGCGTTTAAAGTGGCCAAAGGAAGTCCGATAGTTTTCTATGTGAAGTTTTTAAAAATATTTCGTACACTGTAAATAGTGTTGCACACTATAATTACACTATATGTAGGTAGAGGAACGTACTTATGCACGTCTATGTAGCAGGGGTGATAAAGGCGCGGGCGCTGTGACGTCAGAGCGGCCGGCGTCGTGCGCCAATGACAAACAAGGCGGTGCCGACGTGCGCCTGCGCGCCGCCCACTGCGCTCTCCTGAGCTGAGAAAACTCGGAAAACTACTCTCAATAACTACCTACTGATAAATAAATTAACGGGCCGTGTTACGATGGCGATACTATACCTAAGCTTCCCAAAAAACTTATGAACCATTCCACATCCTATATATAAATAGACTTTTTAACTCAGTTGAATTTAGTAAGTCGAGTTAATACTTTGAAATCTCATTAGTTTTAAATTTTAATAAACAAAGGGCAAGGTAAAAGGTTTTATATTAAGCGATTTCAATAAACATTATCTAATACACCCTCATGTAATATGTTGTATAACCATAGATACATGTAGGTAATTCAACAAAATTCTTAAAAAGCTCTACTTTTCGTTAATTTTTTCTTACTTAAGAACATCCAATTTGTACGTACATAATTACATACATATTATATCATTCTTTCAAATGAATTTACCTAATAAAGGTAAAATTAGTAAACAATTGCAAGTACAAAATAATTTATATGAAAGCGGTGCGCGTGAGCCCCTTCGGTTCATTTTATAGTTTATACTTATGCGGTTGCGCGGAGCATAAGGAACTCTTTATAGTCGATGCGCGCGAGTCGGTCGCACGCGCGCTCTTCCCGCGACGTTTCATCTACATTCGTTTAGTAACTAATCCTTGCGCTATTCTGACATCTGTTGATATTAAACCTGTTAACTATATTCGAAATAAATATCCTGAAATATTAAATTTCATTGTGAAAGATGAATTGGGATCAAGACCGCGAACGTACTTGCGAGAAGCTGGAGATTAATGAAGCTGTCGGAAAACTCCTGCAGTCCTTCAACTACGACACTATTGTGCCTCAACCAAACAAGTAAGCACTGGTCGTAATACACAATTTGTTTATTTTGCATAACTGTAGAATTTTCGTAGCAGGGCTACGGCACGGCTACGACAAACCAATATGAATGTTTTCTTTAAAATGTTTATACATACCTATTTTTAAATGTTTTATAGTTTTTAAATCAAAGTATATCTTAATTAAGTTTCAATATGTATAAGATAAGTAACCTATAATTTGTTTAATTTTTTTCTACTTAACTTTTTTTATTACATTTATTAAGTTTTGCAGAACTTTAATTAAAAAACGTAGAGCAAAAAATTTTTATCAGTTGCATTAAGTACAACTAACGTTTTTCTATGTTCGTAAAATATGTCTTCTCGTAAACTTATTTACTTATAGCTATCTACTAATTTAAACCAAATCAGCTGATTATTTATATTCCTTATGATCAAACTATATCATACTTAGTTTAAGTTAGTAAAGTATCGATATATGTATAAGTAGATAAAGTAAACTGAACGTTTTAATTAGCGGTAAGCGAAGCGAACGAAAGTTCTTCATTTGGTCTTGGCCTATTTACGAAATATACCTAAGCCTTCAAATAGTATCGAGTAAAAAGTAATAAAGTTTGTAACATTTTAAAAATATAAGTAACAATCGAGCATGCAGGCCGGTCGATAGTAATCTTTAATTACTTAGTCTTGACGGTAACCCGAGTCCATAGGCAACGTTGACCACTGACCACCAGGTAACTCGTTCGCCTTTGTTTACTTGTAATAAAAAACTTACCTTCCCACTGAAATACAAGAACTTGCTCTAGGACAGTTTTTAAAGAGGGCACCGGAAAGGAGGTGTCTGCCCGAACTAACTAGGTACATAATATGTACTTCTACCATATAAAAATCTTAGTTAAGATGTTTTCTGTAGACCCTCAAATAAAAAAATGCCAATGTAGGAATGAAAAAAATATTCAATATTATTTATTTTATCAATCCTAACGTTTCTTAAAGTAGGTAGGTACCTACATAATATATTATATCAAGACTTCTATTCTTTACTGTAATTATAAGTCATTTGGTGACCCAGGGTCATCGGAGCCGACTGAATATTGCCGCGCTTGAAGAACCGCCTAATTGAATAGCATGTGTTATCTGTTATCAGACTCTTGTTTTACAATTTAGAATCTATTGACTGTCGGCACTTTAGAACATCTCAAATCTAAGAATAAAACGCAGTAAAAGTAGCTTTTGATGAATGGTTTTCGATTCTATCTTTTGCAGTCCACAATTGTCCCCTTTTTGGCAACAATTTAGTCGGCAACAGCGCTGCATGTACTCGTAGTTGTTGCAATTGGGTCTGTTGTGGGTCTTTTTAATGGATCTGCTTCACGCTGTAGGTACTCGTAGTTATGGCCCGGCCGTCGGTTTGCCTAGTTGGAGGGCGATTAATGCTTCTTTTGCTAATATACTGACGGTGTTACAGCCTTAACCGCGATCCCCATAGCCCACTGTCAAACAGCATATTTTTATGTCTTACACTGAGGCCGCAGGCTACCGGAGATACTTTACTTGAGGTAAACATTTCAGACCCTAAAAGCAGCCTAGGTACTGGGTGGGTTAAAGATTTTAACTGTCTTATTTCAGGCCTATCTCCAGGGGTACGATTTCAATTTTCTTATGAATTTTCAAAATATTTAATAATATTCCGCAATGGTACTGATTGCTGATATCTAACATGAATTAGATTAACTCAGTTAAGTCAACATGCAAGTAAAAATCACCTAAATGTGAATTTGAAGATAAGTTTATCGCTTTACAAAACTGCCACCTATAGAATAATAACTTTGAGACATGAGACAATATACTCGAAATAAATCTTTGGAAATGTAAAAGAGAAACAGCAAATGAGCGAAATCAAAAGAAGAGCGATGCCTTTTGAGCTCTTGGGCTTTAGTTATTGCAAGTGAGAAAATAATCGAAATAAATCGTTGGAAATGTTAAGGAGAGACAGCAAATCGGCGAAATTAAATGCAGAGCGATGCCTTTTGGGCTCTTGGGCAGCTATTATGAAGTAACAAAGAATGCATAGCTACCTGGTAGACTATGGTTGGTACACCCGAATCTCTCCAGTCCAACCACTTGCTGCTTCAGCGAGTACCTACCTGCATTGCTCTACAACTTATAAGATATTAGGTAATAATATGTCTCTAGGTATTCTTTAGCAAGAGATGCTGTCTTTACAACTAAAGAAATTCAGCCTTGATACCTTACCTTACCTTACTTTGTAAAACCTTAAACCTAATTGACTTAATTTTTTTTAAAGATGAAGTTAAATATAAAAGGTAGTCCAGGTTGATAAACCACAAGTTTTCCTGGGGTGCGTTCCCCGTGTGAAATTTTTTATCGTCTTCCTGTTACCGATTTATTTCCGCGTGCGACGCGATAGTGCGCCTGCGCAAACATAGCCATTGTGGGGTGTGCTTATCTCGCCGCTTTAAGGGAGTCCCCGGCGCGGCGGCGTATCCCTAGCCCATTCTTAGAACTGTGCTACTTTGGAGCCAACGTTAAAAACAACGCACCACGGAACATACTTAGCCTGTTTTATTTAAATGCCCATGAATCTCAATTTTACTGTTTAAATCACATCTTTTACTGAAATTATATTAACTAAATCCTGTTCAGATTATTCCTATTGCCTAATCCTCCACCAGTCGGTTCGAAGCTACCCCTCAGTTAGGATCCCTCCAACAACGTTTCCATGGACGCTCCTATGATCTATTCTTATCTATTCTTAGTCTAGGTGCTTTTGCGCATATAGGCTCTTAAATAACGAAAAAAGTTTTCGTTAGATTTGGTTAGAGTTTTAAGAGCTTTTTCAACTTTTTAATGTTTTATTACTCTCCAAAGTTTGGAGAATCACAACACCGCTATTCGAATATTTCTAACACCGTTGGATGGAACAATCGTCGTTATTAGAAGAGGAATTGGAAGGCAGCAGATTAAGATTTCCTCGCCCTTGCGGCAGCGGGCAAACAACCCGCTAGTGTGCATATCTATTGTAGCCCGCGCAATAAGTGGCGCGGCAAACACGCAGCGGCTCACAGGTGCCGACACCGCGCCCCGCGACCTCTGCGCCCTCCCCTTTGTGTACATCAGTATTTCTCAACATTCTTTGAATGAGTCTCTTTCCTATATTAATTTTCCTGTATTATTTTTGAGTATAATCTTGACTTAGAAAAATAAATTATGATGTACGAAAGACAGGAGAAGAGAAAGAAAATGCATACACCACATTCAAATGACAGTAACCGTGGTTTGTTTAATCGTGCTTGTTCCTTGCCGATCTCCTAAGTAATACTTTTTGGCTTCCGCAAGTATAGTGACCGCAGATTGAGAATCACTGGTGAACACCACTCAGCACTTGCCTATTTGTATGCCACCTTTTGACATTTGAACTTTTACTTAGACTCTTCCGTTAGGTCTGCTGCATCTTAAGTTTGTATTTAATATGTGGTAGAGTCCTTGGATCTGGATTGTGGAGGTTTACCGTCACCCTAATAACCTGCCTTTTAGCATGTTCATGTCTTGAATTTCATTTGGGAAGGTATGATAATATAAAAAAACTCACTTCGAACTACTTCTAGACGAATCTTTCGATGTTAGCCGCTATGCTATAGAGCTTTACACCCTAAGAATTCACTAGAGTACAAATGCGATATACCTAGCCTACCTATATTATGTGAAAGAATCTGGAGATGTCCGGAGTAGGAGGTAGATATGATACGAGAACCGGCAAAATCGGGTACCTACCTAAGATACCTAATAACTGTGTTACCTTACCTACTACTACTAGGTGTTAGAGCCATAGTGGCTCGTCCATCCTAACCGCCAGTCTCTTAACGACGCAACGCAAACAAGACTCTTTGCGACGGAAACAACACTATAACAATATATTTGGGGCGAACATCTTAGTCCTCATGAGTGGCCAAGCACTCGCATACAACCTCAGATAGATTTTTTTCTCTATATTAGGTTCGATGCGAGAGTCCATGGGCTGCAGTGACTACTTAACATCAGGTGGCCTACATGCCCTTTTGCTACTTAATTACCTACTATTAAAAAATTAGATATTAGTCTTAATCAATCAACACGAGGTTTGAATGGCTCTCGCGGCGTCCAAAGCTCTACTGGAGGCTGGAGGTGGAAGTTCGAAGTGAGGTTTAAATATTGACAAAGTGTAATCTGGCGGCGGTCTGAGAGCGTTTAGCGGGCGCGCGGTAATGTGCGCGGTTAGCGCGCCCCGTTCTTCATTACCGCATGCCTACTTGTTTGAATGCTTCCATACGCTAAACGTTATTCGCAATGCGTTACCAACTTTACCTACTTCCATTATTAGTGTTATAGACCGTGATATTCACATGTTGGGAACCATATTTATGCCATACTTGTAGAACAAATATCAAATAAGTATTAGGTATGGGAGAAGTGGCATAAAAGAGCCAGTTTTGTTTGCAAAATGAAAATTACTGAGTATCAAAAAACAACAAAATGGCAATTTCTTAAAAAAAACTACGGACCTTTTTTAGATTCTATTCTATTATTCATTATAAATCATTCTAAGAATCGCCCTTATCTTATTAATAAACAATTATGTATCCTAAACATTTTATTCAGTCATACATCTATTATTATACCTATAACCTTAAAATATTAGATGCGGATAAGTTTTTAAAAATAACAATAAAATTTTTTTTACAAAATAACAAATGTCATCTTCTAGCAAAAACGTCATAGAAAGAGTCGGCTCCTTCAAGGCCTATTTACCCGGCTCCTTCATAGCCTATTCTGTAAATAAATATAACCTTCTAAATAACAACAATATTAAAGTTTTTCAGTTCAGATTTTCTGTATCTACAAGGACAAATATTTGCAAAAACAATCATTTTGAATCCGTGTACCTATATTTATTTCCAATAAAATACCAAAAAATAATTTAAATTAAGTAAAATACTTACTTTTTAGTGCCAAAACTTTAACTCGATTTACCAGCTTCCAATCTTTTCGGAGCTGTCAAATCTTTGTAGATAGATGACAGGAAATCCGTGTTGCCACCTAAAAATATAATTTCCAACCAGATTTGACCCTAAACTACGGAAATAATACAAGTGGTTTCTTCAAAACCTGGCTCCATCATGCCACTTTTACCCTACCTGCATGTGGCGGCCACTCTTACAACTCTTTTTGATAAACATGAAAACATTTGATCAGTTTGTTGCAATTTCATTCTCTTTCAAGTTGAAAACATTTCATTTTATTATCAACATATTGTAATAATATTAATAACACCTTTTTTCTTGTTAGGTTATTAGGATCAAGTGAATTGAAATAAACGGATTAAACTGACTTATTGTAATGCTTAAAAAGTTAGAGAAAATGAAAATTTTATTGCTGTAGGTACACACATACAGTTAGAACTTAAAATAATTTGTCTTCGCCCTCAATACATCTATATCATGGAATATACAATGGAATTTGTATCCACGAATTATTTACATTAAACAATGCATGGTAAACGTATCCTTTTTAAATGTCTTTTCGAAGCAAAACCATTCTACAACAGTTTATACTTCCCAATACTAACAATAATTTCAATTGAATTTATTTGCACAAAGAGATAGCGTAGCGTTAACTCCATGAAACTTTTCCATACATTGTTCAATGTCTTGCGTACGGCACGTAGATATCGAGTGGACCTTATCAATGGTAATGTGGACACAGATGTGTTCCCACCACCCTTCAGTAATCACTAATTGAACGTCATGTCGGACATTCAAGGACCTCCACTGATTAAAGCGTATTGAAACACCATCGAACATTAGTAAGGGATGAAGAGAATACGTCCTTTTCCTAAAAATATTAGGTAAACCCACCATAAACATAAATGTCTCTCCTTTTTTACATTTATGTTTTTGGTGGGATAAAATAATAAATAACTAGGTATATCGGTATTCGTAAGCGGTGCTTATGTTTATGTGTTGCTCAGAAGTGCTTTTATGAAGATTTACTTCTGTTCTACGAGTATGTATAATTATGTGGTGCCGCGCGCCGCCGAAGACACACCGTTTGGCCGGTTGTTTAGCGCGTATTACAAGTTTTTTGTATGGGGACACCACTTATTTCTTAACTTTATTTTTATATTTTTGTTATTATAGCAAATATAATAATACATAATTGGGATAGTTTCAAATATCTGCTTTAACGTTGTAACGGTTCCAACGCTACAATTAAAAAAATATTGTATGGGAAGGGGAACCCCTATTTTTTAACTTTTTTATTTTTAGATTTTTTTCCTACGCTTATAGTAACCTGGTCTAGGAGTACGCACTTAAGGTTTAAAATATTCTAAAAAAATAAAAATGAAGTCTAGGTAATCAACTTGGCATTTATTACATCTACAATTTAAACATCTTTCATAAAATAATACAAAAAAGAACAAAATTATACTTTTTCTCTCACAATTACAAAAATAATCAGAAATAGGAATTGCGTACTCTTACAAGTACTATTGGATAAGAGTACGCGTCTACGTCGATAAGAGTACGCGGGTCGTGCATTTCTTTTTTTTTTACTTGTAAAGGTGGCAAATAAAATTTCCTTGACCCTCATAAGTCGTGCAAGCTTCATGCCACCGTTCGGAGCATATTGAACATCCTATCCAGTCTTCTGCGGGGGGTCTACTTACGTATATTTCAGTACATGCTGGTCATCTCCAAACCTTGTTTTTTGGCCAGTTTTTCTGGCACTTTAAAAGGTTTTTAGCCCTTTTAGGAGGATTCTTTGGTACATTCTTTAGTACATCATTTTGAAGCCAAAGACTCCTAGAGAGTCAGCTTGTACGGAGACCCACTCAAAATATCAGTCTGACTTAGCTCTTTTGCGGTTAGTTCTATGAAAGTCTGCTAGTGGTAGGGGGGTTAATTAAAGAATTACCTGCATGTTGTATAATATGCACCTATATTTATAAAGAACAAGTAAGAAAATGGAGCAAATAAAAATAATTGCGTATAAGAGTACGCGCGTACTCTTATAAGGTACATAACTGCGTACTCATACACACACTAGCCAAATTGCAAACGATCAAAATTCAACGCCATCTCTTTGCGTTGACAGGAATTACGCTCGCTGTATGCGTTAGGCATCCTCTTTGGAAACCCCATAGTTTACTTCCTTTTTACAAAATAATTTCATTCTTGTCTCAAAAATACTTCCAAAATAGTAAAAATATTTAACATTTTGAGCAAAAATCTTTAAATTTACGTAATTTCTGTGTTTGCATCTGGATTTGAATTTTTTTTCTCACAGCACTTCTTAACACAGATGACATCAAAATACGACTAAAGTTAGCCGCGCATCGTAAGCAACTTCTCGGCTTTTGGTATTGCGTACTCTTATCGGATGCGTACTCCTAGACCAGGTTACCCTACACACAATTACCGAGCTTTCAAATTTCATCCTTCTAGGTCATCTGGAAGTAGGTTAATTATGTCAGTCAGTCAGTGCTAAAATTTACGACTTTTTGACCTTCATATCTTTATAACCGTTTGAGCTAGCTTCATTAAATTTGGGCTTCTAGGTGTCCTTTCGGACATACGTTAAAGAGTTTTTGAGTTATAAAAGGGTCAAAAGTGACACCAAATGGTTCGTGTAATATTACACTCGGCGCTGTCTAGAGGAGCTTGCTTGAACTTGGCTTGACACGCTACCGCGTGTCTAGATATTTGGTATGTTACGTTAAAGTTGAGCACTCGTCTTGCCAACAACACATGAGACCCCTCTCTCCGGGGTCTCAGAATTTTAAATACGTAATAAATATAATTGTAAATGTTCGTCGGTATAAGTATTTTATTATTAGACATGGTTTAGCTTCCGGCAGTCGATGGCCAATCGCATTGCATTCGCAGAAAAGCTTATCAATGTAAATAGGACGCATCTGTTGATCGACACGCCCCTGCTTTTTACTTTACTATGTAATACAAATATTTAATTAATTTAAAATGAATGGTACCTACTTCGATTTATTTGTTATGAATTTTCATAGCTAGCCATTATAACCGAGAGAAGAACGTAAGTAGAGGCGGAAATAAACATTTAAAAAAGTATCATTAAAGAATATTATGCAATTGCGTTGTTAGTCGCGTAGTCTAATTTTCATATTTCCTGAGTATGAATTACTTAGGTATAAAATTTTTGTTCAAAATAAACTTCCTTCATAGTCTAAGATCCGAACCTAAATCAACCTGCACCGGGCTGATAATAGAATAACACTTACTTTACAATAAATTAAGTATACCTACATATTAGAAAATATATTAAAAATGGGTTTTCCAAAAAAATCATGGACAGAATATTTTTAACCCCTAAGTGATAAGGGTTATTCACCCCTAACATTTTTATTTTATTTTTTGGACAAATATTTTTATTTTTAAATAAAAAAATTAATAACTAGATTATTAACAAATACATACAACCCTTAATTTTCACCCTTCTCACCAACCCCTATTTTTAATAGTCATTTTATTAATTTAATAATTTTTCATTCCGCTCGATAACTTATGTAATGGCAAATCAACGTTTGCGGGGTCAGCTAGTAATTTATATATATTTCCATAAACTGTCCATGAACTCTTATACTCTTACAACGTTAGACAGATGCCAGCAGTAAAGTGCACTTTTGTCGCCATGCTCTGAGATCTTCTAAACATCCCCCAGAACCGCAGTTATCTTTACAGTCGATTTAACAACTGCCATAAAACAATTAATGGCGCAGTAAAACACAACGGTAGCGACGGGTGCCTCCACAATCATAATTCTGCCACTCGAGCGTGCTTTATCGTAATCATGCTTGTTACTCGCTTACTAATATAAGCTGTCACCTGGCCTCACCCTCCAAGCCTGGGAACATAAAATTTTGTTTAAATATCATAAAAATAGGGGCTGTTATCATATGATGAAATTTAATTTTACTTGTATCGCAGGTGCGCTTTTGATTTTTTTGAAAGCGTTATCAATAGCTTTTTGGGAAAAGGTCAGAATGTGCGTCCTCAAAGTTGCGATATAATATTGCGGGTTAATGATTCGAAAGATGCTGACCAAGGATATCCCAAAAAGGCAGTGGAACGATAATCCCCCGATTTGAGATTATGACTCATTGTCAGTAGTGGAACAAGTCAATTGTCTTGCATGCTCGTTTGTTACTCAGTTCCAATAAAAAAGTAATCATGTAATTATGGCTACAGTTTCAAGAAATTGTAATTCCCTGATGAGTGCAAATATAGCAATAGTTATTGATCTGGGCGGCAGCGGCGCGTCACAGCATCGGCAGAAATAGCGTGGGCGGGCTAGTCACAGATGACAGCTATGCACACTGTTTATGACTTCCTCAGCCAATGGCCTCCGCGCTTGCTTCTGCCTTTTTCAAGACGTACCTAACCATACGATTTAACCAACCTTACTTCGGAATTGTTTTGGCAATACTTCATTTGTTTATTTATTATTTGTGTTTACGCACAACACAAGGAATAAAAAATCAAAACCAAAAAAAAACAGCACAAAGGTTCTGCTTATTTTTCTACGAAGTATCTTCCAGCAGACTTGCACCTGGATAATGGCTCACGAGTGGTAGATAGCGTATACTAAATAGTACTTGTAGTAATGGTGATGTTTATACGACATACCTATAGGCTTGTACCTACGCTATACCTAATGTACCTTTCCTATAGAGTTTAAGAGACAAATGGATAATTACGTCTCCTCGGTCCTCGTTGACTCGGTCTTAGGTGGTGGTTATGTAAAGGGTCTGATTAAGTTGACTTTATTTGTTAAAAATATTCCTTTGAGAAAATTTTGCAGGTGTCTTTAACTCGCTTTAGCAAAACATGATAAGGCATTATTAGAAATAACTTCAAATAACAGCTGGAGGTACTTACGTGTCCTATGAATTAATGTATATTCTACTTTCTTATTTAAAACATTTCATAGATCCCAAAGAAGAAAAATCCTTAGAATTCTTCGTTAGCTCGTAGGTGCTGCTAAGGTGGAACTAGAGAACTATATGAAACAATGTAATTACTCTTTTGATATAGGTAGCTACTGTTAAGTAGCTAGGTACTAAATAAAGTAACTTTACCTTTGTTTTTGGTTATCAATCACAATAGAACAAAACATTGGCACCAGTCGTCACGAGGTTATACCTGAACAAAACAATATCGCTGTGACCGCTATTTTTGGCACGTGTAACTTTTTTACTACTGTTTAACTTCAATAGCATGAATTGTATGAAAACATTCATATTGTATAAGCTCCATGAGTTAGGTATTTGGATGAATTAATTTACACCTGTTAAAAACTAGACTACTCTTAGCTAGCGTTTTTATTGAGTTAGAACATACGTTTTTTTTCTGTTTTAAAGCTAATATGCTGTAGAATAATAATAAGTCACAAAATATCTCAGTTATACCGGGATAATTTTAAAAATTTTGAAATTACTTAAAAATATTGCCAATAAAATTTTTCATTTTTGTTACGTTTTTATTTATTTTATTTATGATCACGTTCCCTCAGTTAGTTTCGGAGATATATGAGGACAACCATATCTACATACATACACCCATGAAATTTGGTATAGGTACTTGTTTGGAAGCCGTAATAGACCAACATAATATGTTAATATTGTATAGCTCCGCCAACATACATACCTACGTGTCGAAGATGTGTCGAAGTGATGTCTTTTGTGAAGTCGGTAATAAATCATCAATCAACTAAGTCCTTCTATAATAAAGTACCATAATGATGTTAGTAATATACACGTGCCCGATTTATTATTCCAGTCACATGTTTTTAACATACGTAGCACCACTCCATCCATAGGTAGGTACACAGATGTGGTGGTTTGGTGACGGCTGTGAAATCTGGAGTAGTAAATCATTACACAAGGCTATAAAACTTTTTGTCAAGCAGCGGACACGTACTTTAAAAGCTTTGAGCCTTTTTCAATTGTGTTTAGGATATTAAACTACCTGTGAGGTACCTATATGACGAGTGAGCACCGCCGGGTTGTATGAACAATTTAATTAAACATACAGCCTACCAACTATCGACTAGATCTTACTGTTGGTTGCACTTTCGTCCACACTTTATACCTATAGGTACATTTTTCTATTTACAATGTGTACAAATTACACCAAAATCCTTTCAGTGATAAAGCTAATATTTCAACGTAGTTCCAAATAGGTATATAATCTAGATAAAGATGAGGTACCTATATTTTAAAACTTCAGCTACGGAAGTGCTAATCGCTGATACCTGGGAAAGTAACTGTATTCCTTACAAATATACCTACGAAGGTAAGGTACTTAGGTAAAGTTAGGTACATGATAGGTACACTCGAAAGTATGATGTAATACCTATAGAACAAAGGTTTATACAATACTCTACAAAACATTTTTAAAATTTCAATGTGTCAAGATCTTGCCACACTCGCCACTCTACCCATAGTCTGCACAATTAATCGTTTTCGACTAGATCTTACTGTTGGTTGCACTTTCGTCCACACTTTATACCTATAGGTACATTTTTCTATTTACAATGTGTACAAATTACACCAAAATCCTTTCAGTGATAAAGCTAATATTTCAACGTAGTTCCAAATAGGTATATAATCTAGATAAAGATGAGGTACCTATATTTTAAAACTTCAGCTACGGAAGTGCTAATCGCTGATACCTGGGAAAGTAACTGTATTCCTTACAAATATACCTACGAAGGTAAGGTACTTAGGTAAAGTTAGGTACATGATAGGTACACTCGAAAGTATGATGTAATACCTATAGAACAAAGGTTTATACAATACTCTACAAAACATTTTTAAAATTTCAATGTGTCAAGATCTTGCCACACTCGCCACTCTACCCATAGTCTGCACAATTAATCGTTTCTATAATACGGTTAAGTACTATGAAGCAAACACAAGTAGTTGTGCGATTGTCTGGAGATGTTACTAACCAGATGGCGACGCGCGGTAGGTCTGAGGATCCCTTACAAAAACTACTATTCAATATCTACCTACTACGAAATAAACGTATTTTATTTATGTTACAATAATTATATATATTGTATTCGTAGATATATCGAGAAAATGTATATTGACAATAGATATCGAAACTGTTAATATAAGCTCAACAACTATTGAATTGGTAAAGCAATCGTTAATTTTTTATTATCGGGTTACAGGAAACCGTTTTGACTAATAAACAAGGAAGCCGATGGTAGTTCGCCGAAGCAGTCGGTAATTACATCGCCTCATATTGGTTCCCGAGAGTGATCCGTTAGAAATCGATAGAGTTTTAGTGGCGTGTCAGTGTTTGAAAAAAAGCATAATTTATTGTCAGCACTGAGATCGCAAGGAAACCCGAACGCGGCACTAGAAAATAAAAAAGTAATAAAATAAGAGAGCTTTACGAGCGTAAAAATGACGTGAGGCCCCGGCCGTCGACTCTCGAGCCGTTTACAAATTTACTTGCGCCGACGCATTGTTTACAATAAAGCTCGGTAGGTACATAAAGGCGCTCGTAATTTATTTTCTTTATAGAGGTCGCTTGATGGTTTGGTTGGTTTGTAATTATCGGGCGCGCGCCGAAACCCCGACAATTTGAACAGTGTCGATACGCCGCCACTCAAGTGTCTACTTCATATTGTTTATGTCAACTCAATACGAGCTTTGGTTTTTATTAAAGTAAAAACTGTAGCATCCTATACGTAGATTATTTCTTGCCGTAGATATAGTTTCAGCAACGCTACATAAGCAAACAATTTATTACATTCTATTAGCAATGTGTTAGCAATAGCATTTTATTGCTGAACAAAAGAAAAATAATAGTGACAGAAATAGTAAGTAGGTACCTACTTACCTACTTACCTAAGATAAGTCCTATCGTATGTCTGTGCCAACAACATAGAAGTAAAATCCCCCTAACACGTACGAAAAATATTGATAGAAGTGATGTAGCAATAAAAAGTGACATGACAGCAGTTTCCGCCAAAAAAGCGACCTAAATATAAAAAGACGCTAATTTTAGGTTCTCCATTTTGATACCTTGACTCTCAATCTTGAAATATAAAAATCTTTGTAATATAAGTAAGTACATTAGACATTACTCTTGCAGGGGCGGTGGCTGCATGCGGCGGGCGCACGTGAAACGGCCTATGAACGCATTCATGGTGTTCGCACAGGCGATGCGGCGGCGACTGTCGGAGCAGCGGCCGTCGCTACACAACGCCGAACTAAGCAAGTCCCTTGGATCTATGTGGAAGTGAGTACTGGTTTACATTTTTTTCAACATTTTTACAAATTTAATGCCCGTCGGTACAGAGCACTTACAACCGTTAAAGAACAAAACCTTTAGAGATGCCAAAGGAAAAATGTAGAGTCGAAATAGATTTATAGAGTTGTGCCGCTCTACTTACCCTACTTTGAGTTTTCGGTTTTATTAGCAATTGAACGTATGCAGTAAACATATGATTAGAGCGAAGCCTGCCGGGTAAGCTAATTCCTATCGTGGTGATGTGGTAAATTCATGTCTTCACTATAAAAACGACCAATTTGTATTGCCACCTCAAATAATACGCATACCACAAAATACTTGCCACCGCAGTTTGGGTATGATCTGTCAGAAGTACCTAACGCACCTTCTCGGGTACGCTACGAGAGATCCCTTACAAGATGCAACAGCAAAATATGCAAATATGATTTTAAATTGCAATAAAATATGGAATGAAATATGCATTTGTATGCAATCGCTTATTAAAAAAATACATTTTTGTTTTAATTAATTAATTTTTTTTATTCAAATTTTCTGCCTGTAATCTTCAACTCCTTTTTCAGTTAATTATGCTAAGTAGTTTAATATTAATTAATAAAAAGAAAATGTTAGCACAATTTATAATTCTGATATGTGCACTCCTTGACCTTATTTTTATTTCATATTTGGATTACCAAATGAATGCATAAATAAATACTTATGCTAATTCCGGAAATATATAAAGCTCTGGTGACCCTATGCAAAAGGTAGATAGGTTGGTTGCGCGTGCGGCGTCCAGCGGAGCGGCGTGCATCGATTGTTTACTCATTAAAATGCTATCACTGCCAACCACTTGATAACATCTCTAACTGTCCGCGATCCGAGCTTTCGGTATCGGAAATAACAAAATAGGATCAATTCGCATGTTACTTCATTTTTTTTTTAAACGAATGGGCGGTAGATTTATACTCAGAGTCGATATATTCTTACTCGTATTAACCAACCGTGAAATCAGTAATCTGGGATGAAAAGGAACGGCTAGTCTGATACCTATAAGTATCTTAGTTCTCAGAAGCAGTAACGAATCCACATACGCCTATGACGGTGCTTATGTTCTGTTTGAGGCCTGATGCCTGTGTTATGACAGAAGCGACGTAGTTAAGTAGCAAGCAATTTTTATAAGTTGTTTAGAAAAGTAGTTTATTAATTAAACATCTCGATAAAGTAGATAACATACATAGGTACTGTCGGAATTTTGAATCGTAGCGATAGGCCACCCGCGCGGCTACTATGACACGAGAATGACATGCCGTGTGGCGCTGGACCAAACTCTCGAATCATCAAAGAAAACAGACGGTGAAGAGAACCTGATTGCAGTGTTGTGATTGGTCCGCTATCTCACGAACTGTTTCGATAGCGGCGAGGTCAAAGGTCTTTTCGACAAGTAAACTCAATAACATTGCAGGCTTGCGAATTTTTTCTTTATATCGTGAATTCGTAGTTAACTTGTCCAGTAGGACAATTAATTGCTACGGAATGTTACGGTTTATCTTTCTATGTAGGTACCTAAGTATATATGATTCTATGGTGTACTTATTTTTCCCCAAATTATTTAAAAAAATGAGATCGTCACTACTTATTTTATAATAAAGAAATCCAAATGTTTTTAGGTTACAATAGCAAGTTAAATGAAACCCTTTTTAACAAGTTTTAGATTTGTCTTAATGTCTCCAGCTACAACAACTCCCAAAACAAGACACAAGGATTTGCTTGTGTGTTTTACATGAGGATTAAAGGTGGTAGTAGCTACTACCCTACTAGTCACTCGACTACTCACTCCCTAGATTTCAATGGGACTACAGCAGCAAAGCGGGAATAACTAATAGTTACAGTTAAACCCACTATGAGTAATCGCTCATAGTCGGTTGGCTCTTAGTGGTTCAATGGTTGTAACACCTAATTATTTCTGTTGCATTGTTAAATGTTCCAGGAGCCTCAGCGAGGAAGAGAAGCTTCCATTTGTGAAAGAGGCAGAAAAATTAAGAACGCAACATAAACGCGAGCACCCGGACTACAAATACCAGCCGCGACGCCGTAAGCCGCCGCCCGCCACCGCCGCTAGGATGAAGAGGGAACCATCCCCAGAACGAACTCAGATTGACTTCTCCCGGATTGAAATGGACGAGACTCTCCTAGCAGGTGGACCTCCCGACGGTGCCGAGTTAGACCAGTACTTAAAGCCTGCACCCCTACCCGACTATCACGAGATGCAGCCCCGTTATACCCCAACCCTCGCACACCATGGGGTCGGAGGTCCCCCGGGACTTTACGCTCCTGTACCTTCACATTTACACCCGCCATGCCAAGAATGGTCCCATTATGGACATCCTTAAATACGATTTTGTACAAAAGTTTAGTTGTGGTTAGGTATATGTAGTGCTTATGACTTCCTAAGTTTCAAGTTAATTAACTTTGCTATGTCCTTATCACCTTTTAGGATCTAGGTCAACATATGGATGTCGACTAGTTTTTATGTTGTAAATAGTAAATTTATATCGCCATATGCAACGACGCTAACACACGTGTCTCCGATTAAAAAACAAAAAC
The DNA here is from genome assembly GCA_905147235.1 of Erynnis tages. Lineage (NCBI taxonomy): Eukaryota > Metazoa > Arthropoda > Insecta > Lepidoptera > Hesperiidae > Erynnis > Erynnis tages. Next base: position 4,908,234 of record LR990081.1, read on the forward strand.
ATGTTTATCTTATTTTCTAGAAATATGTTTGCCTGCTCTAACTTCACGATCGAACTCTCCGCGACCAGTAATCGCGTTATGTTCTTTAGAATCTGTACAAAAAATATATTATTATTACAATTAATATTAATGTGAATCTACACTTGACAGCAAATAAACCGAGCCACCCGCCACCTGTACCTTATACTTATCAGATTTTCTCAGGAAGTATGAAACTTACAGCGATCATATTTATATCTACAGAAAGTGCGTTTTATACTAATTATCGCCTGTAAACTCGTTGCACCGAAGATCTGCTGATTCGAAGTCTACGAGCGACCTCGCGCTCGAAGCCTGCTTGAAGTAATGTAAGCTTGAGCTGCTTCCTGAGGTGTTTTATCGATTTTTAACCGATAAAGGTGGCATAAGAACACGCGTTTGAGCAAATGATCAAAGAAATGATTAGAAATTTCGACCACCTTCAATATCACAACTCTAGTCAAAACAGAGCAAATTGATTACAGTGTCAGTTGCCAGTACTTTAGATTAAATTTATGGTCATTTTAATTGTTATTAAATTCTCTTTCTGTAGGTATGAGTTTGATGGGTGTAGTGTAGGTACATTTTCTACTTCCTGAGAAAATCTGATTAATGTTACAAGGTGGCGGGTGTATATATTTCTTATAAGATTAGGTAGTCATTAGGTCGTTATGCTTATAGTTATGGTCTTTTTATTGTAAATGAACGACTAAAGCTAAACTAAAGCTTATTATTATCTACTTATTACATACCTACTTATTTTAATTTTAAATCCTCAGGTTCCCAAAGTTTAATTAAGAGTAAGTTCAAATATTAATATTAAGATAATTTAAATTTAGATATTTAAGTCATTATTGTGATTATTAATAAATTAGAAGCAGTTAGTTATGTTACTTTTTAATAAAATGTTCTGAACAAATATCTGTTCAATTATGACTTTTATTAAATCTTTCAATCTTTGTTGCAGGTAGATATTTACTTATCTACTACGCTCATAAAATAAAATTATTAATAATATAAACTCAAAATGAACCTAACTTCTATACTTAAGAAAAATATTCATTAATTTAAAAAAAAAAATTGTAATAAGATACCTATTACAATTACTTATTTATTTATATTCCTGCTATTTTCATATAATTACATTCTCGATAATCTTGTCTTTTTACATCTTTCGTTTTTGCGTTATAAGAAATGTTAAAATTAATTTGAGTGGCAGCGATCTGCGTTCTTGGAATTAGTAAGCATGTCCTGGTTGGATGAGGAGATACGCGCGACCCCTACCCGCCCGCTCGCTTCCGGCGGTCGCCACAAAGCCTCCTTGTTCGAACCCCTATCTTATCACTCACATTTTTCGCGACCCAGCCAATGAGGCCAATCAACGTATCAGTAAATTATATAATTACGGGACATAAGACAATTTATACAGAATACCAAAAGCTCATTTATGATTAACGTTTATGCTAGCCGACAGATAACATACATGCAATAACACGATCTCGCTTCGTGGAAAATAATGATCTATTTAATTTTATGAATATCTGATACCTAAAGTGTATGATATAAATTATTTTCCTTATGTTCTTTATTCATTCTTAAAGATAAGGGAACTTACACATGCAGTAAATGTTTCGTGAATTTTTTGTAGTTGTTTCGAAATTATCTTTATTAGGTAACTTCTGGTTAGACAGTGCAACTTGCAACTTTGTTCTCTAAATTCCAGGAGACCAAAAAAACATCAACCGATGGTGTTATGAGTGCGTAATGGTGCATCTCTGGGATATTAAGATTGAGTGTAAATGGGGCGCGAGGCGCGTGCTGGGGCAGGGTACGGCTCGCGTTACTCACACATGCCGCCGGACCGACCGATATCCTATCCAACCGACGCACTTTTTGTACCCAAATACACATGAGATATTAATTACTGGGCGGAGGATAGCATGCTTAATTTTACGCCTTAATCGCCGATGGTTGTTTCCCGTTCATATTATTTAAGAATGCGATCGATGCTTCCATAGTTACAGACTTAGAATTAATAACAACTTGTTACGAGTATAGAATAGGTACGAATATAATTCGCGTTCTTGTTGTTTCGAACATATGAAATAGGTTACGAAAAACATTAGATACAGGACGAACGTTCCCGTTAGATACTAATGTTATGCAACATATTTTTTTCCTCTATATAAGTACCTAACCCTTACTTTAAATTCCCTAAAAGGATGGTATGTAGAGAACTCTAATCTTTCTACCTACGAGTACTGTTAAGAACCGTCTCTACGAACATCACTTCGTCACCACGTACTTCATCGTCATGACTTTATAATATAATATGTCTACATGTACTTAGGTACATAATATATGTAGATACTTAAAATTATGTGCTGCTACAGTTAATTTCTTAGCTAGTAGCCATAAAAAGGACACAATTAACTGTAGAAAATAGATAAACAATAAGACATATCAAGTTGAACAGAGGCTGGAGCTTCAAGTGGAGGAGTGCTAGCGACAGCCGTGTGAATGTGGTGTCCGCGATGGCAGATACGCGTGTAAGGCGATACCGCTGCGTCTGGCGAGCATCGCTGAGAAATCAAATCCATCACACAATGTAAGTACCGGCCAAGTGCCAACATGTGTACAATGCAGATGTATCGTTACGCTGAATTACGTCAGGAATGAGAGTGCAACGAACAATTATTAAATATTTACATGCCATCTTCGTCAATGTTCAGCCAAAATGCATTACATTGCATTACATGGACACTACCTTGAATCAGTATAAAATATTATTGAACAAGTCCATTCAAGAAACTGGGGTTCGAAGCCGGAACTCTCGAGTCAGCCTTTGTACAATAGCCACTGGGCTATCACCGCTTTTATACACAATAACAATTTCGCAAATGAAACCTAAATATGTACTTATGAAGCTTTTGTAAAAGTGTTTAGATTTATGTTTACCTTTAATTGGTACCTAGAGTCTTTCGGGGTAACTGAGCGCAGTGGGTAAGTGAGCGCACTGTCGATATCTCAGGAACGGGTTGCCGGGAAGAGGTGGTTCCTCCGGGTGAAACAAGGACCCCGGACTGGCGAACTAATACTAGTAGCGACACGACACTACGCCGCGTGACTTTGCGTTAACTTTTTATAAGCAAATTTTTAAATTTCCTAGTTTTATGGGTAAATTTTGGCACTTTGGCAAACATGGACATGTCAAAGTTTGTGATCCGGTATAGGTAAGTAATATTTTGTTTGATAATGAGCATATTCTTGTAATTCTGTGAGAAGTTATGTTTGTGGTTATGTTTGGTTCCTAAACTTGTATCAATATTTATTTGTATTTTGGTTTTCTAGGGAAAGTGTGCGCGGGTTAGTGTGCGCATGCATACACCTTCGATAGAACGATATAGAAAGTCTTAATTAATTCGCTATTTATAAATATTTTATGCAAATCTTAAAAGTACCAATACATTTTTGTTTGGCAGTGTTCATCATCATGCCGCGAACATAGGAAAAAACGTGAACCAACAACAGTAACAGAACAACAAAAACAACAGTAAGGCGATTAACACACTGAACCGCATCTTAAGGATATGACCTGATACATGCATAATATGAGATATAAACGAAGACGATTAGAAATAATCTTAAGTTAGTAATGACTTGTAACACTTCAAGGGGTGCCAATAACATTATACTAGATTGTAGTGCCAATTACTACGCCTAATTCTAAAGAAATAAGTTTGATTGTGTTTTTGAGCCATTAACACTTATATTTTTAAAATAAATGCATTAATTTATTATAGCGTGATTATTAAACTCTCCATTTATTTATTTTATTTATTTATTAAGTTTACCATCAATTATGTCATTATTAATAATTACAATGAAGATAGATCTTAAAAAATTACAATTAATGCATAATCAATTAAAGGTAAACATAATACCATCAAAAACAATAGGTACTTAAAAAAAACACAAGTCTCGCAACTCAGTTCTTGCTCCGTAAAAAGTTGTAAGATCCATGTATGTATCCATAGATTGACTTAAATTGATTTTCTTAAACTACTGGCTCAAATTAAATGAAATTTTAAATATACCGTGTTTATACAATATCTGCCTGGCTACTAAAATTCAGGCTCCTAGTTTTATCCACAATGGAGTTATAGAGGGTTGAAAATGGCCTGAATTGCTTCGAGAATAGGATGGTACGGCCGTGCCGCTTTTTTGCTCGACTTGTTGGGGGCACTGCCGTGCCTCCAGACTTTCAATTACAACGTGCCGACTAACATAATTATGTGTAATAGGTAGATAAATACTATACTTTACCACAATTTTATAATGAATGATAACAAATCCAAAAACAATAGGTGCTTATAATTAATGACTCATCTTGTTCGCTGTGGTCTTAAATTTATGTAATGACATGGTATTTATATCAATATCCATGCCTGCACTAATAGTAAAATTACAACCCAGTTGTTAATTAATGCAAAATCTCTACAAACGTTGTAAAAACTTGCTTAAGGGGCCAATAAATGTATAGTTCACCCTATTTTTATAAAGAATACAAATGTATAATTATGTTATTTATATTTCAATTTTTTACTTCAACTTAATGTGGGTTCTTCGGACACGTCTTCGGATTTCTTCGGACACGTCTCCCGGCGTGAGAGTGACTCCATCGAGCGTCTTGTCGTGCAGGGCGGGGTGGAGGGCACCAGAGGGCGAGGAAGGTCACCCATGCGATGGACCGACCAAATTAAGTCTGCTGTGGGCGGTCCTTTGCATGTGTGTACCAGGATGTCAGCCAGCAAAGAGAAGTGGCGAATGCTCGTGAGGCACAATATAACGTCTGCCCTCAAAGACTTTCCTTCGTGATGACTGCGACCGCTCTGCCAAGAGTGATACGACGAAGAAGAATGTGGGTTCTAATTATGTGTGTGGGTTATAAAAGTAAGAACTTTTTAAAAATGATAGAATAGACAATTTAGTGTGGTGTGCAGTGTGCTACAACCCTTATTTTATGTGAATTACATAAATGCAATGGCAACACTGTTCATTCACTTCACTTAAATTGTCATTAATTGTCATTGTCAAACATTATCATCAATCAAATGTACCTATTTTATTTTCGGTAATAATTTGTATCATCTATTTACACGAAAATATGAATAATTGAAATGATAACAAGATTGTACACAAACACTGCCTAAATAGAATTATTAATGGCCATACTGCCGAATGGCTGGATTCAGCTGGTAAACATTTGTAACTGTATTTAAAATTTAAAGTTTAAGATGTGATTAATTGAGCTTCATCGTTGTTTGTGTTATAGTTTTGCCTTCGTCGATGTCTAATTGGACTCAATTAGTTATTCCAGTGATCATTTTAATGTAACAGATCCAATATAGGCTTCTTAAGGTCTCAAAGAAATAAATATGAAATGTTGCACTGGTATGGCATAATAATTGTTTTATATTTTTTTAGTTGTTAGTCATGGAAATTATGTTTCATTTAAAATATTTTTAGGTACCTTTCCGAAGGCTTCCAAGTTATTATTGAGAAGTCTAAAGAAGCAAAATGTTCCTTAAAGGATGTACAGTTACGTTTTTTGTGCCCTGATGACTTAGAAGAGGTAAATAATTACATTTTTTTGCTCTCCATTTGTAAATGTGTTTTGAATAAGATCTAGTAAACATAATTAAGTGGTCTGTACTGCATAAGGTATAAAGGTCTGTATTAAAATACTTTCTCAAAGTTCAAATTGATATTGCTTTATTTTAGGTGAGAGCATTATGCAGAGACTGGTTTCCTATAGAGTACCCTTTATCCTGGTATGAAGAAATTACATCTTCAGAACGGTTTTTTGCCTTAGCTGCTGTATACAAGAGTGAAATCATAGGCCTTATAGTTGCAGAGATCAAGCCTTACCTAAAATTAAATGCTGAAGACAGAGGAATCCTTTCAAGATGGTTTGCGTCCAAGGATACACTAGTTGCATATATACTGTCATTAGGTAAGCCTTAATTCACTCTTATATCTTTATTCACAACTCAAACTCACTAGGCATTTCTCCTGTTTGTAACCTGTTAGTGACCAACTCATAGTCGGGTCTCCTCACACAAGGACATAGGGCTAGCTACCACACTGACTTATTACAGTTTGAGAATGTTACGGATTAGTCTTACGGTAGATTAAAATGTGCATATTTTGTGCATTCAGTGTTTTCTTTCACTGTAAGGTAAATGACATACATAATAATATATTTTGTATAAAACAAATGTAATTCAGTTATATTGATGCATACTGCTTGGGTAACAATATTAAGGATTCTGTATGTAATTAAAACTGTGTATTTTTAACAAAAGTAATGTTTTGGACTCAACTTACAGAATGATGGGTATCATTTTCGGATTACAATACTGTTTTACATCCATAGGAAGTAATAATTGCTAAAAATAAATATTTGCTGGCCTTTTTATATTAAATGAACACCAGATGTTGATAATCACTATAGCTCATGGACCCTCATTTCCAAACTCAAAAAGCATAGGAACCTTATCTCTTTATACCCAAGCACTTACATAGCATTGCAACTACCAAGGACTATAACAATTGCATCTTCAAAGTGTGTTAAGAGTTGCCCTTGGCTTAAATTCAAAATATAAATCCTAATCCTCATAATTATAGTTTTATAATATAGAAACACAAAAAATGTTTTTAATAAGTTATATGGATCCAAAAGAGTTTGTTTTCTATGTGACCTTCACAAACTTATCTTAGATAATATATAATATAGGGTTTTCCAATAAGAGGTGTTATTTTGATATTCAAAGAAAAATACCATTTTTTAATATAAATAATCTGATGTTTATTTTCATTATAAAGAGGAAGGTATGCCGTTAGTGGTGGAAAATAACATCAGGCAAATGACCACCACGACCACGCATACAGGACCATATCCTTTTCATGCAATTTTCCATAACCAAATCGCAAAGTGGCTGCCCTGTGTCCTCGATAGCCTCACGAATTCCATCTTTGAGGTCTTGAATTGACGAATTGATGATCGATAACAACTTGTGACTTCTTCCTTTGAGGCCACGTGAAAGAGAAGGTCAAGAGCTCAGTGTCGATACCTTCCTCTTTATAATGAAATAAACATCGGATCATTTATATTAAAAAAATGTATTTTTCTTTGAATATCAAAATGACACCTCTTATTGGAAAACCCTATACATATAAATATGTTATATATAAAGGGATTATAACTCAGTATTATGTATAATTCTTTTATGTTGCCATAAATAAGTGAAGTCTTACTAGAATAAGATTCACATACAAGTGTAATAACCTTGCTCAAGTTAGAAACATGCCATAAACTATCATAGTAACTATTTTGTAATTATACTGTCTATTCGCAGTTGGTGATGATTCATTTTGTTGTTAAAAATGATTATTTTGTATAATGTAATAGGAACTATTTAATATAAAATTGTCAATTTTCTGAATATACATATTTCTTATAGATTGTAAACTCTACACAAGTAGAACAAATAAATATTTGATTTTCGTAAAGACTACTGTAGTTCTTGAGCATAAATAGAACAACAAAATCAGATAAGATATCAATCTTGTTGAAGTTGACTGTGGATGTTCTTATGGCTAACTTGTTATATTGACTTTGCATTTTATAAGGGTGGCTGTAAAATTTTCAGCTATCAAACTGTTATAATTGTAGAACTAACCTTTCAACTTAAATTATTATGTACTAGCTGTCTTAAAAGCAGATGGAAAAAACCTTTTTTCTAAAATGTTAAATTTAAGAATTTAACATGATGCTTTGATTCTTATGTCATCTTTGGCCTTTGATCACGTGTGTAGTGATAGTTTACTGGCTAAGAATTCAGCCTGATTGAGAGTTCTCCAGAATTGAGTTGAACAACCTGCATAAGTGTAGTGGTATAGAGTAGAAGCCCATGAACAAAATTTACCTGTGAAATAAACCATCGTAACAGCCTTCTAAGCGTTATTCACGTTGGTTCATTTCACAGGTAAATTTAGTTCATGGGCTAGTAGTCTAGTAGACTAAGATCTACATCAGTGTTTCCCAACGATGGGCCCACGCCCCACAGGGGGGCAATTTTAAAATGGACTCGACACAACTTTAACTCTTTCACTTTAGGACACTAGTTTATTTAAATGTAATGCTAGATATCGGTGACAAATTTAACAAAAAAGGCTAATTCTTAAAAAAAATGCTGTAAATAATTATTATGTAATATAAAATCTCTATGCAGCTAGCATAATGATCAAGCGCAATGATCACACTAAATGAACTGAAATGAAAAGTCTACGTTTTTCATTTCATTTTTGAAATTTTACTTACTCGTACAATGTTTTGATAACAATTTCGTAGTGATTTCTTTCCAAAACTTACGATTTATATTTCTTAAAGGAACAAAACAATTTTTAAAGGTTAAAATATACATACTTAGTATGGGGGGCATAAAAATTTTTGAAATGTTAAGGTGGGGCATGGCCTAAAAAAGGTTGGGAAACACTGGTCTTCATCCTTCACGTTTCGTCACAGCCAAACGAAGGCATGGAGAAAAAAGACGCTGGAAAAAAAATCCAAGTAATTTAAGAGTTTATAGTTTATAGCATGTCGTATATTATGTGTTTGATGTTTTGTAATTTGCAAGTATGTATCTGACATGCAGAGTATTCTCTTAACATACTATAACATAACCATTTCAGATAAGAATATTCCCTTGTTAATTTAAGTAGTCACTCGTGGTACTAGTCTTTTAAAGTTTATTTTTGTTGTTCAGGTGTAGCCCGTTCGTACCGGCGGTCGGGCGTGGCGACGATGCTGCTGGACGTGTACATCGACCACCTGGCGGGGGCGGTGCCGCGCGCGCCGCACGACCACCGCGTCAAGGCGATATTCCTGCACGTGCTCACCACCAACAGTGAGGCGCTGCTGTTCTACGAAAAGAGAAGGTTTGTAGCTTCGTACAATTGAAGGCTTGCTGATGTTACCTGATGTTAAGTGATCTTTTCAACTCATAGACACCCACGTTCGACCTCAAAATATAGGATAGGATAAAAACCGTATGAAGACTAAGAGGTTCGCCTAATTCTAATAAAGTATCCAGCAACCACACCTCTCCAACCTCCACCTTTACGGCGGGTCAAGTGGCTAGTGGTAAGATACTTTCCCTGGGTGACCTACAATCTCTACCACCTAACTCAGTATTTATAATAATATACTAGTCTGCTTCTAAATAATAAAAAAATCATATTTCTTAGGAGTATCTAAATTACATAAATATTTCAATGACACGTAGGATTCGGGCGCATTGAGTCATGCACTCAATGAATCTTTCGATACAGATTTACTCATTATGTATGATAAATACAGCTATTTAACCACAAACACACAATAGTAACAATAGACACTTTATTGACAAAATTATTTTACGCGATGGAATGTGCAAAACACCTGGATTATCCTCTTATAATAATTAAAGTATGATTTATAAATTGGTTGTGAACCAATAAGCAAGTAGTCAGTTTTCTATGTTATGACGTCATTATCAATGTAACACGACAAATTTTGTCGTTTCACTGATGAGCTAATCCCTAATGGAAAATGGATAGTCTTACTATAGTTTGGTTATAACGACAACCAATAAGGATAGTTAAGAAACCAAATGTATGCTTATAACTTAGATAATTATGTTTTTAAAACTGGCCTTAAAAGTATCTCAAATGATTAATAACTAGTACAAAATGAGAGATCTACTGAAAATTATCATCTTACTCGGATTTACACAAAAATTATGCAAAACTTGAAACTTGCACCACGACCTTTGTTTGCCAGAACTTAAGTCATATCTACATCTACACTAATATTATAAAGAGGAAAATTTTGTATTTTGTGTGTGTATGTTTGTAATGAATAAACTCAAAAACTACTGTGCCGATTTAAAAATTCTTTTACCCTTTGAAAGCTACATTCAGCCTGAGTAACATAGGCTATATTTATTGCTAGAAAAGATTAGGGTTCCTTTCTAAAACTTAAGTAATGTAACCCAAGGTGTAAAAAAAGTGCCCTAAAACGTCTTTCGTCGCATTCGCTGCGGAAACTCTTGATGAATTGATGATAAAACAGTCATAGTGTGTGCAATGCGCATTTTTTGTAATGTAAAACTGCCCACACCAAATTACTATAAATTCTTACTTGTATTATAGTTCTCATGAAAGAGTGTTATCTGAATGAGAAATAAAGCCACCACCGAAACAAAGTAACAAAGCCGCCGATTTCCAATTCCAGGTTCCACCTGCACTCGTTCCTGCCGTACTACTACTCGATCAAGGGGCGGTGCAAGGACGCGTTCACGTACGTGTACTACGTGAACGGCGGGCACGCGCCCTGGGGGCTGTACGAGTACGTGAAGTGCGCGGCGCGCGCGGCGTGGCGCGGCGGCGGCCTGTGCCCGTGGCTGTGGGGCAAGCTGCGCGCCGCGCTCGCGCTCGCCTGGCACAGGTAGCACCGTAGCCGTAGCGCGCACCGGTTGCCACCATACTCCACCATACTCCACCATACTCCACCATTATACACAGCAGACTGTACCCTTGGTCTGAGTTGTGGCAATACCGCGCCGCTACTTCACTTCTAAAAATCTTTTACCTCTATTGGGGCTATTTATTACACTGTGCGACTCCTGTGTTAAGCTGTATGATTTACGTATATATGTGTAGTAGCGGCATTGCTAAAACTCAGACTAAGGGTACTGTACCCAAATGGTTTTATAAGCACAGCGTGCTTCAAACCCGCACTTGAGCCAAGGTTTTTTCGTGAACGTACTTTACACCGTTATGTTGGGTTTATGTCATTTGTACTACGAGTGAGGCTTGCTGCGCCACATATAAACCCCGAGATATAAACCCCCCCGAAAATGAGGGTGCAAAATAATACAACTGTAAGAATTGAGAGCCACGGTTTTCCTACATACATTCCGTGCAATAATAGGGAACTTAAGATCCACTCGTTAGGTGTGTACTATAATAGAACGAGTGACATAATATACCCGCCTTAATAACGGTGCAAAAAAGGACAACTTTATTCACGGAAAACAGTGGCTTGAGGACGGGACACAGTGTGCTATAACAACGTTTGGGTACGATAGTCCGGTCCAGAGGATCCTACCTCTTCTGCCCTTCTTGAGAGTGGGCACGGTTCGGCTTAACCTTCTCTCCCCTTTAACGAACTCAAGTAAATAACGGACACCCCGTAGCTGTGGCACCACGGCGGCACGGTGGCACGGTGGCACGGTGGCTGCGGCCGCCCGCGATGTTGCCTCGCACATCGAGCGCCGACAGTCCGACAGACCGACGATCGTCGTCGACAGATCGTCGAGACTTTCGTCGCTGACAAAAGTCTAGGTTGCCGTCGCGTGCGACCGTCGCACACTACACTTTTGTACGGCGATTGAAGTAACGTAGCTTGTAAGCAATTCTATACATTTTCATAGTGTCACGTATTGGTGCGACGCGCGACGGTCGCATGTGGATCTTCTCGTCCGGGGACGAGCAATGCGACGGCCGTAAACGAACCGCGTTGCATGTGTGTTGTAATCACGTACGACCGTCGCTTCGATCGCCCTACAAGAATCAGGTGCGCGACGATTTCTAAGAAATCTGATGCTATAGTTTATATAACAGATAAGTTTCAACTAAATTTTGAGGTCTTTATCAGCAAGTAGCGAAACCAGCTCTTAGTCTGAGTTTTTACAAGGTATTCTTTATCAAATACTGAATATCGCCAACTATTTTTAAATACATCAACGCAGTTTTTATTAATTTTTTGTGTATAAAAGAGACTAATACTTCCACATGATGCAACTCCCAGTGTTCAAACTCAGACTAAAGTTAGTTAGTTACCTCGTATATTATAATAGTTTATGGGGTAAGTTGTAAAACAGCCCCATAGATTCATATTAATAAACTAAAAATAAAGACGGCCCCCAGACCTATTTATATACAAATTGAGATCGGGGACAATCTGACATCTCACATGTCGAAAAGTTTTAGTTTAACACTCATCCACATACCAACCTTAAAAAACATTAGCTCACAAAAAAAAATTGTCAAAACAATTCGGATTATGAACTGTAGCGTATGCGAACCCTTGAATACAGTCTGATTCCATATCCGTTCCCAACAGCCCAGTCATCACCACTAGTTCTATGCAATGTGAAAAAATGTTTAAATAATCCCTTTAAAAATCTTCATATTTGTCGTGATAAAACACTCCTATTGAATAAAAGCTTGTCGTATAGATCCAGTGGAAAATGAAGTCAATTCTACTGTTTTTTTACATGTTAATATTGCCATTGTTGTCTTTCAATACTCATTCTTTAATTTAAAATGAATCCAGTCAACTTTCATCAGTAAATATCTATTTTATCTTATACTTAGTAAATGCAATGTATTATACATATTTTATGCATACAAAAATATGACCTGATCAGGAAAGTAAATTTATCTGTGCTATATTCATTTTTAATATAGCAACACCTATACAATTTTGTCTTAGAAATGTCAATGTTATGTATTTAGTAGCTTATCCACATTATTCCTTTTAAAAGAGCAATAGCTCAAGTTTGCATTTTCTTCTTAAGAGGGCACCGAGCAAATTTCGTTGGCACGAAACTGTCAAAAGTGTCAATGTGTGCGTGCAAAAGCTCAGTGTGCGTGCGGCGCACACAAGTCCGACTGCCCGCTCGAACTCGCGATAGGGCTGCCGCAACAACTTCTTTAGTTTGTTTCTAATTCTGAGATTTTTTAATATTATATTATGCTTATGAAATTAGTTGTATGTAAATGAAAATGACACGTCAATAAAAGAACATGTTGTGTTTTTTCATTACTAAATTTAATTATAATCTTTATAAATTTGAAACTAAACAGCTTTATTAATATAAAACATTACTCAAGTCGGACCGACAATCTAAGAGCGTGTAAAGGAAAAAGATTCATTTTTATATAGATTCCTTCCAGTATTATATTTCTTTGTCCACACAATCTATACAATAAAAATGAATCGCCGTTCGTTAGTCGCGCTAAAATTCGAGAACTGCTAGACTGCTGGGCTAAATTTGGATTTGAAATATTCGTGTAAGTCCACGAGAGCTAAGTTTTTAAGATCGGTCCGATGTTATCCAAGCCTATCTGGGGGCACGGTAGTGCCCCCAACAAGTCAAGCAAAAAAGCGGCACGGCCGTACCATCCTTTTCTCTAAGCAATTCAGGCCATTTTCAACCCCCTATAACTCCATTGTGGATAAAACTAGGAACCTGAATTTTAAGTAGCCAGGCAGGTATTGTATAAACACAGTATTTTTAAAATTTCATTCAATTTGAGCCAGTAGTTTAAGAACTATAACTAGTCAAAGTTTCTTAATTTTGTCACTCACTCACTCACTCACCGATCAACAAAATTCTAAGACACTTCTAGCAAATATAGAAGGTTCAAATTTAGAATATTTAGTAGTGTTTAGTGTATAAGTGGAGGAAAAACTAAAAAAAAATCAATTTCGGTCTAGTTTTCTAGATACACCAACTGCATAACTAGCTTTGTAAACCCATACAATTGTACAGGATTACAAAGTTACATTTACAGTTAGATTGACAACACAAAAATAAATGAGATATGTACCATAAAAACAATACTTGTAAAATAACCCAATTCTCGCAACTCAGTTCTTGCACCGTAAAAAGTTATGAGATCCATGTATGTATCCATAGCTTGACTTGGCAATCGCAGTAAACAATCTAATTTCATATAATACATAATATTATGTGTGAGATACATTGAGCTTTTATGCGATGGTCAAGTCAATCTATGGATACATATGTACAAGGTTTTTTTACAAGTATTGTTTTTGATGGTATTTCCCATTACAAATAAACAAAAAATAAATTCTTAAAGAAAATCTCCAAATATCAATTTTTAAGTACCTGTATACTTTTTCCTTTACCTGTTGAATTTTTCAAGTATGCGTGGATGGGGAAATCCGAATCTATGAGAAATAGCGAAAAATGCTGAAAGGAGTCTGGGAACCGATTTTAATGAAAACATCATTGAATTTTTGAAAAATCAATGTGCCTAGCCACATCGAATCGAACACGTTCATTTTGAAAAAAAAATCGCAGCCTGTATTATTACATCATTCGATAGTGTCACTTATAAGGAACAAAATCTGGAAAGTAATAACCTTAACTGATCACTAAGCATTCAAAATGATGGCCATTGTTCCCAATTCATAGCTGGATTCGACGTCTCAAGGATTGCGTTGCATTTAGCATTACAATAATTCACATTCAGCATCAAGAAAAGTAGAAAATAGTTAAATGGACTTGGATGAAATTTTGTACGCAGATAGTTTATAACTTGGATATAAATCCTAAAACCCACGACGACCAAGTACGTACTTATCGTGGTTAGACCCGAAAAGCAGTTTTAAAATGAATCATCAAATAACTATATCGTGAAAAAAATATCAAATCGACACGTATGTATGTAATGCTCTCAGAACTGCACAATTTTTACATATGTTGGTCTATTACGGCTTCCAAACAATACCAAATTTCATGGGTGTATGTATGTATGTTTGTTTGTATTGTATATATATATATATATATATGTAGATATGTTTATTATCACTAATTGACGGATCGTGTTCGTTCCTTTTGTGTTCGTTTGCATTTTGTGCAACTTAGGGAATGCTAAATAATTTTCATCAAAATCGGTCCAGTAGTTTCCGTGATATGAAACTAAAAATTACGAAAAAAAATAATTTAAAAAAATTAAACCGACATCAAAAAAGTATGAAATAAATTACCCTGTAAAAATAAAAAAGAAATACAGAGGACGATTCAATTCTATTTAAAGTAGGTAAATTTCATTCAGTAAATTTTTCCCACTAAATAGGCAGTAGGTATTGGTTGGTTATCGCAAAGCAGCGTAGGCATGATTTTTATACTTAAGTACGAGTCCGTGGTTCTTCCAAATTATTGACTTCAAAATCATTGACTTGTAGGTGCATTAATTTAGTTAGATTAATTAAAGTGTAAAACAAATTATATAAAAGTAAATATATATTTCTACCTATACTTGGTGCACGTTCGATGTGGACACGATGTAAACAAACCATAAAATGTATTTTTAGGATTGTCGCGAAATGTCCGCTGCGAAAATCCAAAAAAATTAAATAAATAAAAAAAGTTTATTATGTTAAACAGTTTTATTTACAAACTATCAATCTATTGACTTTATTTTTTAATTTTCTCAGAATCAGCTCTATTCTACTAATTAAGCCCTTTAATTTGATACCCATATTGAGGCAGTGGCGGAAAATATGTAATCCGCCATTTTGTTGCGGCGGCCATCTTGGATTTTCATTTTTTCATACTGAGCTCTATTCTACTAATCAAGCCCTTTCATTTTATACCCATATTGAAGCAGTTGTGGAAAATATGTAATCCGCCACTTTGTTGCGGCGGCCATCTTGGATTTTCATTTTCTTCATAGTAAGCTCTATTCTACTAATCAAGCCCTTTCATTTGATACCCATATAGAGGCAGTTGTGGAAACTATGTAATCCGCCATTTTGTGGCGGCGGCCACCTTGGATTTTCATTTTTTTTATATAGCCTATGTTACTCAGGCTAAATGTAGCCTTCCAATGGTGAAAGATTTTTTTAAATTGGCATAATTGTTTTTGAGTTTATTCATTACAAACATACACACAAAAATACAAATATCTTTCCTCTTTATAATATTAGTGTAGATGCAGATGTAGATATAAGTATCCTTACTTTTTTTTAAGTTAAAAGTACAAACTGCAACTTAATATGGTCAAACCGATCAAACAAAAAATTAATTGCGAAACTTATGATGTGACAACCTTATTACCATGAATCCATTTCAACTAATGAAACAACAATGTTGCGTACTCTTGACAGCGCTGCTTGACAGTGGTTGCTAGGCAACGCTTTGTCCACAAGCGACACAACCTCCCCGTCTAACCGCCGAAGCGGGACTAAAGCGGACATGGGGGGAGCGCGGTAGCTCTGCGTAGAATGGGCGGAACGCGCGATATTTTAGGTATTTCCTTCTTATTATCAAACAAGTAAACATTTTGAAAATGTACAACGCATACGTTATAGAAAACATATCGTTTTGTTATTATTCAAAAACTGATAACCTTCCGTGAAGTATTTACGCCATACTATGCTTTTATTTAACTTTTAAGAGCTTACTTTGGATTTTTTTTCTATCGAGGAAACTACAAGTAATCGTGTTTCTGAAACGCATGATGTATAGAGTATTATCCTTAAGTTTCTTACCTAGTAATTGCATAACTATAGCTTTCGTAATAACGACACAGCACGACATCAAACTAACACAAATTTCATATAAAAAGCTCGGTGCCCTCTTAATCTTGACATTGGTAACTTTCCTGATCAGGCTGTAGCCTGTATGTAATACTGATTAACTACTTTAGAGTCGCCATGTGTCTTATAGTTGTAACATTATGAATAATGTATAGTCACTAATGTCCATGTCCACATTATAAAATCGGTGATAACATTATGGGTTTACATGAGGCTAACTGTTGAAAATTGGGTTAAAATTTTAACAATAAAACTTAGTGGGTAAATTCACAATGCAGGGTGGCTAAATAAGAACTTGTACATGTTACAGTTATTATACTAAGCTTGGAAATATTATATGTCAAGCTTGGGAATGCTATTTGTTTGTCAGTAACCCATTGATGACCCACTAGGATGTAGGCTTTAGTCCACCACGCTGGCCTAATGCGGGTTGGTGGACTTCACATGCATGCTTTGAGAACATTTTGTTTTTGTGAACTCTGCTATTTATGTACTGAGGTCATTTAGAAACTTGACTCTTGACGTTTTATTCTTATAATTATATTCATAAAAAATAACAAACAAGCGACCAAAAGATTTCAGTAAAATAAAAAAAAATACACGTAGAATTGATTTGTTCGTTAGGTTAGGTTTCGTTTTGAAGTCGTTTAAGTCTTAAGTTAGCAGTTCAATTCAATTTATACAGCCACTCTGTATAATAATATATTATTTGAATAGGTTTACTTTAAACAATAACAATTAGCCTCGTGTAATTTTTTTCTATGTATCATAGGCTATCTATTCCATTGCGTCGCAACAAAGCAACGGAATTGAGATGATAGGTATGTTTGCCATTACAGACTTTTTAAATGAAAAGGTTTACTGTTCGAAGAGAGTTATAAATAAAATATGAATTTATCAATTTTATAATAGTGATAAGTTGATAACAGTTATGGTTTATATGTGTGATAGATACACTAGATGCCAGATACTTTCATTGTGTGCTAAAGAGATTTACGCCAGTACTAATAATGCAACTTTTCTAGAAAATTCCCGTTTTTTGGACACAGCTAATTATTCAATATCCTTTAAGTTTCGTGTACTTATCAGTCACGTTATTTATTTATGTGTTACTCTTAGTTATTTAAGAAAAGTCAATGCACATCACGCCTCCCAGTAGAATACACGCGCCATAGTTTTAGCAATCCCTCACGTATTGTTTCTTTAACTTATATAAATATTAGTATCTAAATATTATTTGAACATTAATGTTAACTTTTTGTTGTTTTTAATCTCAAAACATAATAGCGCATTACAATAGTTTTCGTTAATAATAAATCCTAAGCTAAGGAGTTATTAATCTGTGAACAGTAAAATAGTATTTATACTAGAATAATTACATGTACCTATACTTATAAATTTAATATAATGCAATGTCACTGCCAGATAATATAACGTAACATCAGGTTTTTAGATTGATTGCAAATGTGTGTTTCCTGATGCACTTGAATTAAGTTAGTATAAATAGTCCTATTTCCTGAATATTATTTTCACTTCGCTACTTGGTATTATATATTGCTTTATATTGCTTTCAGATACTGCTTTGTGTGTATTGTTTAAGTTAGAGCTAATGGTAACATATATTATGAACTCGGCGTTAAATTGCAACCCACGCGAATTTAATATTTGACGGGCTTATTTTAAAACCTTGATATAGCTGGGTGGAAGGACTACCCCAAACGTGAGAAGGAACCCTTTGTGTAGCTCATAAAAATTTTGCAATGAATAGCCTATACTTCAACACCTATTAACCTCATATTTTACTACACATTTCCTTATGATGAAACAAATTAAGATTGCCTGAACGTTTCACGTCATTTACTAAAAATACCTTCATTACTTTTAATTAATCTTTAAACCTTTTACTGGCACTTTATTAACGTTGTTTTAAAACTTTACAGAATAACCTTTCATATCAGCCCTGTTACATTCCATTTTCTATAATGATGTCAGTCTTACATGTTTGTGTACCGTTTTATGTTTGGGCGTATGCTATTGAAGTCCATTTTAACATGCTTCTTTCCCTTCCTGTTACAGAAAAATTCAAACACTAAATGGATAGCCGTAAGAAGCGCTTGGAGGTAATTTATTGAAGAGTTTTCATTGAAAAAAGTAGAGGCAACGATAGAGAAATGACAATGGAATGTAACAGATTTTTTACAACTATCATAAATTTTAATAAAACTACAGGCAATTTTTTGTGATAATTTAGTATTAAAGCTTTAATTAAAAGAATACTTTCGCAAACAATTCACACATCATGTTGTAGACGTAATAATAAAATGAAAGAGTATCAAGATAGTTTTGTGAAAAGGACATCTAGTGCTATGGAAATATGAACATTATGTGTGCCATGACTAAAATGCCAAGAAAATTTAAGTAAGGTGCCTGTGTGTTCAGATATATGATGTAATTTATAGATAAGAAAAATTTATCACTGACTTATGTTATTACCTATAGCCGCGTAAATTCAAACGTTAAATATACTTTACTAAAACATCATTCACATAAACAATATTTTACTATAATATAACTTATTTAACACTAAACTGTAGATATAGTTATGTATTGTTGTAACTCATTGTAGACCAAAGTAATATGTTTTTTTTTCATTATTTTGTTATTATTGTTTAAAACGTATTAAAATATTTTAGTGTTATTATGACGATTAGTATTATTTTATAGACTAACGTGGATTTTTTTACAATTTTAAACTGTTCACTTTGGCACAGAAATTGTATTAGTGTGAAAATTTCAATTGTTTTTCAATTATGACATTGTAACTGTGCTAATTTTAGTGTCTTATTTAAATATTCTTGCACGTTCCAAATATTGAACGTAATTTTATGTTATTTCTATTTGTACACTTTATTACTTGAAAATAATTTAGCATCCAAAATAAATATCATTGTTGACTACTACGCTGTTTATTTATTGTTGTTACGCCATCAGCTACACCTTGCCTTTGTTTAAATATTTTGCAATAAATCTAAAATATTTTTAATGGAAAAAACGTTTTTAATAAGTAAACGATCGTGATAGATGGTAAATTATTATTAGTTTCACAATATACGTTAGTTCTACTCGTTTGTAAAAAACTTAAATTTATAATATTATGTACTAATATAAATGTAAAAGTTTGTGAGGATGGATAGATGACGTTTTTTTATGCAAAAACGTCTTAAACTGATTTGAATGTAGTTTGGTAGGCAAGTAGTTTATAACCAGAATCCACATATTGGATACTGTCATCCCTCTCTGGATCAAGTTTTAAACTGACCCTCAGCCAGTTCCTAAACTGAACACTGTCTAGTAGCTAGTGGCCAGTAAACCTGACAAAAATCTCCAAGCGGGCGTTACGTTTATGTATTTTGATGTAACTAATTTAGTTATTATAACCAAAATAATAAAATTTGTTAAACTTTTATTGCGTGATTTCGCAAAGTATGTATACAGGTTGTTGCTTATGGTGTTAGCTACCTAGTGCTGCGAGGTTCCTAGTGTTTAACAGGTAACCCTGTATAAGAAGGGCTCCACGCAGGGAAAAAAAATTACGACAATTATTTAAACCTTTTTTTAAATTAACAATGAAAATGGAAAGTCGAGAAAATTGTGTTAAGTAACAATCGTCTAACTAACCTGTTGAAAAATTAACTTTCCATCGGCAGCAAATTCTTTGAAGTACATATTTTTAAGACCAGTGTGTCTATTTGTCACCATTTTCAGCATATTCCTTAGACTATAACAACATTCCGTGTTTCATCGGGTATGAAATAAAAATTCGACACCGCTTCCGAAAATCTTTAATTTTAATAATTGCTTTTTTTTCATCAACTATGCTGTACAAACTATGTAGCTTAAAATTAGAATTAGCAATTAATAATTGCACGTAAAAAACTTAATAAATAGGTAGGTACTTTCAACTTTTCGATTGGAATGAACGATTATTACATTACGTAATATTTTTACAATATATATAAGTAAATCTACAAATGAAAATCGTCTATATAATTAACAAGCTGTCACAATCGCTCAATGATATGTTAAAATTATTTTTATTATTGCGTTCTACGTATTTAACAATGTAGGTTTTAAAGGTAGCGAGGTAGAGTCCGGGACTCTGCGCAGGCCTGTGCGTGCGGTGTGCTCGTGTGGAGCGCTAAGCGACCAAGTTGCCCCTCTCGGTGCTGCCCTTGTGGTTGTGGCCTTTGAAGTCTTTCAGTCGAATCGGTGAAGATTCGCTGCCCGAATCTCCCTGGAATTTTATATAGTCATTATCATTCTTATATATCTACTGTTCTTATTATCGACACACGCACACACTCAAAGCGTGCGACTGCCGACGCCACACGTATTTTACTGACGCAAATAATATACCCACGGAAACAAGGCTTGAAGCGGATTGTAGGTATATTGTGTCAAAGTTTGAGCTCAATCGGTGACTGCAGAGCTTTATAATCTTTGCTAAATTAATAAGTGCCCTACTTTAATTAATATACATATTTCTTTAATTTATCAAATACTTAAAGCGGTATTATCTATTTAAACTAATACTAATTTTAATACATAATACAGACTATACGCTTAATAGTTGGTACAATTGTCTTACATTGGCACCCAGCGAAGTGGTCTCTTGTAGGAGCAGTTCGCTGTCGGTGCCTCGTGATTCCTTATTTTTAAGAATTGAACGAGATCTAGAGTCGCCCTCTAACGTCCATCCACTTCCGCTTCGTTTATTACCGTTTTTGCCTGTAAAATGACCAGAATATACGACGATATATTTCGACGACAAAAATGTTTTTAGTATGAATAGGTATTTCTAAGACGCTGTCAAGTAGCAAAAAATATAATTTGAGGGCACAAACCGAAGAGGATGTGATGGTTAATGATTCTCGTTGCAATTCCTCTCGGAGGCCTCCTCTCCTCCTCCTGCCATTCCTGTAAGTGACATGAAAACGTCTCCTAATGAAGCTGACCTTAAAAATCATTAATGTCTACGAAGTAACTCAACTATGAAATAAAAGCATGCATATTCAAGGAATATCTACCATTTCATACTACACCGTGCAAATAACAAACGACGAGCATAGGTACACACGAATCGAGAGTACTGGTTATGCGCCACGTTAGTTCTACTCGTTTGTAAGTACGATAAGTATCAGTCACTACATCACAGAGTGCGACGCCGAGAGCTCCCGTGCAACCGGGACTCGAATCGCGGTGGAGCGTAGACGGCGCAGACTGACCTGTTGGAAACGGGCCTTTCTGTGTTTGGGCTTGGTATCGTCGGGGGATAGGCCGGCCATGGAGGGCGCGTCGTCGGCCGGAAGCTGCCGCGCTTCGGCGACCGCGACGTCAGGCGCGACCGCCGCGTCGGGAGCGTCCGCGTCTCCCACGCTGCCTCGCGAGCCGCGCGGCGACGCTTCGCCCTGCGAATCTTTCGCACACAACACGTCCCCCGAGGCGCTCTTGCGCACACCTTTAAACTCCGCCGATACCCCTCCCTCACCTCCACCGGCGCCGGCGCCGCCGCTACCGTCCAGAGGATTCACATACAAGTTTGACGAGTCGTTGTCGCATGCGATGTCGCCCTCTGAAGGAAAAGGGTGCGTAAGGCATGATGCAAATGTATCTGCAACGTAAGACATAAGACGCACTTGGAGCTACGCACGTCAAGGTTTAACAGTGATGAGTGCCGCGCGCACACGACAGGAGAGTAGGTTGAGTGCTTGGCGTGCGTTAGTGCTGTGGAACATGGATGACATCGACTAAGTATCTACACATAATAATTGAAGATTATTTAAAAATAAACTGACCTGTCGAATCGACACTTTAAATTTGTCGGCGGGTACCTACGAGGTCTGACACCCGTCGTTTTAATTAGACAGTAGTTTTAATCAGAAAGTAAATAAGTATTAAACGCCAATCATTAAACAGGTTCCTTAAAATGCTCGTCGAAAAGGAATCTGATCGATTCTCAAGATAATACTATGTTAGGAGTCAAATGGTTGAATGTAAGGCGCGGTAGTTTAAGACATACAGATACAACACCGATCGGGTCCTTTACTCGATGTGGTGCTTACCAGGGCTATCCAGGCTGTTGGGCGTGGCCTCGGGGAGAGCTCGCGGCGCGGGGTGCCGCTGCAGGCACGCCAGCTCCACGCACACAGGCTGCCGAAGATCTGACGTCGGCATCGGCATTAGCTGTTCGGCGTCTATGAACTCCTTGTAACCCTAAACCGGAAATATCGTTTCATATAAATACGTGTGTGAATATGGAATCACTCGATTATATTAGGCGTGTAAAGGTTGTATTGCCTATTTCCTACGTGAATAATTTTCGATTTGTGACAGTCTAAGCCAAATCGGGTTAAAATGAGGTAAAGGATGTTTTAGATGATTGCATCTGTTTCATAAATTCGGATTGAGCACACAGTATCGCAAAAAGGCGATTTTTAGTATTCGAATTAGGTATTATCATACTGAACCTATGCCCTCCATACGACCATCAAATTTGTATTACAAAATAATGTGCTAATTTAAAAATTAAAATAAGTAGGAATGTTCATAAAATACAATATTACCTATATAGATATAACAAAAAAGTAAGAACATAAGATTTAAAGTTTAGATGGATAGGTACCTACCTACCTATAAGAATATTTTTTTCTTTAAGTAATTATTAAAACTTACCACAGAATAATTGTCTAATCAAACAACAATGTAAACACTTCAAAATAAATAAATAATTGACATGTGTGAATCATAGATGCAAATATGTGAAAAAAATGCCTATTATTTGTAAATATTTATATACTACAAAGGTAGATACTATCTAAAAGTGCTTCTTATTTATAGGTATAAACAAACTACAATTTAAAAACTTACTTGTAGGATAAATTATATTATTGATTGTAAGTAACGCAATTATATACTTACATACGTACGCTATATGTTAGTAAAAATCATTGCAATGGATTAAATAGGTGTAGTTTAAAGTCAGTAGGTATGTTTAATAATTATGGTTAATAACATTCGGGTACGTCCTCATGTTAGTGCTTAGTACCTTGAACGTGCAAAAACAACATTCAAACTCAGAAGGCAGCTGATCCAAGTCAAGCTGTTTGTCAGCCATCTTCTTTTCCTAGAAAAGAGAAATATTAGTGGTTATTGAAGACTCCTAGCGATGAATTTAGAGTCTATTGTGAATCTCAGTTAAGTCAGTATCGTTAAACGAAAACATATGTCTACTCTTCACTGTGTAGCCGTTTAAAGTCGAAAAATAAAGAAAATTATGTTTAGTTTCCTAGTTTTTCTGGTGTTATAGTTGTAATACCCTACTATTAACTTTAAAAATTATCAACATTCAATTTCTATAAGTAATTGCATGCGTTTATTCGTTATTAAAAATAGTACGGGGAAATTTGCTAAAGCAAGTGAGCGTGAAATTTCATGACTCAATTCGAACAACTTTAATCAAGAATAATTATAATATACTTACCTAATTTTTAGAAATGTGTGCATATCATACCAATACCTCAGTCATCTAAAATATCGTATCTCAGACCTCCAAAAAATACATTTTTAGTAAGTATATTTCAAAGTAGCTATTATAGTATTTATAAGTGGACAGTATCTACGTATAACAACACTGCTGAAATTTCACGCTTTTCTGATAAGGAAGCGCCCAATTTAGGTCAATAAATGAATTACATAAATTATTATTAATATACATATGTGTGTGAGGAAGCTGAAGCTACTAAACATCTAAGTATAGAAGTCCTTACTGGGGTTGGTTCAGGGTTTATAAGCAAGCGCGTTTCCGGCGTGCCTATGCCTTCGGCTGAGAAGCGTCGCTCTTTCTTAGGACTGCTCTGAAACTACGATCTTATGTGTTAACAGCAACGTCAGTAAGGTAATGTAAATTCAATTTATGTAGGTGCGTCATAGTAGGTATAGATAAAGATATATTGGAATTTATTTGGTAGGTATATCTACAATAAAAGCTTACAAATTTGCGCTAAGGCAAGTCGTGGAATAAATCGCAATAACTAGAATATAATAATTATTTACGAAAGCGTTCATCAAAGAAGTGGATAGTTTTAAACGCACAATATGTAAAGTCTCATAACTAACCTGGTCAGGATCAGCGCCCGATGGTATCTTATTGCCGAGGGCGTGTTCGTACTGCTTGTAGCAGCCGGTGATGGCGGGAGCTTCGCCTTCCAAGCTAGTCGCGTCCGCCTGCGACAAGTTGTGTCCTGGAGACACACCATCTTAAGTAGCAGCGTTTCCTATGTCTTCTCTCGCGATTTTCCGATAAGCGTTTATTTTAACTAGATATAAGATTATACGAGTACAGTAAAGGCAGACGAGCCACAGAAAAATCGTTAACAAACAGCAGTAAATAGCGACGTGAACTACACAACACACATTCCACACGAACAGTAAGAAATCCAGCTTCCTCCGGATACACACACAACGAACAGTCCACAGAAGAAATGAATGTTAGTTCTAGGAAGCGTTAGGCTTACGCTGACTGAATGTAATCGACCTTAGATATCGTAAGTGTCTTCGTAGCACATCGCTAGCTACACGCGACGCGAGCCCGACCCCGAGCTACGAATATAATAATAAGGGGTCGGGAGTGACGACTGTGCGATAGTAGTAAGTCGTTCATCTGGCGTCGTCTCTCGCCTCAATGAGGACGCACTTGTCACCTGAAGACAAGGAATAAAACACTCTGAGTGTACCTTTTTTGAAGGAACGAGTGAACATAGCTGTAGCTGCGATGTAACGTGAACTGTTTGATTTTCGATATGCCTGCGAGTCCGGAGAGCTAATCTATGCGTCGTGCACACATTTAGATACAAACAACATTCGTTGCATACGGTTACACAGATACGAAATGATGCACAGAGCACGAAAGCATGCGTGCATAGTGAACACGAGTTACAAAGGACATGACATGGAGAAGCGACAGCGGGAAATGGACTAGTCGGTACTGACCTGTGTCGACGATCACGTCGATGAGGTCCATGCTCTTGGCGAACGCGTCGCGTAAGTTAATGTGGTGGAAAGAAACGATGGAGCCCTCACGCTTGGCGCGCTCCAGCGCCTCTCGTCGCTTGAGCGCCTTCTCACGCCGCATCTGATTCTTGTAAAACTCGGCGAAATTGTTGACGATAATGGGGATGGGTAACGCAATTACCAACACGCCGCAAATACAGCAAACTGAGCCGATGACCTTGCCCAACGGGGTCGTGGGGTAAATGTCACCGTATCCGACTGTGGTCATGGTGATGCCGGCCCACCAAAACGTTTCCGGGATGGAAATGAATTTAGTCCCCGGCTCTTCCTTTTCAGCAAAGTACGCCAGCGACGAGAATATGAGCACCCCCATCGCAAGGAACAACATGAGCAGTCCCAGTTCTTTATAAGAGTTTCTGAGCGTAAAGCCGAGCGACTGCAACCCGGTCGAGTGTCGAGCGAGTTTTAAAATGCGCAATATCCGCATAATACGAAATATTTGTACTACTCGACGTACATCTTGAAACTGGTCAGTCGCGTTTTTATTCGTTTCGAGTAAGAATAGAGACACGAAATAGGGCAATATAGCCAGTAAGTCTATAACGTTGAGTCCACCCTTGAAGAATTTCCACTTGTCCGGTGAAGCACTGAACCGCAGGACATACTCGAGCGTGAACCACGTGATGCACACGGCTTCGATCATGGCCAGCTGCGGATTGTCCATGGGCGTGCCCTTCTCGTCGTAAACTTGCATCTGAGGTATGGTGTTGAGAGTGAGCCCTATCGTTGACAGCACGATGAAGAGGATCGATACCACCGCAATCACCTGCAAGCACGTTTCGAATGAGCGACCAGAGCGCTCTGCCACCCGCCATCGCGCTGTCACACGATTTAGATAGACACGTTTAGAAAGAAACGAATCGTATTAGACTTATATTATGCAGTCCGCAGTCACCATACGTGAAACGTGTAAGTTAGGTATGCCAGTGTTTATACAGAGCTTTCCCTACACATTTTTACAATAAAAAAGCTACAAAAATAAGTCGTAAGTAAGGTATATATACGTATTATTATATGTATGTAAATACCTATCGGTACGAGTATGTATTTACAAGTATAAAAGCCAATGTCTTATCGTAATAGGATGTCTTAAGATTACTGAATCAATTTTGGTGTAAAAATAACATCTATTCGTGTAGGTAGGTAGTTATAATATGTTAGTAGTGTTGTGTAGTCGAGGTGTAGATAAGTAAAATAACGTATAAATGACAGTGGGTGGACGGACGCGCGTTCGGCCGGTCGATCGGCCAGGCGATTCGTAGACGCTCGTTCGTCCATCGCCCGCGTCGCTCGGTTAGTCGGATCAGTACCACGAAGCGGAAGCGCTGGTGGGTTGGAGGAGAGGTCGGCAAGGAGAGCGGAGGAGAGCGGGTGGGAACGCCGGCGGAGCGGCGCTCAGCCGTGGTGGGAGGCGGCGCGGGCGCGGCGAGCGCACTGCGGACGGGCGGCGGGTCCGCAGGGCGCGCGCGCCGTCCCGTGCCACCCCGCACGCGGGCCTCGGAGCGCCGCCTGGCGGCGGCTGGTCACATCGCGTAAGCCCATCCCATTTTTCAATATTGCGACAACAATTAAGCTTTGTTTTATATAAAGTGAACAGTTGAAGAACGATCGACGCGGCTGTGAACATTAAAAATTATTGTATCGAAAATTATTTTAAGGCACCATGCGCCCGGTAGGTATACTTCTATACTTCACGATGATCATGGAAATGAAAAGCTTACTCCGGCTCTAAATGAGATGCCTCGAAACAGACTCTTTTACTATGTTTTTTCTTTCGTGAGAAAACTCAGTGAAACGGTCTTCTTACATTTTCAGTAAAAAAAATCAATAAAATAAATAACTTCACGGCCATTATTACTGTATGTAAAATTACGCAAAACATATTGTTTAAGCGTACCTTTGGGGTTTCATCGACCTATAGGTTTAAAACAAAGTAAACATTAAAACCTAAAGATAATCGAGATAAGCAGGGAAATTAATCTAACCGGTGCACGAATTCAAAACCACGCAAAGGAATGATACTTAGAGCAAAGTAAAAACATAATACATAAGCAGTAAAGTAAATTTTGTTATTTACATGGATGTATCAGTTACATGTTTTATTGATATTTCCAGGATTTGGTATTTCTAATTTACATAAAGCATATGATAATCAAGTTTTATATTAACGACCTGCAGCCAAAGTTTTCGCAATGATTACTAGTCTTGTATATTTCTGTAGGATTCATTAGCGGTTTAGCTTAGTTTTGATTTTTAATTATTTTTACAACTTAAGCCAAAGATACGAATGCGAATGCAAATACGAATTAGGTTATATGTTTATGGTTTATATATATATATATATATATTTATGGTATAACAGATTTAAAAAGGCACACTTTAAAATATAACATAAATATAATGTATGTAGTAATATACCTATTAAGCCGTAACTATGCAATTACATTAATCAACGATTGACTGATGAATGCGAAATAGATAAATAAAGAAATTAAACAATATAAAGAAATGTTACAATTATACTTACATACCTACGTAAAATCACGCCGCTTATTCATAAAATTAAGGGTTTAAACACGACACAATACTACGCACAGTATCGACAAAAGCGACATAGTGACGTACAGCAAGCACAATAGCCAACGAAATTTATTATACCTATATCTTCGACAACACCGGAACACAACACCACATTCCAAACGACAATCAATCTACAGCAGGGAAGGGGCAGTGTCAGATAGATGTTATTCATGCACCACGAACACAACACTAACATTCCATTCTTGTTAACAGGTCACTTATATGCATTCTTAAAATTTTACGACATAGGTAAAATATAATAATATTATAAAGGTAACGACACGAAAAATCTGTTTTTATGACTCTTTAATTTTAATTTTAAAATTTACTTGACAAATAATAACCACGTTATCATACTGCGATGCAATACAGAAAGTTGTCAATCTATTAACCAGATTTTCCACGTTTATTCAAAAGCAATAGGTAACAAAGATTACAGTGTGCAAATCTTAATTTAGTGTCTACTCAATTCTTATTAGTAATTATCATTAAACATTAAATGTGATAGTTTAAAGTAAATAGCGTGTTTAACATTATTGCCAAGATGTATACAATATATTAAATAGGGTAAGTGAATGTGTACAGTGTCTCGAAAAAAATTAATAACTTTAGTATAATATATAACCGCATAAAAACATTTTCTTGAAACTAAGTGCACTATATTGTGCTACTTACTCATTATTGAAGATAGGTTAATAAAAATAGTGGCTCACAATCGACAAAAGCGTTATCTACGTAGTGGCAAACCTATTTAAAATTGTGACGTAAACTTTAGTGAGTACCTCCAGAATAAACTTAAATTAAAGTTTTCCTCGGCAGCTTGCTTGTAATGTCATTAATACAACAAAGTTTTAGTGGTGGTGTTTCAGGATCGTTAGGTATATACATTACCCTGGCTCCAATGCTCGTGGTGGGTTTCTCGAGCAAGTCCCAGAGCCACTTCTGGTACTGGGCGCAGGTGCCCTGACCGAACTCCTCCTCTTCGCGCTGACGCAGACTCTCAGCCTCTTTCCTCATTTCTTCGTGAACATGTTCTTTCCTTTGATGGTACTTGTGCTGACAACACGACTCCAGATACAGTTCGTCTACACCCCAGTATTCGAGATCATCGCTAAATGCCAACACACACATCTCGTCCACTAAATGCAGCTTGCCAGTCCGATAGAAATTTAAGATGGAACTAAAACTCTTCGGATGCCTGAAAATGATAATGTTTGATACCAGTTAACAGTAACAAGAAATAACATATAGAAAGGAGCTACTTATGTCGAATTCGTGTTTACTTCAAACGATACGATAGGAATTTCAAAGCTTTTGCGGCTTTAAAAATATAAGATCGCTCGACCTACTCAATAATTCAGATTTATTCATTTGAAATCTAACGGTTTTGACTATTCTCTCTGCACGAATGGAGGTGTGAACGTTACCACGTTGCCTCAATGCATTTTTTTTTTCAAGAAAATGTATGCTATGTAATGTATGTCCGAAGACTGGATGAAGCCTTGGGTTGCTTATACGCTGAGTAATTCGTAGCGCGTAGCATACGTTCTACGCATGACGTAGCACTTAGCAGCCATGTTTAGGTTTACTACGGCCGCTTCTCTCCACAAATTATTACAAATACTTAAGAATCGCGGGCCGTTTATTTAGTCCTATATATTTTAATTTTCACTGTTTGGCTGTAAGAAATAACGGATCCACACAGCTCCGTGCCAAAATGTCATCAAAGCTTGTGCGTGTTGCACGGGAGCGTTTACTACGCCTACGAGTACTTTGATAATAATATTGATGGCGGTATGGTACGGTGTATAGCTCTACCACTTATAACTGTCATGTAACGTGCAATAATAAAGTTAAACCGCAGCTCCGTCTGTTATAGGCTACGTCGGCCTACGGCCTACGTCGAGGATTTCCGGACGGTTTTATGGAATGGGCAAATAATGTAATAATACCTGTCGAAAAAATACTCGTTGTCTTGAAGTGAGTAGTCATCACATAACTCGGTTATGGCCTCATGCGTGTTGCAGTCGCGCAGCCGGCCGAGGCGCGTGTGTGGCAGCCGCTCCAGCGTCCGCCACAGGACCTCGTGCCGCACGCCACCCACGTTGATGATCACGCGCTTGCTCAGGGCCTTCGCGCGGAGCATCATAAACGGCTCCGGCGGTAGCGATGACATTGATCTGTAACCGTAGGTTATTTGTTTGTTAGAAGTTAGGTGGATATTGTTCAATCTACCGGAAAGCTCTCTCCGTTACCCCTTCAATGTCTTTGGAAGGCTCTCTCCGTTACCCCTTCAATGTCTTTTAAAATATAGATGCCAATTAACTTTAAAACTTTTATCATTTCATTTTAGGCATCTAGTCCAGAAATATTAGGGATTTCACCTCGGAATGAGAGATAGTCGGCCTGAAATATATCTGTAGTCGTGCACACCCTACAAAGACCCTATACAAGTTTTAGGGTTTGGTACCCTAAAACTTGTATAAAGTAAAGGTTTATACAAATTTATAGCATCCTTTCATTCCGTGATTCTTGCCTTCATTTGACTAATCAGGGCTAGCTAGATAGAATCAAACTAACTACATATTTAACTATAAAAACTATTAACTGAGATTTATCCTTAAATAATAATTACCACGCAGGTAGTGTAATAATATTTCAGATTTCGGTTGCAAAGTCTGCTGGAAATACTTTTATTCTGGCCACCACACCATATGCGTTTGGCATAACCCTCTGTCAGGAGTGGCTCACACAGGATCCATGGTGGACCTGAATGATGAATGAGTACAGAACGTCAGGTTGAGCGCTCGCTTGCTGCTCATTTATTGTAAGAGAGGTAAGCTTGTAGGTAATAAGTGTAAAATCAAGAAGGTATTGTGCAAGGTTAGTGACCTGGAGTGGGCCCGTTGCAGCGCGGCGGCGGCGGCGGCGGCCGTGGCGGGTCCGGCGGGCACCGCGGGCGCGGCCGGCGCGAGGCCCGCGAGCGGCGCATCGTGCGCGGGCGCCGCGTAGCCCATGTGCGCGCGCGGGGGCGAGTCGCCCAAGTGCCAGCGCGCGCCGCCGCGGCCCGCCCCCTCGCCCACCATGCCGCTAGCTCATCGCGCCGCCCGCCGCCCGCCGCCGCCCCATCCGAGCACGCCCGCGCGCCCGTCCAGAAGCTTCACCACACTGCAATAGTTACACGACAACAATCAGCCTCGTTCAGGTCTACCAGCACGTAGCGTTTCTAGCACGTAACGTGGCATACACACCGTATTGCGATTTGCGTTGTTGTTAGATGTGAAAACTGTTTTTCGAATATAACGGCACAAACGGCATTGATTGTCTGCCCACATGTCTGCCTAAATGCAGGTTTCACGCAATACCCGATTGCGTGAAATCTCTAGCGGAGACATACATATTTAGAACGATATATTAAATAAACCTAATTTCAAGTACGAAAATGAAAAACAATTTGATACGTAAATAAATATTAGATATTAGTATGTTTTCATAATTTTAAGCTAGCTACGTTATGGAGAGGCCCCTTAGGCCAAAGACCCAGAGGGAGACCACAAGGAAGATGGAAAGACGAGTTAGAAAAAATTGCCGGTCCTAATTGGTCAAATATCGCTGAACCCTAATTTATAATATGTATTAAGGATAATATTTAAATCTATTTACTTTGCATTGACATTGGAAATTATTCATTTACAATAATATTATAATTTTTTCTATAAATGACCACGAAATGTTTTTTTGACTATAATAATGAATTGCATTAATGACGATAATTATTATTATGAAACTTAATATTTGTAATTGTACTTAGATACTTATTTTAAAATAGCTACAGGACAATAAAAGGCTTTTTCATTTTTATTTTATTTATGTTTTCATAGTTTTAAGAGTACCTTGAGTACCGTATCCGTTGAGGAAGTCCACTTACACTTCATCTTCAGCCCCAGAGAAAATCAATAATACCCTGGCATCTAATGTGAAACAGGAGGGTTACTACAAACTCCTAAAACCATCACAAAGCAATAATGTTTTGATTTAAGTTAAAACAAAACATCATTTCTTTATTATGGTTTTAGGAGTTTGTAGTAACCCCCCTGTCGTATCATCGTGAACCAATTAATAGCGTGTTGTGAACCATTGTGTGTCATGTCGTAAACTAAGTTATGTCGTTTAGTGAGGAACTTCCAGACCAACATAGTAAAGTATCGACCCGCGTCACTACAAACTGTTCAACCACTACCAGCCATCCAGGAAGTATGTAGGCCAAGCTGATTCATTGAAAAGTAAATAGAAAGGTACAGTAGCGATAGGATACACTCGTATTTGTGTAAGAACACGAGGAGAGCCGTCAGTGGGCGGGGGCAATCGATTACGGGATCGCGCCCGGCGACCCACGGCCCGCGACGCAAGCCTTTATCCGATCGCTCGACCCTAATCTAATATAAGTAACATTCACTGCACTTGGCGTCTGCCGTCAACAATTCGAATTTTAGTAAGAACTTTTGTTCTAGTGTTGTCTTAAAAATAACCCGACGTATGCCCGACAATAACTGTAGCCCGGTCAAATTAGCCTTAAAAGTAGGAGTCCACTTGCATTCATTCCAAAGAAGCTGAAAATTTGCAAAATATTAGGCAAGGGTCCCATTATGTATAATGAATAATGAAAAGCCCTATCATCCAAATGCGAAAAAAATCAATGTCAAATTTAGAAAAATTGGGTTTTATGAATTATTTCAGGGAAACGGTTAATTTCATGGTAAAAATATTCAGGACAAAATTGTAGATCCTACTTCCTACTATCCTACTACTATTATAAATGTTAATGTTTGTGAGATAGCTTTCGCGCAAAAACGATGGATACCTAGTATACAAACATTTTCCGTAGGTACATTTATTTTCCAGATTGACCATTTATGAGAAACCCCTTTTTTAACTTTGACTGAAAATTTTATTTGAAACTACATACATATTTTGTATTTATATTTTTTATACTTTGGGCTTACAATTTTTGAAGTCGATTTGATTTAGATTTTGTATTTAAGTCTCAATATTAAATACAATAAAAAAGGTTCACTTAAGGCTGTGTAGATAGATACTGAAGGGACACCTACACATTTACCTATTATCTCTGTTGCTTTTTCATGTCGTGCGAGCAGGTATATGTTTGTGTGTGGGCATGTTTTAATATGTTTTAAAATAATAACATTTGAAAATTGATTTCATAATTAATTATGATTCAAAATTATGTTGATTTGCTCGTTGTGCGTTTAATAAATGTTGTCTGTAACTATGCCATTTATTACAATTATGATTTATTATCGCCTTCAAATAGTATTCTTCTTAAAATTATAAACATGTCTACTTAAAGGTAGCCCCAACAAAAAGGATGGCGTGGAAAATCCAACCCTCGCGAAAGTTGTGACACACCGCGCGTTTAAATTCCTACATTTCTATGTCACTATACTCGTAGTTTCTGTTTGTATTTGTAGCCCAAAATAGCGGAACTGGAATGGCACATAAAAATATTATTAACAGTAAATGATTACTTTTATCCTTTTTTACGTTTCTACAATCTACGTTCACGTAATTTCGGTCAAATTGCCACTATATAAGCCTCAATAAATATTATTTCTTGAAACATACCTAATATAGTCCTTTGGTGTGAATGTTTGCAGCAGGTAATGCCCCATTACATTGTAGTGTGTGTATGTATAGTAATACACACACCACAATGTGGTTTATTTATGCCACCATACGAGAAAATTCACGAAAAAGATATGTACTACGAAACAACTAAACTTGCGTGATATCAGTGTTTACTTACAAATTATTAGAATATAGTTTTTATAACTTTTACACTCATCATTTAATGCAAGTGTACCTACCTCAACATCCTATATTTTAACTTTTGTTATGCTTCGATATTTAAATCTGTAAGCGATACAAAGATCCCTAAACTTGCCAAATATTTATAAGTGGATGTAGGCTAAGGGGCTATTATATTATGCATCACAATCGCCTACTTATACATGTAGAAATTCGTGGCGCCACTCGGTCTGGGGCAGACGCGCCGTCGTGCTCTATATCCCTCTTACGTAACAGAAGTAGTCGAGGTATCGACAGCTATCATTGACTTGATGCTGTCAACATTTACGCCCAGTCTTCTCGTGACAACAAAGTACCTTTATAGAAGGAGGCTTGCGTAATCTACACCTACCCGTTGGAAGCTATTTGCTTACACAAAAGTTCAACCGCTAGCGTACGACACAATCCGGTCACGGAGCATAGAGCTCCCTTTTTGCGGGATTATCTTGTTTCTATATTCCCCGCTGTCTGAATACTTGAATATCTCCGTATATGCACCTTTATATATAGGTATCGAAGAATATTAAAATTTAGGAAAATCGAATGTGCAATGGTTTCATATACGAGTAATAGTTAAAACGTATGTCATATAATATTGATAGATATAGAAGTTTAAGTACATCTATCTGCATGTGCACCACAGAAAATAGTTTAATTATAAACAAGGTTTGTGTTTTCCATTGGTAAAATTGATAAGTTTCGCGCTGAAACTTTGAAGTCGAGAGACTTAATAGAAACCTAGCCATTAATCCAAATACAATTGACGATTACATAAACACTGGAGCAGCCTTGAATAATGTATGTACTTATAAATATAGAAAGCACTTTACTTAATAAACGGACTATCTTCTAAGATTAAGAATCGTCTTTATGCATATAGCATTATAATGGTGCGGAAAGGAGAGAGAGAGCAGTGTTAACATAAATAGACTTTCTACTCGTGACTTGTAGGCTGGAGGGAGGCAGTGGAGACAGCCTCCGTATTGATCCCAAGTCGGGAGCGGACCAGGCGTGTGGGCGCCGATACTAAATAATCTGATAGGTTGCGGAACGTCCTCAACGTTTCTCCTTAACACCAGCTACTTTAGTGCTTTAGTGCTACAGCAATAGTGGGAGCTCAGCGGTAAAGTTAGTAAACAATAATAAAATAGAACTAGGGCACAATCATAAGATATACATGTACATGAGCATCCATTTACGAGTTTATTTAAGAATGTTCATAATGATTTTATTCTGACAATGGTACGAGATAATTATCATCAGAATAAGCCACAGTGAAGCGAATTTTATTTTTTGTATAAAATTCCTACTTAAGCAGACGATAAATAATATACGAATAGGTAATAGCCCATGTGGCACTAATTAACTATTTACTGTATGTTCGTTCGTTTTTTAAGAGTTCATCATTATTTCCGCATTCAAAAGACTATTTAAGCTCTATGAACTACATTCTCAAACAGTATGCCACAATGTACAGACATTATTATCTGATTAACAATGGAAGTTGTATTGTCTATTGACTATGCATAGCTATACAATGAGACTTTGTAATTTAGGTACCAACTACATCATCATAAATTAGATTTATGTATTTAATGTTGCAGTCCATGGGCTGAACAGACCACTTCGTATCTTGTAGCCTGCATGTCCGTTTGCTACTCAATTCCAACAAGAAATAAACGACACATAATAGGAACATACCCTTAAAGAGAATGGCCCTGCACGTGGCACTGGTTATCTGCTTGATTATGTAAGTCACTTTGACTATGCATGGCTGCAATCTGGCTTCAAAATTTGCTTAAGCAGCCAAGACAGTTTAAATTATCATCATTTACTTTTTCAGTCGACGAAGATTGAGCAACAAAGTAATTCGTTAAAGATACCTCCTTAAAACATATTCTCTATAGGTAGGTAATTATAACTTTAGCAATTGTTTAAAAGAAACAGAATCGATTTGATAACTTCTATATTACATTATAACATGAAATCCAGAAAGAAACCACTCATAATTTCTCACCTAGGGTATGGGTTTGGTAAATAAACAGTCACAAAATATATAAATCAGGCTATTAAGTGTTCTGGCCACACGCCATCTAATAATTTGCTATTATTGAAATGATTTTGGTGAAAGTTGTCATTTACTACAGAGAACTAAAATATTATAACGCAGGCACGACAGTTTCATATTATGTTTTGAGAAAGAAGATATGCTTTACAAAAATAAAGCAGTAACTATTAGGTAGTCAAGATAAGATTAAAACGTAAAGAAATAAACCTACTTATATTTTCTCTCTATATACTGGTTATGTTGTGTATACAAAAGTATACAAGAATAATACAAAAATAAAACAAAAGCAGGTCGTATTTCGCCACAAAGGTAAACTGGACTGAAACCAGTATTTGAAATATCGAGCGCCTTATCTTCTCGTCAATCTCTTACGGTTTCAACCTGATAGATGGATAGAATTCTGAAAGTGAAAAATATTAAACGAAAGTCATGAATTGGCACAAAAGAAATGTAGCGTGCCAAAACCGGCATGCCAAAACCTACCTGAGCTTTTAAGTAGGTCACGTCTTATATCGTATGTATATACCTAATCTATGTCTGTAGGTATGACTACGTCTATGAATTTGAAAATTAAAATATATTTAAATAATATTTATCTTATACCTATGTTCAAATTTTACCGCCAATAAAATGCAATGACTAACCAAAAATGTTACCGAAACAGTTTTATGATGTGTATGTATGTATGCCGATGACATAGTGATCCTGGCGGAGTCGCTGGAGGAACTCAGCATTATGCTCAGCGACCTCAATAGTGCCTCACAACGGGTGGGTCTTAAGATGAACATGGACAAGACGAAAATCATGTCTAATGTCACACCCGTACCGGTGGTTGTTGACGGCACTGCTCTCGATGTTGTAGACGAATACGTTTACCTAGGACAAACGATCCGAATGAGTAAGTCCAACTTCGAGAAAGAGGTCTCTCGAAGAATCCAACTCGGCTGGGCAGCGTTCGGGAATCTACGACACGTCTTGACGTCCGATATACCTCAGTGCCTGAAGTCGAAAGTTTTCGAGCAATGTGTGTTGCCAGTGATGTCCTACGATGCCGAGACGTGGTCCTTTACTGTGAGCCTAATGCACAAGCTCAGAGTCGCCCAGAGGGCAATGGAGAGAGCTATGCTTGGTATTTCGCTACGAGACAGAATCAGAAATGATGAAATCCGTAGAAGAACGAAGGTGACCGACATAGCTCTCAAAATTTGCAAATTAAAGTGGCAATGGGCTGGCCACATCGTTCGCAGGACTGACAACCGATGGGGAAAAAATGTCCTCGAATGGCGACCACGTCTAGGCAGAAGGAGTACAGGCCGCCCTCCGACCAGGTGGACTGAAGACCTGAAGAAGAC
Source organism: Erynnis tages (assembly GCA_905147235.1). NCBI lineage: Eukaryota > Metazoa > Arthropoda > Insecta > Lepidoptera > Hesperiidae > Erynnis > Erynnis tages. The sequence continues at coordinate 4,945,711 of LR990081.1, forward strand.
AGCGGGAAACCGTTGGCTTCAGAGGGCCCAGGACTGGGCGGAGCGGCGTCGATTAGGGGAGGCCCATGTCCAGCAGTGGACTACTAAGTGCTGAAAGGAAGGAAGGAAGGAAGGATGTATGTATGTATGTATATGAATAAATTGCTTAATTTTTACCTTCAAGTAAATGTAACATTACGAGTATGATTCGAGAGATAATATTTATTTAACATTTTCATCTTTACTTTATTAAAGTAATTACATGTATGTATACGTGTTGAATTGATAAACTCCTTTTTTGAAGTCGGTAAAAATACTAATAAATAACAGAAAAATGAAAACGAAAAATAAAAATTTTAAATGGGGAACAAAACAAATTTTGCATCTTTCATGGAAACTGTGCCTTTGTCTGCAAACGAATGCTTTTGTAGAACGTTTGTAGCTTGATTGTAGCAACAGCTACGAACGGATTACTTAAGTGTAGCTCGTAGATCGGTGCTACGTTATTTAAATCTACCTTCGTAGCGCAGCGGTGTAGGTAAGAAACTGACAAATCTTAATTATTGTTCTGAAATATTACACACAATGATTCTGAATTTTATAGATAATCGTTTTTTACGTTAACTTATTCAGTTTACTCATATTATATATTAGAAACAAAAACAAACTAAAACTACTACTACATAATATTAGTTATTACCGTATAGGTATAGTAAGTATTTCATGCAGTTATTTAACTTTATATATTTTTACAAGTTACCTGCATAGCCGTATCCCTCGTAGTTCCTCGTAGTCCCGCAGGGATCCGAGGCATAATTGAATCCATAGCACTAATGTGTGCATGAATAAACCACGGTTATAACTCTGAGTTCGTTAACCTAGTTCAATTTAATTATGAATACGTGCAGTTGAGTTTTTAATTTTCTAGCTTTTTCAATATAGAGTAATTAATGCGTACAAATAAAAAAATACTTCAGCTTTACAAGTTTACACCTATATGCATGTATACGTACATGCTCATGTAAATTTTCCGTACAAAAACAAGTTGATACACATAATACTTGTAAAATTAAATGACAGAAAAAATAAACCATTAGGTTAAAATCGGTTATTTTGGGAACTACGATACCATAGCATAATTACGGCCTACTTATCTATCAAATAAAAAAAAACAGTCTAACCTACTCCATGGATGTAAAAATGTAAATAAGATTAAATTAAATATAATTTCATTTCATTTGTCGACCAGCGATAAGGGCAATGGAATAACTTTTCTATTCCATTACACAAAGCGAAATTAAAGTGAATGGCCGACAGGCTAAATGTCAGCCATTGCGGCAGTTTATATTATCTGTCCCCTTATGGCGCCATCAACATCAAATGAATTATGAACCAATTTTTAATGCATTAAAATTACTTTAATATTTTGAATAGATTTATGAATTTCCTATCCTTAATATTGTAATTTAGTTAGAAATTGTACAAAATAACTAAAATTAATCTTTAAATATAAATAATTTCAAAAATTAACCCTTAATTTACAGTTAAATAGTTTGAAAACAGAAAATAATTTCCTGAACAACTCATCGCTGACCGAAGCGCCTAAGCGGATTAACTATACCTACAAGTAATACTACGTATACGTATATTACTCTAAATACCGTCACGATGGCATAGGCAGTGAGCACAGCGTTTTTTTAATTAGGTGGGGATAAGTACGATTATAGTTGAAGAAAGAAACAGTCGCCAGATCACCTGTATGTACCAGCTGCATATTAAAATGCATAGTTAAGGTTTATACGCCGTATAGCGTACGAGTATGTGCAATTGTGCACGTGAGTCACCTGCACGTTCACTGACACGTAAACCCATAGTATGGCGTAAATACTTCACGGAATGTTATCAGTTTTTGAATAGTAATAAAACGATATGTTTTGTATAACGTGTACATCGTACATTTTACATCAAAATCTTTACTTGTTTGATAATAAGAAGGAAATACCTAAAATAGTGCGCGTTCCGCCCAGTCTAGGCAGAGTTGCCACGCTCCCCCCCCCCCCCCCCATCCCCTGTCCGCTTTAGTCTCGCTTCGGCTGTTAGACGGGTTGGTTGTGTTGCTTGTGGACAAAGCGTTGCCTAGCAACCACTGTCAAGCAGTACGTAAAAGCTGGAGTACGCAACATTTTGTTCTTTTATTAGTTGAATGGTTTCAGATGCCTTCATTCATGGTAATAAGGTTCTAACATCATAAGTTTAGCTATTACGATTATGATACTTAATTATTTTTTTGTTTGATCGGTTTGAAAGTACTATATACACTAAGACTTGTCAGCAAATAAACCGAGCCCCCCGCCGTCTGTACCTGTACAGAAAGTGCGTTTTATGCTAATTATCGCCTGTAAACTCGTTGCACCGAAGATCTGCTGATTCGAAGTCTGCGAGCGACCTCGCGTTCGAAGCCTGCTTGAAGTACCTAATGTAAGCTTGAGCTGCTTCCTGAGGTGTTGTATCCATTTTTAACCGATAAAGGTGGCATAAGACCAGGAAAAGAAATTATTAGAAAATTCGACCACCTTCAATATCACAACTCTAGTCAAAACAGAGCAAATCGTTAACATTTTGTTTGTTGCTAGATTACAGTGTCAGTTGCCAGTACTTTAGATTAAATTTATGGTCATTTTAATTGTTATTAAATACCCTTTCTGTAGGTATGAGTTTGATGGGTGTAGGTACATTTTCTACTTCCTGAGAAAATCTGATTAATGTTACAAGGTGGCGGGTGTATATATTTCTTATAAGATTAGGTAGTCATTAGGTCATTAGTGTGATGGGTGTACGTTTTCTACTTCCTGAGAAAATCGGATGAATGTTTATTTGCTGTCCAGTATATATACGTGTCGAATTGATATTTTATTCACGATATAGGTATTTAGATTCATTTTAACACTGTTTTTCGGGTCTAACCACGATAAGTAGATACGTATATTTCATTCTGGGTCATTGAGTGTGGTAAAATACCACACTCACTAGTCAATAAAAAGCAACATCGCTAGAAATTTATAAAATAAATTCATCATTTGAATTTGGAAATAAAGGGTCCACTACTGGGATTTTACCCTATTACTCGTACTGTATATTTTTACTTTACATTTTTGAGTAAAAGTTACATTATCCTAAAAGTTCTTATTCGATTGCATTATATATCTGATTAATTGATTTTTATAGATCTTATATAGGTACCTATCTACCTAGTATCTACCTACCAATAGTAATTTATAAATAAATGAAAAAACGAGAAAACCTGAAATGAGGCCAAAATAAAAATATTTCTATAGCTTTTGTTGTTTTATTTTGTAAAAATGTTACTGCACCCTCGCTAGCCTAGTCGATCTCGAGATCACGCATACACGGCGCGCGGACTAGCTAAAATCAATTAGCGTGAAAAGCTCGGTGCACCGTTAATGGATTTTTGAATGGATATTTATTAACATCACACAAGACCAATTACTTTCTTGTGCCAGAGTATGTCAATTGTCTTGCTAGTCACCTGTATATTTAAAAGAAAAATTTTCACGAAAACCTGTGACTGTTTGTTAAATATTTAAGGTCCGAGTGCATGGACGGAATGAGTACATTACATAACGTTTGTAGTGTACATTGGGAATAAGTTTGATATAAATGCTAATATATTTTATTTTTAAAACGCTACTTACATCGTGCTTTTAGAAGCCTCCACCAAGCTTATTATCTGTGAGTTTATCTTATAACTTTTCTTATACTCTACATTAGTTACGTCTGGCTGCAAATATGACATGACATGCCGTTAAATACGTGGTGATTAATAAATTTTTAGAATCGCGGAGGTGCATGGTTCCTCCATACGGCATATTCGTGCGGCGTGACAGTTAGCACGGGCGCTGACGTGTCGCTCCGCATTTAGCACGACAAGTGTTCTTGGCATGCCTCCCGGGCTCTTCAAGTTTTCTCGCACTACGCTCACTCCTCTGCCACTGAATCGCCTACGACGCTGCACCGTTCTACAATCTATAGGTAATATAATAAATTGTCTATAGACTATATGATATCTATAATCTATAATTTTGGCATAGCAACGATGTGATCTGTAGCGGTATGAATGAATGTGTTTGAATTACTATTTACGATAATGTAAGCAAATTTTCAAACGTTTTTTCGTTTTTTGCTTTCTGACGTGGTAAAAATATGATATTTTTTTCACTTATGTACTATTTTTATGTAAGTATGTTTGTCAGTTTCAATATCTTAGAAATCCTCTACTCTCGGAAACAAGATTTGTAAATAATAATGGAATAGCATCTAGGTAAGCTGTAATTTGTTTACACAAGTTAGAAAGAAGAAGTAAATAAAATTATGACTTAAAACTAAGTATGTAGATACGTATCCATAAAAGTCTTCCCTAGTACACGACTTCGAAGAAAAGTTTCTACTCGAGTCAAATACACAAAGAGCACTCGTGACACAAAGCGCCACACGAGCACCATCTACTGTGACCTCGCCATCAACAGGTTACCAATACAACGGTTATTTGCACCCGAACAAAGAACTCATTTATTTACTTTTACACGTAGAATTTATTAACATTAAGCATAGAAAAAATGTCAGAGTTATTAGCTCAAAACAATGGTCTGTTTCCGTTTAAGTTCGCCAATCAGGCGATCATCTTATGAAATATCTACTAAAATTTACTCGTATGTTATTGTTTCTATGCATTTCTGGATCGTATGTTGCTGATCGATATTGTTTCTACTAACATTCAATAGAAACGAAATCAATGAAAATTTAGTTTAAAATAGTTTGATTTCGTGGCGTTCTCCACAAAGTTTATTACCTATTTCAAATGTAAGAGGGTTTTGAAATCTAAATTATTCATTCAACCAACAAATGCATCAAACTTTCTATTTAAACGTTGACTAGAAAATGTATTTCAAGTTCTAAAAATGTATTTCAAGAGATTTATTTTGTCGAAACATGTTGTTCACTACCATTTGTGCAGTTTTAACGTAAATCGGCAACAGTTAACGACAAGGAGCCGTGTCACGGGGTATGGCTCTTGTCTCCGAAATAAGACGGGACGTTGAGAGGCGCCGTCGACGTAGGTCAAGACGTGTATTTTCGTCCTCGCCTTGATACAGGGCTACCGCATATCATATGCGTTCGTTTAATATTAACTCTTTCGTCAGTCCCCGCGAATGTCGATTCCCAGCTGAACAGTGATCCACTGACGAAACGAAGCGAAATAGTTATGCGTGACTGACGTTGTATAATAACCAAAATATAAACATTCAGATTTCGCAGCGCAGCCAGATGTATCTCCAACGCTTTTGACGGCTTCAATAAACACTGCATAAAAACTTATAGCGTATGAAAACTTCAATATTTTTCTGATCGAATCTCGAAAACATATTTTAGCTTTCACGTTTTGTAGATCGAGATCCGGTTTATGTAGTTATTATTAGTTTTAAAAATCAAATTAATTATAATGAAAAAGCACGGCCACCACGGAAAGGTTTTCTTATTTTAAAAGCCTCCGTTTTGGAGCGAAACACGTGTCGTGTTGCGGTTGGTTATAATGGTATATGTTTTACCTACCTCACGATGTTTTCGTTCACCGTAACAGCATGTGTTGTTTGATTGTATAAAGCGCACATAACATTTTTTACAGTCATTGGTTCGTGTCACTGGGATTCGAACCCGGATCCCTCGAATCGAGGTCGAATTCTAAGCCACTGGGCTATCGCCGCTTATTCGGTACCCATCATACACCATTGCCGCGGATTGATTAAAAGTTAATAAGTATAAGATTTTTTTTTAATTTCTAACTGGTGGGTCCAGTTAAAAGTTACGGAACCATCGGTTTGAACGGGAAGGAACTGTCTTAGCGGTTTTTTATTTAATTTTGTGTGCATCATTTCTATAATTACAGAAACATTTTCGTGTTCTAGGCAAACACCGTTTTTAAATATTGCGACATTAGAACTCGTTCCAATTAGCGACGTCAACATAAAATCTCGCGTGTTAGTACAATCTTAAAGTCCTAGCCTGGCGACAGTCAAAGGGTTAACGCAACTGAACCCGTGTCGCAGGTCACAAGGCCGCGGTGAATTTATGAACGCATTTAAAATAATAAATCTGCCTGGAGGTAGCTGCAAGTTATGTATTAAAAGTTGCTTTTTGTAGAGTTTTTGTGGATTATAACTTCAACAGTTTGGCCACTCTTGGTGAATAAGGTGTCGATTTAAATTGAATACCTATACTTTATCTCCTAATGACGCATATAGACATTCAATGGTCTTTAAAATCTGGATTCTCATTCTTAATTAAAGATTCTAAAAAAGTTAGGATGCAAGTTGTCCGTTGCTTTAACTGCGATATCAACAATGTTTATATCGCAGTAGCAGTATAAGCCCTGGGGTTTAGGCTAAACAATTGCAGCTAGCTGACAAAAATGCTAACTAATTCAACACTACCTCCATTAATACCAGAGGGAACGATGCATTATAGCATAAGAAATAATTATAAAAATGATCTATGACTTAAAAGAACACAAAACATGGCTTGTTCACCTGCATTTCTTCGCAATTACTCCATACAGGTCGGTCAGGACTACAAAGCAGCCATTGTAAAAGGGTAATCAGAAGACAAATACAAACAGCCTAATTACGATAAGACTACGTGGATCAGTTACGGAATTCTATTAGTTAAAATCGGTCTCCAACATTAGATCAGTCATTGTATGATTATTATTATCAGACCTTCATAAGAGTGTCACATTTAATTTTCAGCTTAATCTCACGTTTCGTAGTGGGTGTAAATTGCGTTCAAAGATTCCGTTACATAACATACAGGTGAAGCTAAAATATAAACCGTATAAAATAAGTAATATCATTACACTATAAGCAAGTTACATTTACCTAAATATTTGACCAAAGGATGTTTACGACACGTCATGTCGAATTGGACCGGGTGAGAAAGTGATATAAAGAGAAGACTGAATGTAGAGCGCAGTTGGTCTATTATCGTTCAAGACATTGACCCGCCTATCGTGCGACCCGTATTACCATTAGATGCGAGATATTTTCGGCTGCTCAATCACATTACTACTGATAAAACTATAATCTTACTAATATTTTGAAATACATACATACGTTCGTGAAATGGATCTATCATGCAAAAACTATTGTACGCAACCGGATGAAATTAAGTATCTACCTATAAGAAGAACACGTATTTTAGCCTGATTTTTCCAAACAAAGTCACAGCAGCGGCTAGTACGTTAAATTTGCTTAAATAGTTTTATATGTAAAAAAAGTATTAAAACTAATAAAGATAATATTTAACATAAAATAAGAAAGGAAAGAAAAAAAATAATATGTAAAAGAAACTATGTAAGTACAGACTATATAAAATAAAATAGATATTTAAATTTAAAAAGTATAGTCAATGTGGGGAAGTCAAACAACTTTGGTAATGACCTTTTTTCGCGTAAAATTTAAAATACATATACGATTTATTCAATAAACAAAAATTCAACCTCAAATTGCAGACGACGCAACAGGGTGAGAATCCCGAAAATCAAAATGTAGACTGCCAGTGACCCCTGCTAAGGATTCCCGAAGGAAAAATTCTACTTATAATTAGGTACTTCGGTTAGGTTCACAGTAACGGCCAGCCACAACTGTCGCTTTAATTCCTTTTGTAAATATGATGATTAAACTAATTTTGTTTTCAAATCTATCGAGCCATAGTTTTCGGCTAGTAATAGGCGTGTTTATTATTGTTGCTATCGAACCGAACTACATATTGCATAGATTTTATGTCGTCCGGTCATAAATAAATGTAAGCTTACCGATACCACAAATTGACATCTTTAGTGCGTATTATGACTTAATATTATCAGTAAACTAATAAAATATAGGTAATAAGCAATATTTTGACGTCATTGGCTAATATTAAAATTTGTTTTGCAGATATTACGGGCAGTTGCGGATATATTTCGTTTTACAAAGAATGTTGTTCTTTTCATATCTTTCAGTAAAAAAACATGACCAAGGTATAATTTTTATACACAATGAAGGTACATTTGGTAATTCTTGAGTGAACTAGTGCTGAGTGATGGTTCCGCTCGCGACGCTACGCTGCCTTCACTACACATGCCCCATAAAGTGTCCGAATTAATAGGCATCAATAATGGTCGAATTTACGAGCTATTCTCCCAATTTACGACGCATTGGCAAGCAGCCGATGCAGTGTCGTACGTACACGAATACAACACAATTGCTTTTACAAGTAGAAGTCGCACAATGTTAATTACAATCATAATTGGCGACCTGAGTGGCGCAATGGTTAAGACGCCGCCGGTGCGCTGCGCGGAGGGTCCTGGGTTCGATTCCCAGCGGTGCAGAGACTTGAATAATGAGTTTAAAAATCTGTTTCTGGTCGGGGTGTGTGTGTTCTTGTCTCGGGGCCAGTGCCCAGGGCCCCCATCCTCAGAGGGTCCCGAAGGACCGACAATTTCTCTCATATTTAATATCAAATTATTTGTATAGTTCGCTTTCTTTACATTCCAAAAGGGCCCCGAATTGTATTGTATGCCCAAGGGCACCAGCATAGTCTTAGATGGCCCTGTTGTCTTGTGTGTGTCCATGACACCCACGACACAGGGAATCCTAGTGTGGGGCTATGAGTGTGAAGCGTTATTTATTTATTTTATTTTATTGTCATTAAATTGACATGAAATCTTTTAAGTCCAAGACAAACACTGTAACGCTCAGTATTTTGCCACTTCTTATTAGCAATTTTACAAGTCAACTTACACTTACTAAGTACTATAATAATAGAACCACAAGCAGCAGCACCGGGTTATATATATAAACCGGGTTGCACTCCGGGAGTGCCGGCAGAATTGAAAACTTATAAGATGTGTTTTCTTGGTGATTTGGACGACAGTTCAATTAAAAAACTATTCAATAACCACTACTTAACTATAAAATCTTTTAAGTAAAGCCAAGAATGAATTTACACGTTAAGTATGAAAGTTCAGCTGGCGGCCAAATTGGCTGCCGCAATAATAAAGCGGCCACGCCATTTCTCATATAAACCCAGTGACGTATGAACTCTATCAAAACCAAAGTTTTATAATTTCTCTAAGTGAATGTTTGACAGTTACATTGATACCATTTTACGTAGTTACCGTCTATAGCTGCGTCTCGTAACGGTGTTGCGAGTCCAGAGATTTTACGTATCTCATCTAAAAATATGCGTACCGTGCTAAAAGAAGTTTTCACTTCAAAAATCTCACATCAAACCGACTAAGAACCTAATCAGACTGCCCACCGAGCTACTAAATATCTAAAATGTGATGTAGCAGCCAGCATAAGAGGTTGCAAAGAATCTACCCTAACGAAGTCTGTATGGAGCAGAGGAGCAAATACACTGTAAAGATTATTTTCTATTTTATTGGCACGGAACCCTTAAAACGTTGTTTCATAGCAGTGAGTTTTAAAGCTCTAATTAGAGTGGTCGTTGAGTCTGGGATGAATGCTTGAATGAGGGATCATTAGGGGCAAATTTTTTCACAAGCATTTCTGTTCGCGTGGTTTTAGCGCGGTATAAATTGTAACGTTGCAACAATTACGTACATTACCTTCTGGAAGTAGGTTTGAAGGGATTATTCCTATCTGTCCCCCGATTCTGTCCCCTGCAGGGGACAGATAGTGCCTGCATTTTACAAAGGAATATTAGATAAAAATATTGGTCCCAGTGTCAGAATAATTAATAATGTTTAAAAATACTCATGATAACAAATTGTGTAAATAACTACAAGTACCTGTCTATTTAATAATTTATTTATGGACTTTATATTATAGCTATGTATGTCTCGTTTTGTGAAGTGCTTTGTTTGACGTATCTCAAGTTAAATACTTAACACCCTTGCTTTTTGGACGGATGTTTATAAATACTACTCCGACATGACGACGGTTGTAAACACTTTCTGAGAATCATATTATAAACTAAACCATTCCTCGATTCGACGACCAAATGAGCCTGCTCTCTAAATCAACTAATCCGATGCTAACGACCTTCGCGCTTGAAAATATTTATAACATCTTGCGACGACGGTCAATGTTAATCGTCTGTACATAAAATGCAGTATTAGGTTAGGGCGGGGCTAGTTGAGCAATTTTTCACTTGACCGGGTGTAGCGCCTTAATGATAAGTCTCAATGAGTTGTTATGTGGCCTGATGGATTAGTCATTGATCCCTTAGCAAAAGTGTCCATAGTAATTTCTTTCTAACAAGTCGAATTTAAGAGCTACAGCAGTTTAATTGCAGAAAGTCAAGTATGCTCAATGTACCCCACAGGTGAGGTAAGTTGAGCAACGGTATGGGGCAAGTTGAGCACTAAGAATGTCTAGCCAAACCATGGGTTCAATGTTAACTAGAGATGAAATAAAATATGTGTTAGATAATCAGTTCTTTATTTATAGTCTTTTAGAGACAGAATAACAAAACTTAAAGTAGTTTTCTTTGAATAATTAACTAAAACTAGAATCAATAGAACATCAATTTATCTTAAGACTAACTTCACAATTATATTCAGTCTTTCAATGACAGCCTTTGCAGCATTATTTAAATCTTCACTAATGTAAGAACATCTTGTAGTTTTCCTCTTATAAGTCCGCATCCTAAAAAATATTAATTACTTTAGTTGTTTCAATTGTGGGGTAAGTTGCTCAACTAACCCCAACCCGAAATTTCAAAACATAAGTGAGGTTATAAAAAAACCGGATGAATTATACCCAAAACCTCTCTACATATTAAAAGTAAAATAACTTTATGGAAGATTAACCCTTACCTCATTAAAAACAGATAACATTTAACTAATACAGACGAAAACTGGTGATAAACGATGTTTTTACTTTTTAGTTACAAAATAAACGAAACGCACGGGTGCTTCACTCGTTCGTCGAGCTGTCATTAGCGATCTCGCGCTGATTACCCCTTCTTTCCACCATACGATGCCAATTCTTACGCTGTTTAGTTTGCGAGATATTTCGATTGCTCAACTTGCCCCTATGCTCAACTAGCCCCGCCCCACCCTACTTATTATTTTTGATTTCTTTGAAAAACTAGCCGCTATGGTCCGGCAGCCACCAGATTAATAACAGGCTGAATCTTCGTGAGTTCGTTCGGTTCGACGAGACGCCCAAGTTTTTCCTATTTCTAAATTCTCAAAGAGGTAGAGTAATGAACTGCGCAGATGTAAAACATGTCAATTTGGTAGGGTGTCGAAATTGTCTAACTAATCGTAATTTTTTTATTGAAATTTAAAGATTATATGATAATAAACTCGGAAAAACAATTGTCATACAAAATCGATGGTTTGCGTTAATAACCAGCTGATTTTTTGTATGCAGCTTAGTAAATATTAGTATAATGAATGGCCACTAAGTCCTACAAATGTAAAGGTAGGTTTTCCTAGTCCTACGCTTGGAAGTTGTTGATTCCACGGTAACACTTTTTTCATTAATAACAAAAAAACACATGTTCAGTTAGTGCATTCTTTATAAAATTTCAGTATTACAAAAAATACCGAATTTCACACTACATCTACCTTGAAATCGTCAAAGCCAAATGTTTTAAATACTATCAACATTCTGAGCATAAATGGGAGAACCATTTTAGGATAATGAAAAATACTAAATTAAATACGAGTACTTGAAATAAAAATACTTGGAGCGCAGTCCCAGAGCTATCAAATGATGAAATACCTCGGACACCTGAGGCGAGTAGACTGACTAACCTAAAGAAACTAGCACTAAATTAAAAATACTCGACATTTTTTAACTTCATTAAACCATCGTCAGGTCGTTGGATTTTAGTAACAGAACTTCTAGTTTCTTACCTACTGCCTCATATTTTGCAGTTTTGGTAAGTTGGAAACAAATTTAAGGCGGACATTTCAGTCCGTTGATCTCTTTAAATGAGAAACGCGTCTATCATCAAATTCTTTGTATTTGTTGAGGAGCTGCTATGATATCACCAAGTTTTACGATATTAATAAAGAAAAAATACATATTTAATCAACACCGGCCTCAAAGGAAGCAAACACTAACGGCATAACGATTACATAAAGGTGAAAATTAAATGATTTACAACGCAGGTGAAATAAACTATTCTTCAAAAATTGCGTCGACTGTTCGGGTCATGTGTAGATGACTTTCATTGCCTTTCTGAATTTAGATAGGTATGCGTTTATGTTTTCATACTAGACGCCGTTGCCGTTCGTGTTAGGTGACCACGTGGCCTGATTCGTACGGATGTGAGTCGTTAATGAAAATTTATCGCTGAAACCACAACGCAAACAGTAGTAACTCAAATTAGCAACATTTATTGTTACAGACATCATAATTATCTCGTGTTCCGTACGAACGATATAACTAGGTACTACAAATCAGCATTGTTAGGGCACTAAAACACTTAATGGTTTCATTTAACTCAATAAGAACTCAATTTGTTATTTATAAAACTTAATTAAAACGCTGGTTCACAATGTAAAGGTATAGGTACATATTTGTTATTTACTTACAACTTTTTATACCGAATTATTTGTAGATCACTATTAACTCAAATATCCTTAAACACTTAGGTAAATAGGCAATAATTTGTCAAAGCTAGGAATTTCTTTTCGCTTCAAGCAGAAGCCTACGAAATGGTAAATTATTAACAATTTGAGTATGGAAAGCGTTTGCTTTTCTCGTAGCATCGACTATGAAAAGTGTATGATGACCAAAATTAACCGCAGGCTTCTTTAAATTACCATGTACCGTATTCCAAGTAAGTATATTCTCATGTAGCTTAAAAAGAAAACAATAAAGTTTTGTTAGGAAACTCGAATATGTTAAGTCGTTCCATATTAATATTAATAGTGACTAAAATCTAAATTGATATTTACCGGCACGAATCACCAAAGCAGCGAATTTAACGAAAGCTCAACGTCTCAAAACATGACACAGACAATGATAGGTACATTGGTAGATAAATCCAGCGAATATTAATAAGTCAATATAAGAAAAAGTAATTAGTCAATATAAGAACCAATAAATAATTAAAGTATTTAGACATTAAAGTTTTGATTGAAGTGATTTTTAGGTTTTAGATTTTAATTTCCCATTAAACGCTTTAGGTATAAAAATAAAGCTTTAGGTACAATACCTCGAGATACAGAATATTTTCAAGATTTTCTTCATAATATTTAAACGTATAAAACCATTCATGTGATGCACAATAGAATACAATACAAATATACTTTATTTTTCACACAACTCTTGATGGTGCGCTCTTGTTTGTGGAAGCGCACCTACTCGTAGATCCATTTATTCACAGACAACGTCTCGTTTAAGTTTGGAATATGTATTTAGCTGTGGCTATTTCTTATTCATCATATTAATTTGCGTGCATGCTAGTTTTCTACTTTTTTACTTTACAAACAATCACCTCAGGTAAATAAGTAAGTTGACCTTATGATCGACCATACCATAATGATCGGCATCTGGTTAATTAGTAATCCCATTGAACCACTAATAAACTAGAGTACATTCCGTAAATGAGATTGCTGTTTTGATTGTTTTAAAAGAAATGGAAGAGCATCGGAAGTGAACTAAAGAACTGGCATCCCGCCAGTACATGCGCACTCTTCGACGTGGAACGGAAACTTTTTGTTACAGTTTGCACACCATTTCGCTTCATTACATTATTGGTAAACGATGAGCAATGAGCAATTTTTTATGATATACTTATTTAAGACTGTAATTTATAAGTGTTTACATAGACAATTAAATCGATTTAATAAGCACCGTAGGAGCTCTACAATCACTACATAGTATAAAACAAAGTCGCTTATCTCTGTTTGTCCCTATATATGTTTAGAATTTAACGTAGTTTTAAAAGTAGTTTTAAAGATCTAAATTTTGATCTTTCAAACAACATAATAATTTAAGAGGTTTCTGATATGATGCTGATGTCATTACATTGCAAACGCTGGCTGAACCCTACGAGATAGACCAAAATTATGTATGGTACATTATTGTATAGTATTACTAGCTGACCCCGCAAACGTTGTTTTGCCATATATGTTATCGAGCGTTAAAATCGACTATTAAAAAATAGGGGTTGGTGATAGAAGGGTGAAAATTTAGGGTTGTACCTACGTATTCTTGATACCAGATTATTGAAAAAAAAATAAAAAAAAAAATGCCAAACAATAAAATTAAAATGTGTGGACAATGAGACATGAGAATTTTATATATAAGATTCTCAGTAATTTCTTCTTATATATATAAAACTAGCTGACCCCGCAAACGTTGTTTTGCGATATATGTTAGGTATCGAGCGTTAAAAATCAACTATTCAAAAATAGGGGTTGTTGATAGAAGGGTGAAAATTTAGGGTTGTATGTATTTTTGATGCCACATTATTGAAAAATAAAAATAAATTTTTTTTTCCAAAAAATTAAATAAAAATGTTAGTCGATTTTTAACGCTTGATAACTTATTTCGCAAAACAACGTTTGCGGGGTCAGCTAGTTTTATATATAAAATACAGGACCTAAGAAGATTGTAGAGCACATTATTGTCTACAATACAGTCCGCGATGACATAGTATGTATGTCTAAATAACGTAATAATGTCTAAAAAAAGGTTAAAAATATGTCCGGCAGAATGTAGACTACTTTATCAGTACCTAATTATTAACCCTTATCCAAATAAATTATTTCATAATTAGGGTTGTTTCAATACCTAGAGCCTTGACGTCCGATTTACCTCAGTGCCTGAAGTCGAAAGTTTTCGAGCAATGTGTGTTGCCAGTGATGACCTACGGTGCCGAGACGTGGTCCTTTACTGTGAGCCTAATCCACAAGCTCAGAGTCGCACAGAGGGCAATGGAGAGAGCTATGCTCGGTATTTCTCTACGAGACAGAATCAGAAATGATGAAATCCGTAGAAGAACGATGGTGACCGACATAGCTCTCAAAATTTGCAAATTAAAGTGGCAATGGGCTGGCCACATCGTTCGCAGGACTGACAACCGATGGGGAAAAAAGGTCCTCGAATGGCTACCACGTTTAGGCAAAAGGAGTACAGGCCGCCCTCCGACCAGGTGGACTGATGACCTGAAGAAGACAGCGGGAAACCGTTGGATTCAGAGGGCCCAGGACCGGGCGGAGTGGCGTCGATTAGGGGAGGCCCATGTCCAGCAGTGGACTACTAAGGGCTGAGAGGAAGGAGGAAGGATTGAATAAAATCGTTTACCCGGACCGAAAAATAACGCGACACTATAATTACTTTATAGGAACTTATAAAAAGAAAGTTTAAAAACTAAAACCCGACTACTAAAAACGCTCTATAAAGTAAAAACAGGGATATATAGTCTCCGCAGAATAGCCACGATCGTATGCCACTTTGATTTTATTTTACTTATTATTATAATGAATCTGTTTTGCTACAGTAGGTGGCATACGACCACGGCTATTCTTTAAACAATTATCTTTATCAGTATGACGTATAAAAACTGCGTTAAAATGTAATACATGTAATTAAGTTGTTTATTTAATAGTCGGTAAATTTTTAATATTTTGTACATGGCTAATAAATAATTTCTGCGTTTTTATGCGTGAGTTTTTAATTGTTGGAGCTTTTTATTGTAACTAACGTGTTAAAAATGTTTGGATTTTCGCAACTGACTTGGTGGTGAAAGTTTATGACTAAAAAAAAACTTTGGATATTAAATAGTCAAATTAATTGGCAGAGCAAAGCCTGCCGGGTCAGCTAGTTTATTTATAGATCAAGTTTGTTTTACAAACCGAAATTAAACGGGCATCAATTTTGCTTACAATTTATAATCTGGACACTTATTAATAAAATATTTAAAAAGTGTGGATTTAGGCCATGATACCTACTAAATTAATCTGCTGAGAAAGTAACTCCATTTTATACTTATTATTACCTACCTCCCCAAACCTTTATCAACAGGTAACGCCCGAAGTTGATTACTATCGTAGTACACGTCGAAAGTTATGACGACGCGACGGCCGTAGCAAAATCCCAGCTATTTCAAGCGGCAAAAGAAACTTCCGAGAGACAAGCTCTAATTATAGCTACTTATTATTGCAACATAGCACTGGAAGAGCCAATTTTAATATGCAAGAAACGCGATGTGAGCGAGCACAGAGTAAAGCCGCATTTTCACTAGGCGACATATCGCAGAGACATAATATCGCCCTACATTCACGTGATTTGTCCTGCGACTTTATGGGACATCTATGTATTATAACTTAAGAGATGGGCATTGTGAAAGAGAAATGACTAAGAATACAGTGTGTTAGAACGAGATAGATATACGAGTAATACGAGTCTGTTCGTAACACGTAACGCCCTTTAAACGATTGTCAGTTGCATTGCAGTAACAAATCTTGCCGTTTTTACAAAATAACTAGTTTTACGTAATAAAATTGTTCAGGAGACGTACAAAACCTTAATTATATTGTGCAGTGCCTAGTTGTAACCGCGTTAAGTACGAAAATTCACATTATTCATTTTGCCCCCATGTGTTTGGTTTATATTTTTGAAATATATCTATGTAATATTATATCTGTTATGGAACAATGTCGTTTGACATTTGCCTCGTTCACACTTGTTCACACTCTATGAACATCACAATGCGTCAAGTCCCGCGACCCGTAGACAATCGCGACGTTGCGGGATATTCGCGCGACACACGTAAATTTCGTGTCGAGAAACAGATCCCCGAAAAATGTCCCCTTATGAAAACGGGACTTTAACTTCTGAGAGACAAGCTCTAATTATAGATATTATTGCAACACAGCAATGGAGGAGCCAATTTTAATATGCAGTAACGCAGTGCGTTCAGCTGCTAGTGCGAGTATAGAGTAAAGAAGGTGACGTGCTCCTGCTCTCCGAAATACGCAGTGGACTAGGGGCTGAGTGGGTTAAACTGGTGGCCTGCCAGCCCCGCCTGCCAACTGGGTGAAGCACGCCACCGACCTACAACCCGTACTCTATCTACTAAGTACTCGTATCTACCATCGACCTCGACGCTAACGGCTAGCGTGAATCTAGAATGCACACTATAATTCCCATCACTCTTAACTTTCTATATTTTGTTTAGATAACATAAATACACTAAAGGTTAACTGTTATTTTAGTAACTAAAAGTATTATAAATTTCAAAAAAGATTATAGGTATTTGCTTAGTAAAATATTGCGCCGAAAATATAATGTACGTATAACTTTTTATTTAATTTGAATTGAAATTGAAATATTTAATATTCCCTGTTTCCAGGTGTCATCAATTTATATTGAAACAAAATTAAATATTATACTCGAAGATGTTATGAGAAATTTATAAAATATCTTCCGGGTTCTCGGCCAACCAGTAATCGGTGACAACACCCTCCTCCTATGCCACCCCGACCTTACCGGTAGCGGTTGTGGAACGCATTTATGAATTGACTGATCGGGATGCAAAATGCACCAAGAGTCCATAAATTTTTCCACAATCGATTATTAGGCATAAGTATCTGTCTTGATACAGTGATTGCCTGTTATCGTTTTAATAGCCTGATAACCGGTGATAAGTAGTCTATATTAACAGTATACTTACTAAGATCTAGCTTTACGTTATCTAATCAACCGTTACTCATCGTAGTAATGGGCAAAACATTAATGCACATTTAATGGACCACCGACACCTCGTATTAAATGTAACAAATTACGTCAATCATGAATACGTTAATATCTTATTCACATGATAATGCAAGCATCATTATAATAATAAATAGCTGACGCGGCAGGTTTCGCTCCGACAAATAAAGAACAAACAAACATTTCAAAAATAAGCTTAACCGCTCTGCGACCCGTTAAGTTTCTCCACAAAAAATTACAACAACATCATTTATGATCAATATTTGTAATTTCCATCCATTGCTCGACATGGGCCTCCCCTAATGTGCGCCAATCTCGGGTAGATTAAACTCAAACTCAAACTCAAACTCAAAAGCTTTTATTCATTATTAGGTACAATTTGTGCACACTTAATGAAAGTCATACAGATAAATTATACATTCTACATTCATCCGCTTTGATCGCCCCTCAGGCAAAACGTAGACTGGGAGAAAAAAGCGGGCGGAAAAAAACTCCCAGCACTCTTTTAAAAGTAAATAAAACTTAGTCTATAATGCAGTATGGCTAGGTCCAATAAAGAAACACACGTGACAGCTATCGTGTGTGTCAATATCGCCCCATTGCCATCCGCTCACAAATGAATATTGATACATAGTGTATAGAAATAGCCTATAGTGAAGTTATTCAATCCCACGCTTTCTTATCTTCTAAATAGTCCTTAGTTTCATAATAGGCCTTTCGGCACAGGACTGATTTGATAGTTTGTTTAAATTTGTGAAAAGGCAGGGATTGAATTTCTATTGGAATTTTATTGTATATTCTCACGGACATTCCCACAAATGACCGGGTCGTAGAGTCCTAGGCTTTTTGAGTTCAACGGTTTCCCGCTGTCTTCTTTAGGTCGTTAGTCCACCTGGCGATGGCCGCTGTGCTCCATAAAAAATTACATCAACCCGTCTCTCTTTTTTAATGTGAAAGAAATAAGAATGTTGATATCTGAACAAACAAAAGCAAATTTTCCGCAATGAAAAGTTAAAGCTTTCTTCATGAATGTAGCTATCATAAACAAATCCGAATGATAGTTTCAGAAATTAGTACGTTCTAACAAACGCGTATGTAATGTATAATGTATTGGCTGTCCCGAGCAGGCATCGATAGGGTATAGCCCTTATTTTTTTATCCTTCCAAGGCTCATTCCAGCAACGCGTCATAATATTCAGCCGTCTGTTCAGCCCTTCCTTCTTATAGAAGAACTTATAGAAAGTTCTTAGAAAGCTTAAACAGCGGTTATATTATTTTTCTTCACCTTAAAATAAGGCGTCCAATGTAAGTATAGCTACTACCTAGCTAGACTGAACAAGTAATTAAAAATCCAACCTTGATAATAAACGTGGTGTAAACAGGCGCGACTTGGCAACCCATCTTGATGTGGAATTCTAACGAGATTGGCCCATTCCACTCCCGCCTCGACGTTTATTTGCTGCTTTGATGAAACTATTAATACAGCTACTAATAATTAATCAGGTGATAGTCGTAGAAGGCAAAGTTTAAGTAGTTTTAGTTGGCTCATCTTAAATCTGCGACATTTTAACGTAATTTCTCATCATTTCCAATTAAAATTAATCATAGGAAAGGTCTAGGTCCATTACCTTACCGGGTTCGATTCACCAAAACACAGTATCTAGAGACAGTGGCGTAACCAGTGGGGTGGCAGGGCTGGCAAAATGCCACGGGCCCCGGAGCTGAAGCGGCCCCGGACTGAGAGGCCGCGGGCCCAGAAGTAGCCTTAAAACTAAAAGAAATTAAGAAAGTACTGGGGTGGTGTCCAATGAATTAGCCACGGGCCCCGGATGGTTTAGTTACGCCATTGCTAGAGTAGACATTTTGATAATGAATAGGCCTACGAATTTTATAAAATCACCTACCTTTTTCAAGTTTTAAAGCTTTTCTTTGTCAAATCCAAATATTGAAATAAAAACAAAGTTACGTAAATGAGTCAGTAACGATAACGTGAAAGACGGTCCATTGAAGTAAAGGTCAAACAGTTTTCTTAAACAAAGTCACGTGGCTTCGTGGTGCCGTGGCTCGGCAGCCAGCAGCGAGCCTCGTAGAGACCGAGCCCTTTGTTCCCGTGCGATCAATATCCGCTCCGACCCCTCCACAAATACCTGACTATATATCGATACTCATCAATAAATCAGCTGGTGGCGGTCAACGAACGTAATATCTACTTCCTTCAATAGCCCTTGTACTTACTCGTACTTATTGCGAAATCGTTTCAGAAAGCACCTAATTTTTGGCGAAATGGTATCTAATTACTGCATTTTTTGTTTTTTGATCTTAGTAATTAATTAAAATAAATTATAAATCGTAGTGCATTAAAAATACAAGAAACACCTACGATATAAATACGTAAGAATAATACAATGAATACCTTAATTCTTAACGACTACAAGATATAAACAAGGTGCAAAGTGCACGGTAAG